>OX439050.1:27590409-28790409 GCA_949317995.1 Acholoe squamosa
TGATTGATCCCACCGCTGTCACCAATGGAGCGAATTCCGGATCTACCTCTGTTAGCAAACACCACAAGACTCGAACTATGGTTTAACACTGTTTATTTAACCTGGCTTCGGGCCACACCATCTACTCGGAGCTCTCTGGTCCTCAGAGATAACTTCTTCAAAGCGATTACATGTGACTCCAATAAACTCTGGTTCCAGACCTCCTGTCGTTGAACGCCAGCTTCATTCTATAGTAACCATTGTCTACGACGCTGGGTTCACTCCAGCGTCAGAGACTCGAGAACGAGACTTCGCCGCCTCCATCCAAGATGGCTTCGGCCTTGTCTCGCAACAGTATATATATATATATATATATATATATATATATATATATATATATATATATATATATATATATATACTGTTCCAACCTGTATCATTGTCATAAATCATATCATAACAGGCGTTTTCGTTCTTAGAAAAAAAGTACATATCTGCCTGGTACGTGGCTATTTGAGCAAAACGGTTATGTTGCTAGCTTCTCACATAATATGTAGATTTGTCATATGACCCTAGTAAAATGATACTCAGATAGTTGTTTAGGTTGGGTTGGTATCCGGGTTGGTATCAACTCGTTAACTATTACGAAAGGATATAATGGCCAGTGATCAGATCTTCATGGTCTGATGTGGCTGGCTGAGAGCTGCTCAGTCCACCTGTACAACCACTATCTGTGTAAAGAGCAGCTATCTTCAGTACTTTGCCTACAGTTAGAGGCTGACCATCCAACCGCTATCTGTTTCAATTTCAGTGTGTCAAACCGCTGATATCAGTGTCAAAAACACAGTAGATTTCCGCTTACTTTAATTGTTACAACATTGTTTATGTGACTTAACATGTTGATAGAAAAGTTTGTACACATAGCATTCATTTACACAGATAGTGGATTGATGGGTACTACAGATATTTTTCATTTTCACACAGATAGTGGTTGGATGGTCAGCCTCTATGTGTAGTACTTCAGATAGCGGTCGTTTACACACATAGTGGTTGTACAGCCCCCTCTCTGCTGCTCATCTGCCTGGGTGTTCTGCAGCCTGAGCAGCTCACCAACCCTGAGTTGTTCCCTGCCTGCTCCCTCCCATACACTGGACCCTGTAAGGTTGCCCCATCTACACCATGCTATTATACACAGGGCTGGGAGGGTTACCTAGGACCACCTATTGCTATACTACATATAAGTCAATCTATCTGTATCAGCACATCAGGAGATTATCTGATGCACAATTATATCTATCATGCTATGGTTGTATTTTCCTAGTTATTGTAAGATATATACTGTGTTTAGACAATATTTCAACCTAGCAGTCAGAGATACTTTGTCAGCACTCTATCAATACTAAATTACTCACCAGAATATTGTGCTTCTGGATAGGGGATGAGGAAGGTCCTACCGTGTCCTACAACCTGTGATGTTCCAGTCGCTATGTGTGACTATATATAGTACTGACTGTATGCCTGTGGTTCTGGACAGAACTGTACAGGGACAAGCCACTCCATCCACGCTGACCTATATCGTATTTGGATCACTTAAGTATGGCAAGCTGATTCCTCACTATATTATAGTCACACATATATCATACTAGCAGGTCTTTTTAAGGTTCTCGCAGGCTAATTCTGTAGTATTTAATATAGGCTTCCCTTAGGCCATTTGTTCGATGATGACGATTAAGTCTTTTGATTTAGAAAATAGACTGTCACATGTCTGTATAAATTGTCACCTTTTAATGAACTTGGAATTCCCCTTAATTAATTCAATTGATTATAGATAGTATTTAAATAATAGAGTTATGTTTAAATAAATGCATGGCAGAACGGCTTGCCAGGGAGGGGGACCCCTGGAGTAGACTCTAGTTTCGGTTTCACCACTCCTCCCCCATCTGCTGATCATAATGAAAGTTGGACACATCAGTGGCTGCACATGGCACTGGGATGGGCAACACCAGGATGGGTAGGTAAATAGAAAGAAAAAGAGGCTCCCAACTCAAGAAATGAAAGTATTGGTACTTGTTTTATGAGATCTGTTAGTACATATAATAATTAGCTATGGCCATCCACTCATCATTAAGCTATTTTAATGCTATTTCATGTTGTGATGACTTCAGCTACTAACATATTGCATATATATAATATCACTGTTATTTTGGCCGAAATCAGTGGATAAGGGGGGGGGGGGGTTGAAAGCTGGTAATGCAGGTGACGTCCCCTTTTAATGGAGAGTGCAGGGGCTATCATATCTCATCTTTAGAACGCACACAAGCTGTACAAAACATGTACCGGTAGTTCATAAGGCATTATATATATATATATATATATATATATATATATATATATATATATGGTCGATAGGCACCACTTGTCGTCATTTGGTCGTTCTGCCTTCTGTGGTTAATAAATCAGTGAAAAGAGTATATACACGTGTCATTATCATTTATTCTGATAGCCCAGGGTTAGAGCTACATAATGCCTTATAAAGATCCAAAATCCCCAGCAGCCTTGGAGAGTGCTCGGAAACGGTCCAAGAAGTGTAATGAAAAGAAAAGACATACAGAGGAGAAGAAGATGTCCAAGAAGTTGTCAGATGAGGTAAGTTTTGAAGGAAATTTAAGGCTTTATTATCAACACTACTACTACCACTACCACTACCACTACTACTACTAGTCGCTGCCTGGAATTGGCACGAGGCTGGGCACGGGACGGGGTCGGAGGTGCTGAGCCCCAAAGTGGCACCAGCAACTAAGGTTAAATTTGTGCAGGTCACATCCAAATAGGTGATTGAGTTGACACAAGAGGTGGAGGACTGGGACAGTCCAGGTGTGGCAGGGATAATGGAAATGCACCAAGCGTGTGCGTTCCAAGGTGCCATCTATGTCCGACGCACCTAATGTTACAGGGCATGCTGCATGAACACTGGACAGCTTGTCCCGGGGTGTGCCAGATGGTACAAAACAAAGAATGTGTCTAAGGAGGAGGAGGATGTCTGCGAGGACTCTGATGCAGAGTTTGACTTTGAGGGGGACTCGGGCTACGACACTGAGGATGAGCTTCCTCTAGCCCATCTCCCTCACTCTGACGACTCTGAGGAAGACACCCCTCTTGCCACCCTGGAGGCGAACATGGACGATGACGCCCCTCTGTCTGAGATGAAGGTGCGACTTGCTGCCGAGAGTGACGAAGATGATGTCCCCCTCCCTCAGCTAGTTAGGTCGAAGTCAAGGGCAACTAAGTCGACCTCCACCAAGACCAAGGCAAACAAGCAAGTACAAGTCCCTCTCCGCAGGTCATCTCGGAAGAAGTGGTGCCCGCTGTACTCAAATATATCATGCTTGTGTACTTGTGTGTCTCACTCTCATCCATCCAGAGTATTTCTCCATGAGCCTCCACTTGTATTCCCTGGTGGATAGGTAGGTCCGGCTTCCCCATTTGTGTGGTACGGCCAGGGGACTGGTGGAGACTTATGAAGGAACGCTCAGGATGGATGAAATTTTGTATAAATTGGTATTATATATTAATAGGAGTATCAGTATAATGGCATTGGGAGAATTGTCTCACGCCCGAACGGTCCCAAACTCTTGTTAGAACCGTCCACCTTTTTCCCATATATTTGCTGCTGCAGGCGAATCGTCTCACGCCCGAACGGTTGTATTTTCCTAGTTATTGTAAGATATATACTGTGTTTAGACAATATTTCAACCTAGCAGTCAGAGATACTTTGTCAGCACTCTATCAATACTAAATTACTCACCAGAATATTGTGCTTCTGGATAGGGGATGAGGAAGGTCCTACCGTGTCCTACAACCTGTGATGTTCCAGTCGCTATGTGTGACTATATATAGTACTGACTGTATGCCTGTGGTTCTGGACAGAACTGTACAGGGACAAGCCACTCCATCCACGCTGACCTATATCGTATTTGGATCACTTAAGTATGGCAAGCTGATTCCTCACTATATTATAGTCACACATATATCATACTAGCAGGTCTTTTTAAGGTTCTCGCAGGCTAATTCTGTAGTATTTAATATAGGCTTCCCTTAGGCCATTTGTTCGATGATGACGATTAAGTCTTTTGATTTAGAAAATAGACTGTCACATGTCTGTATAAATTGTCACCTTTTAATGAACTTGGAATTCCCCTTAATTAATTCAATTGATTATAGATAGTATTTAAATAATAGAGTTATGTTTAAATAAATGCATGGCAGAACGGCTTGCCAGGGAGGGGGACCCCTGGAGTAGACTCTAGTTTCGGTTTCACCACTCCACCCCCATCTGCTGATCATAATGAAAGTTGGACACATCAGTGGCTGCACATGGCACTGGGATGGGCAACACCAGGATGGGTAGGTAAATAGAAAGAAAAAGAGGCTCCCAACTCAAGAAATGAAAGTATTGGTACTTGTTTTATGAGATCTGTTAGTACATATAATAATTAGCTATGGCCATCCACTCATCATTAAGCTATTTTAATGCTATTTCATGTTGTGATGACTTCAGCTACTAACATATTGCATATATATAATATCACTGTTATTTTGGCCGAAATCAGTGGATAAGGGGGGGGGGGTTGAAAGCTGGTAATGCAGGTGACGTCCCCTTTTAATGGAGAGTGCAGGGGCTATCATATCTCATCTTTAGAACGCACACAAGCTGTACAAAACATGTACCGGTAGTTCATAAGGCATTATATATATATATATATATATATATATATATATATATATATATATGGTCGATAGGCACCACTTGTCGTCATTTGGTCGTTCTGCCTTCTGTGGTTAATAAATCAGTGAAAAGAGTATATACACGTGTCATTATCATTTATTCTGATAGCCCAGGGTTAGAGCTACATAATGCCTTATAAAGATCCAAAATCCCCAGCAGCCTTGGAGAGTGCTCGGAAACGGTCCAAGAAGTGTAATGAAAAGAAAAGACATACAGAGGAGAAGAAGATGTCCAAGAAGTTGTCAGATGAGGTAAGTTTTGAAGGAAATTTAAGGCTTTATTATCAACACTACTACTACCACTACCACTACCACTACTACTACTAGTCGCTGCCTGGAATTGGCACGAGGCTGGGCACGGGACGGGGTCGGAGGTGCTGAGCCCCAAAGTGGCACCAGCAACTAAGGTTAAATTTGTGCAGGTCACATCCAAATAGGTGATTGAGTTGACACAAGAGGTGGAGGACTGGGACAGTCCAGGTGTGGCAGGGATAATGGAAATGCACCAAGCGTGTGCGTTCCAAGGTGCCATCTATGTCCGACGCACCTAATGTTACAGGGCATGCTGCATGAACACTGGACAGCTTGTCCCGGGGTGTGCCAGATGGTACAAAACAAAGAATGTGTCTAAGGAGGAGGAGGATGTCTGCGAGGACTCTGATGCAGAGTTTGACTTTGAGGGGGACTCGGGCTACGACACTGAGGATGAGCTTCCTCTAGCCCATCTCCCTCACTCTGACGACTCTGAGGAAGACACCCCTCTTGCCACCCTGGAGGCGAACATGGACGATGACGCCCCTCTGTCTGAGATGAAGGTGCGACTTGCTGCCGAGAGTGACGAAGATGATGTCCCCCTCCCTCAGCTAGTTAGGTCGAAGTCAAGGGCAACTAAGTCGACCTCCACCAAGACCAAGGCAAACAAGCAAGTACAAGTCCCTCTCCGCAGGTCATCTCGGAAGAAGTGGTGCCCGCTGTACTCAAATATATCATGCTTGTGTACTTGTGTGTCTCACTCTCATCCATCCAGAGTATTTCTCCATGAGCCTCCACTTGTATTCCCTAGTGGATAGGTAGGTCCGGCTTCCCCATTTGTGTGGTACGGCCAGGGGACTGGTGGAGACTTATGAAGGAACGCTCAGGATGGATGAAATTTTGTATAAATTGGTATTATATATTAATAGGAGTATCAGTATAATGGCATTGGGAGAATTGTCTCACGCCCGAACGGTCCCAAACTCTTGTTAGAACCGTCCACCTTTTTCCCATATATTTGCTGCTGCAGGCGAATCGTCTCACGCCCGAACGGTCCCAACCACTTGTTAGAACCCTCCACCTTTTTCTCATATATTTGCTGCTGCAGGCAAATCGTCTCACGCCCTCGGGTTTGGTCATTTCTTTTGTGTTAACCCCCCTGTAGTAGTTATACCGTTATGTGAGAATCGTCTCACGCCTGAGAAAGGGGGGCTGTCATTTAGCATACAATTAGTTGTTAATAAAAGTAAGGGTGTCACACACCCCTTGTACATTGTAGGAGTTGGGACTAGGAGGAGATACTGCATGTATTAGTTGTTAAGAAGAGTAACGGTGTCACACACCCCTTGTACATTGTAGGAATTAGGAGGGGACATATTGCATGTATTAGTTATTAAGAGGAGTAAAGGTGTCACACACCCCTTGCATGTATTAATTATTAAGAGAGGGGTTGGGGTTAGGGGCAATTCATTCTGCATGTATAGCTACCATAGAAAAATAAGATAGAATTATAACAACAATAATAATGGAATAACTACAATGATAATTAATAATAATAATGATGATGATGATGATAATAATGATAATGGTAACCATGATGTCATAATGATAATATTAGTTATTAAGATGGCAGACGATGTTACACACAAATTCTACATAGTATAATTCATGAAATGTTAAGCAGTTAATAAATGTTATCATATGTTCAACTGTTGTTCAACTATCATGCTTTCATGGAGTCTATATGGAGAGAATCGTCTCACGCCCGAGACCTAGCACTTCCTGTACATTTGGTTTAACATGGCGATTCGTCTCACGCCCTGTTTTTTCATTGTTAATGTAAAACTATGGTACTTTTACACCATAAATTAATACATATGGATAGAATCATTGTGATGCACATTTTTCAGACCCACAAGTGCCAACTTACTGTACAATTTCAGCTTAACATCGAGTTTTTATTAAAAAAAAAAGCCAAAAGCGTTTAAAATGCCAACTTGCACATACCCAAATACCTTACTCAGACCTAATTATCATGCTCATACACCAAGCTAAGGTGTCTTCTTTTATAAACAATCACAAAATTAACTTTAGAGGGCATGGTGTAAGGTGACACCACAGAGCATATGGTCTCGTAGGGCTAGGGCGTGAGACGAATCGCCTATCGGGGCGATTCGTCTCATGCCATGGACGGGAGCTCTAGTGGTCTGATGCTTACAGGCAGGCCTAATAACGATATACCAAGATGGACTGATGGTCATACCTTACTTATTAATATATAAATAAATAAATTTAGTCCATTTTACATTTAGTTATGGTATTTGATAGGAAGGGGTGTAGAATATACTGGTGTTTCCTCGTACCACATAAAATTACAACATTTTCTCTCGCACTGCAAAATGATGGATATCAAAGCCGATGTTTATGTTTTATGGTCCATATTATCAGGTTAGGTGTCTATTTTCATAATCATTCAAAATAATTAAGTTAGATAATATATTGCATGGTCTTAAGGTATCCCACAGTACACAGGGTTAGGGCGTGGGACAAATCGCCCCGTCACTTTTCAATCTTAGACATGCCTTCTTCAAGTACAGTTTTCATATTTAACCTACCCCAATATGTGTATGTTATGGTCCAATGCCTGTAGTATACAACCAAAAATACTTTTGCATGTTCTACTATATTTATTCTGGGACCCCTGCCATGCCAAATGACGACAAGTGGTGCCTATCAACCATATATATGTATATATAAGTTATCTCGCTACCAGGGAAAAATATAACCGGTAATGTATGGAAGAGAATATAAATAAATACCAGATGTACCGGTAGTAATGTATTAATATAATATCATGCAATGAATGATCTATCACAGAAACACATGAGTTTGGTGGGTTACTGACCTTGGGGCTATCAGCACCATACATGCCTTTATTAAAACACTATAATAATTAGTTAACAACAAGCATAGCCAGTAAAATGCATAATATAATAACAATGGTAAACAATGGTACAGAATAAATATTAATAACAATAGTTTTAACAACAGTAAAATTTAAAATTTCCAGGTACACCCAGCGTGGTGTTACCTGTACAGGTGAATCGAGCCAACTGACGGTTACTTTGAAACCACCTCTTTTATACCAGTGGGTTGTTGACTATGACGTCATACTATGACATCATTGGTATCCTTACGAGCTGCAAGTAGTCCCTAACCGTCCGCGGCTAATTATATAAATATACACGAGTGTATATAGTTCCATAAGTTATCTCGCTACCAGGGAAAAATATAACCGGTAATGTATGGAAGAGAATATAAATAAATACCAGATGTACCGGTAGTAATGTATTAATATAATATCATGCAATGAATGATCTATCACAGAAACACATGAGTTTGGTGGGTTACTGACCTTGGGGCTATCAGCACCATACATGCCAAACACCTAAACACGCCAAACACATGTGAACACACACATACCAATCAGCAATGCAATTGAGATTGGCAAAGTTTATCTAAATCCAAAAGTTCGTTTTTATGGTTATGTAAATAAGTGAAAACAGAATTAGATTTCCAATTCACCTTCTTTTTAATAGAATCTATAAGCCCTGCATCCTTTAACATAGTAGCACCACCATGCCTAAGTGAATGAGTGGAGATCGAACCTTCGATACCAGCATGTAGAGATAAAGATTTTAACCTCGAATTAATATATTGATACTGTAGAGGAATACCATTAATTTTGAATAGCAAATCACTCACACCCCTACCTGTGCACAATTTTCCTAAGTCTTTACAAGGACATAACAGTGAAGTATCATTCCTACATAAGTATACGGTAAAGGAATGGGTACCAAGCTGGTCAGTTTTAGAAGTTCTAATGCGCAGAGTAGCATAACTTTTAAATATTTTAACATCTCCTACCCTTAGTGTATGGGGAGAAGATACAACATGTCCTATCCTGAGGACACCTCTATAACACAAGAGAATAGCTAACCTAAATTTCAAATCAGCCCTATTGGAGAGATCCAAATATGATCTTATACATAACATTTCCTTAGGACTCAAGGGGTGAATAACCTTAGTAGGTACAGCATAATTTCTATCAATACCATCCAACACCTTTTTCAACATGAAATTACTGCTATGGTCTAAACCGCCTCTAAGTTTTTGATGATACCAAATAGACGATAAATAATTTCTTACAGAAGAAGGTTTCATATATTCAGATAAATATACTGCATATGTAGCAGCCTGTGAGGGAGAACAAGGAAAAATTGATAAATTAAATTTTTTACAAAATTTTTTATACCTGTTAAGTTGTTGTTTCCTTGTTCTCCTTGTATTCTCTGATACACCCTTCGTTAAAAGACACCTCTTTCTTTTTTGTAACCTTTTCCATTCTGGAAGTAAAGCAACACATATTATTATGCTGAAGAGTGTGAATGCATTTCTTCACAATACCTTTATAAGGTAACCTAGACAATTGGTCAGCTAGAATATTATCCTCAGATTTAATATAAGTGGCATAAATTTCAACATTGTTGAGGAAACACAACCAAAATATTTCCCTTAACCACTCCATACATAGTTTATTTTTTGATCTACTGGTATTTATCATGGCTAAAACCTACATATTGTCCGTTATACAACGTATTCTTTTATTTTTACATCCTGGTATCCAACGCTTAAGGCCCATAAGGAGAGGATACAACTCATACACATTAATGTTTCTATGGTGATTTTTCAAATTATCAAGGATGGGGGGTTGAGTGAAGTGACCCCTGCCTAGATTAAATTTATCATAAGACGTCCAGTCACCATATATAAAATCATTGCCCATCCAAGCACCGAAACCTTTTATAGAAGAATCTGAATACATATGTGTATCGACCAAATCGTTTAGAATTAAACTTTTACAATTAAAAGTACTGCAGAACTTCAACCACCACTCCATATCATTCTTAGTGCATTCAGAAATTTTTATAATACCTCTAGGTCTTGCTCTGGCACAAAGATCAAAAATCCTGCGACTAAAAGTTCTTCCACCTTTAACAACTTGGGAGCAGAAAGACATTAAACCACCGATCCTCTCTAGGGTCTTTTTAGAAATAAATTTCTTATTAACGTTATTTAATAAGAGATTTTCCATTTTTTCAACCTTTTCAATAGGCAAAGACAGTTCCAACTTAACTGAATCTATGTTAATGCCTAAGAATTTACAAACTTGAGATGGGTCGGTCACCTTTTCTTTGGATACTACAAAGCCCATGTAGGCCATAAAATTTCCAGGTACACCCAGCGTGGTGTTACCTGTACAGGTGAATCGAGCCAACTGACGGTTACTTTGAAACCACCTCTTTTATACCAGTGGGTTGTTGACTATGACGTCATACTATGACATCATTGGTATCCTTACGAGCTGCAAGTAGTCCCTAACCGTCCGCGGCTAATTATATAAATATACACGAGTGTATATAGTTCCATATATATAAACACTAGTTCATATGGAAGGCCGGTGCGACATCCCATTTGCCATTTGTCATTTGTCAATTGCCAATTGCTACTTATGTCTTGCCATTTGCAAATTTTTAATGTATTTAACCGTTTGCCGTTTGCCAAGTGCCACTTACATCTTGCCATTTGCCAATTGTTAATAACTGAACTTTATTTCCGGAACTCCCTTGCATGCGGATATTGTAGTATCCCTGGCCGGCATATCGTCCATCTCGACCGAACCCATCTCCTCCACGGCCTGGCTCCATATCCTCCTGGACTGGCGTTTCCTGCCAACCCTTGCATAAAATAGTTTTCCACCACCTGAGTAAATTTAGGTTCCACATCATTTTCCTTAGCTCTGGGAAGTGTTGGTGTGCGTTCCAACAGGACCAGCTCGCCCTTCTTTTCGGGGTTCTTCTTTTCGACTGACTCAAGACGCACCGCCATAGCCACTGCATCTTGAAAAGATTTCAGTTCGGCCTTAGCTAATTCCTTCCCTACGCCTCGTTGCAAGCCACTCACAAAGACAGAGATGAATTCTCCCTCCTCCATGCCAGGTTTCATGTATCCTTTTACCCTTAGAGCAAAGGCCGTCACGCCCTCGTTCTTTTCTTGTCTCAGGTTGTTGAGATCCCTATGCCTAAGCCACGAGGGCCGCTTGTCTCCAAAAGTCTCCTTCAAAATGGCCTTGACCTTCTCTAGGGTATCCTTCTCCCCTTCGGGAATAGATTTCCGCCATGTACCTGCTCTAGCCTTTACCTGGAACTTAACTATGTTCAAGAAGGTTTGATCGCCCCATCCATTAATTTCCTTCAAAATGTCCATCTCGTCAAAGAACCTTTCATAGTTCTCATTGTTACCACCTGAATAGGTGGGTATTTTCATAGTCGGCAGTTTAGAGAGCCCATCAGACGCCATGGTGTTAGCATGAGAGGAATCAACGTGCTTGCTCGCTTCCTCAGCCGATCTGCAGGAATCGACAGAAGATCCACCTGTTCTAGGAGGTCTTTGGCACTCTAAGTTCAACAACTGTCTCCAGCCGGCGGAGGTCGTGGTGGGGTCTCCCCCGTGCTATCCAGGCCGCTCAAGTCACTAAAAGATGCACTGGTCGCTTGTCGGTATGAAAAGTCTCCGGGTTCGGCAACCGAGTGTGATACTCATGGGGAAACGTCCAGTCGTAATGTCCGACGTCGCAGTGTTAAATGGTCCCCAGGCTCACCCGCAACAGAACCCAATTCAGGCTTTAGCTTCACAGATTCGACCTTACTGTTAGACTTATCAGAAGTCTCAGTTGTAAGTCGCGACATCATGGGAAGTGTCACCACCAGATCTCGAGAGAACGAACCCGTAATAAAATTGTCTCGTACCACAATCGTTTGCTCGCTCGGTACTCCGAATTCGGTCACGTCTACTAATTCACACCTTGTGTCCTTCCCGTGTTCCGGTACCCTTTCTGGGAACAAGGTTGTTTCAGAGTATGCTTTTCTTAAACAAGGATCGTAGGTCTGTGGCGCCTCCTGCTCCTGAGCTTCAACGCTCCCGTGATGGTCTTCTGACACTGGGCTTTCCTGACGGTCTTGTCCACAATCAGAACCTCCACCGTCGTCTATCAGATCTGATAAGCACTTTTCCTCTTCCTCTTTAATAACGTGGCTTCCTATCAGGCTTCCACGACATTTGACCTCCTGTGCATACAACGATTGCGAAAGTCTCATTTGTTGTAATAGATATTCAGTGATTTCTCTTAGAGCAAACCGAAAGTCTCTAAGGCCCTCCTGGTGTTTGACTGCCCTCTCAGTTGCCCTTTCAATAAGTCTCACACTGCGTTCCAAGGAAATCAAATCATCCTCACCGGTGCCAAAAGTCGAGCCAAAAATCGTGACACCCTTTTTTAAATGCTGCGCCACTCTGATTGTTCTCAGTTTCTGAATACTCGTCCACAGGGGATCCGCTAATGTCGGTGCGAGCCGAGTCAGTAGGTTCCGGGCTGTGATGCAGGGCTTCTCCCGTGCCCTCCGAGGATCCGGCAAAAGTATATACCTCAGAGGTTTCTTGCGATCCGTTCTGACTCCTGCCGGTTCCAAACTCGCCATTGCTCCCGGGAGTTGAACTGAAATCAATCAGATCAGTCTTCCTTGCAGCAGTCAAAAATGAATCGTTTGCCAAAGTCTGTTAAGTGCGACCTGTCGAGGTTCACAGCAAACCCACAGTGCCACCCTCAGCGAGGCTATGCGAGGTACGATACACTACCACCACGTCATCCAGTACCTCTGAGAAATCTTCAACTTCCTGTGTGACGTCTGGGGTCTTTCTAAGTGTCTCCACTAGACGTTCAGCAGATGTGACCACTACGTTATCTAATACTTCAGAGAGGCCCTCACCTCTCTGGTTAACGTTCGAGTTTTGCCTGGATACTTTCACCTGGCGTTCCACAGGCAATCCAATCGTTTTCGTGACTCTTCCAGATCGAACACCTGAAAATCCTCGCCCTTCTTGCTCCTGTAGGGGCCGGCATTGTTGTATATATACTAGTGCCGTTCATCCGAGAGACGTGTTCGTGTGGTGCTTGTTCCTTCTATGCCAGCTAGGTGTCGCTTTGCTATACCTCGTTGGTACAAGAGGGGGCAGCACCATGCCTCGCGTCCAGCTTCTACTAAGGAGCCGGACGAGCGGCAGAAGGGGACTGGACATGGTCCAGTCCAGACGCTAAAGCATTAACTGCATAACAAAGTGAATAAAGTCCTACCCGAGAGGTAGGGGTTTCTGGGGCTTTGCCCAACCCGAACTACTCGTGTTGTGTTGGTATATCTAGTGGTAATCGAGCCAAAGAGCCACCCAACATATAAGTCGATACGAACCATTACACTGGTGCCGTGACCAGTTGGTTCGGGGGTGGTGCGCGGCCACATTGGCCGAAAGCCTCGGGAAACCCGAAGCGGATCCCCCCAGCCCTGGGCTAGAGGGATTCGAAGAGGATGACTTCACATCCCAGCATCTGTTGTTAGACTGGAAACCCGGTCAACAACAAATGTATAACCATGAGGGTGTCCGAAATATTTTCTCGACACCCGACCTAATGGACGGTGCCACCAGTGATGGCATCGTGAAACTGTATCCGGGTACACCCCAAACGGGAGCACCGGATACCGGATTATTTAGGGGCGTATTAAGACCCCCAACTTTAAACTTGAGTGATTGGTCCCAAGTTATAACTAGCAGACGCCAGCTAGGTCCTATTGTACCAGCAGGCTCGGCTAGCAGCTTGGCTACACCAATAGCACAAAGCCCTATGCAGCGTACTGCAACCCCCCTGGGAGCAGCACCAGACGGTGCAAAAGAAGAAGCCCCATTAATGACATCGTCGGACCATGATAGCGACGATGGTAAAGCCATAAGGGACCCGGTGGTCCCGGAAATGAATGCGAAGACTAAGCCCCGGGATGCTAAACCGAGAAGCTCGGAAAGGCATCACCTAGGCCAATCTTTGGATGAAGGCTTATCTGACTCCATGTTTAACCCTGGAGGCAGTCGTAGGTCTATATACGGACGTCGGATGGGCCCTGGGTACAAAACTACCCAGGCCTATTTGAAAGCCAAAGAACAGGTAGAGTTGCAGGCTAAGAGGCAACATGAACAATTCATGGCAGCCCAATTAAAAATAGAAGAGGAAACTAAGTCCCGGATCGGAAAATTACGGTCCGTTGAGCAGGAGGCGATTCTAAAAGAATCCGACCTAAAATATCGTCTAACTTCCGTAGCCCACCAATTGGAGCGGAAGGAGAGAGACGAACGAGAGAGGGAGAAAAGGCTGGCTGAGTTAGAACTCGAAGAAGCCAGTAGACTTAGAGCAATCGAAAAGGCTAGAGCCGAGGAGGTTGCTAAGGCCCGGGATGTAAGCAAACTACAATCCCAGTTGCATGCCATGGAGGAGAAGCTAAAGAAACTTCAACTCCGGAAGGCGGAGACCGAAGCCAAAATGGTCTCGGAACAAGCCGAGATCAGGAAAGAGACCAGTGAGTACCATAGGTCTCAGAAAGAGAAGGGTGAAAAGTACCGCCTACTTAAGGATACTTTTAAGCGAGAGGCATTGGCCGCTCAAGAAGAACGAAATCGAGCTGTGGCGGATAATGAAAAGATTCGATCCCAAATCTTAACAGAAAACGCACAGCTAAGGGATGAACAGCGAAACCTGACTACAGATGTAGCTACCCTCACAATAAATAAGTCTGCTATGGAGAGTTATTTACAGGAGCAAGAGCAAACGAATGCCCCTCCTGCGAGTAAGGACACAAACCCGAACTCGACGTTCGTTAAACAGGGTGACCCGGTCTCCTGTTCTACGCCGAAGAATCCGCAGTATAATCCTTTTGTAAATGATAATGCGACGCGGAATGTAGATCAAGGGGGAGTTTATATCAGAACCCAAGATAAGCATGGCCGAACTAGTAGAGTCCGGATAAGTGAAGTCCCCATAGTCCACAACTTGGACCCGGACTATACACCCCGGGATGCCTCCGATAGTAGTGCGGAGACTAGTGGATTCCACATTCATGTGGATCCGACTGACAATGCGGGGTTGGGAGCTGGTAATGATAGCACCCAACCCAATCCATCGAACGATGGCAGCCAGTCAACGGGAAACCAGCCATCCGACGGCGGTTACCAAGGCGCACAAGGGGGGGGCGGTGCTTCGGGTACCACCGGCCATAGTGGTACCTCGGGTACCGGCCCTAACCAGGGTGGTGCGGGCTATACGAACCACAGTGGTACACAGTGGACGTATACACAGCCGCCACCACCACCTCCACCGGGCAACTCGAGTTTCGGTGGTATAGGGGGCAATCGAACCTTGAATGAAACCAAGGCGATTGAATGGAGCAAACAGCAATGCACTAGATTGATGTATGCTCACAATTCTGCCCGAAGGGTAGCCGTTATTCCTAGGGAATATGACGGTACTCGGCAATGGAAAGAGTGGTTTGAAGATTTCATCAATGTGATGAATTGTAATGGGTGGACCCCATACGAGGCCAAACCGCATCTGGTGAGATGTCTGAAAGGCGGGCCGGGTCGCATGGCTGTGGAGCAATGGCGGACCTGGTACGGCCTCGTAGGGAGTTTCGAGCAGTTAGTAGAAACTGCTAGCGGACTATTATGTAACATGGTCAAAGAGGACCCGATGGTCCGTTTTAAGAAACGTACACAGAAGCCCAATGAAGCTTTCAGAGCATACGGTATGGAACTCCATGCTAAGTAAGGCCAGACCCGGTACTGAAAACCAGGACTGGTATATGGACGATTTGATTACACAATTCGTCAAGGGTCTAAGAGACCGAGACGAACAAATAGCGGCGAGGGATGCCTGGAAAGAAGGCATAACACTACACGGCATATTTAATGGTATAGATATGGCCGTGAAGAAGCGAACAATGTTAGCTGGGGACATACCTAATGCCAGCGGCTCGGTTCCCCTGGCATCAGTGATCCAGCAGTCTGAGGTAAATATTCCCTCAGATGACTTCGAATTGATTGATATCGAACAGGAGGACGGCACCTTCTGTTCGATGCAATTAAGGAAGAATACTTCAGGTAGGAAGTATATTCCAAGGAAGACGTTCAACAAGCCAAGGGACTCTAGACTGTCATCCGAGGTCAAGAGTGACCCGAAAGCCGGCGAGAAGGCGGTCAAGCCTACTGTAAGCGCTGACAAAGCGAAGGGTCAGTCCCCGGACATGACCAAACTTCTGGAAGACATGTGTAAGAAAATTACAGATGCCATCCAAGCCAGTCGGCAAAGACCCAGAGTGGATCGCCGAACTGTTAAGTGTTTCAGGTGCCAGCGCATGGGACACTATTCATCGGAATGTACCGCTACTAAGCCGGTAATGGCTGCCTTCTATGAAGCCGAAGACAATGGCGAAGGAAGGGAGAATGCTACGGATTCCACTGATGTGGAAAACTAGTGGGGGTTGTGTCAACGGCATCTGATATAACCCCGAGGGAGAACGAATGCCAAAATGCTACCGGGGGTGACCCGGTGGAAGATTTCGAGTCAATTACACCTGGAGGCCGGGTGGCTGTGGGTGCGCACCCCTGCACCTCGGCCGGGGCCAGGGACCCTGGTGCTTATATGTGCGGGAGTGATCATATGGAGGCGAGTGGCCGCACTAGGGGAGAGGAAGGATGGATCAAAGAGTTGATCCAAGTGTGTGGGACACGCCTTCCCCCAAGTCATCCGTGTCTGGAATTCCTGAGAGGACTCGGATTGAATCTTGGTGATTCGGGAGACTTTCACCAGTTTACCAGTAACCCCTCACCTTTGGGGGGGAGACGGTGGTATGTACCCATATCTGTGGAAGGCCGGGTAGGGGAATTCTTGGTGGATACTGGAGCTAGCCACTCCTGCATGTCCAAAAGATTTTTCGACTCGGTGGCCGGCAGTCATGAGAACCTCAAAACGGGGGTAAATGCTTGTACGGCCAACGGAAGCAGTATGCGTACATTTGGTAGGACGTTTATGCCTATCCGTATAGGAGGCAAGGAATTTGTTCTTTCGCCGACTATAGCAGAGGTTAGTGATGACGGGATCCTCGGACTGGATTTTGCAAGCTTATACGGGGCCGTCTTGGACCCGAGGGATGGAATGATGAGTATACGGAACCCGTATGGCTTGCATATCCAATGCGTATTGAGACAAGTGTCTTCGGTCGCATCGGTGATACACACGGTGAAGATCCCACCGGGTACCACTTGCGATGTCCTTTGTGGCGGATCAATGGCCCAAAGGAATGAATGGAGTCTACGAACCCGACACGGTGTATTTGTCGAGCATCGGGTTGGACTCAGTGGATACATTAGTGGCTAATGCAGCTTGGACTGTATTACCCATAACTAACCGAAGTGGTTCGGTGGTTTATTTGAAGCGAGGCGACAGCGTTGGTAGGATGAGTTCGGTAGAACATGTCGCCGAGGCTTAATTTAATAAACCACTAAACCCAGTTAGTAAGCATCCTATGGATGAAGAATTCCAAAAGCTGATTGATCAGTCAGATTTAAAGAATACGGAGGATAAGGATTGCCTAGCGAGACTCCTACAAAAGTACGAGAGTGCTTTTGGTAGGGAAGGAGGACCGGTGGGTAGATCCGATAAGGTGTTGCACACCATAGATGTGGGCAACGAGAAACCTTTTAAAATCCCGTATCGTAGACTTCCTCTCAAGAAGAAGTTAATTTGTGAAGAGCAAATACAAAAACAGTTGGACCTAGGGGTCATCGTGCCTAGCTCGAGTCCCTGGTCCAGCCCTGTTTGTATGACTATTAAGAAAGACGGTACCATCCGCTTTTGTGTCGACTACCGGAAACTGAACGGTATAACAAAGAAGAACTCGTATCCTTTACCAAGGATAGACGAGACTTTAGATAGCTTGGGCGGGAATCAATGGTTCTGTACCTTGGATTTACAATCCGGGTACTGGCAAATACCGATGCACCCCAATGACAAGGAGAAAACAGCGTTCTCCAGCCATATGGGGCTATTCGAGTATAATGTCTTGCCCTTCGGATTGTGTAACGCCCCCGCTACATTCGAGGCCATGATGGAATCCTTATTGAGTGATCTTTTGTGGAAGAAATGCTTGGTCTACTTGGACGACGTGGTCGTGTTCGGCAAGTCGTTCGAGCAGTGCCTTGCGAATCTGCAATTGGTCCTCGACCGGATACTATCGAACGGTCTAAAACTCAAACCCAAGAAATGTAATTTGTTTAAGAAAACAATCACATACTTGGGAAGGATCATTACCCCAACCGGGGTAAGCGCGGATCCGGAGAAATTGGAAGCTGTGGAAGGATGGGAGAGACCCACGAGTGCTAAGGAGGTGAGATCATTTTTAGGATTTTGTTCCTATTACCGTGATTTCATACCAAATTACTCTCGTGTCAGCTTCCCCATGCAGTGCTTAGCTCACTGGACCCCGGGTAGGGCGCGGGACCCATTCCCATGGACCAGCGAGCAAGAAGAATCTTTTAATAAAATAAAAGATTTGTTTAGGAATACACCCGTGTTGAAATATCCCACTCCCGAGGGACATTTCATCTTAGACACCGATGCGAGCAATGACGCGATTGGGGCAGCTCTCTCTCAGGTCCAGGAGGGAGTGGAGGTCCCAATAGCATTCGCTAGCAACACGCTAAGCAAGACCCAGCGGAATTATTGTACCACCAAGCGAGAACTTCTCGCAGTGGTGGTGTATACGAAGAAGTACAAGCATTTCCTTTGGGGGAGTGACTTTACTTTAAGAACAGACCATTCGTCTCTTAGGTGGCTCCTTAACTTTAAGGACGCCGAGGGAATGATTGGAAGATGGTTAGCTCATCTATCCGAATTCGGATTAGAGCATAAGCAAATAGAGCACCGACCCGGTGCTAAACACATCAATGCGGATGCCTTGTCAAGACGACCTATCCGAAGGTGCCAAAATGCCACTTGTGAAGACTGCGGAGCCCACAATGCTGTGGTAGCCGGGCTGGTATTTAATTATACCACCCCCCGTATCCCCTGGGAGGAGGCTGTATGCAGCTATCTCGATTGGTCCCCGGAGACCATCAAGAAGTTTCAACAGTCAGACCCCACCACTGCGCGCATAATGGAATACCTACGGTCAGGTATTAAACCGGCAAGGCCGCTAGTATCCCTGGAGGATAGGGAAGCGAGACGATTGCTAGCCCAATGGACCGAGCTAGAGATCCGAGACGGCATACTATGTAGGTGGAAGACAACTCCCACCAACGGTAAGCTGTTGCAAATAGTGATACCCGCCCCGATGAGGAGGGATATCATGTATTATTGCCATGGTCACCAAACGAGTGGCCATTTCGGTAAGAAGAGGTCAATAGAGCACCTACAAAGGCGTTACTACTGGCCCGGTATGAGAGGCGACCTGCTCCGGTGGATCGCCACTTGCCCGGATTGTTGTAAAAACAAGCCGGGACCCGGCCTGGGTAAGCAACCCTTATCGCAGGAATTGTTTGGTGTCAGATTCGCTCGAGTAGCGATAGACATAATCAGCGGGATTAAGACGACGCCCCGGGACAATACTTGTATGATGGTCGTAACCGACTACTATACCAAGTACACTCGGGTGTTCCCCCTTCCTAACCACAAAGCCGCCACATGCGCGGAGGCATTTGTGAAAGGCTGGGTGCTGCATTTGGGTGTTCCCCTTATGATGCACAGCGACCAAGGAAGGGAGTTCGAGTCAGAACTTTGGCAGGAAATGTGCCATTACCTAGCCATTTGTAAGACCCGGACAAACCCATACCGACCACAGTCGGATGGGCAGGTAGAGCGCTTCAACAGAACCCTTATACAAGTACTAAAGCCCCTGGTTAATACCCACCAGGACGACTGGGATGAACAGTGCGAGTTTGTAGTACATGCCTACAACAACACTGTCCATTCATCCACTAATTGCACCCCAAACATGCTAGTGTTCGGCGAGGACATCATAATGCCCGCCGACTTAGTGTATGGAGTGGTTGGGATAGACCCAGAGGCGCCCTGCACTGTGTTGTTTGTGGAGTCGTTAAGGGATCGGTTCAAACAGGCATACGAGGCCGTTCGGAAAGAACTGCTGAAGAGTGCGAAGTGGCAGAAGGTGGGCTATGACACCAATGCTAAACGAATTCGTTTTAATGTTGGGGACAGAGTACTAAGGTACTACGAGCCGCTAGATAAGCTGAAGCTCGTAACGCCTTGGGAAGGTCCGTTTAAAATTATTTGTGTCATCTCCGAGTCCACGGTGATGATAGAGGACTGCCTAACTGGTAGGAAATGGAAGACGAATGTCAGAAAACTTCGGCCCTGGAAGGGGCGCGAAGAGGCGGAGAGGGAGTTCGGTTACAAACCACCCACGTCTGTCCCTAGCGGACCGGGAGTGGTAGTACCAATGAAGCGCCCTAGAGGCCAGCCGAGAAAGACGCCGGGAGACGAGGTTATGGTGAAAAAGAAGACGAAGGCCAGGAAACGACCTAACCGTAAGAAATGGAAGAAAGTCTCGCTGAGTGAAGGCATTACGTATGGGAAAGGTCCCGCATTGGCTAAGCGGAATCCAGAAAAGGCCGTACGTAAAGCCGGGAAAAATAAAAGGCTAACCGAAGGCGTTAGACGCAGTCCCCGGTTGAGGTCTGCCGTAACCTAACTCAGTACACAACGAGCTGCTGCGTGTTGTCCACCATAGGCGGGTAACATACGTTCCACGGCTGGAGATGCCGAACGCGCCCTCCCCGGGTGGCTGTATCCCGTGAGTGGCGGTCAGATTAACCGGTACATTCGCTTTGAAGCGTTGTATACACCGCCAAGCTCCAGACGATAGCACTCGGGTAGTAGGCCGCGTCTCGCATGTCGAGTCGAATGTTGGTTCGGATCTAGTTCCCTAGGTGGCGCCGCTGGTGCGGCGGGAAAGCGCGGAACTAGGTCACCGGATAGCCACGGCGGGATCTCGCGAGACGAGAGGTCTGACGTCATACTGGTCATAACTAGAGCGGACTCGTGGTGGTTAGACGCCACCCGTTTTCCCTCTGGTTAGTGTTGGCGGTTTTACAGCCCCTAGCTGTCGAGTTAGCTCGGACTAACAACAATCCTTTGTTGGACGAATCCTTCGGGAGGAGTCCAACACATTTGCCAATTTTTATTGGAAGTCGCCCTCAGTGCCATGGCACAGTTGGAACTAGACGAGGACCCGGAGGTCCCGTCTCGGGTCGTAGAGTCTATGGACTCTTCGACTGAGGAGGCCGCCCGGACGCTCTCGGCTATGGCCGAGGCCACCGACCGGGAGAGGATGCCACCTCCACCACCACGCCCGGACCGCTCGTCTGCAGCAGCGGCTTCGGGTTGCAATGTGGATGTCTTAGACATTCCGATGTATCCTCCGGGATTCAAGACTCGCATCGAACGTATGGCACACGTCGATTGCGAGGCCGGTGTTGTATACACCTCCTGGGGGACCTACATCCCCATGCACGCCTCTATGTTCGGATGCGGACCATTGGCGGTGAAGCAAGGCGTACCCGATGCCATACCAGACGACTTCAAGACTCTGGTTATGGACTCGTGTAGCGACGAGTTGGCAGAAAATATGCCAGTCTCCTGGCTCCGCAACTACCTGAAGTTAGCGGAGAAGATGGCGGTCAACGAGAGTTTGGCCCGAGCCGTGCTCATCTCTGAGGGCATCACCCGAAAGGCCTCGGAGTTGAGGGAGTCTGAATCCGACATGGACACAGACTCCACGGTTACGCTGTCGTCGGTGGAAACCGACCGGGTCAAACGGTTGACCCACAAACCTACCCCTGCGCCGACGGGTCCTCTCACCGAGAGTGACCTGGAGGCTGAAGACATCCGGATCGCCGTCGAGAAGTCCACGACCGAGACCGACCCAAGTGCCGACATTCCTGACGCACCTGGTGAGATCTCGCAAGAGGACATCTCGCGCCAGCAGGCTGCTGTCGAAGCTAAGCGAGCCGAGCTCTCCAAGCAGCAGAAGCAGCTCATCGCAGCTCGTCGGGCCCACCGCAAACAGCAGGCCCAAGCCAAATCCAAGGTCTCTTCCGACTCTGACTCCCCGGTCAGCGGTAGGAGGAGTCCTCGTTCGCACTCCGACTCTCGTGGATTCCTGCCCTGAGGTACCGGCGCAGCCAACCAAGGTTGTGCGCCGGAAGAAGAAAAATGGAGCGAAAGCGTCTCCGGCAGAGCCCACGCCCCCCACCAAGCCGAGGGGTAAGGGCAAACCGAAGGCGCCCGCCTCCACCTCCACTTCTACAACCACCACGGTAGCCACCTCGGCTACTGCAGCTTCCACTGCCAGCACCAGCGGGACAAGCGCCAAGTCCTCTACCAAGGCTCCGACTGGTACTACCACCACCAGCCGAGCCAGCAGTAGGGGAGCTGGTATCTACACGGACAGTGAGGGAAGCGAAAGCGACCCAGAGCTGCCCGAGTCGGCCAAATCTGATTTGGAGTCCGTGACAACGTGGGAAGAAATGACCACGGATGTCCCCAAGGACGATAATCAGAAATGGATGTGGAAGAATGCAGCTGAGGGGTTCAAGGAACGGACTCCCCGCTGCTTCGCGGACTGTGCCTATGACACGGTCCACTACATGTGTCCGGGCGCCGTCAATAAGGACGGTGATAGCGATGACGAGGAATGGATGAAATCCGGTCCCTCGGATACGCCAGTAGGTAAATTTTACCTCATTTGGATTGACCAGCTGAAATCCAAATTGGGGTCTATCTACAGCTACGAGGCCCGGACGAAAGTCCAGTGGGCAATGACCCAATGGGGACCAACCGGCAACCGCCGAAGGTGCCCGTTCGAGTCGTGCCAGCTGGCTCTCACGGGTGAGAAGGTGTTCGAGACGAAGCCCCGCTTCGCTCGGCACATTGTGGAGCATCATATGCACCACAAGCCCGTGATGATGTGCGTGCTCGGAGACCGTCCGAGCAAACTTTGTGATGGCTCGTTTAGCACTCACCGGCGCCGGGACATGGCTCTGCACTTGCAGAAAGCCCATGGTACCGGCCTGGAGAAAACGAGGAAGCGGGCCATTAAGTGCTTCAACGAGCTACTAGCCAACTGGTCCTCGTTGAGTGTAAAAGAAGTGAAGGAGCAGGCATTCGAGACCGGATTCTGCTCATGGAAGAGTGGCAACTTGTTGACCTTCTTCCAAATCAACTTCTCGTCCACAAAGTTCGGGATGCCCAGTGAGGTGCACCTGAAGGTGAAAAAGTGGCGAGGAGACGATAAACGAGAGAAGGCCAAAGCCCGCTCTAAGGGTCCTAACGGAGGCACAGCCACGGCTACTGTTGCTTCCAAAAGGACCCGAGCAGACCGGTCCGTAAGCCCTTCGGGTAGCAAGGACCAGCCAAGACCAGCGAACCCAGCTGATCGTCGCGAGTCGGGACAACAAGTCTCGGCTCTAAATATGCCTAGCAACCAGGCCCATAGGACGGTTAGCCAGGCGGCCACCCCGGCCACTTCCACTACAACACCTGCACCCGCGGAACAACGCCCGGGCGAAGCCTCTGGCAGCCTGGATGATGGGGGCGAACTCTTCGCTCCCCCATCCAGGTATTCTACTTGGTGGGCTGGAGAGGGATCTTCCGGCAAGCGCCCCACGTATAGTGACTACGCGGCGAAGTTCCCTGCTATGGGACAGGCTGGACCCGAGTCGCAGGTCCTTACCTCCCTGGGCCGGACCAAGCCCCGTGGTAGAGGCCGTGGTGGGCTGGAGTCCACCCGAGCTTCCCCGGGCGGTGGCCGAGGTCGAGGTGGCATCACGGTTGAGGGCCCGTCTGCTCCTCCAACAGGCACCCCGCCTGCCTCAGTGGAGGCCCCCGCGCACCCACCAGTGATAGCTCCACCAACGGCCCCTCGGGTGCCCGTTATGGAGCTAATCTCCGGAACTCTGTCAGGTCTTCAGGATCCGAACACGTTTGTTGACCACCGCGATGTCCAAACGGCTCAGATCCAGAATGACCTGATGGCGGAATGGCAGGCATTGCACCGCCAGAAGTCTGTTGACTACTGGTGTGTGATGACTGAAGCCACCTTCAATCTGGTTTATGAAATCCAGAGGAGGGAGGAAGAGAAGATCAGGCAGCTGGAAAGGAAGAAAGTCGAGGAGGCTCTCGAGTCCTGCCGGCGTCAGCAGATGGAAGCTGAAAAGCTTAAGGAGTTCCACCGTGCTGAGAACGCCGGGTACATTCACAGGTACAAGGAGGCTGACCTCAAATTCTTCCTGGCATTCGGGAAACACTTGGAGGAATGGGACGGCTCTCCGTCATCCTTGATCTCCATCCCGGATGTCCCGGCTGCTCCACCGGTTCCCGCCGCCCCACCGGTCCCGGCTGCTCCACCGGTTCCGGCAGCTCCCCCACTCCCGGCTACTCTCTTCGCCCGGAAGGCCCCAGCTGCCACGGCTGCTTTACCTGCACCCGAGGCACTGGACAGCCCATCCGCGGTGATGAGCGCCTTGAGCCTGGGGAGCGACACGCCCAGCGAGGCTTCCACGCTGCTCTCTGTGAGCAGCTGCAGCAGCTCGGCTCCATCTGCCTCAGTGGAGTCGGCTGAGAAGATGGACACGGATCCGGAGGATCTTTAAGTGTCCATCTGTTGGTGCTTTCTACGTACCCGAGGGTAAAAGCATTTAATATGCCAGAGGCACTGATCCTTATACTGGACTCGTTGATCTGGAACGGAACCTGCAGCAAGGATGGACGCTAACCCGAATGTACCAAAAGGACTACCACACCTAACCGGGGCTCCATCTTCCCATCTTCACCAGGGCACATCACAACAGCAACGTGGCTTGCCACCACACACATGTCGCCGGGTGGAGCTGCAGAAACCAGTCGTTCCAGATTCGCCGGAAGTCCGGTATATTGTAAGGGCGATCCTGCTACCCTGGTAGGACGCCTATATTAATATTTTGTATAAATCTATTTTTATATCGTATTTATATTCTTATAATTAAAACAAACAAAATTTTTCTCGGGTTATCTACCCCACCTCGGGTCGGTTAGTAAATACTGTAAAATTTTATTCATATCACCTGACTACATGTCCAATATTCTTTATTGCGTCTCGTATTTAATAATAACACCATTGTAACATTGTTACTACTTACCACCATAGGTCGATGGTGCATAAGGCGCCACTTCCTATTTTGTTATTATTTATCAATACTTCGGGTTATATGCGACGATGCCTCATTATGTACATATTATTTATAATGCCCCTTAATGTTCTATATTCAATACGAACTGTATATATATATAGACTTACCTATTTATGTATAACACTACTGTATAAAGTTAACAATAGTTATTTATTAATTACACCCAACCCTAGGTAAAGTCTAGTGGGGGTGGTGTAGGGGCCGGCATCGTTGTATATATACTAGTGCCGTTCATCCGAGAGACGTGTTCGTGTGGTGCTTGTTCCTTCTATGCCAGCTAGGTGTCGCTTTGCTATACCTCGTTGGTACAAGAGGGGGCAGCACCATGCCTCGCGTCCAGCTTCTACTAAGGAGCCGGACGAGCGGCAGAAGGGGACTGGACATGGTCCAGTCCAGACGCTAAAGCATTAACTGCATAACAAAGTGAATAAAGTCCTACCCGAGAGGTAGGGGTTTCTGGGGCTTTGCCCAACCCGAACTACTCGTGTTGTGTTGGTATATCTAGTGGTAAGCGAGCCAAAGAGCCACCCAACATATAAGTCGATACGAACCATTACACTCCCAAGGGGGTTTTGCTCGCACGCTCGAATGAGCCCACCGGGCCACAAGAGGACACGATAATAAATCGCTATAGTCCCACACGGGGGTATCTACAAGCTCTCGAAGGTAACAACGTAGCACGAGGGCCCTCGCTGTCGATACTCACCTAGTCATCCAGTCGAGTGGAAGCAGGAGTAGCTATAGAAAGATAATCTGTGGATTCACCACTATCTGATGCAACGCCCGCCTCGGTGCCAACCGTAGCACCCGCAACTGAGTCAATATAACTACCCCCAGTTATTTTGGTAGCTCGCCTGAGATTACTCTGTCCATCAGTTACCATCCGCCTGACTTTTCCTTGTCTAGGATAACAATCATGCGCGAGATTCACACCATCAGAGGTTGAAGTTTCAACCAAATCACCTTGTAGTCGCTCTTCTATACGATAGTTTTGACCAAGAATACCTTAATTCAACTCGGTTTCATTATCTTTTATAAAACTGGAATCCCCAAAGACGTGCAAAAACAAATGTGGTTTGTCTTTAACAAATGTTTCCAACTCCAATCAATAAACAACCCTTTCAGGGGTAGTATATATGATAACCATTCCATATAAGTTAGGTAATGAGAGCCAAATAGAGAGAGCTGTCAGTGTTCCTTCAATAGGTTGCTTCCTCTATGAGGTGTGCAGATCCTTGATAGGGCCTAAGGCCTTAATGATTTAAGTTGGAATGCCAGAAAGGCACCCAGTAAGTGACCATCCGCCAAAATAGGTACTTTTCAGAATTTCAATCCATTCCTACTGGTAAGTTGCCGAATATAGATATTTTCCCCTCTGATTCCATGTCGAACTGTGGATCCCTGAAGATGTGACCACAATTCGCGCTCCCTCTCCTCAGCACAGCGCTTATATACGGGACTAGCACATGGCTGGTACTAAGGAAATCAGCTAGGTGGCTCATGTAGTCGGGTGCTAGATCATCATTTGGTCTCTTTGTGTAGTCTAATTTGACAACCTGCCAATTTATTGCTACCCATGGGATTTTTCTATAAATCATATGTGTGGATTCTCCATATCAACCTCTTTAAGTAGATAATCTAGAAATAGATTAAATTGTTAAAATCAAAGACCAATAGATCATTGAAATTTCTGTAGATACCACAGGTAAGCCAATAAAGGCATTGTCTCCCTATCAGGGTTATCACCTTACTTCACACCTGAAACAATAGAGAGGTACTTTTGGTGATTAAGATAAGGGGTATTTTTAGTGTTATCACTGACCATTGTTCTGGGGGCTAATAAGAAATTTACCCAGAATGCACTGCTCTGGAGTGGGGGGCCTAACCAAGAAGGCGGCCTCCATTGCCTAATATGCTAATGCCCTATACTCCCAGGCTTCCGGTGGTTTTGACTTTTCGTCACCTGACACCATTTGGACCTTCAACCTAGGGGTGACTGTAAAGGATCTGTTAGAGAGGAACACAACCACTATCCTATAGGGGCATAATCCCCACTGCCACGGCCGCTATCACCCGGGACCCCCAGACTCACATGGACAAAGTCTACCAGGGACACTTGCAAGCCAGCACGTCCTGAGGACATTTGATAATCTATAGGGATATATCAAGCCATAGCCAGCATGGATTCTAACAAACACTCATATCTACAATTACACTTCCCAGGCCTTCACAAGATTATACCCATACCATGACCAGTTCTTGGACTCTATAATGATGTATCACCCGAATATGGCTTCAGTAGACACTTACTCACTCTATATGAGTGTATTCCTACTCTGATCAGTTAGCATGGAAGGCCTGGACACCCACCTACTGTCCTCAGACTAGCTATTGGGATTCGCTAATAGTCAACTTTTATATCAACCGTACTTTCATCTCCCCAAAATCCCTCTAACTCACAATATTACTAAAACGTATGCCATAAATGACCATGGTGGTAATCACGCAGGTTTAGTAAATAAAGTACTAAGGGTAAATTACTGCTTCTTTACCGATATCAAAATACATGATTAACACTAGATGACTAGAGTTTCCCAAGTCATGAGACTAGTGAAAAAGTGAAACTGGCGCCCCTCTTCAGCAATACGACCCCGAGAACAATAAGGCCACCATTTGATTTGTATGTGTACATTTCTTTCTATCAAACGTTAGTACTTGGAAAGGGAGTTAATACAATAATCAAAGGCTCCTACAAATGGCAAAGTAATATTTGATTATTTTTATTTCAGATATTCACTTATTTTCATCATATGATGCCCTAAAATGAGTAAAATTGCATATTATGTAATAGATCATGACATAGGACATATAATTACACCTATCCTCTACTACGCAAGACAACAAGAGGTGTGATATGATATTTAGAGAAAAAATAACTTATAATACCATCCCCATTGTGCCTATATATACACAAAAGTAAATCATACAAGCAGCAATACCATAGGATTTAGGAATACATAAAGCTTTTTTTATGAACTGAATCCTCAAATGACAATTATGGTTATATATAAAAGACGAGTGCCACCCAGCTATTGAATACTTATTGCTATTACACCACAACACTTAAATCCATGAAGAATATTGTTATGATATATGCTATTATTAAATGTTTGACCTAAGCAAAGAAGATGGGTGATTTGTACCAAATAGAGAAGGGGGCTGTAATACAAAGTTTTATCTAATATTTCTAGATACTACATCTGTGATCTACAACAGTTTTACAATACATTTAATATCACACTAACACAATAATGTAATTGATTCATCATGTGTCTGTCGTTAGACTTCACAGTCATGACATTGACTAATAATCAATTTACGTATAGCTAAAAGCAAAATAAGGTCGTTTCAGGTTACTCGACCCTACCCAACTAAGTCCACAGCTAAACAGGAAAGAACTCAGGAGGTATTTCTTAACAGGCTGCGACTGTGTGACCCAAGTCATACCATAAGTCCAATAGGAATAGCATTGGCCTTTCCAGTCGCAGGGCTATATGCAATCGTATTATAAATGCCTTAAGAGGTGACCTTCAGAAATAATGTTGGTTTTGCCTATCAGGGATATTTTGAGTCATCTCTAATTGATTGACCAATACCAAGAGTCAGCGTCATGAGTTAGAAGTCAAACCTAGGCTACTCTCAAAGCCTAATTTTTAAAACTATAAAAAGATAAAAAAACAAATGAAAATAAGAAGATTATGAAAAGAATTGTAGAGCTATAGACCATGTAACCCCAAACGCGGTTTTGTTTGTCATTAGGTCCATTTACGAAAATTATCATGTAAAAGTCTAAATCTTATTCATTTTGTATTGATGTAAAACTGGTGTGGCGGTTCCAACATCACGTGTTATTTGGATGTACTTGGAAGAATATCGCGAGAAGCAGCGAAAAGATGATGAGACTTGTCTGACTTGATACGATAACTGGAAAAGAAAGCAAAAATATGGGGTTGGTCTACAATTTAACCTTATGTCACCCTCCCCCGTCCCCAAGTTAAATTTAATTTACTTACTATGGGCCTAAGTAATTGTCGATGAGATAAACCAACATACTGCTGGAAGGTCACTTGTATCACTGTTTTGGTGCATCATACCTTTAGAGGTTCCCTCAGCAGTATTATCATGCATGTTTATTCACAGCTCAATAATATTTACAAGGAATATATTAAATACTTATCAAAGAAGCTCTTACATGAACCACATGTCAGTGAGTTCTGGACTCCCTCCTTGTGTTTCTGGGTCTCATCTCTGCAGTCTCCGGCCTGGAGGCCCTCCCAGCACGCACAGAATGCCTCCTGGACCTCCTCAAGGCTCCGTCCATCCCCCACCATCTCCTCCTGTACCTGGGAGTCTGGTAACCACCTAGCCACGCACTCCTGTATACGTGCTGAACAGGACGCGTCATCAAACGTCCCCCAGGCTGCAAAGGAAATAGAAAGTGGTTTTTTTTTTCTATATCGATTGGGTTGTGTAGGGGTGATTTTCTTTTGGGCAAAGGGATGGATATTTAATTGCCACACCCCCTTTAGGATTCGGAAATCACTGGCATGTGCACTTTACTTTAATGCCAGCATGATGCTTAAAGACAGCATGATGCTTAAAGACAACAAGATGCTTAAAGACAGCATGATGCTTAAAGACAGCATGATGCTTAAAGACAGCATGATGCCTAAAGACAACAAGATGCTTAAAGACAGCATGATGCTTAAAGACAGCATGATGCTTTAAAGATAGCATGATGCTTTTAAGACAGCATGATGCTTAAAGACAACAAGATGCTTAAAGACAGCATGGTGCTTAAGACAGCATGATGCTTAAAGACAGCATGATGCTTTTAAGACAGTATGATGTTTTTAAGACAGCATGATGCTTAAAGGCAGCATGATGCTTTTAAGACAGCATGATGCTTAAAGACACCATGATGCTTAAAGACACCATGACGCTTAAAGACAGAATGATGCTTAAAGACACCATGACCTAAAGGCTTTGCGTTACTTTGTTGCCATGTTGCATGAACAAAAAAAGAGGGCACGGCTCGCCAGCACTTTGCAAGCACTTCATTAGCACGCATCATGCTGACCCTTTTAAATGCTCTTTGGTAGTGTGGCAACACTGTTGGGTCAGCATGATGCATGAATAAGGCACTGGAAATTGACTTGCCAGGGCTCCATGTAGGCTAATGTATCTAGCAACAATTAAAAGGTGCAGAGGAAGTGATAAATGACATAGGCCTAAAGTGTTAACATGGATAGGGGTAATATCATTAATGTCAAATCATGCAGAGGAATCAATTTAAATTAGTGGGAAACGTTGCATAATGAATGAATGTTATGGTTTCATGTCGAGAATGTTAATTAAACAGACATTTCATAACGCATGCCTGACATCGCAAAAGGTTACCACTAGCAGAAGTACGCATTGTTTGAAATTGACTTGGACCTAGTGTTTACAAAAATAGATCAAACCCTTTTTGGCTCTCTGGCCTGGCTGACAGAAATCGTCTTGAGTGGATGAGAACTAAGTGATAAGTACTGGGTACAAATAACCTCTTCTTTGGTATGATTCTATTGTACCAGTCAATTGAATCCTCATCCTAAATCTTGGTTAATCTTTGGATATAGGAAAATGAAAATGTACGGCTGGATAAGCGACATGGTTAGGAAGGACAGATTAACATAGAGTGCTAAATATAATATTCATAGAATTCCTCCTTTTTTAAATATTCTACCTTTCAGACAAATGAAATATACTTGGCCTACCGTATACTAATAGGTTGGGTCAAAAGTTCAATAACATGGGACATAATAATTAACTTACCAGATATGGCTATTGGTAAAATAAATAGTATGACTGCATAAATCGAGGTCCTGGAAGAAAGGAAGAGAAATTACATTCAGACTTATGTTATTAACGTAATGACCATATTGAATTGACCAACATGAAATACAAATACCCATGGTAAAAATGAATGGACATAGTAAAAGCATGAGATGACAATAATAACAGGGCCCTAGTATCTTATAGTGAATACTACCATTATTATTTTGGGCTAGTGACCCTGCACAGAGAGAAGAACACTGATCGCTTTGACGCATACTGCACAGGTCACAATTTGTCTCCCACATGACATGTATGAAGGCATGTCAAATGAGGTTGACCCTCTCATAGTTGGTTTGTCAACTCCATTTGACAAACGTAATGAAGACACGTCACATATTTCTGATCCATTCACCTGAGTGCTAGGTAATACTGTGAGACAATTATGTAAGCAGTCAATAAATATGTACCAATGGTTCAATCAAGGGAGGCCTATAATAGAAGCAGGGGATATCATAGTCCCACAGGCCTGCAACACTAAAGCACTTTTTCCTATCTACAGAACTCCTACTTGACTGAGGACCTCTATGCAATCCATCAGACAAGGGCATGGAGGTGCATGGCAATGCCATATGTCTCCCTGTACTGTAGATACTGAGATTATAGATTGTGGGTTAGAATACAGTCCTTTGGTATTTTCACTGACCCACACATAAGGTGTCTAACCACTCCAGTTGGAGTATTCAGGATAGTGGGTGTCTATTTTAATATTCAATAACAAATGCAGATTTAACAATGAAATAGAATTCACTACCATTCATTGATAGTATTTACAGACCTTAGTGATCTATTCTTCATGAAAACAAAATGACACAGATACATCAAATGTCTCAAGTGTTGGTAGTACTTATTGGTAGTGATTAATCCTGGTACCAAAATGGTTGTTTGCTCCATCTAGTGGAATATCCTAGAACAATTATATATGTCAAACCATCACATGTCAAGTGCCTTCGACATGGTCGTGACCCTAGTCAACTCACAGATGACATGGCATTTTAAGGCATGTCAAATCATATGAGGATTACTGTGTGCTACAGTTGTCATGGTGACATATGTGCACATGTCCCAATGACGTGTGCTCTCTGTGTCAAATCAAGTTGACATGGGTATATATGTCATTTTGTCAGGAAGACTTTTTTCAGTGTGGGCTCATGAAAGCATGAACTCCCCTTACCATTTTCTCATCATTTCCAAACAGGCAGCTCTAATCTATTGACAGACCTTGGATTTGAAAAAGGAGGGGTAGCACTACAGGTAACGGGTTCGAGGGAGCTTCCCCACAAAACAGGAACTCTTACTGCAATTGTAGGTATTTCAATTCCCCACTAAACTGGCTACCATTTTGGTACACGTCACTGACTGTGCAAATGTTCTCATTACAACTCCAAAATGCATGCATCTGCTATATGGTATATTGGTATTGGTAATATAGATTTACAGCTTCATCATAAAGGGTGTATTGGGTGTATCACATTCCATGCATGATATATGAGGTGTCATTTCAACAATAGGACGTGAAACCTAATGCCATACATTGTGTATGTGTAACCTTTGATGTATTGATAATGCAGGCTCTATGGCCCAAGCCATAATGCCTTTAACAGAGAAGGGAGGAACAAACACATTGATTAACTACAGGCCTACAAGTTGGGGATAGAACACTGTGGGTGTGTCGTGGTGTAGTAGTGATACTGCAGCATGTGTATTTATCAGTATCCATGGATGAGTACAATACTGCGCCGACGAGTAGCTCACGCTAAGAGCCGATCCCTCTCCAAATAAAAGGCTAATCATGTTGCGCAGATGTCGCATGCGCTTGTCCATCCTAGTAGCAAATGAATATGAAACCCTGGTTAATGCCATCCTCAAAGGAAGAAAATAAGTCCCTTAGATACCGTAATACCTCGCATATAACCCGCATCCCAAATATGAGGCACACGCTGAACTCATGCAGTCCCAGAAGGCGCGAGTCATATTTGGGCTAGTCTCATGGTTTTCTATAGTGTGAAATCCTCATACATAAGACGTACCCCTGAATTTAGTTGATTCTATAAAGAACATTAGGACCCTCCGTATGGCGCACCTTTTACGCATGGTATTGCGGTACATGTTAAAAACCGCCCTGCAATTCCCTCCTCCACCATATCACTTCCAAGTGATTAAACTCACATTCAGGATCCTGAAACGTACGCCATAGGCAGATATATGTCAAAGACACCAAGATGTGGCTTCTAATTGGGGAGAGGGATCTTAAAAGACGGCAGGAAGCACTCAAGCTGCTATGGAAAGCCTGGGGACAAAGAAAAAGCGAAAGGGAAAGAACAAAAGGAAAGACGGCATACACGTTCTAATCTTCACATTTCCCACTTGCATGATCAAAAATACTTTAGGAAGAAAACTATATTTCATGACATGACTTGAAGACATGATGTAATCTGCTGTGCTTTAGTCATTTACTATGATTAAGTGCACCTTGCCTCTATCAGCGCTATCATAATTTACTTTAAGTACTACCACTTCTGCTGCTTTGTATCCAGGATACCTCGAAAATATCTTCTTTTTTTAACATTATTAAAAAGGGCCCATTTATGTGGTAATACTCTTCCCATAGGCATAGACCTAGCCATGGTTCGCTATCTGACCCTCCACTATATATAGGTAAAGGTCGGTACACCGGTCTAAAGGGACGGAGTTTGACAGATGGCCGAAATAAACTATGTGAATATTTATTTGGTTATGTCGCCTCTCTATAGGGCTTCTCGTAAAGGTTGAGTATAAAAAAATGAATATCTGATCTCCAAGCAGTGGAGGTGATGTTTAAATATTGGGAGGCCTATCACTTCATACTATCGTGAAAGCAACCCTTTAAATGGCAGCTTATTGATTTATGCTTTAATTAATGCACTTTCTTTCAAGGTTATAAATGCATGAATATCACAATACCGATAATCTACTCCTAAAGTCCTCATGAATAGGCCATGGATGATTTTCTTTTCAAATTTAATTTCAACTGAAGCAGCTTAATTGAAGATTCAAGAAATTAAGAGTACTGGCCCGTCCGCTGACCTCTCAAATGACTACCCTTTCTGCATTGGTTTCAGTTTTGTTTTTGTGCATTTCTTCTCCCCCCTCACTCGAAGTATGGAATTTTTGTTACTTAAATTCCTGTACACATTTTGCTGTACCCAACACGCATTTTGCTATAATACTTATCTTCCTGTGCCAAACAGAAATTTTGCTACTGACATCACAGTATTGCTATACTACTCATGTCCCTATGCCACACATGCCTGTGCAAAACACTCGTTTTCCTATACCACTCACGTCCCTGTGCAAAACACTCGTTTTCCTATACCACTCACGTCCCTGTGCTAAACTGGCATTTTCCTATACCACTCATGTCCCTGTGCAAAACTCGCCATTTCTTATACTACTCACGTCCCTGTGTCAAACTCGCATTTTCTTATACTATACTCACGTCCCTGTGCCAAACACGCATTTTCTTATACTATACTCACGTCCCTGGGCCAAACACACATTTTTCTATACTACTTACACACCTGTACCAAACATGTATTTTACTCTAATACTTAGATCCCTGTACCAAACACACATTTTCCTATATTACTCACATCTCTGTACCAAACACTCATTTTCAATGTTCTACTACTTATTTCCTTATGCCAAACACTCATTTTCCTATACTACTCATGTCCTGTACTGAACATGCATTCTGCTCTAATACAGTAAAATTCCGTTATAACAAAGTGCTTGGGACAAGCAAGAAAGTTTGTTATAAATAAATTCCGTAGTATCCAAACAGAGCCTTAACTGTGCCAAAAACCTAGCTAATACCTTCCTAATTTCTATCATATCAATCAATATCATTACCAAAGTTTTAGTTCTAATAATCTGTTTAATTTTTCACGATTATCAATGTGAAGTGTAAAACTAATTTAAACAAATGATTTCCATGTGCCTAGTTGTAGTAAATATGTGTAGCCTACCTATGATTAAATGGTTTAATGAGAGGTTTCATAGAGTGTCTAAGGCATTAGCATTACTACCTCTCAACCCACCCCAATTATCTGTGAGGCATTACGTTTGACACCCCCCCCCCCCAACTCCAATAGCCCTACCATCATCAAAAGTCCGTGATTTAACACCCCCACCCACTTACCCATGCCTTGTTCTTCACTGTCCCTGCATCCCTCAGATCACCCCCCCCCCCCCACTTCCCCGCACTGACACATCAGCAGTGGGGATGAAGTCCTGTCAAAGCCTGTCAAGGTGTCCCTCAGTTCCTCACCCCCCCCCCACCATACCAGTTCCTCACCCCCCACCATACCCACACTGGGGGGACCAAGGAGGAACGCGTATGAAGTCCCGTCGTGAACCCCCCCCCCCCAAATACCCACATTGAGAGGAACTATTGAGGGCGGGTATGAAGTCGTGACATAGGCTTAGGCGCCCCCTCTGATGTTCACCATGATTTCATTTCATTTCAAAGTTCCATTATGTTTCCCCTTGAGTAGTCCAGTTTACAGCAAGAAGAATTCGTTGTAAACAAATTCAGATCAAGTAAAATTCATTGTAAAGGGATTCTTTTATAGAAATGTATGTGACATGCATTTTTTCTATACTACTCACGTCCCTGTGCCAAACACTCATTTTCCTATATTATTTACATCCTTGCGCAAAACATACATTTTCCTGTACTATACATATCCCGGTGCTAATCACTCATTTTCCTATATGACTGAAGTACCTGTGCAAGACATATTTTCCTATATGACTCAAGTCCCTGTGCAAAATATGCATTTTCCTATACTACATATGCTCTTTGCTAATCATCTATTTTCCTATACTACTCACTCCTGTCCCAATCACTCATTTTCCTATACTACACAAGTCCCTGAGCCAAACACACATTTTGCCAAAGACTCATACTAACACCCCTGTGCTACTCATGCCTGTGCAAAACATGCATATTCCCTGTGCAAAACTTGCATTTTCCTATACTACTCACATCCCTGTGCAAAACATGCATTTTCTTGTACTACTCACATTCCTGTGCAAAATACTTATTTTCCTAGACTACTTACGTCCCTGTCATAAACACGCATTTCCCTACACTGCTCACATCCCTGTCACAAATACTCATTTTCAAACACTACTCACATCCCTGCCACAAACACTTATTTTCCTATTCTACTCACATCCCTGTGCAAAACACAAATTTTCCTATACTACTCACATCCCTGTGCAAAACATATATTTAGCTATACTCACGTCCCTGTGCCAAACTCTGATTTTCCTGGAAATAATGTCCTCTCTGCATCCTTCCTTTGAATATTTCTAGCTCTGACCCACCCTATCTGATCCAGTTATGCCTCACCGTATTGATGTGAATCTACCCTCTGATTAAAGTACACCGGCATAGTCCATAGGCAGGACGTAGGAGAATCACAGAGGAGGTGGGGCCTGAATATGTCTGGCCCCCCCCCCAAAAAAAAAAAAAAAAAATGCGTCAAGCATCATTATAAAATGTACAAAATTCCCACAGCTCACCTCTCAAATTGGACAAATATGTCATTAAGATAGGAAGAATTAAGCATTGGATAAAAGATAAGCCATCAAGGAATAATATTTTATATAATTCCCATGCGACCATGCATCAACACAAGCACGCTCAAGCCGATAATTCATGATGGCTGGGGTGGGGCCTTCTAGGCCTCCCCAATGACGATTCGCTTCCTACGCCTCTGATAGGCAGAATTAAGCTGGCCTATTACCTACACTCCGAATCAATGATTTGTATAGGCTTAAGTTAGCAGTGACGTCCATTGCGCTGTAGACCACTTAAGTGCACTACTTTTATTTTATGTGAATAACTTCTTCCCGTAGAGATAGCATTGCGGGGCCGATCGCCACACCCCCAGTGGCGTAACGTGTGCCGATCCACCACAGCGGCCGATCCGGTACTGTAGCCCCGTTCCAGGCGTATATAAAAATTCAAAATGGCGGACCACCGCTCGTACGGGGAAGTACGGTAACGGATTTTGCTGATTTTTCCTTATTTAAACCCTCTAAAAACATAAAATAAATAGAGAACTAAACTCCCCTGGTGTCCTCGGTGGCCGATCCACCCCTCTCGGGGTGGATCAGCCACCTTGTACACCACGGTCGTTTAGTTCTCTCTATATATTCCTGTCATCGCAGTTCCTCACAAAGACTGCAATTTGCCAATGCACCATGCTGCCCATGCCCAGGGAAGGGGCCCATAAACTTTACTTCATTTTGAAATAGACTCATTCTGCATTTCTGCATTTGAGGCTCTCCCAACATTAATAAGCTATTTCAGTCATGAAGTAACCCAAATTGGTAGTAGTTAACCATTTTCTATGAGAAAGTGAAATTCTACCACTGTTTCATCCTTATTTTTTTACTCTATTCCTTATGAGACTACCTAGGTTGGTATATTTTGCTATTTTGTAGGGATAATGTTTTGTCTATGAACCTCGTGCCATATTTAAAGGGTTACTCTCGATATTTGATTTATATTTACTTGATTGGGTGGTTCATTAGCCTCCTACTCTGCAGCTACATAGTATTGTATTACGTCAATATTATATAATTTCTGCCAATCAGGCCATAATCAGACATCCTCCATTTGCCCGGTCACCCTGACTCAATCTGTAAGAGTTAACGCCTATACATATTGAATAATATCAATGGTGCCTTTAAGCTTTATCTTCCTTTGTCATCATGACATATCAAAGTTATTGAATCTCGACTTACTCATGGACCTCAGATTTTGATATTAAATGTCAATGTTAAATCAATGTAGCATGGTATTTCAATGAAGCATACAAGCATGAAACCTGAATGCGCCCTTCATTCATATTAACACAATTGTCCCAAAGCATTACCATGATGCACCAATAGGTTTATTACTTCATAAACGTATATAGAAAGGTGTTCGGTGTCCGTCCCTACCCCCGTCTACTCCCCACCCCTCCCTGTATCTACCCTGCCACACACACAGGGGGAACATTCACTGCCCCATATGTATACTGTACTATGGGAACTGATTGTAGAGTCCTGCTTAACTCATGATTACAGTGTACATTACAGGTATTCCCGTAATAAATTCACTTTGTGTCCTCAGCATTATGTTTCCTTATCAGCCATGCATGAATGAGGAAAGTGCCACAACCTCTGGGGAATGTCCCCCACATGTGTTCAGCAGTACCCCTTTTCATGTCACCCTCCCTTTGAAGGAGATAAGAGAGATACCGACTTCTGGCCCACGTCACTTTTTGACTTAATGACCTGCTCTATAAGGAATCGGTGTATGACCTTTATAGTCCACTGCGAATCATGAAGACAAAGAGAAAACTGAAGCCTTGAGGAATCATGCTGTCCTTGAAATGTTATAGTCTCGTGTGGTCATGTCACATCCATGGCAACTCAAGCCAAAAGCTACCAAGGACAAGCGACACTAATGAAAAGGAGATGCAGTGAATGGTTGCCATCACAGCAGGCCAAGCACAAATGTCTCAGTTTCAATGGAGGACCAACTCCTTTTTAGTACAGGGACATTAGTACTTGTAGTATCATAGAATGAGTATTGATTAGGCCTACATGGACATTAGTAGTATAACAAAATGATTGTCTAGTACAAGGACTTAAGTAGGATAACAAAAAGGGTGTTTAGAACATTGACATTAGTAGTATAACAAAATGGGTGTTCATTGGAGGGACACTAGTCTAGTATTAGAGAATAGGTGTTTAGTACAGGGACATTAGTAGTTTATGTCAAGATGAATATCGATGCTCCATTGACAATGCACTAAACCCCCGTATTGCACCCCTGCGTTAAATAACCAGCGCCAAATCCGCATGATGACGTCATAGGTCCACTGCGTATGCGCAGCATTTTTGAAACATAAACATTCAAAATGGCGGCGGTCAGGATTTCGCGATGAAGATGGGTAAATAGGAGTTCATTATGGATTACATTGATCAAATATCGATTAATTATCAACCCAAACACCTTGACATAAATGTAAAGATGAACTCTGACCAGTTTGAGCTTCCTGTTTCTTCACGAGCGCTTCCTGCCCGCTCCGCACTCGGCCTATCGGCCTAGTGCGGAACGGGCAGGAAGCGCTCATGAAGAAACGGTCAGCTCAAACTGATCATCGTTCACCTTTACCATTATATCAAAATTGGTGTTTAGTACAGGAACGTTTGCAGTTTAACAAAATGGGTGTTTAGTACTACAGAATGGGTGTTTAGTACAGGAACGTTTGCAGTTTAACAAAAATGGGTGTTAAGTACTACAGAATGGGTGTTTAGTACAGGAACGTTTGCAGTTTAACAAAATGGGTGATTGGCACAGGGACATTAGCAGTATATCAAAATGGGTGTTAAGAACAGGGACATTAATATATTCATTTTTCTGTACTAAACACCCTATTGGTTATCCCTGTAATCAAAACCCATTTTATTATACTACTTATGTCCCTGCTTGAAACATCCATCTTGTTATACTGGTGGTGTTACTTTGATGGAATATTATTCAGCATATGTGTCAATGAAAACAAAATTTGCCGTTGCATAAGAACAGACACGCTCTAAAATCTCCAACAGATACAGACATTTATTTATCTCATCATTTTGCTGGTGCTAGTAAGATTAGTAATTAGTGACACCACATCTGGTTTGGATGTAAACTAGATTTCGTTAACAATGAACACCTTGGGAATAAACTGCCACCGGGGAAGAGCTATCTTCGTCCCAACCCACATCATTGCCCACATAATATGATGGTAATCATCCCAGTTTAGCCCAGATAGTGACATAGCTTCCCCACTTAGTCACCCCTCCCACTACAATGGCCTATAATGGATTTGGGCAGTCGGTATTAGCTAAATACCCATTGACATAGTCTAATTAAATTTGTCATTATAGGGTATTGGACTGACAACCAACGATTCGCGGGGATCTCATGTATTGACATAATACCAATGTTGAATAATGTTATCTAAGGGGGAGTGTGGTCTTGGTATAACAAATCAGCGTATCCTCAAAGACTGGCCACTAGATGTTAGACCCACACGCAACATAACCATTCTGTATTCATCCTTTCAGAGCAGAACAAGGCCTCAATTTACATCGCCCCTTATTTCATTTTATGCTGCTCTCCGGCCTGGACGATACCATTGAGCTGTTGTAAAATACTGAAATTCACTGTATCCATAGGAAACCCTTCACAATGAGGAACTAGCTCAAATTGCTCGATAATCTGCGCAGGACATTTGGGATGCAAAATCTAGCGGTCCAATAACTATATGAAATAACAATCAGATTGTTTTCAGTATGAGTCCATAATGGTCAACGTCAATTGGGAGTGAGTGAGTAATAGATGTTTAACGCCATTTTGACAGCTTAGGTCATATTCATGGCGAGAACTACATTACCATTTCACAGAGGAATGTGTCAGTGCCCACGCATATGTGCACCATACACATCCTGAGGGGATAGAAAAGAGGAGAAATAGACCCTTTTAAGTGGGCTAGGGAAGCCCGCAACGTCAAACAAGTTCATCTCTATAGGATAAATGAGGTATATTTGGCAAGCTTCATCCAATGCACCTATTTGGTCATCTCTACAGTCATTGTATATTCATGTGCATTGAGAGAGTAGTGCTACTGATGCATGCATGCTCACATTCCCACTGGATACGACAATGGCTCTCAGCTCAATACACCAATACGTTTGCTGGGGCCCTGGACAGGGAAGGGTGTGGTGGTCCCCGTTTCTCATGTTGATTCTGAATAATACCTAGATCGCTTTCATTCACAATATTATGACATCTGTAAAAACCTAACTTGACACATGTCAAATTTCAGAAATGTCAGAAATTATGTCAGAATAATGTTGTGTTACGTGTGTATAATTTTTGCCCTCTTGTCACTGACACCCACTTCGAATTTTATGGTCCAGGGCCAGATTGCTGACACTGCATTGTGTTCATGAATGCAATAAAATGTTCAATACCTTTTTGTGTACATATTGTATTACGTGAGCCTGTAACATTTACAGGTAGTCCAGTACTTTAATGCATTTCCCCCCTCTGTCAGCATGTTTGAGAATAGCCCTGGTTTATAAATTATTCACCCATCATACTATTCATACACGCCTGAATGAGTGCTTGCTCAGTGGGGTCTTCAAAAAGCGCCTGTGTTGTATGGATAACCAGTCAATACGATAACTCGTCAGACATCAGCTTTTGCCGGCAAAATCACTGCCAGGCCGGCAGAAATATCCAAACTGCCGGACCAAATGTCTGGCTGTAATGTTGAGACGTTGGGCTACATTTTTTTATTTTTTACAGCCTGCACATTGAACCATTATTAAGGGTTTTATAGCCTTAAACAAAAGGCATTACTGTTTATTAAGGTTTAAGTAGTTAAGGGATTAAAATAATGAGTTAATTCTTGTTTTTCATAATTTCTATCTTGACAATAATACTCTTTAGGTATTCGGTCCTACCTAAATCTATCCTGGCCTGCAGAATGATAAAAACTGCAGGACCTAATGCCCTTCGGGAGGAAAACCCTTTCATATACACTGGGCAACAGGGATACCCATGCCTCTTAATTAATAAGCACCAGGGCATTTATTCAAGACAGCTGCATTAGCTGCTGGAATATTCCATGACTACAAATAAGCATGAAGCATTGAGGAAGAATGTGGCATTTCCATGGGTTAATTGAGATAGTCATGTGAGCTCATGATAGGACAATTTATCTGTGACACAAGAGCAGATGTCATGTAACCTGAAACTCTCCCATGAGGAAATCTATTTATGGATTCTGATAACATTTTATCTTTCAATTGCAAGTCCGAGATACTTTATTATCTCCTCTTACTTTAGATTGGTTACTTTAGATTGGACCTCATCCTAAATTTGATACGGTCTAGAAAAATGCAATAAGTATTCATAGGAGGTTACTATGATTCTACAACAAGCAAGAACCCAATTCTGTGGAACAGAGAAAGTAGGGCATGAATAGGGAGTTATAACGGATGAAAAATGTGAAAAATCCAGTTACTTTTATACCTCGTAGATAAGGCATATCCTGCGTATAAGGTACACCTCGAGTTTGTGGATTTGGTTAAAAACATGTTAAAAACATTTTCTGCCTTCATTGTTCTGTTCAATGAATTTTCAAAAGATCTTCACTACAAACCTTTACGAGTTTGTCTTGCAGTTACATTTCACAAAATGTTTTTTTTTTCCAAAGTGTACAATTTCCACCCACTCTCCCCGACCCATAGTACCTTAAAGCATTATGTAGTCACCAAAGGCTTAAAGCCGAGAGAATGATCATTGTACCAGATAGAAGATAACATGTCAAATATTGAGCTGTCATTCACACCTTTATAGAGGTATAGACTTTCCTCTTTAGGAGGATGTGTAAATGATTAAGAAATATGAGACCAACTCACCTCATATTGCGCAAGGGTTGTACGTACTACGTTTATTATTATTATAATGTATGAAACGGTCCACAGAAATCCCTATTCTATAGGATCCTCTGAAATTCCTTTATCCCACTCAAATCGCAGTGATGTTCCAAGACTTTGGAATCGCTTGTAAGTTTGATGGGAAGCCGGGCAGATCTTATCAAATTCGAACTTTAGAAAAATAGATCCTGATATGTAAGGGTCCAAAGCCTAGATCATGAAGAGAATCAGAATCTCTCTAAAATCTTGGTGAAGATTCAAAGACAGAATCTCCCAAATCCTGACAAGTCTTGACTAGCAGGTAATTCCAGACAAATGATCCTCCCTAATTGGCCTACATGGGCCTTAAATAGTCAACATATATGATAACTTGTCAGTATACTTCAACTGCCTACAGATGTAATGCCTAAAGTGGGCTGTACGTAATTTGTTCCTGTAGGCCTATGACAGCTGGTGGGTTCCAGTAGGTTAAGGCACACTGGTTGCTTTGGTCACTGCCTCCTGTGTAATACAGACAGGCAACAGCAGCAGCAGCAGTAGCCGCATAAGCATGCAGTAGCAAGGGACTGGCTGCTTCGACTGCTGCATGGAGACACTTGTTAGGAAAAATTGACTAATGTTTTGGGGCTTATTTCAATATCGCTGACAACAGAGATCTCATGTCATCAAGACATTCATGACGATTAGCTCTGTCCTGATAATAGTGACCTAGAGTACCTTAGTGTCTGCAGTACTACAACTAGTCTACCAGACCCGGTGTGATAATGACATACTGCGCTGGATGGGATACTGGGGTCAATTTAGGGTGATAATAGGGTCTTAAAGCTCACCTTGTATTCTCCATACCAAAGTAGTCATATACAAGTTATTCTCCCAGATATATCATCCAATATTTCTGGACCAATACCCGCACACTGCACTAGTCCAATAAGCACTCATCAGAGGTCTTTAAGGATCTTAGCTTTATTCTGATAGAGGAAAATCACACACACACTGCACAAACACCAATAATATTAAGTAGTCAGGTTGTAGTCAATAGTCCGGAGAATGCACCTACAGGTGTCTGTATGTCTACAGCACTTAACACACCATAGCACTATATCAGGAAGTAACACCAATCGCTGGAGACCAGTATCGGGCCATAAGGTCCATAACCCATCTGCCATGAAGATAATTCCCCTGCTGAGTGGCAGTGTGTCTGAGCTTTTATAGCCCCACAAAGTCATTAGTTCAAGCGGTGGTGATGCTGAGTCATGTCTCCATTCTCCAGTAGCATCACTCACAACATGTCCATGAGAGTCACCCCGCCCATGGGCAATCCCCATGTGGTATAGGTGACTCACCTCCTGCAGGTTACTCATGTCCTGCTAGTGACTCACATCCAGAATAGATTAGTCATAGGGTGTATCATGGGTGAGTCACAGGATAAATCATGCATGAGCCATGGTTGAGTCACATCCTGGTAATAATATATGCAGTTCTGGCGTATCCCAGATGGGTTAATGCCACAAAGATGAGTCATGGATGAATCACAGATGAGTCATGGATGGATCATGTATGAGTCACATCCTGGTCTTAATATATTATGCAGTATGACACATCCCGGCTGAGTCAGTGCCCCGCATAGTCATCATATATGTCATCCCTTAGTCACCCCATTCAGTCTCATACTTCCTTAGTGCTGGTGTGTCTCCACAGTCTAATTCATAGCATTCTCTATGGGGTCTCCCCTTCTATATTACTGTAGGGGCACGGTTTGTAATGAGCGTCACATAGGTACGAGTTGGGCAGTTCCCGAGTGGGGTGTACACTCGGGTCTGAGAACAGTACACTGCAAAAATGGTGTTTAGATCCTAAACACAATTCTAAACATATTCTTGCAACGTTTTTGTAATCACATTAGTTTCCTTACCATGTTTAGCCAAACAATGTGCTTAGCTCAGGTATTTAGAAATGTAGGTGTTTAGGTTTAAAATTTGTGTTTAGATACCTATGAAATTTTGTGTTTAGATGTTTATGAATTTTTGTTTTTAGATGTCTATGTGATTTGTTAGGGTTAGGATTTGCAGACATGTATGCAATCGAAAAAAATAAAGAAATATCTTTTGTTTGCTTTCTCATTTACTGGGGGGGGGGGACATCAGCAGGTATTTATCTACATGTCAAAGTCTCCAAAGATGTCAGTCACAGCTACATGTATACACATACATGTATGTACACTCTATGAGAGACTTCAGAAAGTACAGCAGCTTGGCAGCAAGGACATTGCTTTATCCATTCCAAAATAACATGAAATAGGTGTAAGTCATGGAGCATATTGACTATTTTATCACAATGACACTGGTGTAAGGAGAATCTAGTCAATTTTCTATTGCTGTTCCTATACTCATGACATTCAATAAAAAGAAACGACAATAAACATGGGATTTGGGGACATTTGTCACAACAATTGATTATAATTGTGTACAGATAGTCCATTCAAAGGTAGTGCTGCTACCTGGTGTGGATTCGACATCCAAGCATCTAAACATATTGATGTTTAAATCTAAACACCTATTATTCAGCTGTTTAAACTCTAAACATCTAAACATGTTTAGCAAAAATGTTTAAGTAGTTAGAATAAAAGTGTTTATTTCCTAAATGTGTAATTGATGAGACACCTAACTGACCTATGTGTTTAGATTTTAAACATGTTTAGACCTAAACATGTTTAAAATCTAAACACCATTTTTGCAGTGTATGCTGGGGTGAGCGGTGGCAGCACTGCTCTCCGAGCTTCCTGCCTTAGACTCAAGAGGTCACCACCCAACCGTAGGCTATATAAGGCCAGGTCGGTAGCTGCCGGAGGGAGAACCCTCACGGGCTTCGTACGGTCAGTAAGCACTTCCCTCCTCTGGTTACGAGAACTTACCTAGTAACTCATTGTTTGATTGTCTGAATACCCTGATACGAATATGTTTGAACTCGGAAGCCCTTAGTCGGATTGTAAGCAGGATTCTGAATAAACCTTGTTGCCTCTTCTATACCGGAGATTGTCGTTTGGTAGTTCTTTCTGAATTAGACATACGAACCCCAAGTCAGAATACTTGACCATTACACTGGTGCCATGACCAGGATTGGTTGAGAAAGAGCGCACAGCTGTGGCTGAACAAGATAATTCAGTTGATCAGAATGAGGCAGCCTCTACTACGCCGCAAAGTGTAAGAGCTGCCTATATGGAATAAAGGATGTTGAGGAATCGGGAAGCACTGATTCGGAAGTAGAATTGGATACATCTTTGGTTCCTGATGTGGCTCTAGCAGTCAATCAGACGGTTCCGAATATTATAAATTCGGGATTGCTCGGTGATGGGGCCTTCGGTAGTCCCATCCTGATAGCCCAGCTACCAGTGACTGAACCTCGGAGGAGAAGGGAGTCCATCCGCATTATGCCGTTGGCAAACCAGGGAGTTTCTCTAAATCAGTTGAGAACCGCTATGTTGTCGGAATCTGTCTTCAATCCTGGCGGATCAAGCCAGCAAGCCCCTACAGGAATGTTAGGACTGAGTGGATACCGCGAGGAGAGGAGGGGTTTCGAAGCTGAACGGGTGGCTCATCTGGAGAGGAAAAGGAGGTGCGATCAAGAAAAGGTCAGGGGTGAGAAAATGATTGAGTTTCAGAAAAAGGAATACGAATGGAAGAAAGCTCAATTGTGAGCCAGCAAGCAGAAATGGGGGTTCCTGCGGGATTTAGTACCTGTTTTAGCCACCAGGGGACACCACTATGGGCTAGAATAGGAAAAATATGCCTAAAACTATTAAAGGGTACTTTTTTATGGAGAATTCAATGATTGTATTTAAAACGTTCTATTTTGGGTGGAAAGGTTCCAAATTAGGCATATAAAAAGAACGTTTTTGGGCCTAAATAGGCATTTTTGTTGATGTCTGTTGCCATGGAAACATGATTTTCATTCTAAATAGGAAAATCAATTATCCTATTTGAAAGAATCTTTCATTAGGTTTACTATGGTGAAAACAGAATGAAAATACCATTTCTAGATCAAAAGTTACAGGCAAAAGAATAAAAATTTATGCTAATTTAGCTAATTAGCATAAATTATGCTAATTATATATGTATCTCATGAATAATTAGGCATACAGCTTATTGCCATTCAGGAAATAGTCACACCTACCTAATTTTAGCAAGCCATTCCTCTAAAACTAACAGGATTATCTTCTCTTGCAATATAACACTGAAAAGCCAGTGATCTGAATCTTAAAGTTGAATTTTAGCACGGAGCCCCCTTTCTCCTTGCCTCTACACAATTATTGGAATTGGAAACTTCTGCAAGAGAAGTTGTATCTGAAGTGGAAGGGTTACGGAGAGAGAAACGTCGATTGGAAGGAGTTTTGGAAGATTTGGAACGCAATAAGGTAACTAAGCTGTCCCGGCTTGATGAGATTGATGAGCAGGTAAGAGGAAAAGAAAAGCAATATGATTTAGTAGCACAGAAGTTTGAGGACACTAATGAACAGTTGAACCAAATCAGTACTGCACTAGAAGAAAGAACCGGGGAACATGGTGAAACGTCAGAACACTATCAGATAAGAATCGAAGCTTCTAAAAGTCTCTGGAACGACTTGAACAAACAAGTCCAAGTCCAACAAGAAGTGTATGACAGGAATAAAGAAATTTACAGGAAACAAACGGAAGAACATGTTCAGTTACGGGACCATCATATTCAGGAAAACGATAAGTTGATTAAGGACATTAAAGAGAATAACCAGGTTCTGTACAAAGAACGAGAGGATCTTATTTACGAAATTACTCAGATCCGGTGTCAGATGACAGGGGTTGGAAGTGAAGGGAGCGAGGAAATCGAAAGCCTCGATGTAAGTAGTATCCTAGATGGAGGTCAGGTTAAGGCGGCTGTCCGTTCGTCAACGCCTTAGCCTATCCTGAAGAAAGGATATAGTCCCTTTGTGAACGACAAGGCAGACAGGAACGTGGTGGGTGACCGGTATCAACCGGATAGAGATCGGAATGTCCGTTTGAGTGTAGGTCAGAAGGATACCACCTTTATGACGGATGGGGAGTATCAGTATATAGACACCAGGGGGCAACCTATGTCCTCGACCCGTGTCGATGATGGCGTCGTGGAGGATGTATATAAGGAAGACCAAGAGGATGACCAGGGGGATTCTGTTGTTGGCGACCGAACCTATCAGATCTCTGGAGATTCAGGATTCAGTACAGCTGAAGAGAACAGTAGCACTCCGAAGCCTTGGTTGAAGACGGATGCACCCACTCAGAAACAGCCATACCCGGGAACCAACCCGAATTCGCAAACTGTACCAGACTCGGGAACCAAACCCAATATGTATGGTAACAGTAGCTGGGGCAATACGAATAATTCTAATTCGGGATGCTTTGGAACCTCAAGGTCTGGTGGGGGTGATGGTAGGAAGAGTAAGGAGCAAAAGATGTTGGATTGGAGTTTGGAGCAATGCACTAGGTTGAGAAGTAAGGAAATCTCTGCAAAGAGAAATCAGATTGAAACCAAACCCTTTGACGGATCAGAACCATGGAGGGACTGGTTTTCAGATTTTACGGATGATAGGGAGGTTGATGGTTACTCTGATGAGGAATCGGCTCCTCTTCTAGTACGATGCCTTAAGAAGGGACCAGGAAGAATTGCCGTTGACCAATGGAAGGTCCAGTACCAAGGGAATGGAACATATGCCCAGTTGGTAGAGTTATGTAGCGGATATTTGGGAGGTATAGTGTCTGAAGACCCTATGACTCAGTATAAGAAAAGAATTCAGAAAGAAGGGGAATCGGTAAGAGTATACGGATTAGAACTTCAGATCCTGTTAAGGAAGGCTAGGCCTAATGTAACCCTGGATGATGACTATACTAATAGTGAAATGATTTCTCATTTCATTAAGGGGTTGAGAGAGAAGGATCATCAGGATTGTGCGTATAGGGCCTGGAAACGTGGAGCCAGTATGAATACTCTGTTCGATGTGATTGAGGACTTGAATCTGAAAAGGACATTCCTTACCGGATAAATGCCTCAGGAAAACAGCAGTTCCGTAATGCCCACTGTGAAACTGGTAGGGAAGGTTACGGCTGCACCTGTGTCTGAAGTAGAAAATGAATATGAGATTATTGAGTTTGAGGAGGAAGACGGCAGCTTTTCTGCTGTTAGATTCCCTAAGGGGAATGGTAAGAAGTTTGTTTCTCGGCATAGTTTTACTACCCAACCTAAGAAGGGGGAGCCGGAAGATAATAGAGGGAAACCTTCAGTATCTCAGCCAGATGATCCGAAGAAAGAGACCCGGGACCCTTCTCAGGATATGAAACAAATGATGGAAAGTATGATGAAGTCTTTTCGGGAGGAGTTGGAGAGTCACAGGTGGGAAAGAACCCGGTTTGACAAATCCAGGGTAAGATGTTATAGGTGTCAAAAGATGGGGCATATTGCCTACAATTGCCGAGCATCCGAACCTGTGTCTCGAAGCACTTCAGGAGTTGAGGAGGTGGTTGAAAATTCGGAAAATTAGAGAGGGTTGAGGTAGTGGCTGTAGACTCAACCTGTAGAAGTAATGTAAGCCAAAGTACTGTCAACAGTGAATCGTCGGGAGAATCCGGGATGAGTACGTCTGGCAGGGCAAGTGAGGAGGCTGATCACCTCCCCCTTCCCGGGGCCAGGGAACCTAGTGAGTCAGTTAATCAGAGGATTGAGAGTGTACCAATTACCACTAGGGAAGAAGAAGGGCTGTGGGTTTCTGAGCTCACTCGTGTATGTGTGGCACACCTTGCCCCAGATCATCCCTGTTTGAAACACATAAGACAACAAGGATTGGATCTTGGCATTTCGGAAGATTTTGATCAGTACAGTGGGAACTCCTCTCCGTTGAGATGGTATGTGCCTGTTACGACTCAGGGTAGGACTGGGGAATTCTTGGTCGATACGGGGGCTAGTCACTCGTTGGTTTCCAAGCGGTTCCTCAGCCAGTTGCCGAATAAGACTGAGAACCTCATAACGGGGGTAAAGGCTTGTACGGCCGACGGATCAGATATGCAGGTTGTTGGTAAGGCATTTATCAAGGCGGAAATTGGAGAACAGGAATTCGTTATATGTCCAATTATAGCAGAGGTTAAGGACGATGGTATACTCGGGTTGGATTTTGCTAGTCTCTTTGAGGCTGAGTTGAACCCAAGCCAGGGTATTTTGAGTATCAGGAAACCGTATGACATCCAGGTTGTATGCCTGCTCCGACAGATCAGTTCAGTAGCTAGTGTGGTAGACACAGTTAAGATTCCTCCGGGGGTCTCCTGTGATGTGTTGTGCACCACTGAAAGGGCTCTGAAGGGACAGGAGAGTTTGTTTGAGCCGGATACCGCCCACCTGGCGAGTATTGGATTAGAATCTGTAGATACTTTGGTAGGGAACCCGTTCTGGAATGTGCTACCAGTGATGAATCGGGGAGGTGAAACTATATACCTCAAGAAAGGTTCTGAAATAGGAGCATTAACTCTGGTAAACGTGGTAAGGGATTCGGTCAGGAAGCCTGATGAGGTAATGATTCCACCAGGGAAGGTGAAACTGAATGAGCAGCTGGATAAGATTATTGAGGATTCTTCTTTTGGAAAATGGTTATCAGAAAATGGAAGTACGGAATCTGTTACAAAAGTATGAGGAAGCATTCGGTTACTCAGGCGGACCCTTAGGTCGCAACGATAAGGTCTTGCACTATATCAACACTGGAGACGCCGAACCCTTTAAGATTCTGTATAGACATTTGCCTCTGAAGAAAAAGATTATTTGTGAAAATGAGATTTATGATCAGTTGGAAAAAGGGGTGATAGTACCCAGTACTAGCCCCTGGTCCAGTCCCATGGTGATGACTATGACAAAGGATGGTAGCATCTGCTTCTGTGTGGATTAGAGGAAGTCAAATGGCATGACTAAGAAGAATTCATATCCCCTCCCCAGGGTTGATGAAACGTTGGATGCCTTGGGTGGAAACAACTGGTTCTGTACTCTGGATTTGCAATCCGGGTATTGGCAGATTGGGATGAACCCTAGTGACATTGAGAAAACAGCGTTTTCTAGTCATTTAGGATTGTTTGAATACAAGGTTATGCCGTTCGGTCTCTGTAATGCGCCTGCAACGTTTGAAGCCATGATGGGCACTCTTTTGGGTGATCTGTTATGGAAGAAATGTTTGGTGTATTTGGATGACGTAATTGTGTTTGGTAAAACGTTCCGCCAATGTCTGGATAACTTGGAAGTGGTGATAAGGAGACTTGTCTCCAACGGATTACGTTTGAAAGCTAAGAAGTGCGAATTGTTTAGGAAATCCATTACGTACTTGGAAAGGATAATATCCCCAGAAGGTATTAAAGCTGATTCTGAAAAGGTAGAGAGTGTGCAGAATTGGGAGAGACCAGTGACCGCTAGGCAGATCAGGTCGTTCCTAGGATTTTGTAGCTATTATAGGGATTTTATTCCGGGTTACTCACGAGTGAGTTTTCCTCTACAAAGTATTGCACACTGGACACCCGGACGGGCTAAGGAACCCTTCCCATGGGGTAAGGATCAGGAGGATGCATTCATTAAGTTGAAGGCTCTGTTTACGGATACTCCGGTGCTAAAGTACCCCGATGCAACGGGGCACTTTATTTTAAATACGGATGCTAGCAACGATAGCATTGGAGCAGCACTTACCCAGGTCCAGGATGGCGTGGAAGTTCCAATCGCGTTTGCTAGCAACACTCTGAATAAAGCTCAGAAGAACTACTGCACCACTAAGAGGGAACTCTTAGCTGTTGTGGTTTATACCAAGAAATTTAGACATTTTTTGTGGGGTACGAATTTTACGTTGAGGACCGATCATTCATCGCTCCGTTGGCTACTTAATTTTAAGGATGCTGAAGGAATGATGGGAAGATGGTTGGCCTACCTTTCAGAATTCGGATTGGAAAATAGTCAGGTACAACATAGGTCAGGAAATAAGCATACTAATGCGGACACTCTCTCTAGGAGACCAATTAAGAAGTGCCATCGGGAGGATTGTGATGATTGCAGACAACATAACGCAGTCATTGCGAATGTACGAATGCCGTATAGGGATCATCCTAAAAAGCCTAATCGAATGGTCACCCAAGACTATTTGTCAGTTTTAGAATAAGGATTCCATAACTAGGAAACTCCTGGAGACGGTCCCACTCGGAATAAAACGTACGAGACCTGCTATTAGTATGGAAAATAGGGAGATGAGAAGATTTCTGGCTCAGTGGACCAAGTTAGAAGTTAGAAACGGGATTTTATGTAGATAGAAAATAAGTCCAACTAATAAGATTCTTCAGATCGTTATTCCGACTGCTATGCGTAGGGATATTATGTATTACTGCCATGGCCACGTGACAAGTGGTCATTTTGGGAAGAATAGATCTCTAGAAAGACTTACCCGGAGATACTATTGGCCGGGGATGAGTGGGGATCTGCTTAGATGGATTGCCACTTGCCCTGACTGTTGTAAGAATAAACCTGGTAAGGGACTAGGAAAGAATCCCTTAATCCAGGAGTTGTTTGGAGTATGTTTCACCAGAATCGCAATTGATATTATTAGTGGGTTTATAATAACCCCTAGGGATAACACTTGCATGATGGTGGTTTGTGATTATTATACGAAGTATACGAAGGTGTTCCCTTTGAAGGATCATAAGGCTGTTACTTGTGCGGAAGCATTTGTAAGAGGCCGGGTGTTGCAGTTTGGGGTTCCCCTTATGCTTCACAGTGATCAGGGAAGGGAGTTTAATCGGAATTGTTTCAGGAAATGTGTAATTACCTGGCTATCTGAAAGACACGTACGAATCCGTATCGTCCTCAGTCAGATGGCTTGGTAGAAAGGTTCAACCGGACCTTGCTACAAGTTCTGAAACCATTGGTCAATAATTATCAGCATGATTTGGATTTCAGTGTGATTTTGTAGTACATGCATACAATAGTACGGTGCATGCTTCTACTAATTGTACTCCGAATATGTTGGTTTATGGTGAGGATATCATCATGCCAGCAGACCTAGTATTTGGTGTGATCGGAATAAGCCCTGAAACTCCATGTTCTATAATGTTTGTGGAGTCCCTGAGGGATAACTTTAAAAAGGCTTATGAACTTGTTCGGAATCAGTTGAAAAAATCAGCAACGTGACAGAAGGTGGGTTATGACACTGGGTTGAAACCTAGGTTCTTCAGGGTAGGTGATAGGGTCTTGCGATTCTATAAACCCCTCGATAACCTGAAAATGGTTTCCAGTTGGGATGGCCCACATGTCATAACACAGATTATTTCTGAAACTAGCTGTTTTATAAAAGATCTGAATGGTCATGTAAGAAGGTGTCATGTGGAGGTATTGAGGCCCTATAGGGGTAGAAGATTGGCGGAAGAAGTGTATGGAGTAGGTCCGAATGTTATGGAATTACCTGAGGTCGTAGACTTACCTGAATTAGGTGAGGATGAGGACTCCGTTCCGGATGAGCAGGCACTATCTGGAAAGATAAAGAGGAAACCACGAAAGTTACTGATGATAGGTAACCGGAGAAGAAGAAGGAAGAAGAAGAATGTGGTGAAAGTAATTGAGGAGTGTGTTAAGAATAAAAAAGTCTCGGCCGGAGTTGGAAAGACCAAGCAATCCGGGAACACAGGGACTAGGTCAGCTCCCGGGAACGAAGCCGCGTGTCCCAATACTAGGAATAGGACCGAGAAGGAGGGCGTATGCCGTAGTGCTAGGATCGCACAGAGGAGCGGTGTTACCTAATGAAGCCTTATCTGAAGTTCTAGGAAGGATTGAATCCTGTACACAACAATGTATTGTCCTGTACGATGTCCATATGTTTATATGTATGTATTGTTACGTTCTATGACAGTAGCGGTGTCAACTAGGTTGACAGCGTAATCAGATTGCGACCACGAGTAGGCGGAATCTCTCTAACCTGCTCTATTTTCTGCAACTTGATGATTGCCGTGGGTGATGGACGGAAATATCTGGCGTATCAGTATAATACTATATGTAGTCTCCATAGATACTCCTGAAGAGATTAATTTGAGAAGTGATAATACGACGTTGAGAGAGTGTTTTGTTTACGAGCGTGAAAGCATGTGTCGTGTGACCTGGTTTTCAAAGTGAGGCCAAGACGGGTAGGTGACCTTTGACCCTGATTAGGGTCATCTTGTCAAATCAGGCGTGGTGACCGGTAACGGCTGCACGCTTGGGCGACGTGGGAAGCGAATTTATGCGGAAAAAGGCAGTCAAGAAGTACGGGAGTTTGTCTATTAGTTTGATAAGATCGTTAAGAAGCCAACCTGTCGTACCTTTGGGTATTGTGGGTTCTGGTTTTGGTCGGAATGACTCAGAATATGTTGTGCGAAGACGTTAAGATGGAAGTTGAGAAACAGGTCAGTCTGGTTAACTCTGAAGATGAACACTTGTTGGAAGATATGACTGCGGCCAGTGAATTGGTTAAGAAGATGAAGTTAAGATGGAAATGGACATGGAAATTACGGTGAATCCCACTTCTGCAGAAAGTGTGGTTCCTGTGGAGTCCAGTCAGGAAAGAGATACTCGGGAACCCATCCCGGATGTCACACTCGGGAGCGGAGACGGTGCAGAAGCGTCGCGGTCAGAAGAAGATGGCCTCCCATGCACTCTGGATGCACAGGAAAGTCAGGGAGTAGTCAACTATGAGATGGGAATCATACGTTGGCCCAATGGTGACACTGTCTATATCGAAGCAGACAGGGTGTGGGATAAGAAGTTGGAAAAACCCCATAAGTTGAACAGAAGATTGAGTCGGATGATTAAGGAGATGACCCTGGAAGGTGTCATATATCCGGATTTGCGGCGTCAGAATTACATGGCCATGGCCACCGGTATGTCTATGTACGCTAGCTTCTACCAGTTGGTAGTAGCTGTTAAGAATAAATGGGATAAGGAGCACCCGGATCGAGATCACGGTCAGATTTTGTTCCAGTTTGGTGGGAATCCGTAGGTTAAGGAGACTCCGAAAACTCTGGATGATTTAGTTGAACAGGATATGGCCCGTTCCGGACGCATGACAACTAGGTCTGCATCCCAGGTTCCTAATCCCTCATTCAGTAATTTGGATGAACAAGAACTGGTTAACCCCTAGGTGCCCAAGCGCGTTTTAAAGCGCGGTTTTAGGGTTAAATGGGGCTTAAATACATGTATATTGAAGGAAACCATCATCCAGATACTTCTACTAGTCCAATCTGCAAAGTTAGACCCTCTATAGAACCGCCTTGACCTCCGAAACACAATACAACCATCCATTTTGCTTTATCTTCATTATACCAAACACAGGGAGTCAAAACTTGAAAATGAGCTGTCATATTATGTTATTTATTAGAGGGTCACCCTCTACTGGGCTAAGACCAGACATGAAACCAATATTATGCTAGATCATATACATCTAATGACCCAAACTCCCATTACATTCTAAAAGAAATGTTCTTATCCATAGAGATAATCCATGCATTGTTAGTACTAGCACATTATGTCTCCTGAGTGGCAGTACACATATATGCAGAATCATCTTTGAATGAAGCCTCAGAATTGCAATTATTATGTATGGGGGAGGCTATATATTACACAGGAGAAACCAAATACTACTAAATGACAACAAATGGAATGTTTTGGTAACTATGGTTCCCAAACCTGACCAATAAATTCCATGTCCTTAACTGAAAGTCCTCACTGAGTTATGAGCATTCAGGAAATGTAACACAGAGTCAATATCAAAAGAGAAGATCAAAATAACACATGGGCTTATCAACTAAGTGATATAATTGTGAAATAATGTAAAATAATTCTGGGCACCAAAAGGTTAAGGAGGAGACTCGGATTCAGAATAAGGCTATCAGAGATGAGGAACTAATCAGGAAACAGGAAGAGCAGGATCAGATTATCCTGAAACAAAAATCCGAACTAGCCGCCATTCAGATGGATGAGGCGAATAAGGTGGACATGGCCCGTATCAAAGTTGCTCATACTTTGACTACGCATGGGGCAAGTAAGAATCCCATGGAAGAAGAGTTTCAAGTTAAGGTTACAAAAAGAGCTCGGGAGCTGCTTAAAAAGAGAATGAAGGCAGAGAAGAAGGAGAAGGAGAAAGTAGAGGATGGTTCAGAAATAAGTAAACAAGTAGGTCGTAAACCTGAAGACATGGAATCAATTAAGGATGACACTGACAGCAACCAGAGTGAGTGGGACTGGTCAGTTGATATCGACCATCCGGAAGTATACGATGATGATGATAAGATGACTCCGGACGAGAAGAAAATCCAAGCTAATGTCAGAAGCAGGTTTAAGATGTTCATACCTAAGAGTATGATGGAGTGCAAACGGAATAAGAAATACTTCAGTTGCCCTCCGTTGCCCTCCTCGTGTCTTGCTTTTGCAGCTGCCCGCTCATCCTGGATTTGCTCCCGGATGAGGCGACGAATAAGCTCAGATCGGGTCCACGTTAACAGACTGTTCTTCCGAGCATGTTTGATTTCGGATTCCTGGATGGTATAGCCAGTAGTCCAGGAATCAAAGTCAGTTGCCGCTTTCCGGTACTCTGAAAGGTTCACTAGGGAACATTTCTGAGCATCCGGATTCGGATAACGGTGGCTTTCAAACCGTATGAAAAACCCAGCCCAGTTCACTTGCGTGAGGTCGTCTATACCCCATGTACTACGATCTGGTCATGGCATGAGGTCTAGCTCTAGCGTCATGGCAGCGTCATATACTGCCTTCAGGAATTCATAGTGGAACATGAGTCCCCTCTGAAGCCATCCGTAATCCGTCAGCCATTCCTGAGGGATTTCCGAGTATATGTGGTTAGGTATAACCTCCAATATGCTCCTTCGGACCTCTTGGTCAACCCGAATGTGACGCTCATTCACGTCCAGTCTCATTAGGTTCGGGTGAACGAAGAGATATGGGCCATCAAATGACCGATAATAGTCCTCGCTCACTCTGTGGCACCCAAGGGTTCGAAATCCGTCGTCCGGGTTTCTGCTGCTAGTAGCAGCACCACTGGTGGTAAGTAGGTCACCAGTGGCGTTACCGGATTCCTCCATCGAGACGAATCCGGTACAGGAGGGCAATCCCCCCTGCACTGTCGTCGCTTGGAGAAGACGGCAACGGCGAGATCGGTCACTCTCCTTCCCCAAGTTGAAGTTCTCAAGGTCATCGTCGAACTCCATCAACTCTTCTTCCCGCTGGGTGACTGGGGACAAAGGCCGTGCACCCTGCTGCAATTCGGCATCCGGAAGGACGCTTTCGGGAGTCAAGCGACCCGGCTCACCGGACTGCTTGGCCTCCGCCACAGTTTTCTCAGCCATAAAGCCGAGAAGACAAGTTCTTGAGAGTATGTGTGTGTCGACTCTCACCGAACACTCACCTACACAGTGTTCATCCTCGCCAAAACGCTGCTGCGAGCTTGTTTACCAAGATAAAAACAGGCAGAGAGAAGAAAAAACGTACCCACGTCCAGCTCTGGGCCATCAAATGACCGATAATAGTCCTCGCTCACTCTGTGGCGCCCAAGGGTTCGAAATCCGTCATCCGGGTTTCTGCTGCTAGTAGCAGCACCACTGGTGGTAAGTAGGTCACTGTTTTCAAGATGGCCGAATTCTGGTTGTTGACGTCACTATCCCGCACCGAGGCGGGGTCACGAGAGGTCATACGTGAATAGCCAGTGTGACATCACACAAGCATGTGCGATACATATAAACAAATAACAATCCGGACAGTGCTACCATTATCGCTCATCAACGGGAGACTCTCAAGGGATTCACATGAAGTTTATGGGTAGAACTCACTTACCCACTGAGTCATTCGTCCAATACCAACTGGTACATCTCCCGGGGCTCACAATAGCAACCTGTTGCGGATTGTTAAACGAAGTACAACATAAAAAGGATTACGGGACAATACACTCGTTGTGTAACGGGTTAGGTTACTGCAGCCCTGGCAAGTCATGGACTGCGGCGGAGCACTACACCATTCCCAGCTCCCTTATGCGACCTGGCAGACTTCAGAGCCTTCTCTAGGGATTTCGTAGCCACCAATCTCCCCTTCCTCTTCCGTTCACCTTCACCCGTCGAGACTTTTTTTTACTATACCACGCCGAGATGGTGTTGGCGTCGGTATTACAGCTTTATTCGATACTTTTCTGGATCTCCCGGGACCCCTCCTTGGAAACTTCTCTAATCGGGGTACCCTATCCATATTCAATATGGATTTGGAACCTTCCCCATACTTTTCACCGGAGGTCTCCCTCCCAATCCAAGGACGTAGCCTATCTACATTGGATTTATACATCCTTCCTATATCCGATTGTATCAATACAGTACAATCACTAATTACAGTATTTGTGACATGTACTGGGAAAGGGGGTCTTATTGTCCCCTGCACTAAGACCCCTTTTCGCAGATCGTGTCACATTTACTGTAAATGGACCATCCCAATTAGATGCCAATTTGACATGTCTGAGTGGTTCATGCAATCGTAAAACACGATCCCCGGGTTTAAAGTGTCTTATCTTCAAAACCGTTTCATATCCGGCATTTTGCCAGCGAGCACTTTTCTGCAGTTCCAGACGAACTGTTTCATATGCTTTTTTAAACCTATCTTGTAATGCTTCCACAAAAACTACCTGGCGAGGTAATTCGGGATTCATTCCCACAACACCAAACACCAAATCTGCTGGCATTATTAGATCTTTTCCAAATACTAGTAAATTTGGGGAACAGTTAGTACTCGAATGAACAGTGCTATTGTAAGCGTGAGTTACAAAATCGCATTGTTCATCCCAATCATCCATATTATCATTCACGAGTGATTTAAGGACTTGTATAAGGGTTCTATTGAACCTTTCTACTAGTCCATCACTTTGTGGACGATACGGATTGTCTCTCATCGCCACGGATCTGTGACCCGGATGAGTGTATGACTATCTATTGATGTGTTATAATGACTGAGTCATTCTTGTTAATATATTTGTAGTATGTTTATATAAAAAAAAAAAAACCCGAGGGTGTATGACGATTGTGTAATATAATATATCTTTCATTCCAGATGTATGTCAATAATTTTCCTGTGATATTCTGCATGATGTCATATAATACTTATTAATATCACTTCTTCTGGATAAATATTTATATTGACGTTTAATACACATACAACCATAATGTTAAACCTCTATTAGTATCGATAGATATAACTATAACATAACCCCATTGTTGGTTCTAAATAGTTTATTTATCCCCCTAGTTTTATCTAGTGGGGGTAGTGTAGAGGTATATGTACATAATATGTAATAACGTTATGGTCCTTTGGCGCGGTGGGTGAGTCAGCCAGCCGGGCTTCACCCTCCACTTGTCAGGTAGGTGGCAGCATCTATCCGGGAGGTGTGAGAGAGGCATGGTGTGGCGCCACTGTCCCTACCTGTAAAAGGGGGACAGGGGTCAGCCGCTGCGTCAGAGTTGGGTTGACCACCTCCATGTGAAGATCTCTGAAAACCACTAAGAGTATCCGGTACATGTTCGAGAGCTACCCTAGCTACCTCCGGGTAGCCGTGCCTGTGTAATACGAAATAAAACCTGTTTGCATACACCCGAATTCTCTTCTTGTCGACTCGTTTGTCATCCAAGCAAGAGTAGAACCACTACACATGTTACATGTACCTGATTATAAATGAGCATTATGTATTAACAAAACATATATGCACTACATATATTACCCGAAAAAGAAAAGTTTTTGAACTCACGTATGAGTATAGGTTTTTTTTGTCAGTTCATCGAACTGATTTTAGTTTTATACAATGAAAAAATAAAGTATATATATACACTATAGTATAACTATGTTTAGTGTTTGAACACGGACGGTGAATGTCTAAGTGACTTAGAAAATATGACGTAGTACCCTTTTTAGATACCTACTCCTAGAGGTGGTTTACAGATCAAAGGTACATAATACTATAGTTCGATATTATACACATATATTACATTATGAGATCAACTCATTCATGCGTAGTTAAATAGTAGTGGTCACTTTTTATGTAGTAACTAAACATAGGAATATAGATATGATGAGATGTGGGCAAGTTCGAACCCATCTCCTAAACAGTAGATATATGATAATGTTATAATTAAAGATAGCCCACCAGTGTAGTAGGTCTATCTGTACAATAAGATTAGACTTCAAATGTCTTCCTTTTCATATCACTGCTTGTCTGCAGATCCATTCATACTGCAGAGATAAGTCACGCTCTGATTAAGGTGGCGTTCTTGCCAAGCTTTAAACACCTCCTTCTGTATGTTGATGGACTGAGTACATCGTTCCTTTATATACTCGTCTGGATCTTTAATATCCAGGTCAGAAGCAGTTCGGACCCTGTGAAGGATGGGTCGCCAGTACATTCCGGCAGATGAAGGTGGTGGAGGTGTAGGAGCACCCTCTTCGCCACTAACATCGCTGGACTGCACGGAGCAAGTTGTCACAGTGCTTGGAGTTTGCCTGACGGAAGTGGCAGCTGGCATAGTACCAGCCACACCCTGAACAGGCAGTGGCTGGTTCGGATCCTTCATGGCCACCTCACTTCCAGGACCGGGACGCCTGCTTTTGGCGGTCGGTGCTGGGTTCGAAGGTGGGCCCATCGATCCTCGAATCTTCCCTCCAGCAGACAGTACCTGCGACTCCTTACCAGGGGTCCCGACTGTTTGAAGGGCTGGGAAGTCGTCCTTTTTCTTATCTCCTCTCACGATTTGTGCAATGGTGTGCACGTTCGAAGTTACATCAATGGGTGTCGGAGGGATCTGAGGTTGGTCTACCTGACCCCGGATCCAATCGTCATAAGTATACTGGGTTCCTGAATGGAGCCAGGTAAGGAAATCATCAGCATTCGATTGTTGCATCAGTGGGGAAACTTGTTCCATACCTCAGGAACCAGTCTGAGATTTCCTCAAGGGTGGGAGAACGTTTCCTCTCTGACGCTTCCGGTGGGCAGGTGACTGTGACTCGGACCTTGATCTCTTCTTATCCTTATGGCATGGGTTGACTCCCGGGTGGGGCTTTACCTTGCCATGCTTATCCAGGGTATCCCTGTCTTTCCTCATGACCTTCACTCCCCAATGGGTTTCAGGTGTCATGTCGAACCTATGAGATTTCACATTCCTCGTAAAATAGGCATCTTGCTTGCCTTCAGATACATGGCAGAAGTACTCAGTGGTGATGAGTAGTTCGTTACACTCCTTCTGCTTCAGGTCATACCATGTACTCATGAGGTTAGTATGCAGTTTCTGGACTCTAACCATGGCGTCCTCGGCTTTCAGACCATGCTTCTTGACAATGTGCTTGACACGACGGCGTGTGACGTAGCCATTGCATTTCTTATTCTCATTTTTCTCATTTATACATCGGTAGCTCGGCCCATGATGCATGTGGGCCTCCATGAGGTGTTGATAGAAGGGATCCTTAGAGGACCACGTTCTTGTGCAGGTTCACACATACCTCGAATGGGCAGGTTCTCCGTCGGCTACTGTAGTTTGAAGCTGCATATTCGAGCTTCGTTCTATGCTCATAGCCATAATACATCCTCGGGGTTTTCGAGGTATCGCTCAGACCTGCTACCCATACTCAGTAGAACTTCGAAGGTATCGGATTATCCATGTTCGATCTCCAGTCAGTGGTCAGTCGGGAGAAGTTTTGAGAAGATCAGGGATAAGAGATAAGATAAAGGGTCCAATTGAGGGCTCCTACTTCTGACCCCTGGTTTACAAATCTCTCTATTTTTCATAAAGGAGTTATTTCTTTTACTCAATTGGTTGTATTTCTTTTACATATCCTAAGGTTTAAAAATTCCTGATTTATTTTCGATTTTTCTGTTCATTTTCTATCTAATCTTTCAATGATTTTACCATATGTTTAGAGCCCCACTGCCCATGCCTACATGACCCTCCCGGCTGGGGAGGTTTCAGAAACGACTGACGATTGACTGTCTCATCCAGTCCTCGTCATCACTTTCGTCATAACGATTTCTGGCAGGGGGGATCGAGTACAAATCAGCATATCGTTCACAATGGCCAAAGAACCTCGGGGTGAACATCTTGAAGTAAGACCTGGTGTTGGACCAGATCTCTTCTGTTCTCTCGTAGTGGCGTCCTCGAGGGACTCATTGTTTCGGTCGGAGATCTCACCCTCTTCCGTAACCTCAAAGGCTGGAACAGGTGGGGGAGCCTGTATCTTCTTCGGAGTCGTAGACTTCGAAGAGGCACTGGATGCCCCTGGTTCAGGTGAGGTCGGTTTAGCAGGCTTAGAACCTGATCGATTCCAAGCTCGAGAAGACCTGGGGGATGCACCAGAGTCCTCACTGTCAGAATCTTCTTTAACCTCTTTCTTAGAGAGTCGTTTCTTGTTCCGTTGAGGCTTGATCTCTGTGAAACCTTTCTTTTGGTCTTTCTCCTTCTTGAGTTTCTCGATGTTCTTCCTCAAGTCGGTCTTTTTCTTGAGGAGTGCTTTCCTCTCTTTCTCCATCTCGGCCTGCTTCTTTTCGAGGTCCTCAAGGGTTTCCTCGACAGAGTCAGGTCAGGCGGCATCAGGGACAGCTTTGGCGTCGGTGTCTTCCTGAGAAGACTCCTTTGCCATTCGTGTGTCCTCCGTCACCAGTTCGGGTGGTCGAACTGGCCACACAGTACGCATAGGTGCGCTCTCGGTCCCGAATTGGAGGAAGAGTCTGCCCCCAGCAGTAAATGCTAGGCAGACGTTCGTCTATGGGCATGAGTCCATAGATCATTGGGGTTTCGAGGGGCATTTGAATCCGCTCATCCTCTGCAATGTCGTCCACTACCTGAGTCAGTGCGTCAGAGCCGCACATGGCCTCAGCTAGGCTAAAGTAGTCACACCAATAGGTGTCTCTACAGATATTGTCAATCTGGTTGTCGGAGACACCTTTGACTAATCTCATCTGCAAATCCATGGAAATGCAGTCAGGGGGCAAACCATTGCCTCCGAGCATCTGTGGAGCAATCCAACGGTCCTTACCCGAAGCGGTACGGATGTACCCCTTCATCACATTAATCCATCCCCTCAGCACTGTCTCTAGTCCGGGGACAGTGACTGGCACTTCGAGGATGGCGTTGGCTGGTTTGGGAATCTCCACTCTGGAGTCAGTTCCTACATTCAAAAGAACTTCGGAACGACGACTTGGTCCTTCGGGAGTTGGTGGTGCTGGCGTAGAGCCATCAGTTGTCGTAGATGAATCAAGGACCTCCGAAGTGTCCATTGCTTCTTCGGATTCGGTGACTAGGACGGGGTGTCCCTCGGGGTCGGCGTTTAAGGTTGCCGTAACCTGGCTCTGGGCCATTATTGCGGCCCAAGAGCAGTCAGATCTTTCTCGACCTACTCCAAATAGTCTTCGATTCACCGCCTCACTGAAGAATTGTATTAGAAACAAGTGAGAGTGTCCACCCACCAGAAGCACGTCTGTCTCCTGCAGATCGGGACGCGTGCTATGGACGAAAATGGATGCACAACTCCCGGCGCCTCGGTGCGCATGTGCTCGCGGGGACTGCGCCACTCCAGTTTTTAACCGGCATGCCACCCTTCCCGCCGTGGCAAAAACTAGTACTACATCGAGCATCGCCCGTTGTAGTTCGAGAATTCGAGTAATGGCAGACCTTATGGCAAGTCGTGGGCTGCGTCTTTCCCCTACTCGATATTTCTTTTTTAACCCAGGAGTCCAAGGAGGTTTATCAGAAGATACCAGCATCCTCTTCCTACCTCTGCTCCTGTGTCCCAGTGAGATATTTTCCTTGTGATCGGATTTTTGATTAACATCGATTCTCTTAGCTTTTCTCGTTCCAGTCTTCTTAGACTTCTTTTTATTCAACTTTGTAACTCCAGGCGATGTCCTTAATATCTTTGGTTTCATAAGGATCTCGTCTTTTTCTCTGTTCCATTTCTCCGACAGTTCTTTGCATTCAGCATTGGCAGCTTCCCTGCCTCTCCATCGTCGTAGTCTAGAGACGTTTGATTTGTTGGTTCTACCCGTTGGAAAACTTAATATATTGACAGTGGACTCAGAGATGATCTTCATCACCACATGAGGACCATCCCATCCTGAGACCAAATTCTTAGAAGATAGGGGTTCGTGGATTCGAAATACCCTATCACCAACATTGAAATGTCGATATTTCAAATTGGTGTCATAGCCAATTTTCTGCCATCGAGCATTCTTCATTAATTCAATTCGAACTAGCTTGTAAGCCCGCTAGAAGTGATCTCTTAATGATTCCACAAACAATACGGTGCATGGGGCTTCAGGGCTGATCCCAACTACACCATACACTAAGTTTGCAGGCATAATTATATCCTCGCCAACAATAGAAGGTTTGGTGAGCAATTTGTTGAGGTATGTACAGTGCTATCATAAGCATGTACTACGAAGTCACATTGTTCATCCAAATCATCTTGGCATGAGTTTACCAAGGGTTTCAATGTTCTATTAAACCTCTCCACTTTACCATCAGACTGAGGTCTGTATGGATTAGTTCGAGTTTTGCATATCGCCAAATAATGGCACATATCTTGCCATAAGTTTGACTCAAATTCCCTTCCTTGATCGCTGTGCATCATCAGAGGTGCGTCCAGGTGTAGGACCCATCCTTTGACAAATGCACTAGCACAAGTGGCAGCTTTGTGGTTAGGCAGTGGGAATACACGATGTGAATATATGAGTATACTTCGTGTAATAGTCCGAAACTACCATCATACAGGTGTTCCCTCAAGGTGTGGGTTCCAGTCCGCTTATGATGTCAATGGCTATTCGGGCGAATCTTACTCCGAACAGTTCTTGCATCAAGGGCATTTTACCCATACCAGGCCCGGGCTTATTCTTACCACATTCAGGGCATGTTACAACCCATCTGGTGATATCACTACTCATTCCAGGCCAGTAATAGCATCTTGAGAGGCGTTCGTGCGACCTCCTCTTTCTGAAATGCCCACTAGTTTTGTGGCTATGACAGAAGTACATGATGTCGCGTCTCATTGCCATAGGGAGCACTATCTGCAAAATCTTGTCTTCAGTGGGACAAGTCTTCCAACGACAAAGCAGCCCGTCTACCATTTCCAGCTCGGTCCACTGGGCTAGAAACTTATGGGTTTCTCGGTCTTCAATAGAGATGGCCGGCCTTTCTGGCCTCTTACCATTCTTAAGTAGTTGAATTACTCGTTTTATTGCAGGGTCATGCTGTTGGAATTGTTTGATGGTCTCAGGGACAACTCAACAACGTTTTCCACACAGAGGTCGGGCAATGGTTTGATCCTTCGAGTCTTACCTTGGATTCGAACCCCCGCTAGCACAGATTTGTGTGCCCCACAATCATTACAATCAATTTTCTGACACTTTCGTATCGGTCTCCTAGTCAGGGCGTCAGCATTTACATGCTTCGAGCCTGCTCGATGTTGGATTTGACTGTGCTCCAATCCAAACTCAGATAAATGAGCTAACCAGCGCCCAATCATCTCTTCAGCGTCCTTGAAGTTCAGGAGCCACTTAAAAGATGAGTGATCAGTTCTCAACGTAAAGTCGGAACCCCATAGAAAGTGCCGAAACTTTTTGGTATACACCACCACAGCCAATAACTCACGTTTAGTGGTGCAATAGTTTCTCTCTGCTTTATTCAAAGTATTACTCGCAAAAGCAATAGGAACTTCGACTCCGTCTTGGACCTGAGACAGGGCCGCCCCTATGCTATCATTGCTGGCATCTGTATCGAGGATGAAATGCCCATCCGAAGTTGGGTATTTCAACACTGGCGTATTTGCAAACAAATCTTTTATAGCTTGAAAAGACTTGTCTTGCTCGTCACCCCATGGGAAACGTTCTTTAACCCGTCCCGGAGTCCAATGCGCAAGTATTTGCAAAGGATAGCTCACTTTGGAGTAATTCGGGATAAAATCTCTGTAGTACGAGCAAAAGCCCAGGAAGGAAGGAATCTCCCTGGCATTCTCAGACTTAGCCCATTCCAAAAAATTGATTGAAGTTTCTCGGGATTGGCAAGAATGCCGTCAGGTGTTATTATTCTACCTAAGTAGGTAATGGATGTTTTAAGCAAATTACACTTTTTAGGTTTAGGCTTTAATCCATTGGCTTGAATCCGTTTCAATACCAATTCGAGGTAAACAGCACAATCCTCAAAAAGATACACCAGGCAACGTTCCCATAATAAATCACTTAACATGGTTTCCATCATGGCTTCGAACGTAGCCAGCGCATTACATAACCCAAAGGGTAATACATTATATTGGAATAATCCCATATGGCTCGAAAAGGCTGTCTTTTCCATATCTTCGGGTTTCATTCCAATTTGCCAATATCTGGACTGCAAGTCCAGGGTGCAAAAGTACTTGTTCGCCCCAAGGGAGTCCAAAGTTTCGTCAATCCGAGGTAAAGGATAAGAATTCTTCTTGGTCAACCCATTAAGTTTTCAGTAGTCCACACAGAACCTTATAGTTCCGTCTTTCTACGTAGTCATACAAACAGGACTAGACCAGGGACTGGTACTATAGGTACAATAACCCCCTGCTTTAATTGGTTGAGGATTGCTTTTCCACTTCAAGTTTCTTTTTTCAGAGGCAACCTCCGATAGGGAATCTTAAAGGGTTTAGCATCCCCAGTGTCGATGCCGTGTAGAACTTTATCAGTCCTCCCCACTGGACCTCCATCCTCCCCAAAGACAGTAAAGTAGTTTGTTAACAGGTTTCGAAGCATTCTCTTCTCATCAGCATTGGTCAACAAGGAGTCGTCAACCAGCTTGTCAAGTTCATCTGTCAGTTTCTTTACCGGTTTCGGGTCAACCTCACTCTCGAAATGGACTTCAGATATGCATTCGGTGAGGGACATTTGCCCTACCTGTTCATTTTTATGTAGATAAACAAGATCGTGACCTCAGTTGGTCATGGGAATGACCGTCCAAGCTCCATTGCCAACCAAGGTGTCGACAGATTCCAATCTTAGGGAACTCAGCCTTTCCGGATTGGGTTCAAACACCGCATTGGCTCCCCTGAACATTGAGTTCGAGAAACACAGCATGTCGCAGGTAGTTCTAGGAAGAATCTTCAAAGTCTGTACCATGGTCGCTATGGAGGACATGTGTCTTAATACACAACAGATTTCGCAGTTGTATGGATGCCTAATCTTCAACAACCCATGGCGAGGATCCAACACAGCGCCATACAAACTAGGGAAGTCCAATCCAATTATCCCAATGTCACTAATTTCAGCAATGATGGGGCACATGATGAAGTCATGTCCGCCCCTCCCGATCTGTATAAATGTTTTACCGAAAGTCTGCATCCAGCCACCGTCCGCCGTGCAAGCATTTACACCCACCGGGAGTGCATTGGACTTACCCGACATCAGTTCGAAGAACTTCTTGGAGATACATGAATGGCTGGCACCAGTATCTATCAAGAATTCCCCGACCTGTTCCTTCACTGATACAGTGACGTACCATCGTTTCCCTCCCAATGGGGAAGGATTCTCAGCAAATTGAACCTGCTCCTCGGGAGTCACCAAGCTCCCATCCAAAGTCTTTCAAAAAGGCTCAACATGGATAGTCTGGGGGAAGGTGTGTCGCACTCACCTGGGCCAGCTCTCTGACCCTCCCTTCCTCGTCTTTGATGCAGGATTTCTCCCTCCGGCCTTGGATCCCCTGACCCGCCATCACATCAAAGCTCCCGGCCCCGACTGGAATGAGAGGATCCTTCTCACTTACCAGACTCCCGGGAGATATTGGCTCGTTGGATAGTTCGATCTCACCGTTTCCGGTATTTTGGCAGTTCCTTTCAGGGATCACATCTTTTGCCCTTAATGTGACCCCCTCTAGTTTTCCTCATTCCCTACTTCGCCCTCGACATCATGAACAGCCGTAACACGGGCGAGTGTGGGCTTCGGAGCAGTACATTCCTGGGCATAATGACCCATCTCCTGACATCTGTAGCATCTCAACCGAGACCGGTCCACCCTCTGTCGAGGCCGTCTTATGGTCATAGCTTCAGTAAAAAGTTTTGATCATTTCTTCCATCATTTTGGTAACATCCATCTGTGCTGGGGTGGCTACAGAGGTAGTAGCATTGGATGTTGTCGAAGTAGGTATCGAGGAGGATCTCAGACCTCGAGAATTTGTTCCCTCCGTGGTCCGGGTTCAGCCTTAGGTCTGACGTCCCGACCAGGAGTCTTTTTATTGAACATTCATCGAGGTATGTATTTCCTCTTCATGTCTCGCTTGACTTGGACAGCAGAAATGCTTCCATCTTCCTCTTCGATCTCGATCACCTCGATATCGGAGTCACCCCCATCAGCCTGTTGCATGGAGTAGACCAGAGCTGTCGGGGCCATAGCAGTGGCAGCTGCCTTCATGGGAACTTTACCCGCCATCAAGGTTCGAACTTTATTAAAATCGTCTATTCCCTCAAAAAGGTCAGTCAGCCCTGCATTCTTCCCTTTCCAAGCGGCAAGGGCAGCCTGTTGCTGTTCCTCGTATGTCCTTGTATGAACTGAGGTAGTAGGTCATTAATGAAATATTTCTCATTCAGACCAACGTTAGGACGGGCCTTATGCAGTAAGGTCTGCAGCTCGAATCCGAAAGCCCGAAAAGTCTCGTGAGGCTTTTGGGTTCGTTTCTTAAAAAACCATCATAGGGTCCTCCGTCACCAAGTTATACAGAAGTACACTTGCAAACTCTACCAAATCTGTGAATGTGCCATGTTCATTGTAGACCTCATTCCATTTAACCACTGTGATCTTTCCGGGCCCGGCCTTCAAACATCTGACCAGGTGTGGCAGTGCTTCCTCAGGAGACCATGCATTACAACGCATGTCATCAGTGAAATTCGAAAACCATTCCTTCCACGTGGTAGTCCCATCATAGGACTTGGGAATGATGGCAACTCTTCGAGCAGCATTGCTGGTGCGTACCAGCTTACCCACTTGGCTAACGCTCCAATCCCGAATCGTTTCCTCGTTGTGAGCAGACCCTGAGGTGTTCGAAGATCGCTTCAGTAAATTATCGAGGGTGGCTCGAGATCAATGTTTTCTCTGATCCTATCTTCCTCAGCTAACAATTGGTTGCGCTTATCTTCCTGATCAGCTTCCCATTGTTCATATTCGATCTCAAGTCTGAATTTCTTGTTTTCCAATTCGGCTCTAGTTAATTCGAGTTTCTTTTGGATAACCAGGCGCTCTTTTTCTAGAGATCTGTTTCTAGCTTCCTTATTTTCTACATTCTGTTCAAGATTGTTCAGAGTAAAAAATAAGATCTTTTGTTCATCTTCATATTTCTAGCATTGTTTCTCAAGATTTCGTAGACGCAATACCTTGCATTCAGGGTTTTCCGACTTCTTTTGTTGGTCACGTCTCATCATCTCGTCTCGGTTGATCGCTTGTTGTCTCAAGTGTTCTTTAGCAGTTATTCCTTGGGTCTGACTTCCACCTATATTGAATATAGATGTACTTAAGCCTTCTAAGGACTTTCTGTCTGTAATCGGTGTTGCTGTAGCAATACTAGTAGTAGTAGCTACATGTTTTCGAAGCGAAGTATTCATCATCATCATGGGACTTGGAGTTCTTTGATTGGGAGTTGAGTAGTTTATGTTTAACGCCATTTCGACAGCTAAGGTCATATTCATGGCGAGAACTACATTACACAATTTCACAGGGGAATGTGTCAGTGCATGCACATATGTGCACCACACACATCCCAAGAGGAAAGGAAAGAGGAGAAATAGACCCTTCCAAGTGGGTTGGGAAGCCCGGTTGATCCGAAGTAGTCGGTTCCGATAAATGCAGTTTCTTCGGATTCGAAGTCATTTGTATATGGGTAGTTGTCACCTTAGGAGTTCGAACTACCTTTTCTGTAAGGGAATCAGCAAACATTATGTAACCATCTTCGGTTTCAATAGTAAGGCTTCGGCCTGTACCAACCGTAAATGGTGGCGCCTTCGCTTCAGAACCTAAGTTGCTGAAGTCGGATTCAGCGGACTCAGCACTGTCGAACCCCAAGTCTCCTTGGGTCGATCTATCATGATTTAGTTCGACCTCCAGGGTCGCGCACTAAAACCAAGACTGGTCACGGCACCAGTGAAATGGTTCGAGTTCTTATATAACTTCGGTTCAGTTCGAGATACATCAATATCAAGATAACCAGACTCGTTAGCTCGGGTTAGTGCAACCGGCACATGTTTATTTCGTATTTACATATGTTCGAAGTGGTGCTATGAATATAGCTCAGTGCTCTGCAGGTGTTGCCCTGGTCGCAGCCAGAAGCCAACTGATCTCCCTACGTGGTCCCAGGTAGGGACTGGAGCAGCAGGACCAGTGCTGCCACCACCCCATAGTGGCCAGAGATCGAAGCGACCTCTGGTCCTACCGGTGGTAACCACACTGATCGACCTGCCCTCTCGAATAGGGAGCTAAAACTATATACTGCTCCACGAGCCCCTACACTAGTCTTGAAGCAAATAGGTCAATACTGTGATGTCCCCATTTCTTTTGAATCTGTTCAAAGGCTGAGTCAGGTATTTCCCAATCAGTGTGCCCTGCAGTTCTAGACTCCCTGTCTGCGTCTTCATTCTCTTTCCCTGGAATGTGGGCAGCATTTACCCATGGGTCTCTGCTTTCGCAGAATTCTCATATCGTTTTTTGCTATGTCATGACAAGGCTGGTTTTTAGATCCTCCTTTGTGATTTACGTAAGCTACTGCTGTAGAGTTGTCAGATAGACACCTGATCGTCTTACTACGATACTCTTTGGCATATAATTATTATGAACCTGTACCCCATAAGGACACTGCTGATTTTATTAATAATTATTTTAGAGATATAGGTCCCAACTTATCACAAAACATGAACCAACCATGGTCTTACGTTGGCTATACAGCTCATAATCTATTTTCCCTGAGACCAGCCAAACTTGGAGATATTAAGAAAACTATTGCAGCAATAAAGTTATCCAAATCATCAAACATAAAGAACATATCCACCCTAGTATTAAAAGATGCCTTAACAGTGCTACCAACTCACCTACAACATGTTATAAATTTGTCAATCACCACCTGCAAATTTCCTCGTACTTGGAAAGAATCAATAGTCACCCCTATCCCTAAAGGCGGTGACCCCTCCTTAGTTTCTAACCTACGACCAATATCAATGCTCCCTTTAATCTCGAAATTATGTGAAAAAATTGTTCACAACCAACTGATGAAATATTTGAATGCAAATAACATACTCAATACAAAACAGCATGGCTTTAGGCCTGAACACTCTACTATCTCTGGGCTGCAATCTTTAACTGATGAAATCTATAAGGGAATGGAAAATCAATCGACTACCTCGGTTACATACTTAGATTTTGCCAAAGCTTTTGATACCATAAATCACACTATTCTATGTGAGAAACTGAAGAAGATTGGACTTGATGAAGCCAGTCTCCGTTGGTTTAAATCGTATCTATCTAATAGGACATAAACCACCAAGGTTAATGGTATTTGCTCCTCCAAACTAGAAATTATATGCGGAGTACCTCAAGGTTCTATTCTAGGACCTCTATTGTTTTTAATATATATAAATGACCTTGATACCTCATTACAGTTTATGGAATCTCAATTATATGCTGATGACACTGCTTTATTCCATACCTACAAAGAGCCCACACCTGACATAATAGCTGCTATGAACCAAGACCTGGAGAATGTAGCAAACTGGTGTAAGAAAAACAAACTATCCTTAAATATTAAAAAAACAAAATATGTAATATATGGCACTAACCCCAGGTTGAAAAAACACAGAGAAATAAATATGTCAATTAACAACCAACCGATACTGAGAGCCTTCAACTATAGATACCTGGGCTTGGAACTTGATGCTGAATTAAGTTTTAAAAACCATACTAAAGTCATTTACAATAGTATGTCCTATAAAACTTACTTGATGACTAAATTAAGGAGATATATTACACAAAAGGCTGCAAGGGCATCTTGATATCCATGATTCTCCACATCATTGAATATGCCCAAATTATCTATGGTAAAGTCTATATGACTGGCTGGGAGAGGCTAGAAAGTAGTCTTAAACGTACCTTAAAAGTATGCTATTTCCCCATAAGACGTGAAAGAATAGAATACATCAGAGAAGTCAGTAATATTAATACCCTTAGTAAAAGATGGGATTTTGCATTATGCATGGCTGCCTTCAAATATACCCAAACACCTGAAAACATTGATACCAGAAATATAAATACTAGAAAACATGACTCCAAGCTTGTGAAAAAAATTGAACGTTGTGCTGTTAAGCACAGGTGGCTCAGGGAAGTAATAAAAATCAGTTTTGTATATTCTTGAAATGGTGTACATATAAGTCTTTTTACTATAAATTAGTACTGAACAACTTGTAATGTGTAAGGTTTTATTAGCAAACAAAAAATGATTTACAAATCCGTGTTTTTGTAGACAATGTATGAATAAAAATTTCTAAAAATAAGCTAATATATTAATTATTAATTTTTTCTGAAGATAACAGTTTAATCAGCATATAATGTAAGTAGTATATATAAACTTCAAGTTAAAAGTAAAAGTTATGTTGCACTCTATACGTATATAATATTATATTACAAACAGTCATGTAACAATTTCTCAAACCTTGTTTATATGTGACAATTGAAAGTTGTCCATTGGAAAATATTATTATGAATTAAACACTGTCAATTGTTGCAATCAAATTGTTCTTAGTAGTTTGCACTGTAACAATTCATATAAACATGAACATGGTCATAGAAACTGCAAAATGGGTATGTCCAATTTGTGTTGGAATGTTTAGTTCTATCAGAAAAGAACATTAATAAAGAACGTGAAACATAAAATATATAATGTGTTTTTTCAGTGTTGTGCATATTTATTTCGTGTGGTTGGTAAAAGTTGTATTTGCCTTCTGTCAAATTTGGCCAACAATTGTTGTAAATGATCACGTAATTTTTTATATGGACATTGAGTTTTTAGAGCCACGTTTTCCTCATCTTATTTGTCATCACTAAATTTCAACTGTTTTTTGACTTGAGTTTCAATTGATGCGTTTTTCTGGTTTTGCTTTACCATGTGAATTTTTTTTTTCCACTTCGCTAGGCAAAGTTGCCTTTGTTTTTTCACTTGGTCGAGTATTTTGAATGTTTGTGCCTGTATGTTCATTGTCATTGGCATTTTCCATCATTGACTGAGAAAGACTTTCCATATTGAGAAGTGAAGTTTTCTCATGGTACATTTTAGTGTAGTTTGAAAGTGTTTCTTGAACATTTTCTTGTGTTTTTGATACTGGTGTTTGGGGTGGAGTGAGAATTGACGATGTAGATGGTTCTGGTTCTTTGTTTTATGTTTGCTGTTCATTTGTCCTTTGACATTGTTTGTTCTGAACTTGTGTTCTTTCAGATTCTTTTTGTGATGTATCTGATTTGTGTTTATAAGATAACTGTGCTGTTTTTGGTTGTTTGCACATGGACGAAGTAGATGGTTGGGGTTTTGTAGGATTTGACATGGATGGTGTTGTTTGTTTAGTTGGTGATGAAGTCGGAGAATTATCAAATGGATCAACATCATTTCCAAATTCTTGTAACAACATTTTTACAAAGTCACTTGAGTCTTTGCTCTGCTTTGAATGTTCATATGCCATTTCTTGAAAATCAAGTGGATCTGAAGCTGCAATGTATGTGACAGAATGTACAACTAATTTGTGTATATCTCCACCATGTGACATGCATTTAACTTCCATTGGACACAGTCCTCGTAATTCTGTTGGGTCTATTAGTTTCAGATTGTCATCTAAAGTTTCAACAAAGACGTCATGGCTTATCATCCGTTTATGTGCAATTTTCTCTATTTACATTGTGAGAAGAAACCCAGAACGTCAGTTGTTTCAACAGAATGAACTATACCAAGTTCAACTTTCATTGTAGGTGGTGAGATCTATAATGGAAAAGAAGAAATATAAATTAAAATTGATTTTATTTTTCATGTGTTAATTTTGATAAAATATTCATAAATAATAATATAGTGGGATAATAATATGAATACTGCCATTCAATGTAACTTTTTTTTGTATAATTTCTTAGTGTTGATATTTTTTTTACTTTCAATTTGATATTGAAATTTGTTTATTTTTTCCAACACATACTAATCTATAGTTCAGAGTTTCCTAGCAATTTAACATAATTTAATATTGAAATCTTGAAATCAAAACCAGAAATATGAGACTGGGAGTCCTTCATGGGGTAGGCAATATGGCCGACTAGAACATCCACTAGTGAAGGAACCTGTTACATAACACCTGAATGCAAGTGGTGACATCTAGTTATACAATTGGGTACTGCAACTGGCCATTTATCATCATTTATATGCACGCATATAAGTAGCTTGAAAAGTGACATTTGTGAAATTTCTTAATTAGATACGTACAATGCAATTGTCATTTTTGTAGACATTTAAAGTCTTCATTCCAGTGTTTGTATGTGTGTAAATAGGCGAGTCGTGGATAAAACCTGTTGATCCTACATTAACCTTAAGTAAGGCAGTTGTGTCCCATAATATGACAACTATTTTCCTTTTTGATACTTCATCGAGGAATTCAGTGTCTGTTGAAGAAAAACAATACGAGTTTTGATCAAATACAAATTAGATGTAAAAATAAACTATAACATTGACAATGATTTGTATCATTATTCCAGAACGATTTCCTTTAATTATTTTCTTTTTCATTTTTATTTGACTTTGGTGTATAATAAAATATTGCAGATATTGAGATACTGAACATATCATAATCATTTTGACAATATATATGTGGAATATTTTTTTACCTAATTGCACTAATGTTTAAAAGGTGTAAAATCTAAAAATAAAATGTTTATATATACCTTTTCTCAGAAGTTTTTTGCTTTGCACATTAACAGTTTTTGATGCAGTTGCTTCTTGGATTGTGCCCACCTAATAATAGAAAATTATTACAATAAGTAACTTTTTCATTCTGTTAATGTTAGAAGTTTTGTGTCATTATCACAAACAATAATGTCTAGTATATAAAGCACAATTCATAAGTAATCTGGACATGAAGTATTAGATAATACAAAATAAAATTAAAAATTTATTATTTTTGTTTTATTATTTGATAAATAGTTGAAATGTAAGATAAAATAAAACTTTTTAAAATTTTATTTACCTTGATGAAAATTCCTTTGCAGCTGACAAGAGTTCCGTTTTCATAATAGTTTTTGAGGATTGTGTTGATGCTGATATATGGGCGAATTGGTTTCTGCAACATAGTGTTTGCTATTTCCTTTGAATTATCACTCACTAGTACTTTGCCACCTCTGAAATACAACAATTAGAACATATGAAATATTTATTTTATATGTTTGATTAAACAATTGAACATGAAGATGAAATGTATAACATTGTCTAAAATACTGTTGTGTATATTTCTGCTATATTTATAGAAATCATGAAGTAGTTTCTGTTTATCTAAATGAAATATTTCTTATGACAGCAATTATTTTTCATCATTTCTTAGTGGAAAATCTATATAAAATTTGAAAATGGTCTGTGTAGTTTACCTGAGAAAATATGAATTAGAAATAGTTCTCCATGTATTTTGATTTGTCTATACTCATTGTTTGAGTAAAGGCAGAACCATTTTGTGATCTTTAGCCAGGTGTATTTCAAGTCTTTTTTTTAGCCTTTAATATTGTTTAGAATTGAGAATGTTGTCTTCACATTTTGTTGATGAAACACAGATTTTTACTCGTATCATTAAAGAACCACCATTGACTGAAGTGTCTGCTGTAGCTACTATATCAAACAGTCTCTAGTTTGGACCATATGGTGAACCAATGGTTTCTACTAAATATAAAATCATCCATGTTTGTCCTGCATGGCCCATAAACAAACATGATTGTGGAGATTTGAACATGGGATCATCTGAAGGTGGTGAATTGTATTTGAGCAAATCTGTCTGAGATATTGTTTTTGGCGTGAATTTAACTTTTTCATTTTTTTTGGAGAAGAAGGCGACACTCATCTCGCATTAAAACTTTAAGTCTAGCATACATATTGGTAATGTAAGCATTCTTTCTTATTTCAGACATCCAATTCACATGATGAATCTGAAGGCATAGTCTCAAAGATATACTACACCGTCCAGTATAAGTTGTCCCTGATAATAGAATCATAAGTGTGAGATGATACTTTGGAGTTTCTACTTTCGATGTGATATTCCACACAAACATATCTATAGGAAATCCTTCAGAAGTAGGCATTTGTAGCCAATGATTAAATTGGGTGAAAGTCCATGGTGGAACAGTGTAATCATCCTCTTCTTTGTCATTTTCTGGCTGCATTTTGATATATTTATAGGCGGGATATATACAAATCTTTTCTTTGAATTAGTTAGAGATAAGCAGGAATTGAGATGAATATTTCAATTTCTATTTTGTTTCTGACGCTCTAGAAGAAGGAAATGTACACTTTGTGTGTGTTCTTGCTATACTTGTAGTGGTGTACGTGACACATGAATTGTCTGTAGCCTCGTTTTCAATGTTGTTTATAGATGTTTTTTGCATTAAAAACAACATGAAATGTGGGATACATGTGAAAAAGTAGAAAATTAAAATATTTTTTCTGTGCTATGATAGTTAAGTGAATAACATAATCTTAATAATTCTTACCTTATAATGTTGGTTTGTGCATACGTGTGGATCCTTTTATTGTTCACAGCAAAGTTGGAAATTTGAAGGATATCTCCAACTTCAGTTGTAAATTCTTGTGCGGGATTTTTTCCATTAACATAAACTATGATCATCCCAGTTTGATCTGCTAGAGTTATTCGTCTTCTAGTTTGGAACAATAGTTTGTGGGAGCCCACAGTGGGGCTAACAGCAAAAACTACTCCTACTAAAGTTCCCTCAGAGTTGTTTTCACTCTTGATTGATCCCGAGTTCCAAATATCTTCTGGTGAGCGCCAGAGAGTTTTTGTTTTGAAGTTCGGCGAATTGATTTCCATCGTGAACAGTGTATGATTTTTACTCTATGAGATTAATCCTTTGGAGTCTAATAATTGACCAGAGTGTGAACGAAAAGTGTGCGTCTTTTCTACAGAACAATGAAATTGCAAATGGCGTATGTCTGACAGCCGGCGTGCAAATAAAAAATGAAATGACGTCAAAAGTGAGGAAGTGGTTCAACGTTAATTTCACATTCACGTGCTAGGGGGCGACACTAAATTTTAGACGAAGTCAATAGGAACGCCTTCTTATAAAGTTTCATGCTTGTTTTTTTTCTTTATTTTCTTTTTGATGTCAAAAATGTTTTAAATATGGGATATGAAACACAATGATATACTTCAAATGACGATATTTGGCACAGAAAAGCAAAGATAATCATTTTTCTTGTGCCAGATAAAGAATTTTGGTATATATAGAAACTATACAATAGAATCTGGTGCAGTTTCAGTGTTAGACTGTTTCTTTTATATAGTCTCCTTGTTATATTTTGTCAATTGATTTGGAAACTCATGAATTTGAAGTTTTTAGGTCTCAATATAATGAAAACTTCTGAATAGAGGAGAAATATCATCTTTGCTTTTAAATTATCCTTTTCTATGTTGTCACTTTTTCACAGGATATTGCCAACTACAATCAAATTTTATTTTTATTTCTATTGTATTTAATGTTAATTATCAGAAAAGCCACTTAGTGGCCAACAAGTAGCAGGAAAATTGGACTTTGGACACATTTTCCCAGGAATTTAACATAATTTAAAACAAAAATCTTTCCATAAAAACCAGAAATTTCTGTTTTACAATAAAAAGTGGCATCTGTGAATTATACTTAACTTCAAGATCAGACCAACATTTCTTTCCCAATATTACTTCTGGGTAAAAGAGGTTTTTCTGTGAAATCTTTGAACTAACCATTAAAAATTAAATTTTTTTTTTGTATTTTCAAATTTCGACAAAAATGTATTTCTATTTCTATGAACAGAGAATGAGCAAAGACACAAGGGAACCTTTAATTTTTTATTTATATGTAAATTATTAACTTAAACATTGATAACTGACCACTTTTAATTAAAAAATGACCATTATATAAAATTTTCGTTTTCAAATTGAAGGCTAAGTTTTTTCTTAAGCACGTTCAAATACTTTTTATATACTAGAATGCAATTCTTCAAATATCACATAATTTTTTTTTCAGACTGAATACTTCAATGAAAATTGAAAATGAAAATTGCAATATATGACAAGATTTCAATGGAATTATTTACTATCCACATACTTTTGTATGTGAATGTAAGAGTAGAAAATTTTTTTTTCAGAACTAGAAATCTTTGCAAAATATTCCACTGATAACTAATTGTTTGTCGACAGTTTCAATGGTTTTTGAACAACAAGCAAGTGTTCATAACACAAAGTGCAACTTTCTTTATATGATTTTCACTTCAATTAATGATAATATTTCTCTGCTGTATTCAGTTTAAAATTGAAAAATATTTTCTTTTCAAAACATATAGAAAGTTTGTCTACACGATAGTTTTACTAAACTGGTATACATTGTGCTCGATGCACTTTAAATTTCAGTTTGCAAATTTTGTAATCATGACTATAAAGACATAAACAAAAAGTAACATGAACGACTTTTATCAGACACTATCTACATGTTCATATAGACTGACAGTAGTCGTTGAGGTAAGTATATCTATGTAAGTGAACTTTGATAGGCAACAGACAAGGGTTAAATGTTCCATGTCATTAGTAACAATAGTAAACATGTTAAATTTGAATAGCACATTGATTGTAAAATTGACATGTTTATGTCGATATTTCTTGTTTCCTTTTCTATATAGGACTATGTACATGTACATATATTTTCAGTCTTATTTGGTACATGTTTCCATACTTTTTGATATATCTTGATCACAGATTTGTTTCATGTAAATGGACAGTCCAATTTCTGCACAAGCATAGAAAAAGTTTTCAACTTTACTTGTTGTCCACAACACGTGAAAGAATACTTTTGTATATGGCATATTTGCATGAGACAAATTTTTGTCTATGCATAATACAGACATTATTCTGCACATTTTGGTGATTCAATCTTTACTTTGAATACATATTTGGACCGTGTATGATAGGCTGGTCCTTTATTCCACATATACTGTACTCTCTTTGTATATGACATGTTTTCTTTAGGTGGGAAACAGAGAATGTTTGTTTGGTCCATTCGGTTTGTGCTGTATCGTCTTGGTGGACCAGATAAGAGTTCTTTGAGCTGCTTCTTGTTCATCACAGAAGCATTGCTTTGTAATAAATGTTTTCTTCTGTCTTCTTTTAAGACAATTTCTACAGTTCTCATATGTCACAGAGACAGGAATGATGACTCTAGGATTTACATCGGTTGTGTATACATCTTCTGGATCCCAGTGGAAGTACCTAGTTTCTGAATCTGCATCTTCATCTGAATGTCTACTTTCTTCTTCTTGTTCATAACAATGTGGGCGATAATTTTGAGAGCAGATGACATTGTCTGTGTCAACAGTACTTTCAGAAGTAATGTCATCATAAATAATGTTTGAACTTTGTTCATGTGAAGTGGAACGTGGCATTTTATCATTTTCACATACATGGATTTTTGGTTGGCGACAGAGAACAAGTTTATTTGTTTCCATGCAAGAAGATGAAACTTGTCCATATCCTTCTGTTTTGTCTGGATGATGTAAACTATGTTTTGTCTTGAGACTGCTATAGTTAAAGTCAGTTGAACTTCCAGGCTGTGGAGAGAATGAACTGTCAGTCTAAAATGTGGGACTTGTACTACGGATAGTGTGACTATGTCTGTTTTCACTTTCTGCGTAGATTTCAGTGTCATCGTCATCTGTGTTGGATTTGTTAAATTGCAATGTCTCTTGGTTTCCTCTTTGTGAAACTGTACAATGTGACATGTTTGATGTTTCAACATCTCTATTGGTATCTACATAAATGTCATTGACATCTTTTGTGGTTAAATCAGATGTGTCCATTTCAATAGTGTCATGTTGATTATCTGTGGTTTCCAGAAACATATCTGTCACGATAGTATCCCATCTACGAAAGCCTGACCTACAAAATGTAAAAATGTAAATTTCAAAAAAAGAGAAATTATGTGCAAAGATTTCAATATACAACACTCAATATAATTGACAATGTTATGATGCTAACAGCATTAGGACATTAAACAAATCAATCAATTAATCATGGAACACTTATTCTGTTTTCAGAATTTAAGAAGTATAAATTTAAGTTATCTATAATAAAAGAAAATTATGTACATTATTTTAACTTTTTGGTGTATGACCTTTGTGAATTATCCTGGATAATTCCATATCCGTATATATGTAAGAAATGGAACCTAATACATCAAACAAGCTATATACTCACATTGTGTACTTTTCCATTTGAGATGGACTTATGCAAACAGAAAGGAGGATATTCCCAGATGCTGTTTTTATTCGATCACTGTAAAAGTAGAAATATTCAATTAATGTTCAATTGAAATTGACAGAGCAAACTGATAGGACCATTCTATGTAATGTGTATTAGTTATAATTTCAGAACACTTTTCTGAATGAAATCTAACATTAGATACACAAATATCTAAACAAGAATGATTTCTTGTAGTCTTTTCTATTTTAAGGACCTCACCACATAGTATATTTTGAATTTCTTGTAGCAAGTTTCTATGTTCATTTTCCAACAAATTAATATTTAAGTCACCAAATATGAAGAAAACATCTCCATCATATAATTTTGATTCAATTTTTTTCAACATATCCATTTTATCATGCAATGTACAGTGTGGTTTGCAAAAGAATACTCCTATTATCCAATTTTTTCCAGTATATTTAAAATTATGTATTTTGATCAAAACAAATTCAGTCACATTTGTTCTGAAATTGACATTTTGGAAACATAAAAAGGTATGTATACACACAAGCCATTAGATGGTCGTCTTTTGTCTTGGTCTAATAAGGCATCAAATCTAAAAATTGTTTTCTCTGGAATTTGGTATTTATTTTCTGGATCTTGTTGAACTAAATGAGTTTCATTTATTAAAAGAAAGTCACTTTTTTTGCACAAAGGGTGTTGTCGAATATTGTTAAAATGTAAAAACATAGATTGAGCATTGTGATAGAACATAGTTATTGATCTGTCAGACTGTGGATAAATAGGATAATTCAATGTGAGATTTTTGTATGTTTTCAGTCTGTTCATTACTGTTTGGATATCGTCATCAGTAACAATTTGCTTTTCATTAAAATTGACCTAATTTAAGTCTTTTAAATGTGCAACTCTACTGATGGCAACATAAAATAGACTTTTTCTATAAGGTGGTTTCAATTGCACAGATACTTTGTTGTATGTTTTTGACTTTTGTGGACAGTTTTGGCATGTGCAATGCTCAATGGAAATTGGCGTCTTGTAATTTTGTATTTGTATTCAAGAGTGAATTGTATATTTTCTGCAAAGAAGGGAACCCATGTTGGATGGATAATTGGAAATTGAAAATGTTTATATTTAATTCTATGTTGTAATCCAATTTTACTATCAGGAAATTGCAACCATAAAATGGATGGTTTGCTGAAAAATGGTAAAAAAGTAATGTGCTTCAAAGTACCAGTTGTGCCATTTGTCAGCCCATCTTCTACAGAAAGATTATAAACTATATTATATGGTAATCCGATTGCCACTTCTAGTTCCAAAGCTATAAAATTAGTTTTCTTCGGAATCTTCAAAGGTGGCAACAAAAGTTGTTGTGTTTTTTTGGATACATTTTTTTCAAAGAAATCTTTACATTTCACTATACATTTTTGAGTTCGTTGTTTGTTGAAACACAGCGTATTGTATAATTCTACATCTTTATTGTGAAAAAAAAAGATTTCTTATTGGTTGTTGTCGATCATATTCTTCTGTAATGCTTATACTATGTAGAAAATCTATATCATTTTGTTGCCATTGGTTTGTTCTAATTTTTTCAAGTAAATTGAAAAATTGGGGATCATCTTTTTGTCGCATTGATTCTGTCAATTCAAACATTGAAACGTTGTCTTGCCAAATATTACAATCTAATATAGCAGTGCTATGTTCTGGTTGCCTATATAAAGGAGGATCATTCACAGGAGGTAACTGATAGAAATCACCAAACACAATTACATGTAGATTGCCGAATAATTGACAGTTTCCTTTGATTTGTTGCAATCTCAGATTGATTTTGTTGAACATGTTAATGCCAATCATAGAAATTTCATCTATCATCAAAATTTTAGAATCTTTATATATGTTTTCAGGACCTAATTTTGTGAAACCTTGTTCTTCTTTAGTATTTCCAGAATTTATTCCTAATCCAGAATGGATTGTTTGCCCATTGATAATAAATGCTGCTTTTCCAGTATATGCAAGACGTATGACAATTAATGGTGTACTTGTAGTTTGTCCATCTGTATGATAAAATCTGATACATGCTTGATTTAAACAATGTAGCAATTTTGATTTGCCTGTGCCACCAGATCCAGTATTGAAAATATGTAGAGGTTTATTTTCTGTAATAATATGTTTCATGATATGATCAAAAATTTGTCTTTGTTTTTCATTTAACATATCAATGTCTGCAAGTAATTTTTGTTTTGGCCATCGACTTTCTACAATTTTTGAAACTGGGAATGGAATTTCTGCATTTGTATTAGAATGTCTGTCTGATTGATTGTTTGGTTTCTGTATGAAAGGTTGAAAAAAAATTTCTTCCTCATCATCTGTTGTAGTATTGTTTTCATCTTTGTCTTCTTTTTCAATTTCATCCAGAATTTTTTCTTGCATTTCCTCAGTAGAAGGTGCAATTTCTGATTCTTTATATGCCATCAATTCTTTTTCAGCAGATTCTAAATCAGATAGATTCAATTTATTGTATGACATTCTATTCTTTGCCAAATTTAATTTTTGAAGTGAAGATAGACTTCCATACATGTGTTCATAGGAAGTTTTTTTATTCATAGCTTCCTGTTCAGGATCATTTTGCCATGGACAAAATAGAAGAAGAGATATTCTGTGATATTCTTCACTGTCTTTATGCTTAGATGGAATGTAGTATTTTAATATTCTTTTATCTGCAGGAATATTATATGAATGTGTGTCATCTACATATCACCAGATACTGTCTGTTTTTATTTCACCAGTTTTTTCCGTTTAGTTTTTATTTCTGCTTTTAATTTGTTTTGTGTGACCATTGTTGAATAATCAGCTAGAGAAAAGTTATTAAAGTATGATGGTCTATCTCGATATAAACTGTATTTATTGTCAATGTATATTTCTTTGTCATCATCATCAAGTTCTTCTAATTTGTCATCAGTTTTGATTACTCCACTTCTTTCTCTTATTTTGGCAGTATGAATAGAGATTACTTTTCTTGAATTAAAAGTCAATGGAAGTTCTAGTAGAATGTATATAGCTTCCTGAACACATATTTCAGTACTTTTAAGAAAAACCATACCTAAATCTTTAATTGTATCTCTAATGTCTTTACCTTGCTCTTTACATTTTGATATCATAGTTTGAAGGGCTAAACTTAAACCTCGACTTTGTTTGTTGATGTAGTTCAGAATGTATACTATACAAGCATATGGATCTAAAGAGATTGACAATCCATGTTTGCTTTCCATTTAAATAATAAATTACGCATGTACATATTCACTCGTGCATCTATTGGTTTTCATTTTAAAAACACTTTGCTTGTAGTTAATTTAGACCTTACTGCTAAAACATATTGTTCATATGATATGTTAAAATGTTTCAGCACATCATCTAATGTACTATTTTCAGTGATGACATCAGAATCAAGATATTCTTGAATTTTTTTGTACAGGATTATTTCATTTTGTTTCTTATCAGGATTTGGATTGAGAATAGTTGTTTTATTGAATGGTGGCAAGGGATAGTTAAATCGACAAATGGGATGTCCTCCTTTCCGACAAGTTTTATTGTGAAAATGTTCTTGTAGATTTACATAGTCACTGTTTGGTTTTCCAGGACTTCCATCACAACGTATATATTTATCAATGTAATCAATCAAATCTGAATTATTCTCATTTTCTTTATAAACTGGACCAATTTTACAGAAAATTAACATGTGACAATGAGGTGATCCACGATGTTGAAATTCTATTCTATAGTAATGATCTTCAACTTCTCCAAGTGGTTTGCAATCAGAATACAGGCAATGGGATATGAAAGCTTTCATGCGATAATCAAAATAGCGTGCACATGTCACAGGATCGTGTTGCATTAGTTCGCTTTTTTCAGCAAAAGATAATGACTTTGCTCTATCTCGTGAAATATCTTTGTGATGTTTATTTCTATATAAAGATTGGATTAATTCTTCCCATTGATAATCTGCACAACTCAATGACACAAAGAAAGTGGGCAGACCTTTTTGTCTGATCATAGCAAAGACATTTTTTTTTCTGCTGATTAAGATATTGTGGACTATTTCGTAGTTTTTTATAAAAAAAAGAATCCATCTTGCACACCAAACAATTTACATCTTTTTTCTAAAGTATTTACATCTTTCACTGTATATTCTTCTTTTTGCGTGACCATTTTTGTAGCAGAATTTGTAGTTTTTTTAACAAAAACGTTGGTTTTTGCTTTCAATCTAATAAAAATTGATTCAGAATCTGAAGCTATTCTTTTGTCATAATTTTTCAATTCCCACTTCACTCTTTCATTATTTCGGATTTTTTTTAATACATTATCTATTCTTTTCCCATCATGTTTTGTGGGATGGCAATCATCTATCAGTTTGTTATTTCTATTGAAAAATTTTGGTTTAGAACCTTCACCTGGAGCCAAATGTAAACATTGATTATCAAAATCATCTTCTTCTTCATCTTCTGCTTCCAATAAAGTATTTGTTAGAGAACATTGCTCATTTTCATTATTTTCTTTAAAATGTAGATCTTTTTCCTTTTCCTTTTCTAATTTTAATCTTATTATTTTCTCTTCTTTACTTTCTTTTCTTATTGCCTGTTTTCTGTCTTGATTTTCTTTGATTATTATTTGATTTTCTATTTGTTCAATTTCTTTTAGTCTTTCTGTATACATATTATTTTCTTTTTCTAAGTATAATATGGTACTTTTCAACCAATCATGATCAATTTTTAGATTCAAATCTTTGTATATATCACTGTTTTTCCATAGCCATTGTAAAGCTTTAAGAACTTTGACAGGTCCAATTTTAACTTGTTTATATGCATGTTTGTATTCCATTTTTCGTTTGATATGGACATATATATAACCATTATTGCTAAGATGTCGAGGTAAACTTTCTATAGTTTCTTCAATTTTTGATTCAACATTGATAATGTTTGAATACAAAAGTGCTTGACCTCCCATTGGTAAAATGCGAATTTGAGAGAAAAAAATTCTTGGAGCTAGAAGTCTTTCTTCTGCAAAATTAATATCCAATTCTTTACGAACAGGTGGAAAAAATATGCCATTTTTGTAACTCATTTTGGGGGAAATATTATTTTCAAGCTCTTTCAAACATTTTCTACAAACTCTATGTTTCTTGTTTGGAATATATGGATTAACATATTCCTTGTAAATTGACATATCCAATTTCACAACATCAATTTCCCGATATACACATGAACAAACATGACAAATGGCATCAATTCTTATGTCAATATTCAAAGATGATATCTTTTCTTAAACATTAACTGCATCTTTGGAATGTTGATCATAATAAATGTCTACATGTGATTTATCTTTTGAACGTAACCGATTTTTCATTCTTTGTTGAATAGATAATTTTTTTTGAGATGGGATAATAGGATTTGCACATTTCTTATGTGGAATTGGCTGTTTTTTCACTTTTTTGTGTGTTTCAGCCTTGCTTGTAGTTGAAATCTTTTGTTTTTGAGTTTCATTATGATTCATTTTATGTTGAACATGAATATGTGAATATTGATCATTGTTTGTTTGAATATTTTTCTGAGAATGTTTTTCTGCATTGTTTTGTGTTTCATGTTGTTTTGATGCAGCGATATTTCCATTGTCCATGAAAGTTTGTCCTTTATCTTGTGGTAATAGATTTCTCATGAGATTTTTATTCTCATTATATGTTTTGCTGCGTTTTGACTTTAATTTTTTTTCCCTTCTTTGTTTATCAGTGAGAAAAACTTGTGGTTTTTCACGTTTTTTTTTTAATCTGTATCTTTTGTTGCGTTCTTGACGTTTGAACTTTGAAATCAGTTTTTGAACAGGCACGTCAGGATTTCTTACTACCATTGCCCATTTCCGTTTGCGCATTGGTGTTTCATAGTTCATGTAGTTCAGAAAACTCTGTTCTGGAGTAAGATTGCATCTTTCCTATAAATTTGCGACTTTGAACTTTTCATGTTTGAGTTTGAACTTTCTGTTTTCTTTTGCGATTTGCTGTTTGACTTTTTTTTATGTTCAGACAAGTTTGAAGAATTTTCACTGTTGTTGTTGCTATTTCTCAAGTTGACAACATCATCATCAACCATTATTAGTTCACCTTCTTTTGAGAAAATTGCTGTTGATGCATTTGTTTTCATTTCAAATATATCTTTCTCAATGGGAAGTGGAATTGTTTGAGTTGTTTTACGTTTTTTCATGTTACTCTGAATTTTAGTGAATTGTGACTTCTGTTTCTCATCTGTTTTCTTTTTTGTACATGTGTACTCAGGATGTTGACATTTTTCCTTTGGACTTTGTACAGGTACATTTATGTCATTATGTTCTGCTTGTGTTGGACTTTTGGCAATTGACATAGTAGAACTTTTTGGTATAGCACGTTGGATATTTAAATATGGCCTAACATGATACATTGAATTGGCCAGTTTTAAATTTACTTGGACAGCTACCAATTCATACTGATCATCTGTACCATGCCATGATAATCTTTGTAAGTGATGGGCAACACAGAAACTGTCATCAAATCTTGACATGCAAGCTTTTCCATCAGGATCACTCATTCCATGTTTGTCCCTTGCATGAGAATCAAAAACAACGACTTTGTTGTCCCATTTCTTAATAAGAATGCAATTACCTCGAGCAACATAGAAAACAGTGTCTGAGAAGACCAAGCATTGATCTATCTGACACAATAGATTGTCTATGGACGTTTTGACAGAACCAGCCTTTTCTGATAAAATAGACAATTCATATCTCTCGTCTTTCCATGCAACTTCACTTGGTAATTCTGATACCAACAGATAGTCTTGTTGGCAATAATTTGAAATTTTGCCATATATCTCATCGCCAACATCAAGAATGGTATGTAAATGGCGTTGTTGAACATTTTGTAGTCTTAATTGATGTAAATTGCAAACATCAAACACATAGCAATGCACTGTTTGCCAGCATTTCTACCATATCTGTTATTGCCCTGACACCAATTTGCAATAACAGGTTTATTAGTATTCGTAGCCATACTGTTTTTTCCTGTTTGCATAAATGTGTTTCTGGATATTTTTTTGTAGAAGTGAATCTAAGAATAACGTGATATTGAAAAGGGAATATTTGCAAATGAACAAGAACTATGAAGAATTTCAGTAGAATATACTGAAGTGAAAGTGTGTCCAAATGTGAAAAATATTTTGCAAACGAAAACTTCAAACGTTCAATTTTTTTTTCAATGAAAAAAAATATTAGATGCTGTCAAAAATTGAAATCTAGTTGAAAAGATCCAACTCTACTAGAATAGTGTCGACATGAAATTATACTGAGCAAAGTCATAAACTAACAATATGGGACGATGAAAAATGAAAACCAATTAAGACAGTGTTTCCGTGAAAATGTGAACCTAATCAAATCTACGAATGGAATACTAGAACGATGTAAACTGCAAGATCTATATGTAATACTATCAATGATATGGTATCAAAGATCAATATGGAACAAGATATTTTTCAATTCTTGAGAACGATCTGCTTTGATTTCAGTGTGAAATTATAGTGTCAAACACGATACACGGTGCCCGCCGAATGGCCCACCAATCTTTACTACCCGGACGGGAAATTTGAGTTGATTTCTCAACACGCCCAAGAAAATAGATCAATAGAACTGTGTAGATAGAGACAGGCAACACCTGAGACCTTTATATGTATAAAATATGAATATATTTACCTAATATGTTGAATTTCCCATTGAAAACAGTAAGAACGCCTTCTTCCACAGCCACACATAAATCCAAGATGGCCACTTGTCCTATGTACGAGATGTCTGCGCATGCGCAGCAAATGACTTTTCACACGCTTTTTGAAAGGCGTCCAAAACGTCTCACTTTTAGAGTGAGTAGTGAGTAATAGATGTTTAACGCCATTTCAACAGCTAAGGTCATATTCATGGCGAGAACTACATTACACAATTTCACAGGGGAATGTGTCAGTGCCCTCGCATATGTGCACCACACACATCCCGAGGGGATAGGAAAGGAGAAATAGACCCTTTTAAGTGGGCTAGGGAAGCCCCTCACTTTAGACGCTGTTTTCGAACCAAATAGAAACAAAGAGAGAAAAGTCCAGCCCGGAGGTAAACGTATGGAGACGTGGATTGGCGATAAAGAAAAAGTCAGCAGTCTTTTTATTTATAAAAAAATCACTATAAATAACAAACTTCATTTTTAAATGTCATATTTGCATACTTACGTAGACAAACATGTAAACTATCAAAAACAGGAGTTTCATTATTTTGTAACTGATATTTCTTACAGAAAATTTAAAATCCAAAATGTAACATGAAAGACTTTTAAGACACACCACCTACCCGGTGGTATAGACTCAGGGTGGTCCCTGAGCCAACTAACTGGCCTAAATTAACAAAAGCCAGACAATCTTATACCCATAGAGTAAGTCACAAATGGAATAGCTTACCAACAAATATAAGGTGCATTGAGTCCCCAACGGTCTTTAAGAAGAAAATAAATGATATGTTAACTGTGTAGGCCTTGTCCAGGACTTTTTTCCCACTCCCTGCTCCTCAAATATTTATCTCTATTACCCCCACCTGATTATTCCTTTTCTAATATCTTAAGTGACATTGATACACCAGCCCACTATACCAACGACTGATCAAATACTAACTATCAATAATGAACAAACTAATATATTTCATATATTTTATAAGGCACATGTCCAAACTGGGACCTTAAGAATTGGTCCTACGGATTGTGCTACCCATTCAAACAGAATTGAATTGAGTTATTGTAATATACTAATTTGTTGTTGTATTAAAATTGTTATGTCAAAGTAGATTTGCTGTATCTGGACAATTTGGACCATTGTGTCCCCCTGATGTAGCCTAAATAAAGAATTTTGAATTGAAATTGAATTGAATTTGTAGGCCAAGCAGTATTGCGATTCTCTCTTTTATGTTAGTGTGGTTTTCCCTCTCTTTGAGTGGCCATAGGCCCCTTGTTCTATCTTCCCCACAAACATCTCCCTATCCATTGTCTGAGGAGTCAGTTATGATTGTGGTCACAGGCTTTTGTAGTCTGATTTTTCTACACCCTTTGTCTAGTCTTTCTAACCACCAGAAGATGTCTTCTTGCCCCTCAGGGGAGATTTTCATCTTTGCCTCAAAGTTACATCTTTTTCTGGCTAGAGCTCTAGCCTTGTCTGACTCAAGACGTCTGTAGTGTGCTTCCCCATTATATAGGCCTTTAGAATAGTCTACTATTAGACCCACTAGGCTAGGTAGAGTTGTTGTGCTAGGTCTTTAAATTTTTTTACCTTTTCTTCAGTTGGTTTGACCGTCATAGTGGTGGTATCTATGACATACCCCAGGAAAGTGAGCTTTTTGGTTGGTGTGACTACACTCTTGTTTGGGTGAATTTTGGACCCCAGGCTTACTAACAAAGATTGTAGTTTGGCTATGGTGGTTTGGTTTGGTTGATTTTACGTCCACAAATAGTACTTAAAAGTTAGCAGACATTTCTGTGGTTCGCGGACATCAAGTCCTTTATTTTCTTTTTGGACAGGTTTTCAAAAGCTGCTTGTCCAGACAGCTAGACAGGTATTTATATGCTGCTTGCCCGACACAGCAGTGACCGAATCTATGAGATGAATAACGGCATCTATGAGGAGGCTTGAGGGGCTTCATTCCCCTACTCTTTTCGAAGGATAGCAAGTGTTCTTTTATTTGCCTGGTCCCATAGACAGGGCAAGACAAACCACGGCCTTTGATCACTCAGACGTGGTTCACTGAGGGGGAATCACATGGCAAAAGGCAAGCATGTAGGCCCGGGCCTGCGCATATGGACACCAGCTGCCCACACACTCACCCCAAGCCACAAGAAACACCAAGTTTGTCACCTTTTACGAACCTGGTATGCCCACTGGTAGAATGGAAGGAGAATTCCTCCGTGGACTCCCAATGAAGTTATTCTGCTCCTCCATGCCCTCACATGAAGGTCCCCACTCCACAGGGGGATGGATTTGGTGTCAGCACATTGTTGTGCTGTTTCCCCATAATTAATGTGTACCCAAAACATGAATGGCCTTGTTTTTGCAACTCTGCAAAAGCTGGTTTTAGGTTTTAGTGAAGGTTCTTGTGCTAGTCCATTCGGCAGGCATGTATATTGATATAATGCCCCCCCCCATTTGAACCTTAGTAACTTTCTGTCGGTATCTGATACCGGTACGCTGTAATAAGCATTGATCAGAAAGATCTAAAGACCCTAAAAAGGCATCTTTCTGCACCGTGTCTATGGCTGTCTGTAGACTTGTCATTTTGAAATATCTATTGACTAAGAATTTTAGTATGTGTTGGACTAGTACTAGTATGTGAGTGCCTGTTCCTTCAGTCACTGGGCTGGTGCTTCTTGAATTTGTTGACATTTTTGTCCTCTTCTTTAAGCTTATCCATGGTTGATATTATATCATCGCCACCCAGCCACTGAGGTGTTGGTGGATTTTCATCAGTGAGCAGGTTGCCTAACTTTTCTGACAGTCCAAACTTTAGGACGTCACGTCTCTGGTTTGTCATTTCTGACATGGTCCTAGTCATGACAATGTTAGCATCACAGGCATTGATGACTAACTTGGTGAACTTGTCAGTCTTGTCACGTACAGCAGGTTCAGTGTTCTGCTTAGCCACATTTTAAACTCTTCCATGGCGGCAGCTTGCCTAGCCATGGCTGTCATAGTGGCGGACATATTGGTCTGGAGTTCCACCATGCGTTTGTCCAGCCCGTGTGCATTCGCTGAAGCAGCGCCCTTTAGAGTGGTTCAGCTGGGGCACTCCTTACTCTGGCACGTTTGCCGGTCTGTGGAAATTATCCCTCTTTTCTTTAATGATACTGAGATCAAAAGAGGGCCCACAAACCTTTTTGAAGATGCTAGTGATTCTTTCCGGAAGATCTTCGCTTGTGGGATCCCCTGCTTCTAACTGAGCCTCAATGCTCTTGTAGTAAGCATCCAGGTCATCCCTGGAATCACCGCCATCTTGACCGGTGTTGTGGTCAGCACCTTGACCATCGCCATCTTGGTCATCATCATCGCTACTGTGGTTGTCTTTTTTGCACTTTAACCAGTCTTGACTGTTGAATGCATAGTTCCCTTCAACATAGACATCATCTGAGTCATTTGCTCATCAGACAGTGACACTACCTCTGTGGTAGTGGTGGTAGAGGTTTCCCCCTGGTCAGTGCCTTGGTCGGTGGTGCCCCCATTGCTGGTCGTTGCACGTGTTGACCGACTGGTCATGGTGACCGACTCGGACCGGCTCGAGAGCACTCGGTAGTTTTGGTCTTATGAAGCAGCTTAGCAAAGTCTGTTTGTGCCAAAAGGAAGCCAACAGTAACTGGACTGTTGGGACATAACCGACAGTCGTTGAAAGTTTGTAGATATTGTAGATTTCTGGAAGAAATTGATGCAAATAATCATGGCGAGAAATACATTACACAATTTCACAGATGAATGTGTCGGTGCCCGCGCCAGGGATGTAAGTCACTGAGTGCAAAATCCCTGAAATACTCGTTAAAACCCCTTATATATATAGGTTTTGTATAGGAATGTATAGGTTTTTGGAAATTGAAAATCCCTGAAATCAGGGAAATCCCTGAAGACTTCCATCCCTGCCGTGCATATGTGCACTACACACATACTGAGGGGACAGGAAAGAAGAGATATAGACCCTTTAAGTGGGCTAGGGAAGCCCGAGCTGCCGCGGGATCGCATGCTGAACTGATGCATTATGGGATGGTATCACGTGACTCCTCCGTTGTGAGAACTTCATCGGCATGGCAACCTGACATAAACTTAGGATAGGTACCTCCTATAGTGCATCCTACATATTGCAAGATTCTTGTAGTGGATGGTGAAAATGTTGTTTGACTTTCCGGGACTCAAACCTGGGCCCCTCAGACTACAAAGTCAATGCTCTACCACTGAGCTACAAGCCTTGCCTGCCGACCACACCTGGATCAGTATGATATACATTAGGGGCAGTGATTACCCAGCGACCAAACCCTGGGGGGGCAGTTTACCGGACATGGGAATTACTGCCCCTACACTCCTTTACCTCTGAGTGAGTGAGTGAGTGAGTAATGGTTGTTTAACGCCAAGCCGACAGCTAAGGTCATATTCATGGCGGACCTTTACCTCTCAATTCTTTTGAAAACCTGGCATTTAAACAGTGGCAGTGCCGTGCGCCCCCTTCTTTTGATAGTTTATTTGGTCTTAACAAGGGTGGGCTTCCCTAGCCCACTTCAAAGGGTCTATATCTCCTCTTTCCTATCCCTTGGATGTGTGTGGTGCACATATGCGCAGGCACTGACACATCCCTCTGTGATATGTAGTTCTCGCCATGGATATGACCTTAGCTGTCGAAATGTATTACTCACTCTCAACAAGAGGCACGCCCCTTTCTTTTAATAGTTTATTTGGTCTTAACAAGGGGCACGCCCCGTCATTTTAATAGTTTATTTGGTCTTAACAAGGGGCATGCCCCTTTCTTTTCAAAATCCATGATCCACTGCTGTTTAAATAGGATGCGTAATCACGAAGCAGGAATTCTCGAAGACAAGGTCTGTCATAACTGTCTGGTACATTTATTTCTACTCTCAAAACATAATGCAGACATTGCTATATCAACAACCTATCAAGTATTTCCACTAAATAATACCTTTTATAGTAACTCCTATGATCACCTTTCCATTATGGGAGAGTGAATTAACAAGAAATTTAACTATTTCTGATTTCATGTTCAGAAACAAGGTCAGATCTGTCCTTTTCCCCTCAGCTGACAAAATGTAGGAAATCTTATAAACCCTTTAAAATGGCATGATGCTTTTAATGCATAATGCTCAGTTACTGTGATCTGTGGATGCGGCCCTGTTAAGTAATTTGCCAATCCTACACTTGTGAATGTTTCATGCTGTAACAGGGAAGCAGTTCCAGCGAGGTACTCACCAGCACTGTGTTGATGCATCCGAGGTAAGATTTTTCTATGCCACCAAGATCCACTGGGAAGTCCTTTAAAAGTTAAAACTCATGCCAAAATATTTCTCTGGGTAACACCAGTATATGGGAACGATCAGCTTTTGACTTAACAATATCTTTCATCTGTGTCAGATGCTTTGGTTGCAGCTTTCCTCTTTTTAGTGGAAAATGAAATACAGGATATAGCAATACATGGAAGAGTTCCAGTTATACAAGATTACCAGTAATACTAATACAACTTGTGTCCATGGTATGCAGATATCATACAGACATGCGATATGTAATAAAAAATGTGTGAAGCACAAGACACATGAGCACCACATTAAAATAAAAGATTCCTCGATTCCATAGTAACTGCAAAATTAAATTGTCAGTGATCGACAAAAATGATAAATAATAGTGGAATCTATCAACCGGTGAAATTAAAGATACATACATGAAAAGTTTGATTTCTGACCGTCACACCTGTGAATATAAACTGTGTGCACTTTTTTTAGATTACACATGATCGAGCAACTTGATACATTGGTTATTTTGTGTCGTATATGGTGAGTCACTCAAAGATTTGAAGGAACCCTGTGCTTAAGAAGTGGGCCACTTCTTTTGATAAAAATAGAAAGGAGGTTGAAATTTCAATCTAGTAGGGTCAGTTATTTTCTCTTTAATAATGCAGGTTTTTCTTATCAATCCCCTTTAACTCCAGCTGTTTTAAGACATAACCGTCCCTTCGGTTCATGTGCTATGTATGCTATAATACACTACGTGTAGTGCCATAAACAGACAATTCCATCTTCATATGTCACTGCTATTACTTTTGGGACATCATCAGTTGACCCACTGAATGATTCTATAATACATCAGATTTGTATCTCCATCAAATTGTCCATCTCCGTTTAATAAACTCTGTGCATCACTTGATCCATTTAACTGAAGCTGCTCCTGTATGTTTGTAATTAACGTGCCAAATAACAGACAACAATATCTATATCAAGGTCACTGAAGGTTCACAAAGAATGTTTTAAGATTTAGATAAACAATGACCTTGTATTTGACCTTGACCTTGACATCTACTAGTCAAGGAACTAGGTGAATCTTTGTCAAAGACAGTCATGTGTCCTTGACCTATAAGGTCACATTATCTTTCTGGCAAAGGACTTCCGAGAGGCATTCAATAGGCCAAGCCCAGCAGTCGGCGCGCGTCTGGACCTGAACACGCTCGCACTCCAGCTACCAGAGGAGGTGCGCTTGTGGCGCGCGCCGCGTGGCTGGCGTGTGGCTAATGAATACCCCTCTGGTGTAAAGCAAGGTCAGTAACCTTATGCCATTGACCTTGACCCTTGTCACGTTGTCAGGTTGCCTCCAAGCAGACCTGTTCCCTTGAAACCCTCCTCCGGACATGCAGCCTTTGAGACTTCATCCAAAAGGAGCGGGTCGTCGCAGGGCTCGTCGATCTTCAGGTAGATGATACTGTTGGGTGTGACCCCCAGATCACCCAGTGTGCGCTGATCACCAAATAGTAACGTCCCCGACATGTACATGTGCTGGTCCATGGGAGCTGCCGAGAAGTCCCGCATCAACTGCAAAAGATTATACATTGCATTATATATTCCATAAAACCCTGCATATAAGGCACAACCTGTATATAAGGTGCACCCGAGTTTTAAGAGGTGGTAAAGTGCAGCTAGGGAGTGATATTGGCCACTGTAGTGTTATTATAGTATACTATCATTGCATATAAGACACACCTACAACTTTAAGGTGCAGCAGGGGTATATCCTCGCATATAAGCTGCACCATGCACACAGGGTATTACGGTAATAAACCATGACAACACATTTTTACATGCCCTCGGGTATATATTACAATAAACGACAATACTTTAAATGGTAATCTTTTTGGTTATGTGCTGGAATGTCTCTTATACCAAGTTAGCGGATTGTCCAATGGGTGCGGCCACTGCTGAAGCTGATAACCAGCGGTTATCATTGATAACAGCTAACAGAGTTGTACCTACTGCGCACCCCCAAGAGGACCGCAGTGAATAGTTGGTGTTATTTCATTGGCTGATAAGTCGGTATAGATAGGTTGAATCCTTATCTCTATAAAAACCTTGTGTACAGTTACCTTAATCTTGAGGTCCCACAGTTTGGTGGTAGCAGACACAGTAACCTCCTTCTCGCCCCGCATGCGCCGGTGGCGGGAACTACGTCGTGAAGAATTGTCCAACCGTGGCATCTTCTCTGTACTGGGCCCTGCCCCATCTGTAGCCTTTCGCTTACCATTGGCCTTTATCAACAGGAAATATGAATCATTGGCATTTCAAAATCTAACACTGATAAAGGTAGATTCAGGGATGTAAGTCACTGAGTGCAAAAATCCCTGAAATGCTCGATAAGAATGTATAGGTTTTTGGAAATTGAAAATCCCTGAAATCAGGGAAATCCCTGAAGACTTCCATCCCTGAAGATTAAAATAGAACATTTCCACATCAAAACATCCAATACCAGTGTAAGCAGATAGGCGCCGATTAAGTTCAACAAAGCTGGAACCCCACCACTTATACAAAAATGGTGCTTATTCAAGACAATTTAAAGTGTATTTCTTCCAACAATGATAGCCCTTGTATCGTTACCACTTATTCAGGACCGGCTCTTATGAAAGACCCGGCACTTATAGAAAGGACGTCAGTTACACCCCATATGTTTCTTTTTGACCTTTGCTAGAAATCAAAAGTGCTATTGGGTATTGCTTGTTCTCTCATACCTGTAATTGACCATACTCCGGGTCATCTTTTCCCCCAGGTTCAGGACCCTCTCCTGGTGGCACATCGACATCGCCCGACATCGCCATGACCTCGTTATCTGGGGTCATCCTACGTACAAAGATAACAGCATCCTTGTATGAGGTCTCTGCCTGACGCTCTGCCTCTTGCCGACCCAACTGACACTCTTTGCAAATCTCTGAAAGGGGCCAAACAATGGCTTTAGTAAAACCCTATGGGAATTTCTTGCGTTGTTAAAGACGTTCATAAGACCATTATATGGGACGTGGATAAGATATAAATTTTCAGTGTACTGGAGGAACATTCTTTCCATGTGCATATATATCTTCAAATAACCCTTGTGGTATCATGCTGCCACTAAAGGGTTAACACTTTTGGCATCATGCCATTGTAAAACCTAAGACATCTGACCTGGAGAGGTGGTGAATGTGATGTGACCGGAGTCCTCTGTCACTCTCCGTATGACCACTTCTACATCTGTTGTCATAAAGCGCTGTAGTTCCGCCCACTCCGCAGGGTACACATACACCAAGCTGCAACGTCAAGCAGGGGGGGAAACATTATTAAAAGCCAAACACAAAAAGCCCAACCGTATATGGAAACTTCCACTGGTAAGTAGGGCCAATATGATTGGGAAGATCAATCAGGGTTGATACTGTTTGACGCTATGGGACAGCATCATGATTGAGTCATAAAATCTGTGACATGTAACAATAAGCATTTATATAATAAGCAGCTGATAAAGCCCTGAGGTATAGGGGTAGTGAGTGAGTAATAGATGTTTAACGCCATTTCGACAGCTCAGGTCATATTCATGGTGAGAACTATATTAAACATTTTCACATAGGAATGTGTCAGTGCCCGCCCATGGGGGATAGGAAAGAGGAGATATAGACCCTTTTAAGTGGGCAAGGGAAGCCTGAGGGGATAGGAAAGTGGAGAAATAGGCCCTTTTAAGTGGGCTAGGGAAGCCCAAGGTATAGGGGTATATGTTTTATTCATAACCTTACTACTTCAAGTGAAAAGTGGGAATAAGAACTGAGTTTACCTCTTAGAAGATGGTGTGAGTCCAACCGTTTCGGGATCATGCATGAAGAGGCCATGGGGACACAGGTAGGACGTGTTTGATAGCGTTGTCACACGCTGGTACCGATGCGGCTCTCTGGAATATCATCAGATTTTATTTCAATTCAACCGACAATTACTTAAAAGATTGTTTTTCTATAGTGTCTGACAACAAAGTATATGAAAGATGGCTAACACATTATATGTTCACAGATGCTATCTGGCCAACCAAAAGCATGAAAACTTGCTTGCTTAATAATAATTCAAACAGAGAACTTACTTGAGGAACTTTCGCCATGAATCCAGGAATTCCCTAGGCACGATGTTGAGGTTGTTGATATCATTTGTCCAAATAGGGCGGTTCTTATCGCCGTAGAGATCTGACAAAGCTGCCTTCTGTTCTTGAGCTGCCGTCTTCCCTAACCGTTTCTGTTCCTCTGCCTGCTCGGCCTCTTCCTACATAGACAAAAATATTAAATATCACATTTTATTTCATGTTGGAAGCAGTGGAATACGGACATCCCATTGACTTAACATGAGAGCTCCTTATCTCACCCCCCTCCTTGAGATAATCCTTGTCTGTATCTCACGGCCAGTAAAAGCACCTCAAATGGTCCTAAAACAGATATATTATCATCTTTTTATCTAATCATTGATAATTTTTATTAAGATAATATGAAATAAATACAAAGGTTCACTCGTGTTGGTCTGACTGAGGATTATCTCACAAGGCGAACCTTTTTCTATGTATTTGAAGTTAATTAAAAGTATTAAAAATGAGTGTAATACACAGAATGGGTATTTTTTCTGTGAGTATAGGATATTTGTCAAACAAAACAGAAGTTAAGGATCATTTTACTTGTATTCTAAATGTTCTTTGAACATTTTCATGAAAACTAACATGTTTACGCTATATAAGTATTCATTCGTTGTCTCACCTGACACGCAGTACAGCCTTCTACGCCATACTTGAACTCTGGTGCCTCCGGGAAGTATGTGCGGAGCCGACGCCACACGTCCCCGAGCACCAGGCGCCGACAACCCTCCTCCATCACTAACTGTCCTGTATGTGCAAACAAAGATATTGTATTAGTTCATCTCAAATACTGCATTGGTGGATCAAGACGTTCAAGGACCATGAGCCTGAAGGTATCATATGGACCTTAAAAGGCTAAGGATCCTACCATTAGATATTGGTGGTAGGAACTACTTTCAGATCTTTCAGGCACATTATTCCAAGTGGGGTTTAGTCCCTTTGAGAAAATATTTTCGCAGATATTTCTAAGGCAAGAATAGGACTCTTCACCTTAGGATTTAAAGGCAGGTCTGCAATCAACTTTTTCTTTAACCTACTTCACACTCACCATGTTCCTCACAGACAATGTCCTCATTGAAGCAAACTTCATCCGATTCTTCTTTCGCTTCAACCTTGGCTTTGACGTCTCCGTTCACTTGAGGCGTCATGCTCACTGAAAGGGTGTATTGAGAAGGTACAATAAGCTTCTTATTGGTCTATGCAAAACTATGATACCCACCAAGTCCTATTTTTCTATACATAGATTAATATAGATGTAAACTGTAATATCTTAAATACAAGGTGCAGATTATATACGAGGATGAACCCGTTCTGCACATTATAGAAACAACCAAGGTTAGGGGTTCGCCATATATATGACAATTTGACTGTATAGAACTACTAAAGGTACCAAAATATGACTCAAGATACACCTAATAGATTGTAACTTTGTTACTCAACTCAAGGTGTCTCATATGTGGGGTGCGCCGTATATGCAAGGTATTATGGTACTTTAAATCCTACCTTCTGAGTCTGCATCACCAGTTTTGGTTTCAGTGTCACCAGTTTTGGTGTCCGCATCACCACTTTTGGTTTCGGCGTCAACGCTTTTCATTTCTACATCACCATCTGTTTCCATATCACCGTTCTTGGTTTCTTGGTCCTCTTTTTTTATTCCAGTGTCACCTTTTGTGGTTATGGTGTCATCTTTTTTTACTTTGGTGTCACCATTTTTGTTCTCCTGGTCTTCTATTTTCTCCAACGCAAGTCGTTTCCACGATCTGAGAGATGCTTTGCTCACCCAGTAGCTATCTTCACACCTTGAGAAGGACAATGGGGTGAATTCTATTACCAGAACAGCGAAGATGTTGAACTTTCTCTTGGTAGTCTTTTTATCTCAACTATGAAAATGAACCTTTGGTTGTATACTATGAGAAAAAATGGCATTGTAACATTTACTTACGGTTCCGTGTTTGTCTTGAGTGCGGCAGCGATGACTTTCTGGTCCTCTGCCACACGGGCCTTAGTTCGGATTACTCGACACCGCTCTACGACACATGGACTACACATGCCCTCTGATCTATTGTATGATAGACGGTGACAAGTTAGAAACATATCTAAACATTCCAATCTCTCTTGAGAATATATTGTGCTGGTTTACTATACCGACTTAGCTGGTTTTTTTGGGGGGGGGCATACACAAAGACGTCATGCTGGAAGTGGGGGAGGGCTCACACCCGGCATGGCGGAATGAATTTTCCATATACCTTCAGCACTGTAAATTGGCAAAAATCATGAGGGGGGGAAGGGTCAAAAATGGTCAAATTTATGGATGGCCCCTTATCAGCCATTGAAATAATTCCAACTATTCACTGCGATCCTCTCTGGGGGGTAGTTGGTACCCATCTGAGCAGCTTTTATCAGTAATAACTGCTGGTAATCAGCTTCAGCAATGGCGGCGCCCATAGGACAATCAACTAACTCGGCCAACAAAGAGGCTTTTCAACCTTTCTACTTAGCATCTTCACTTCAGGTTCAGAGATGTAATCTCGAATTCAACAAAAGGCAAACCTTCTCAAAGCCCAATTTCAATTTCAAGAGATATCGGATACCACCCCTTCCCGCAACCCAATCCAGATTTGAAGTCAAATTTTCCAAAGCAAGGTTTTATGCTTATAGTTTTCAACCAAACCTCTAAAGTCCAAGTTTCGAATTATAAGAAAGGTAATTGATGGAGTCTCACCCTTTTAGACGTGGTCCTCCGGAATACTTCTCATATAGAAGTTCTGCCTACAAAAGAATGGAATGGGTAAATTTTACTCATTTATCGCTGTATGAAAAAAAAATAATGGAATTGGAATTCCTGAACACACTGACATGATTTGATTTACGGCTTTTACTAACGAAGTTACCAATTGCATTCACCAAATATCTGTTAACAAATAAATGATGTCATTAGTTTTGATGCTATTACATTGTGGTTGGGTCACTTACCGATTCGAGAGAGATACACTTCACCTTACAGACATTATCTGGATCGATCCTACAAAAGAAATGGAACAGAATTCATAAAGTGTCAGTTTACTGATTTCTTCCTTCACAAATGACTGCTTTTTAGCCTACATCTACAGTTTTTATTACCGTTCTTTTCTTAGATCTGCCATCTTTAAATGCTTTTGTCTGAAGACACTAAATGACCTAAACCCATTAAGGACATTGTGCGTGAATGCATAATATGCCAACCTCTGACTGACAATCAAAGAGCATAAGGCATTAGTAAGTGAGTAATTAGATGTTTAAGGCCATTTCGAATGATAAGTTCATATTCATTGCAAGAAATCTACATTACACAATTTCACAGTACACGGTGAGGAGACAATTTTACCACATCAAAATGTACTTACTTGCCGTGTGGGCAGCACAAACCCTTGTTATCGATGGCGGGGACAGATTGTTCCTGGCTCTCTTCAAGCCACTTGCTAATCCAGCCTGCGTCTATCCACTCAAAGTCCTCTCCTGTTAAAAATAAGTGTACCATAAAACCCTGTGTAAAAGCCGCACCCGCATGTTTGGTTGGTTGATTTTACCTCCACTAATAGTACTACTTAAAAGTTAGCAGAGTTACTGTCTTTGATCGGATACTCAGTCCTTCCTTTTCTCTTTCTGGACAGGTATTTAAAAGTGGTTTGCCAGGAACAGGTAAACGGGTATTTATATGCTGCTTGCACGAGACCAGCTAACCCCAAGTTACTGCATTCGCTATAAGCCCCAACCTGGATCAGATCCAGTGTCAGCTTGGGGCTTCTAGCAAATGCAGTAACTTGGGCAACCTGGTTGATCTTTAAATCGTAAGATAACTTTTGTTCTAATTGATAGATTTTCAAAATTCGATACTTCATGGCACTTTCCTGTTTTAAGGTTAAGGATCTCATAAAGTACCAGTATTATACAAATAGATGATTTTGGACAAAGGTTCAGAATGACACTGCTACGTCCGGTATACAAATATTACATACCTTCTTTGACAGACATGATGTCAAGAATGTTCCGGATCTCTTTTTGCCGCTCTTTACCATTGATGACATTTGAGTCCTAATACAAGCAGAAAAATTGTAATATCAACACCAGCAAGCTTTAAATCAGATAACTTTTAATGCAAGATAGGATATTGGATGATATTCTAAAATATAATGAAGCAATGTAAATTGCTGATAACTCAAAAAGTGAAAAGCCTATGATTGGCTCTCATCCTGTTGCATCAGCACTCCCTTACCCAGGTTATTATTAAGATTATTTGAGACTTACCTGTAAGTTGAGGTATAATCAGGATTATACCAAGGGAACCTGGCGGTTCAGGGAATACACGAGAGGAGGATTCTCACATGCGCAGTCAGTCCGTAAGAGCCTGTGAAGGGGGGTCAACTAACTAATACCTAACCTTACTAGGGGTAAATTCCAATAAAACCCCCCTTATTAATTAATCTGAGACATCATGATTAACCGAGGGAGGGAGCGGTAGGACGTTGTTCCCTGAACCGCCAGGTTCCCTCGGTATAATCCTGATTATACCTCAACTTATAGGTAATCTCAATATTATCCCTCAGGAACCTTCGGTGTTTCCGAGAATCCACAAGAGTTTCAGAGCAATTGACTTCCCTGAACAGAAAACACAACAACATATTTACATCCAACTTATATTGTCTGTGACAATATTAAAGTGGTAATGAGGAAGAAAATATATCCCCACATATGACAATATCTTGTCTATAATAAGTCTAACTTGACTTAGAAAGCCAATATGTCATCTTAAGATGTCAGTAACCATAACAGTTCTAAAATTACAAAGTTCAAATACTCGCAAGAATAACTTTCAAGCCTTACAAAAGGTACCTTCATTTTAAGCCAGAATGGCGTTACCCCCGACAATGTCTTCTATTGGTTTGTGATAGAACCATGCAAATGAAACGGACTGGCGACACCCAGCCCGTTTCCTTAGCAGGTTTAAGTTGCCCCCCCACCCTGAGGAGCCCAGACGCTGAGGCTCCTCGGGTGGAGTACAGCTTGTACTGCTGCACGTCTATCCCTACTAACGCTAGCACCCCTAACACCCACCTTGATAGAGTGTCCCGACTTATTGGTAGATGTGGTTGTATTTAACTAATAAGCAACTGTGATTCTTCAGATCGAATTGTCCTTGTTCTTTCAAGGTACTGTTCCAGGCACCATACAACGCATACCCTAGGGTTTTTCATCAAATTTCCGAAGTACCAGTGTGTTCAGCGGATCACCTTGCTGGTTGCTCTTCAGTAGTTACGTCATGCGGAACACTGCTTTGTCCTTAACAGACATGTTTTTGATTTACTATGGTCTGTCCCCTCTGAGATGTCAAGAGAAGTAGTAAGATGCTCAACTTCATTAAGAGTTTCTTAAGTAACACTGTTGCATTGTCCCACTGCTGAATAACGTCAAGTACCTTACGGACCTCCCAAAAGGTGTGGTAGCGGGGACCTGGCGGATTCATTTCATACGCTCCTTTGATCAACAGTTTGACTACCTGATGTTGTCCCACCGGTTTGCCATTGACATAATTGCAAACCGCAGAGAGAGCACATCTGGCTGCGTTCAGGGCCTGGTTTGGTTTGGTTTGGTTTGGTTGAATTACGTCCACTAATAGTACTTAAAGGTTAGTAGACATTTCTGTGGTTCGCGGACATCAAGTCCTTTCTTTTCTTTTTGGACAGGTTTTTAAAAGCTGCTTGTCCAAACAGCTAGACAGGTATTTATATGCTGCTTGCCTGACACAACAGTCACCGAATCTATGAATGACCGAATCTATGAGATGAGTGACCGCATCTATGAGGAGGGGTGAGGGGGAAAACTGCTACCGGGGCTTCATTCCCCTACTCTTCTCGAAGGATAGCAAGTGTTCTTTTATTTGCCTGGTCCCATAGGCAGGGCCAGACAAACCGCGGCCTTTGATCATTCAGACGTGGTTCACTGAGGGGGAATCCCATGGCAAAAGATGCCTTTTACAAATCTGGTATGCCCACTGGTAGAATGGAAGGAGAATTCCTCCGTGGACTCCCAATGAAGTTATTCTGCTCCTCCAAGCCCTCACATGTAGGTCCCCACTCCACAGGGGGATCAGGGCCTAGTAACTTTTACCCTCTCGTTGCAGTTTTGAAAGGAACTGACACACTTGCTGGATAGTAGGCTGGAGCACTGGAATGCCCCTTTCCACGCAGAAAACGCACCAGTCTTTAAGATAAGTCGTGTACGACTTCCTAGTGGCAGGTCTCCTGGCATTAACTGCCAGCTGGATAGTATGACTGTCAAATCCTCTTTTTTTCACCAGTTTCTTCTTTAGAAGGAACGATAGACCACCAACGGGGTACTTTGTAGCCTTAGCTTGTTCACGGGCTTTCCTGGATGACACAAGTTTCCTGTCTCTCCTAAAGCAAAGTCTTCTCCAATTGGTGCGTTGGAGCCCGCCGTACCACGGTTGACCCGGCCAATCGGGGTTGACCAGAATCGCTTGTACCCTCTCCAGCCTGATCCTTTGAATTACGGGTCCCAACAGACTGAAAGGAGGAAAAATATACATGTATTTTCCCTTCCATGTTGATAAGGCATCTTTGTCCCAGGCGCCAGGTTTTGGCCCCCAAGACACAAAACATTGCAATTTAGCATTAGCACGAGAGGCAACCAAATCCACTTCTGGTGTGCCAAAAATTTTGCAAACCTTGAAAATTTTTGGACTCAATTCCCATTCCAGATCTGGTGAAAAGTGTCTTGACAGGTAATCTGCCAACACATTTTCCTTGCCTGGTATGTGGTTGATGGTTAGCCACATATCCCTCTCGGCACACCAGTCCCAGATTTGCTTTGCCAACTCGTTGCATTCAACAGATTTGATTCCACCCATTTATTGGACATATGCCAAAGCAGTAGTGTTATTAGTACGAATTTTGACATTGACCCCATGTTCTGGTACCAATGCTTGTAATCCTTATTGGATTGCCATCAACTCATAAATGTTACTATGAAGGTTCACTTCCTCCTCCTTCCAAATGCCTTTGATGGTTGTCTCACGCCTCTGAGCCCCCCACCCAGTGCCTGAAGCGTCGGTGATGATTTCAAAATCAGCACCCTCGTTTCTAATCTTTTTGGAAGCAGTCGGAAGGTTTTCTAACCACCAGTTGATGTCATCTATACCATGTGAACCCACAATCATTTCTGCATCAAAATTCCCTTTATTTTGTTCCAGAGCTAGGTTCTTTTCTCTCTCAAGACCCTTGATATGTGCCGGCCCATACTGCACTCCTGCAGAATAGGCCATCATCAGACCAACAATACCAGCAATATCCCTTATTGTGTAAGGCTTGGGACTATTAGCCAAGTTCCACACCGCCATGTTGAACTTGTCTATCTTGTCCTGTGTGGGTCTCACAGTCATAGTCTGTGAGCTCAACAGGAACCCCAAAAACAATTTCTTGTGTAGGCGTAAATACTGATTTATCAGGATGCACCACAAAACCTAGAGAATCTAACTCTTGTCCAAGCGTCAGTAGTAACCCTACACTGTACTGCTGTATCTCCCAAGATAAAGGAGTCATCAATGTATAGGGCACATAGCTATCCCTCTATGGAGGTCGCCATCTTTGTTTGTAGCCCCCGACGCCATCTTGGATTCTGTCAGGGAATTCTGGTTAATCTCTTATCTTCACCCTCATCCATCACAATACAATGGTCACTGATAAGACTGATAGGGGAGATAAGCTGCACCCTGCCCCTATCTGAATCACCCTAAGTACCATAAATCCCCGGTCATAAGCCGGATTTTTTTTTCCTATTTTGGGCCCAAACCGGCTTCTAAATTTTTCCCCAAATCCTCCCCCGGCTTATGACCAGGGTTTTTAAAAAGTTTAAGTAATTTTTTACCAAATTTCAATAAAAATCAATAGAAAATAAAATTACTTTAATATGTACGATTTTTAGCATACAAGTTCATTTCAATGTGTTTTCTATAAGAAATCAATAAAAAATTGATAGAAATATGGCTAATTCTCCTCAAAAATTGGTGAGATTTTTTAGTTTTTAGTTTTAAGGGGGGTCAAGGGGCTTAACTCACCCCCCGGCTTATGACCGGGGTTTTTGCAAAAGTCTAAAATGCACCAAAACCGGCTTATAGATTTTGCCTGAACTCACCCTCCGACTTATGACCGGGGATTTACGGTGCCTCCCTATTGTTTCAGATGTGAGGGGAGAGGATTAGGTTGATAATGAGACAATGGCCTGGATGTACTTAAACAAGGTAAGCTTTATATAGACTTAGTACTTTAAATACAAGAGAAATTAAACTTTAAAAGTTTTCAAGGATGGCACATGTAATCCAGGCCATTGTCTCCCTATCAGGCTAATCCCCTCAATTCACACCTATTAAACAATGGACAGGTACTTAAGCTGATTAAGATAGAGGCAGGGGTAGCTTATCAGTCTTATCAATTCCCATTGTTTTCTGTGGGTGGAGGGGAAGATAAGAGATTACCCACAACCCACAACCAGATCCAAGATGGCCTTCGGGGGGCAGTTACATAACTAATTTCAAGATGGCCACCTTCATACAGGAATGGCTCTGTTCCCTATTGAAAATACTCGACCTCCCTCTCTCAGGTTGGAGAAGACTGGATTCAGAATTTTTGTAAAAATACTCGGGGCACAGGCCAAACCATTGGGCATGTCCTGGAACTCATACAAGATTCCTTTCCAGTAGAATCTCAGGAACTTCCTATCCTCTTTTGACACCAAAACCGAATAGTAAGCATCCTTGAGGTCAATGGATGCCATAAAACATCTAGGCCTTATCATTTCAACCGCCGTGTTTAAACTTGTCATTTTAAAATGTGTGTACTCTACACTCTCATTCATTTTTGACAGATTCAAAATTAGTCTGTACTGGCCATAGGGTTTGGGCCTTACAAACACATTAGAAATAAATTGACCTTGAACTGGTTCCACGGGAACTATGACACCTTTTGTGAGCAACTTGGCAATCACATTGTCAACATGCTCCTCTTTCTCTGATCCCAGATTATATGGGAAAGGCGCCATTTGTTGAGTTGGTTCCAACTCCTCAAAAGGTATCTTCACCCCTTTAACCATGTCCAGGACCCAAGGGTCACTACCGTAATCTCCCGCGTATAAGACGCGTCCTCTACGCCAAACAAAAGGCTGGTGCGTCTTATTCTCCCAAGAAGGGGGTGCGTCTTGTATGCGGGGTCACTTGAGATTCCAAATGGCCACAATGCTGAGAACATATTTTTTTGGATGCCACAAATGAGGTATGAACAGAAATAGAATATAACTTTAACATTCTGTCATCAATTTTTTTGTGGTTTTTTACTACATTTTTACTACATTTGAGCAGTGCATCAAGGTTGTGGCATGCTTGGAAATGAATTTAAATCACCATATTATCTAAACATAGTTTTAACATCTGTTCTTGAATCAAATATATACCAGTTACATAGGAATGGTATAGTGTCTCTACCTGGTGTCACTTCTAGGAATGATTCCGAGACTGAGTAATCACATCAAATCATAGTTTGGATATAGCATCTGGTGTAGATTCTAATTGAAACACCAGGTGGCAGCACTACAACATTTCAGGACATTTTCCCACAGTTCCTGTTTTTTTTCGTGATTATATGTTACAATACTCTTTTAAATCACAGTATCACATAATGAAACATTAAACACAATGTCCACATTAAAAGATCATGTCTTTAAAACCTCTAGTATAATTTCTTATGCACGAAAAAGAACCAGCTGGTACTGTGACACCAATTCTGTGACTATCAAGAAAATATGAAGTACAATTCTCTGCTCCTTCTCTAACTTGTGGTAATATGTGTGTCTTGTACGTGGACCATACCTCTGAAATTGTGGGTGCGTCTTGTACGCGGGTTTGTCAAAGAACCTATTCAGAGGGAGTGGGTGCATCTTGTACGTGAACCAGACCTATCTGAGTTGGGGGTGCGTCTTATACGCGCACCTCGTCTTGTACGCGGGAGATTATGGTAGTTATCATGGACCAGCGGTCTACATATCTAGCAATGCTACCAGCAACAAAATTGTGAGCAGAATGATTGAACTGTAGGGGACTTACCTGCTCTGCTAAGGACCCTACTTCTGAAAACCCGAGGTTTGCTTCGCCTTCGCTGCACTACCTGCCGCTGCTGGCGCTGGTGCCCTGGGCCTCGGTCCATTCATCCTTGGTGCCACATTGTGACCCAACTGGGGAATCACAAATGGAAACCTCATACCAGCTAACGGGTTGAAGCCCCTGGGCTGATGCCGATGCCTCTGCTGGGGAAACCCCCGCCTGTGCTGCTGTTGCTGGCCTTGCTTGAAGCTACTCTTAGCTTTCCCTGGCGCTGCATGTTGCTGTTCTGGTTTCTCAAGTTTTTCGGCCATCTTGTGTGTTGAATCCACAGGTTTGATTGCCTCCTCGAGATTACCTCCGAATAAATGAGAAAGTGCTCTCCATATTTAGCAACTACCATGGGCTTGAGCGCCTCCGTTCTACGAGCAGTGATGGCTTTGATTGTACTAGGTTACCTCCGAATAAGAACTTCGGATCATCTCCACCATCCTTGAGAAATTGCTCTCCATATTTTGCAACTACCATGGGCTTGAGCGCCTCCGTTCTACGGGCAGTGATGGCCTTGATTGTACTGACAATCAACTTCATACAGTCACTAAAAGTCTCACTCAGTTCATCCAACTGACTGTCTTTATCACCTTGAGAGATCCAGAGGTCCATGATCGGCACAAATGCCAGCATGGCCTTTACCAGGTGCACTTGCAACTTCTTCAATGCTTCCTCACGTTTGAGAAACTCAGAGTTCTTGCTTTTATTAATCAGAACCTTAAGCACTGGTTCTAACTCCGGTACTACCAATTGGCCAGCCTTCTCCGGCTGTGGGTACTTGCTATGCAATGTTTCCAGGTCAGACCTTGTCTTCTTCTCCTTGAACATTGAGTTTAGAAACTCTGCCACGAAGGGCCTGATATCCTTTCCTTTCTTCCATTTCTCTTGTTCCTGCTCCACACACTCTTTCATGAGGTTGTAAGGTTTAGGTTCCTCCTTAACCTCAACTTCCTCATCTTCTTCCTCTTCCAAGAGGTCAGTGGGTGTTTGCTTTACAGCTTGCAACATTAGACTGCCCAAGAATTGGCCAATCGTTGTGGATGTGTCCACATTCTGGAACAAGGATTAGAAGTCAAAGCCTTGAGTACCAGAAGTCCCTACAGTAGATTGGGTCGAAGTACCTGAAGTACCCGCAATAGGAGACATAGTCGTAGTACCTTCTGTACCAGCATGACCAGCCCCTGACGTGCCAATGGGCTCATTGGAGTCATGCATTTGAATGTCAGATCCATCCTCACTTATAGTATGTTTCCTCCTAGTATTTGGACCTTTCTTGCCCTTGTTTTCCTTCTGATCACTCATGGTGAATCTGTAAGAAACAGGACCCAGAGTCTGTGGGGCGAAAATCTGCCCCCAGATGGAACAAATTATATACTTACAGCTCGAAATGGCTAAGGGCTCTTGCAGACCAATAAGATGCTGTCAACTCGGGAATCCAAAACCTGACTGGGCATGTGCGAATCCTCCTCTCATGGATTCTCGGAAACGCCAAAGGTTCCCGAGGGATAATAGCACCACCAAGCCACTATTCGCATAACTCCCGCCAAAGCTGCGCTATTCACACCACATTGCCCAAAAAGGCGGGAAAGTTGATACATGGATCAACATCATATACCTTCACCATTAGAGGGAAAAAGCGTCTTATGGCTGCCAACCAACTGAGTCTGTACAATATTGATAATTTCTCAAAATTTACAAAACTTTGTAATGAAATACCTTTTCCTGCAAGACCCCTACATCTCCTCCTTTAATGGCACTACAAATTCATTAAGTAATTCTCTTATATACAAAATTTCCATCTTTTTTTAAACTTATTCGCACGACCAAAATGACAAAGTGCAGGGCCCCAGGGTGTCTCCTTATAACTCGCTTTTCGAGTTAATTATACTCGCAAAGGCTTCTGTATGGTACTTTTATCCCCTTTATTTCTGTGGGTGGAGGTGCATAGTGCCCTTCTGTTGGAATGACCCTTTAAATAAGCGCTATTTTACCATTTTACTTATGTATAGATTAGGTGGTAGAATGTCTGTCACAAAGACTCCTCCGTCTCAATTCACAATTAACACTCTATCTTACCATCATCACTTTCATCTCCTTGATCCAGTCTTCAAACCGCTGTTGGTCCATCTTGATGTAGCTCTGAAGACGCTGTGGTAACATTCCCAATGTCACAGGCTTTGGTGACTCTGTAAATGCAGTCCGGATTAGTTTCCAGAACTAAAATATGTCAGCCTCAGTTCATCAATAATGCTTTGGATATGCCACCAGAGATGTCAGTTCCATATTTGGCGAAACTCTGAAAATTATTTTTGGGCACTTCAAAAGTGGGGTTATACCCTAATCAGAGTGACAAATACCTTCAAAATTAATCACTTAGGGTTTGGTGTATCTTTAAGGATTATCAGAATTATAAAATATTCATTTTAAATTTTTTTCTTATTATTTCTGTAGTAAAATATCACCTTTGAAACTCTGAAATCAGAGAAAATCTGAAACTCTGACATCTCTGTGCCACAATCTGCTGTGCAAATATTCACAAATAATTTTTTTCTTGATATCTGTAAAATGCCCCCCCCCCTTCCATATATTTGAATGTTAATGTCATATCTGATATAATAAAATATATTCAGGTTCGACTTACTCGTGTTCTCGCTCCTGCGTACATACACCAACATATAGGCGTTCCGTGAGCAGTGATATCCTTTTGATGTCTTTGGTTTTTTGGGACCCTTGGCTTCACCAGCTGTTTCATAAAAAGGATAAAATGAGTGGTTGAGATCAAAGAATTGAAGACATGTGTGTGGTCCTGGAAATTTACTCCATCCCCTCCAAAAAATAAAAATAGCGAGTTAGTACTTTTCTTTTGAAGTGGTTTCTAGCGATCCTTCTACGGTCATATCATACAAATTTGACAAATTTCATATGTAAATGGAGGATAAAATAGAATACCAAAGTTAGATTTCAGATACTCACTCAAGTCTTCCTCATTCCCCAGCTGTAGGTTCTTGCCTCCGCTCATTTTCTCTATCTCTTCGTCATTGAACTTGTACCACGTCTCAGAGGCGGAATCCTTGATGTGTGCAACATAGTGACCAGAATATGCGCTGGGACCTCGGTGTATGAGTACCGCTGTTAAGTCATATACACTTGTGTCCTCTGTTGGAACGAAATAAGTTGGATTGATCTTTTAACCACCGAGCCACTAGGATTATTAATGCATTGCACTCAATTGTTGTCATGACGCAGATGCAGCCCTCAAAAAGTTTCTCTCCAGCAATTGAGCAAGTGAGTGATATTATCATAGAAAGATGCCCACTACTTTTATTTTCTCTACAATACATCTAGTATTTTGCAAGAAATTCTAACAATATTAAATATGTCACAGTTGTGGTACTTACCTTCTTCCCCAACGTATTCACTGAGGTCTAGAACCTCTGGAAACTGGATGAAAGTGTTCAGTTTCTTCTTGTGACCAGATTTCCTGCAAATTTAATTTTTAATCCTAATTCGTTGCAACATTAATTCGCAGCAACTATTAAAAAGATAAGATTTAAACATTGCAAAACATTCAAAATATGCGGTGGAAGCCGAGGTACTATAATACCAATCTAAAGCCCTGACAGTGATTTTCTGTAATGAGCATTTAGCAGTCAGCCCCACAAACTCAGCATACCATAATCTCCCACGTATAAGGCACAGCCCGCGTATAAGGCACACCTAGAGTTTTGGAAAATTCTCAAAAAATGAAAAATTCATAACTTTGGTTCTACTGAATGAATTTTCAAAATTCAAAGAACTATATGTAATTTGGGCCTGATGGACCCCCCTGGGCCCCCATATATCCTATTACGGCTAAGGGGGCATGTAACATGTCAAAAGAAAGGTCTTGGGAGTCCCTCTTGTGGATGCAATTAGGACTAAAACCCCCCGTATCTCAGAAGACGAAAATTAAGACCGTCCACACCTAAAACCCCCCGTATAAGACGCGCCTTATACGCAGGAGATTACGGTAGTGCCTGAATGCATTATGGCTTTACAATGATGCGGAAACTGATGCATTCCTTAAGGGTTAACATGATGCATCAATGCAGCCTAAGCAAGTATCCCATCACTAGAGGCTCAAAATCTAATACACTAGTTCTTTATCTTTAATACATACCTGTCAAACACAAAGCGCAGTAGCTGCAGGTTAAGTACTTTCGGGAGACTCTTTAGGCGGATCTGACGCTCTGCATTCTGCTTCTTATTACATGCACCACACATGTACTTGTTATCGTCCTCCAACTTCTCAACCTGAATACAATACTTCCTTTAATCAATTCAGAAATGACGATTTTAAATGTTGAACAAATAGATCACTGCTCGATAAGAGTTTTTTTTTCAATAATACCGCGGTAGTTGGAAACACATGTTATCATGAACATTTTCACCACCTTTTTAAACCTATGAAAACGCTGTAGAAATTTACAAAGTTTATTGTGGCACCAACAATCGGAGTTTGGTGTATTTTCTTGAATTGCAACAAATCACTGTGGATGATAAAATGGCAAATGAGTTGATCTTTGAATATATTACCATTCCTGATTCATAACAATTTCTAACTCCAGGATTGTATTCATAGAGACTGAATGCTTTACCTCTAGGAATTCCTCTATACACTCGTGAAGGTTGCTGTGATCTTTGATGTTCAGGTCCAACTCATAGTAGTCCGACGGTCTTTGGGAGACACCTGAGCATGCGCTACATCTGTAAAAGGTTGTTGAACCGTTTAAGCAGTGCATACACAAACGGAGGTGACTCAAAAATTCCACTGCATAACTAGGACAAGTGACAGTTTTGACAACATTAATACATACGTTGTGACATAGGCGTATTTGCCCTGGAACTGGTCCTGGATGAGGTTTTTGCCCGGGTTGGATGCGTCTCCCGCCTGTGACAACTGGTCCTCCAGAACTGACATGAAGAGCTTTGAGAATTCTTGTGCATCCTGCAGGCACAAACATTACATTGTGTAATTCAAAGAACTTTTGTATACTATCTAATTATATTAAAAGCAGAGTGTCATTTGGCTACCTAACTTCTATTAAAATTTGTGTTGAAAGGCAGATATATGAATGTCCATACCTGTTGTTGTCCAGTGTCAAGTTCCAGGCAGTGAATGAGGGAGCTTGGATCTATGTATCTGAAATAAAAACACAATAAATCTGTAAAGAAAATTGCTAGAAAGAAAAAAGGAATATTTTATTATGTTAGCTATTTTACATAGATTTCAACCAAACTCAGCACATGCATATTCTCACAGGGGTGAATTTTGTAAATTCAGTACATTTCTATAGTAAAATTACCCCTCGTATAAGACGCACCCCCAATTTCAGTACATCCTATAAGACTCCCCAGCATTTTGTTTGGCGTAGAGGACGCATCTTTTACGCGGGAGATTACGGTAATACCTTATTCTCCATGACTGAGTTTATATGACAGGTCGATAGGGATTTACAATGCTTACCTTCTGTTTGAGAACTGCAAAAGACCAAACACATGTTGTAAGTGGCCACATATAGTCGTCGGCATCAATTCTTGGTCTTCAGCCATCGCCATTTCTGCTGGATTCTGCTGTGGGCCAAACTTGGGCAGTGCGGCTTCCAATTCACCATTGCTGGCATCCCCAGTTTTGTCTGTAATAAGACAGTAAAACATGGTAACCTAAAATTACATCAATTCCAGTTTTGTGGCTACTGCCACAAGTAATCCAATCTTGACATGTTATTTATTCTTCCATCTGGTCCACTTTTCAGGCCCATAATACTTTTGTTGTCATGATGTATGTATGGAGCTCTGGTGATAAAACCAGGCAGGATAAACTCACAGGAAATTGGTATGTACCTTAACAAAATAGGTTCTCCATAGACAACATTTGGAAGCTGATTTGACACAGACGCGACACTAACCTTCCTCCCCGCGCCATGCGAAGACAGCCCTGCGGAACACAGGGTTGTGGAACCACACCTGTATAAAGGTGTTCACGTAACACGTCGCTCCAAGGTTCTTCAACCCTACAAAGGCATCCTAAAAAACACCATTAAATAATGAAAATAGTTCACATCACATATAAGCCATTGCTTATCATTTCATACTTTTCTTTCATTTCTATGTATAAAACATAGACCTTTACAATATACCGTGTACTGTACAGGTCCATGATAAAAAGCAACAATGCAAGTGCCTTACATCTTCTCTCCTCTCTGCTTCTGGATCCTCAATGTCATGCCAAAAGCTGTCGTCGAGTTCCCCAAGCCATTCTCTTTCACCCATAGCATTTAGGCAATGCGGGCTGCCCTTACAGTTCCGCCTGCATAAAAATAATCAAAGAAGTGTTCAATTTCGGGGTTTGGTTTATTTGTGACAACTCATGCAGACAGCTTTTCTCTGATTTAATCTTGAATATTGTTGTACGTTGGTAGCTTTTTTTTGTACAAAATTTAAGATCTCAATATTCAAGAACTTTGTTGTCAGAAACTCACCGGCATGCGTCACGCAGGCAGGGCTCCAAATGGATCCTGTATGCAGCCTCAACATGTTCATCTATAACGTTATCTGGATCGATGTACTCTGCCCACTCCCACGCCTCCCGGTCCAACTGCTGCTTGGGTATTGGCGGAGGTAACTGGAGCACAGACGCAATAGAAAAGTTGTGAATTATTGCATATTTTTAGTTTTTGACAAAAAAGGTAGTGACAGATACAAAGCCCGTTAAGTATCCCTGGCTTCTCTGGATACATTTTACTACTGGCTGGTGTGTACGGATAGAATCTGGAGTGGAAAAGTATCATTGAATATGCTCTAATTGAATTTATTAAGATATACTTGAAGAAACCGGGTGACTGTAACTGTTTATCGTTAAGTGCCATTTTTGCTATTAATTCGAGGGACATTTATCTGAAAAGAAAATAGACCATTATAAACATGTCCTATGTGTTGGTCTACATACATCTTTTAAGCGTTCCTTTTCTTTCCTGCGTTCTTCCTTCTTCTGTTTCTCTATCTCCCTTTGGCGTAATTTCTCTGCTCTAGCCTCTTCCTATAACAAACAAAATTGTTTTCAATCACATACATAGAACTCACAATCGAAAGTTGCATCTTATTACAAATATCAAAGGAAGTCATTTTTTTTTAAATGAGGGTCAAAGTAATTTTGCATTGCCCAAATACTTGAATTCCTTGAATCTCCCACTTATCTGCTAGCTGCCTTAGGGAGTGATCATTTTTTAACAAGAGGGGGGCTGGTGAGTTTGCGCGCAGTCGTGTGAAAAAAATTTCGCCCCCCCTCTCGACAGGTCAATTTTTTTTTTCGACCCCCCTCGGGAGGCGAAAATAGCATGTGAACGCTCCCTGTCGTTGTCCGCTGCCGGGCGAGGAGGTGTATGTACCTGTACACACACTATGGCTGGCTTCGAGTCCCGGGGAGGGGGAATAATTTTTGTTTTCAACTTGAATTTATTGGTATTCTATTGATTATTTATTGGTTTTGTGGTATAAAATAAGTAGACAATGGATAAGTCATGACTCGGCCTTGTGTTTATATCCTTCACTAACACACACTCGTCATGACTTATCCATTGATTACTTGTTCAATATTACTACCAGGGGTACTCACCTTATCCTGGGCCCTTCTCATCTTTTCTTCCTCAGTTTCTTTATGTTTAGCCTTTGCTGAAGATGGTGGTGGCTACAATGTAGTTTAATGCTCAGGATCATTAGTTGCACATTATCCAATACACACCGGGCATCTTCCATATAAGCTTGGATGACACAATGTCTCAAGGCGACCAACACAGCACTACTTAGTAACTTACCAACAATATATTTCTAGTGTGTCATACAAAACTAATTGCCTACATCTCCAACACTTGTACATAATTCGCGATAGTCTGGACAAGTAGCACATGAGTATAGACTTCATTTGTAAACAAATGTGGAGATTATTCTGTAAACATTTGGTGGAGGAAATGTATTACAAGGTGCTGGGACCCTGGTCTCCAGATTTCTTATCCAAAGAAGACACCATCCTTGTCATCACTTTTCTAAATGACTGTCCCCTCTTTCCATGGATTTTAAGCCTTTTTTCTTAAAAATTACATTTTCCACCCAAAACTACCCCTTTTTTCTGCAAAAGCGCAATCTCTGATCAAAACCACCAAATACATTCATCAATCAGTTGATAAGCAATGTAGTTTTCTTACCATGAATGGAACGGACATTAGATGTAGAAATGGTGTTAACCATTACTCACTCTGGTGTCTGGTGTATGGACACTTGACATTCATCGATTAATATGTAATGTAGTTTTCTCACCATGACTAGGACTTTAGGTACAGAAAAAATGACATAAAACAACCATAACTCACTTAACCTGCTCCTGTTTTAGGTTTAGAAAAGTCAACTACAGTTGTCTGTTGAAATTTTTAGGGGGGGGGGGCAGTGAATAAGGGCTCCAAGCCCAAATACTATGGAAAATCTTCTGCCCTCACTCTCTAAATCTTTATTTCTTCTTTGTGCCGTAGAACTGTCCAAAGGTTACACCCTACAGCTAGTTGTCTGCAAAAAGTCTCTGTTAGAAAAGTCAAATTTTCTGAAGGAGGGGCTTCTCCAAAAAATCTCAGGCTCTCACTCCCTAAATCTGTAGCTCAGTTGTGCTTTTAGCATCTAGAAAAGTATGCATTGTACAGCTACTCGCACTCAACGTCTCTTGACAGAAAATGTCAATTTTCTAGGTGGGGAGAGGTTTGGGAGAATAACCCCAACCATAAACTATGGCAAAATCCCCTCACTCCCTAAATCAATGGTTCTCAATTGTGCTCTAAAATTATCCTAAAGTATAAAGTCCTCTGCCCCTCTAGGAAGATATTCCCAACATTTTTGCACCTCTCCTTGCCATCTAGGAGCTCCTGGGAACTATCTAGGAGATTCTGGTAGCACTTTCGAAAGCTAGGGAAGGTCCCCTGCACCTCTGTGAAGAGTTTCTATGCCTTTTGGCACCTCACCTAGAGTTTATCTAGGAGCTCCTGGGAACTATCTAGGAAATTCTGGGAGCACTTTGGATACACAGAAAAAGTCCCCTGCCCTTCTTGGAAGATATTTCCAACATTTTGACACCTCTCCCTGCCATCTTGGAGTTCATCTAGGAGCCTCTGGGAGCTATCTACAGGGTGTCCGGCAGACCCCTTTGAAAAAGTAGGACAAAAGTAGAACTGAAAATTTTCAAAAAGTAGGACTAAAGTAGGAAAATATAAGAAAAAGTAGGGCATATGTAGAATAAACAATTCATGTGTAACAAACCTATTTATCCTCAAAATTGATGAGCTTATATGTAGAATCTATTAGGATAATATTCCAGAACATATTTAAATGGTGCTCAGTTTGTACCTGTATCATTGGTATGTGAAACATGATATACAGTGGTTTCATGAAGGCATTTACTGCGAGTCTGCTACGTCAAAATGATGAACAGTGGCCATGTTGGAGCACAATGCTTGAAATAAAACAGTAAATTGTTTCCTTGCCAATGTATTACTGATTACTGATCCTAGATTGAGATTAGTTTATGGCAAAAGTTTTCCCGCAACATGGCTGCCATACAAGATCTATGAGGTACTAACCCCTCTATAGAACTTACTTAATAGACACAGATTTTGTACAATGTATTCATGTACTACACAGAGGGTATGTCACAATATGACTCTCTATGCGGACCCCTGTCTATCACTCCCTCTGTGGTGACCCCTCATCTCCATCTAACTGAAATTCCCTATCTTTTTTATTGCAGCCAACACTGACACCATTAGTCTCATATTGACGTTTCATGTAGCCACATTTTGATATTACCTCCCTGATCACTATCAGTCAGGTGTTTAGTATAATACTACCATAATCTCCCGCATATAAAGCGCAGCTCGCGTATAAGGCGCATCCCCAACTAAGAGAATGCAATTCCACGTATAAGGCACACCTCTAAGGGCAGATTTTTGTTTAGTACTGTTCTATAGTAAAATTACCCCCCCCCCCCTATAAGGCGCACCCCAAACTCAAGGCAATGTCCCTCCCACGTATAAGACTCAGCAGCATTTTGTTTGGCGTATAAGATGCGCCTTATACGCGGGAGATTACGGTAGTTCTAATGCTCAAAGCATATATGTCCACCAAGTCAATCACTAACCATCACCACACAACTAACTTTAGCATAATCAAAAATCAATTGATGCACCAATGGTGTCAGAATTGGCTCTTTCATTCCACAAGCCCATATCTCTGAGTCTTTAATGAAAATGTGATTAATAAATACTGCAAATTGCGATGATAGAACTCACATGCTGAGTCATAGATACCTTAGATAACAGTAAAACTGCACTATTCATAAACCATGTGGAGGCTAAATGTAGTAGCGCTACAACTCCAGTACTCAGTTTCTTGCAAGTACTAATGGACCGCGACAGACATGGCAAAATCTGAGTACCAGATAATAATGCAAATGATATTACAGAATTTGCTATCTACCCAAAGTAATGTTACTAGCCAGTACAAGACTAAATGGATAAAACATATAAGAGGAGGAAAATCGTTCACATGCCATAGTTTTGGTAATAAAATCAGGTACTCCTTAATAATTTACCATGCCTGCGATAAGTTCCCTCAGGTATACCTCATTGGGATCTACAATAGCCTATGCATGGCACACATTAAGACTTAAGGGTTGATTTCACTTGACATAAGTTACTATAAAGATGTACTGACACAAGCAAGATGTGCTTCAAAGCAACTGACTGTATTTTTATATTGCACACGCCAAAGGAAAATAAAAAAGTAGGAAATAGTAGGAAAAAGTAGGTATTTTGGAGAAAAATAGGAAAAATAGCAAAATCATAAAAAAAATAGGAAAAAGTAGGAAAAGTAGGACCGCCGGACACCGTCCCTGTATCTAGGAGATTCTGGGAGCACCTTGCAAACACAGAAGAGGTCCCCTGCCCCTTTTGGAAAATTCCTTGTCTTTTAGGAAAATTCCTTGTCTTTTTGCATCTATTCTTGCCAACTGCGAGTATGTCTGGGAGCTCCTGGGAACTATCTAGGAGATTCTGGGAGCACTTTGGATACACAGAAAAAGTGTCCTGCCCCACTTGGGCCACACCAAAAAAATAAGTTGGTCTACGGATTTCCCTCTCCATATTTTCGGAAATACAAATTTTTTTTCTTTGAAAAAAAAATCGTATTTCACTCGCTTCACTTTCTACAAGTTTTCTCTTTGTGATGTTTGCCAAATTTTTTTTTTTTTTTAAATAAAATTTTGTCGCTCGCCTCACTTTTCCAGCAAGGAATCAATTGGATGTCAAAAAAAAATCTTTAAAAAAATATATATATTTCGCTCGCCCATACCATTTTTTTCAAAACCAAAATCTGTAGACCAACTTATTTTTTTGGTGTGGTCTTGGAAGATATTCCCAACATTTTGACACCTCTCCTTGCCATCTGGGAGTTCATCTAGAAGCTCCTGGGAGCTATCTAGGAGATTCTGGGAGCACTTTGCAAACATAGAAGAAGCCCCCTACCCCTTCTGGAAAAAAATCCTTGCCTTTTTCGATCTATCCTTGCCATCTTGGAGCTCCTGGGGGCTATCTAGGAGATTCTGGGAGCACTTTGGATACACAGAGAAAGTCCCCTGCACCTGTGAAAAATTTCCATGCCTTTTGGTTACTCCTGGGAGCACTTTAGAAACATAGGGACAGTCCCTGCACCTCTGTGAAGAATTTCTATCCCTTTTGGCACCTCTCTTTGTCATCTGGGAGTATGTCTGGGAGCTCCTGGGAACTATCTAGGAGATTCTGGGAGCACTTTGATACACAGAAAAAGTGTCCTGCCCCACTTGGAAGATATTCCCAACATTTTGACACCTCTCCCTGCCATCTGGGAGTTCATTTAGGAGCTCCTGGGAGCTATCTAGGAGATTCTGGGAACACTTTGGAAACATAGAAGAGGCCCTCATGCACTGCATCCCAATGTATAGCAATGGAGACTCAGCTTGAAGAGGAACCTGCTAGGAGAGTGTAGACTCTCCAAACTAGTAAATGATCTGGCATAGACTAATATTAGTGATTTCTTCATAAATACTGGTTAATGCCATGCATGGCTCATTGGATCTCATCTAAGATCCAAACCCATGAGAAAATACATACACATCTGAAGTTTTTGATGAGTTTTAGACTGAAAATATAGGAAACTATATTTTGAAGCAGGTTACTAGCCTAACAACTCAGCCAAATCACTGTGTAGGAAGGGGACTGACTTATTTGCATGAATGGAGACTATTCTGTCATGTGGATTCTCTGCCCCAAGCTCCCTGTTGCCTTCAGTGGCCATATTGACAGGGGGTAGAAGCAACTGGAGGAACAGCCAGTTATGCATATTGAGTAACTTTGGCACATACCGTAAATCCCAGGTCATAAGCCGGATTTTTTTTTCTATTTTGGGCCCAAACAGGCTTCTAAATTTTTCCCAAAGTCCCCCCCCCCCCGGCTTATGACCGTTTTTTTTTTACTATAGAATAAAGAGAAAATGGGAAAAAATTGACACCAAAACCGGCTTATAGGATTTCCCTGAACTCACCCCCCGGCTTATGACCGGGGCCGGCTTATGACCGGGGATTTACGGTAACCACTGAAACATTTCCTCTTCAAAGAGGACACACCTTAGGCCACACCAAAAAAATAAGTTGGTCTACGGATTTTGGTTTTGAAAAAAATGGTGTGAGCGAGCGTAATTTTTCAATTTTTGACATCCAATGGATTCCTTGCTGGAAAAGTGAGGAGAACGAAAAAATTTTATTTAAAAAAAATAAATTGCCAAACATCACAAAGGGAAAACTTGTAGAAAGTAAAGCGAGCGAAATCCGTAGACGAGATTTTTTTTCAGAAAAAAAAAAATTTGTATTTCTGAAAATATGGAGAGGGAAATCCGTAGACCAGCTTATTTTTTTGGTGTGGCCTTACTGTTCCCAAGGAGATTCTTCTGGGCTATGGATATAATGTTATCACATACTATCTACCCAGAAAAATTTCCTTAAAAAACATCTCAGCCCAAAGTTAAACTGAATACGTGTACATGCAGGATTTTATAACAATCTAAATTTGGCGTTAAGATGCGACAGTACATTAAGTCACATTCCTACATGTACATGTATAAAACTCATCAATGACACTTACTCACCTTTGCTACTTCTTTTTTTACATTGTTCTTTTTCTTTTGTGCAGGCTTTGGTCCTGGCTAAAATAAAAAGGAGACATCATTAAACTCAAAAGTTTGGAGTCCTGAGACATGCATTTTTCTTTTCAAATAAACTGGGAGTAAAGTAATGTAGTAACTCAATTTATGAAGCACATCAGCTCTCTTTGACACAGTAATTCAGTTTTATTTTGCTAGAAACAGGAAGCTTAACAACACCTAATAGGTCACGAGTGAGCTGTTGGCAATACATATCTACACAATATTAGGGTGAATTCAAACATGCTGATAGAAAGTAAGCAGAGAAACTAGCTTAATCTAACCAAATGGTTGCTTTCAACCTCTCAACTTACTTTCGCAGGCTTTACTTTGTCCTTCATTTTCTTTGCGACTGCACTAGGATTGCATTTTCCTGTACAACCCTCACAGTAACAGGCAAGGTCTTCTAACACCACAATCCCGCTGTCCAGAAGCCTCTTCATGGGCACACCATTATGCTTTATAATTGTCTTCCAAGCTGGTCGAGCATCTCTCAGTCCACAAATACCAATGACAAACTGGTTGGGGCTGATCCAATGAGTCTTGTACAATAAACAGGGTCCTCTGATCGACTGTCGACCATTAGATCCCATTGTGGTCTCCTCAGTGAGTCGCGCCAAGGTCCCAAGATACAACTGTGCCTTCTTTTCCTGACAATAAACTGTCAGCACTGGTCCTTCGCGATCATCCTCTTCATCCGACATTTTGGCCGTCTTCTCGAGGACGTCCCAAGAGAATGCAGGGTCAACTCAGATTACTGAAAAGCTATAACAAGTGGTTTGAGCTCAAGTAAGATTAAGTATTTTCATAGGAAGTGGTGGTATTTTAATCCATGAGGTGAATTATTGATCTACCGCTAGGATGCATCTATATGTTTATTGCTATATCTTGCAACAGAGTGAGAAATCATAGAGAAAAAGAGGGGGGGCTGGTGGGTTTGTGCGCGGATGCGCAAAAAAAATTCTGACCCCCATAAGGGCCGAAAATTGCGCACGAACGTGCCCTTTTATCCTATAGTTACGTGCTGGGTTTTCCACTGAAAACAGGTGAAATTATTTTGACCCCCCCCCCCATCAGAGGGGTTGAAAAAATTCTGACCCCTCCGGTTAAGGGATTGAAAAAATTCTGACCCCCCCTCAAACCCAACAGCCCCCCTGTTGTTAAAAAATGATCACTCCCTAATAGCATTTCAATATCGTTTTCAATGAATCATCAGGTCAAAACAACAATTGATGATGGAATTTAGGGAGTGGTCATTTTTTAACAACAGGGGGGCGGTTGGTAGGTTTGGGGGGGTCAAAAAAAATTCATACCCCTCAGGGGGGCCAAACAAATTTTCGCCCCTTTTGAGCAAAAAAGCCCGCGCGCGACTATAGAATAAAAGGGGGGACAGAAAAGTTTCAGACCCCTCAGAGGGGGGACGGAAAAATGTTCACCCCGCGCACGCAGAGTTTCACCAACCGCCCCTGTTGTTAAAAAATGACCACTACCTTAATAGAAACAAAAGGGTCTTGCACCATGGACCTGTTCACATTGTTGAGGTCTTCAGATATTTTTATCTTGAAAATGATGAAGACATTTACGGGCATGGTGCTTTTCCAGCCCGTATGGGACCTACAGAGCCTGTCAGAGGGCATTTTGTCTAGTCTGACATGTATTATGAGGGAATAATGCATAGCAAATGATTCTATTTTCATATTTTGTTATGATTTTTGAGATAGAATCATACACAAGACTTGTCTTCAGCAGCATATGCAAAAATGTCCCTTGAATGAAGGCATTTTACATGCATAGCTACCTCCAAAACTGGAAAACATTCAGTCTCAGGTTCCCAACTTGCTGCATCGAGTACCAAGCAGCCGAACTCATAACATGATGCGGTATGAGACATGAGCTGGGAGCGATCAACTAGGGGGCTGTGTACAAATGACGTCATGCAGGAGGGGGGGTCCCACTTCCCATGACCAAGCATGACAAGGTGGGGGGGTCATGGGCTTCATGACATCATGTCATCAAGAAATCACAATTTGCTGTGGTTTTGGCAAAAAAGATTTGTAAAGGTAGGGAAGTTTAGTGCATTATCCATCTGACATACCGTAATCTCCCACGTATAAGACGCGGCGCGCGTATAAGACGCACCCCAAACTCAGCAAAGGCATTTTCGCGTATAAAACGCACATTTTAAGGCAAAAATTTGTAAGATTAGTACATTTCTATAGTAAAATTACCCCTCGTATAAGATGCACCCCCAATTTCAGTACATCCTATAAGACCCCCCAGCATTTTGTTTGGCATAGAGGACGCGTCTTATACGCGGGAGATTACGGTAAATGTTATAATACAGTAAAATTTCTTTACAACGAATCCTGTTACACCGAATTTTCGTTTATAACAAACAAATCACTTTCCCAAATCAACCCCATACATTTCTATAGTAAAATAATCCCCTTATAACGAAATTCACAGTATCTGAAATCGGTTATAACGATTTTTTCTTGGCTTATAAAACAGTTTCCCTGGTCTTACAATGGCTTTTCATGAATTAAGAGCTATTGTTAGGTACTTCTTAGGGCTGTTAGGATGTGTGATGGGGCTTCTTCACTCATCTCTTGAACTCTGGGTGGCAGAAGGGTTAAGGGAGGTGGGGTATGGGGTGTAAGGATGTGTGATGGGGCTTCTTCACCCGTCTCTATTGAACTCTGGGCGGCAGAAGGGGTAAAGGAGGTGGGTATAAGGGGGTGTTAGGATGTATGATGGAGCTTTTTCACCCGTCTTTCGGGCTTCCCTAGCCCACTTAAAAGGGTCTATTTCTCATCTTTCCTATCCCCTCAGGATGTGTGTGGTGCACATATGTGCGGGCACTGACACATTCCTCTGTGAAATTGTGTAATGTAGTTCTCGCCATGAATATGACCTTAGCTGTCGAAATGGCGTTAAACATCTATTACTCACTTCACCCGTCTTTATTGGCCATTAATGAACAGAAGGGGCAAGGAAGGGTCTGGAGGGTGTTTAATGCCACTTGATGCTTCATAAATGTATGATTTGGTAACAAAATTCGTTTATAACGAATTCTTTCGCTTGTCCCAAGCACTTCGTTATAAAGGAATTTTACTCTACCTATAGGCCCTACATGCATGCCTTCCTCAGACATCTCACTCAATGAGTGTCACTGCCATCAATGTCAGTGTAAAGTCAAAGTAATGTCCAAGCCAGGGTGCACTACTCTATCCTACCTCTAATCCAGGCCCCATACCAATTTAACCCTTTTTTGAAAAGGACCACTACTACCCTTAGGCAGCATATAAATTACCCCTGAACTGCCGCTGCTGCCTCAGGGCAGCATCCATAGTAATCCACAAGTTATTTTACTAAAAAGGCATGAAATGTTTTTGACCCCCCCCCCCACCCACCCCTTGAACAGTCAAAATTATTTTGCTCCTCCCCCAATCCACCCCCTCCTGCTGTTGATGAATAATGAAGACCCCCTTGGAGCTCTCCACCACCCTGTTGCTATTTTCATTGAGGGGATGCTTGGGGAGATGTAAAGGGGATGTCCCGCCTTTGTCTCCACATCTTTGTTTGAATGGAACTCTATGGGACTTATTTGCAGGTTCTACAGTAAAATGCTGAAGTGACTGAATTGCTTTGAAAGATCATTAATTGGAAGCTTGATTGCAATCCATGGTCTTCTGAGAATTTGTGATGCTTGTATTGGACTATTGATCTATACAGTTTTTGGGACCTGAGTGAGTGAGTAATAGATGTTTAACGCCATTTCGACAGCTAAGGTCATATTCATGGCAAGAATTACATTACACAATTTCACAGAGGAATGTGTCAGTGCCCGCGCATATGTGCACCATGCACATCCCGAGGGGATTGGAAAGAGGAGAAATAGACCCTTTTAAGTGGGCTAGGGAAGCCCCTTTTTTGGGAACTTTTGTGACAGGAAATACTTGTGTATGATCACTACCATAGTACTCCATGTATAAGGCATGGAAGTGGTGAGCATGAGACAAATGTTGATGCCACCGCAGACCCTTGGGGTCCAGGCTGCAACCACCAGAAGTCGCATCTACAAGATGGGCTGAGCTATAGGCTGTGATAATTTTGAAAATAAAGGAACCATGATAACATCCCTCTGTTCTTATAGAATTTGAATTTTAGCCCTAACCCTAATGACACTGTCCCTAAATTATACCCTAGGGCCTAGAAAGAAGAAATCTTTGCCAACATTATGCTTTTTGAATAAATGTAATATAGTAACTAGAAGAGAAGCAATGCATTTTTGAATATAAAAAAGTTAGGAGACCTTTTCCTGGTCAATATCAGCTCAGTGAGGGAAAATTAGGTCAAATCATGCCCCACTGACCACACTCACTGAGTGGTGCATTTTTGACATTATCTCTTGTAAATGCTCATAATTTTGTGACAGTTTAAGTTAGAGAGAAGCCAGTCACATCAGTGGACAGAAAACAGTTTGGTGGTTCTGGGGGTATAAATTTTTTTATGATTTGATATGGAGAAGTCTATCATATTTTGATGGAAACTCAAAATTCCCTGTGGTGGAGTAAAATCACACAGGTCAGTTTTGTGCAATTTTAAGCAAAATATGCTGTTACTGTTTTACTTCTAGCACTTTTCAGCACACAGATAGATAGGAATAGATTTTAGATTCTTGTAGAAGACAAAATTGCGGACATTTTGGTTGTAGTTCTAAAAGGTGAACAAATACTTTGAAATTTCAAAAAAATGGTTAAAAATCTGAATTATTTTTTTCCAATTTGAAAATTTCAAAAACTCTGTTTTTCCACATTAGCCAGGAAGCCTGATATCTTAAGTTTCAAATTGCTCCAAAAAGCATGTTATTTGGTAAAGAACTGTAGGAATTACAACAAATTTAGTAACTGATGTCAGGGTCAGAGGCACTCCAGTCAGAGCAAAAATTGTCATTTGAAAACTTCATCTATAAAAAAACTACACATCCCACAAGAAAATGCCTATGGTATTCCTATTCTATGGGTCTTTTTACATAACATACCAAAAGATGGTATTTTTCCATGGAACAGAAGTAACAAAATTCAGGTTTTGAAGTTGCTCTATTTACTATAGTGACAGAGAGGCAGCGTTCAGCAGTAGCTGCTGGCGCCCATCCCTACATACTCCAAGCTCTAATAGAACCAGAATTCAAGGGACTAAAATTTTGATTTAAGATTTGTTTAAAATTTTAATGATTTCTGAAGGTACAGCATAGCTGAATGTCACGTTGGCTTAAAAGGTTAATGATTTACTACCGTCATCTTCCGCGTATAAGGCGCGTCTTATACGGGGGGTTTTAGTTCTCATTGGATCCACAATGGGGACACCAAGACCTTTCTTTTGATATATTACACTCCCATATAAGTTCATCTGCTGCATTTGGGGCCCAGGAGGGTCACGGGGGTCAAAACTACACATAGCTTTTTGAATTTTGAAAATCCATTCATTAGAACAAAAGTTATGAATTTTTTATTTTTTTGACCATATTCTGAAACTCTGGGTGCGCCTTATACGCGGGATGCGCCTTATACGCGGGAGATTACGGTACTGCTAATAACTATTGTGTGCTAGGCAGTGTAAGTTCAACACACATTTTTTACAGTGTAGGGAGGGGGTGGTGGTGAAGAGAAGCTAGACAGTGTAAGTTGAACACACTTTTTTTTTACAGTGTAGGGAGGGGTCTCATGGTGGAGAGAAGCTAGACAGTGTAAGTTCAACACACATTATTACAGTCTAGGGAGGGGGGTGGTGGTGGTGTTGAGAAGCAAGACAGTGTAACTTCAACACACAGTTTTTCCAGTGTAGGGAGGAGGGTCATAGTGGTGGTGAGAAGCTAGACAGTGTAAGCTCAACACACATTTTTTACAGTGTAGGGAGGAGGGTCATAGTGGTGGTGAGAGGCTAGACAGTGTGCTTTCAACACACATTTTTTTACAGTGTAGGGAGGGGTGGTGGTGGAGAGAAGCTAGACAGTGTACGTTCAACACACATTTTTTACAGTGTAGGGATGGGGTGGTGGTGGAGAGAAGCTAGACAGTGTAAGTTCAACACACATTTTTTACAGTGTAGGGAGGGGACCCGTGGTGGTGTTTAGAAGCTAGACAGTGTAAGTTCAACACACATTTTTTACAGTGTAGGGAGGGGGTGGTGGTGGAGAGAAGCTAGACAGTGTAAGTTCAACACACATTTTTTACAGTGTAGGGAGGGATGGTGGAGGAGAGAAGCTAGACTGTAAGTTCAACACACATTTTTTACAGTGTAGGGAGCAGGTGGTGGTGGAGAGAAGTGAGATGAGGAAGCGTATTTTTGAGGAATTAAGGAAATTGTGAGGAAGGCACAGCATTGTTGTGGTGATTTATTTGTTATGGTTAAGAAACAAAATGATCAGCTTTTTTTTTTAATAATAAAATCAAGTTTGAAGAAGTAGCACAGCATAGCTATTAAAATACAAAAAAATGTTTAAGAATAACACCACTAAGGTGATGATATATGAAAGTAATGATGATATTAATCATAGGTTGAATATATAACATTGTATTGTAAGAAAGAACAAAAGTGTTATAAATATTTTTTATCATTTATTATATAATCTTATATACTGGCTTTTCACAAAGGAAACTGTCAAGAAAAAATTATCACACTATAGTGCATTATCATAAGAACTTGATATTCACATCAAAATTGAACTTCATAATCATTGCGAACAATCGTATGGTCATTTTGGAACTCGTTTGCAGACATGAAGTGAATGGTAAGTGTAAAATGCTAAAGAAAATAGAGCTTTTCACAAATGAAATTGTCAAGAAAAAAAAGGAGGCATGTATTTGATGGATTAAGGAAATCAGTTAAGCATGACATAGCCGTGGTAATGTATTTTGTCATGGTTAATGATAATGCTTAAAGTGTGCATAAAAGTAGCAGGTCACCCATAAAGGGTTAACTGTGCATCAATGCATCATGCCATCCATGAATGTTTAAGTGTGCATCAATGCATAATGCCATCCCTAAAAGGTTAAGTGTGCATCATTGCATCATGCTATCCATAAAGGTTTAAGTATGCATCAATGCATCATGCTATCTATAAAGGGTTAAGTGTGCATCAATTCATCATGTAATCTATAAAGGGTTAAGTGTGCATCAATACATCCCTAAAGGGTTAAGTGTGCACCAATGCATCATGCCATCCATAAAGGGTTAAGTGTGCATCAATGCATCAGGCTATCCATAAAGGTCTAAGTGTGCACAAATGTGTCATGTCATCCATAAAGGTTTCAGTGTGCATCAATGCATCATGCCATCCATAAAGGGTTAAGTGTGCATCAATGCATCATGCCATCCATAAAGGGTTAAGTGTGCATCAATGCATCATGCCATCCATAAAGGGTTAAGTGTGCATCAATGCATCATGCCATCCATAAAGGGTTAAGTGTGCATCAATGTATCATGCCATCCATAAAGGGTTAAGTGTGCATCAATGCATCATGCCATCCATAAAGGGTTAAGTGTGCATCAATGCATCATGCCATCCATAAAATGTTAAGTGTGCATCATTGCATCATGCTATCCATAAAGGTTTAAGTATGCATCATGCTATCCCTAAAGGGTTAAGTGTGCATCAATGCTGATCATGTAATCTATAAAGGGTTAAGTGTGCATCAATGCATCAGGCTATCCATAAAGGGTTAAGTGTGCACCAATGTATCATGTCATCCTTAAAGGTTTCAGTGTGCATCAATGCATCAGGCTATCCATAAAGGGTTAAGTGTGCACCAATGTATCATGTCATCCGTAAAGGTTTCAGTGTGCATCAATGCATCATGCCATCCATAAAGGGTTAAGTGTGCATCAATGTATCATGCCATCCACAAAGGGTTAAGTGTGCCATCAATTCACCATGCAATCTATAAAGGGTTAAGTGTGCATCAATACATCCCTAAAGGGTTAAGTGTGCACCAATGCATCATGTCATCCATAAAGGTTTAAGTGTGCATCAATGCATCAGGCTATCCATAAAGGGTTAAGTGCGCATCAATGCATCATGCCATCCATAAAGGGTTAAGTGTGCATCAATGCATCATGCAATCTATAAAGGGTTCAGTGTTTGTTTGTTTGTTTGTTTGTTTAGTTTTACGTCAATACATCCCTAAAGGGTTAAGTGTGCAACAATGCATCATGCTATCTATAAAGGGTTAAGTGTGCATCAATGCATCAGGCTATCCATAAAGGTCTAAGTGTGCACCAATGTATCATGTCATCCATAAAGGTTTCAGTGTGTATCAATGCATCATGCCATCCATAAAGGGTTAAATGTGCATCAATGCATCATGCCATCTATAAAGGGTTAAGTGTGCATCAATGCATCATGCCATCCATGAAGGGTTAACTGCACATCTATGCATCATGCCATCAATAAAGGGTTAACTGCACATCTATGCATCATGCCATCCATAAAGGGTTAAATGTGCATCAATGCATCATGCCATCCATAAAGGGTTAAATGTGCATCAATGCATCATGCCATCCATGAAGGGTTAACTGCACATCTATGCATCATGCCATCAATAAAGGGTTAACTGCACATCTATGCATCATGATATCCATAAAGGGTTAAAAGTGCATCAATGCATCATGCCATCCATAAAGGGTTAAATGTGCATCAATGCTAGGCAGTGTAAGTTCAACACACATTTTTTACAGTGTAGGGGGGGTCGTGGTAGTGTTGAGAAGCTAGACAGTGTAAGTTCAACACACTTATTTTACAGTGTAGGGAGGGGGGTTGTGATGGTGGGAGGGCAAGAGTTGAGTGCCCACTGGCCGGAGTCCAGCCTGGCCAGGATAGGAGTAGAAGGGATCCTGAATGTAGCAAACTTTTGACAAAAACAGATGAATGAAATAATCTTCCCATACAAAATTATCTTCAAGATGGCTTGTCCAACACATCACTAGGTTCATTTTTTCAAAATAAAGTCATTTTGTAGGTTCATTTTTCAAAATTAAGTCATTTTGAAGCATTTGTGCAAAAGCAATGCTGCTGCTACCACACAGTCTGTAACATGACCATGAGGAACAGGTAGAGCCTAACACATTACTGCTATACTCCCAGTGGTGTCACAACATGAGGATTAGACTTGTACAAGGCCTATTTAAAAGATTATGGGTCTACTGCTAATAGCCAATACACTAGGGTTCATAGGTTTTAGGAGCAAGGACAAAAAAAATGAATAGCCAAGGCTGGCAGACTGGTGGCAATTCCGAATATGGGCTATTTTTTTAGCGATGGCTATACTGAAGTAAACCGTCACGAATGGCCAAGGCCATCGTGACAACTAGAAACAATTAAAGGGCTAAGGATACTGTCCCTACGCCATCCGTCAGTGACTGATGGCCATCAGTCGGCAGTAGAGCGAATGGTCCAAAAGTAGAGCGAATGGTCTAGGGCAAATGTGTAGGTAGTGCGCATGCGTATTCGTCTGGACGAAAAGGAGAGATTTGTTTATAGAGGGCGCCATTTTGCACCCACAGCAGACATATTTTGGAGGTGAATAACACCCCAGTGCCCGCCAATGACAGTCCATTAGGTGAATCATGAGTGTGCAAGAAATATTATTTTTCTCTCAAACTATTTCAGCAAATCATTTGAAAGTTTCAGCGAGTCACCTTAACTTAAGGCTTAAGATATATACGGAGATTGTGTGTGAATATGAAGTTGATTCCCTCTGTGGATTTTTATAGAATGAATTTTGAAAACATTACTCCATTGCACTGTTCACCTCCAAATGATTGGCAAATCCCGCACAACACACACGCCTAACTTTCCTAAATGATTAATCATAGTTCTACATATAATACCTTCACTAAACTTTCAGCGAGTAATCATCAATTCGTAAACTAATTGTTTGTAAAGTTTGTTAACATTTTGACAAGGGAAAGTATTAAAAATAACAATTTAAGCCAATGGTTAGTGCCAGCCTAGTAGCACCCCTATGAGGCCTCTGCGCGAGGATTCACCTCCATTAAATGGAGGTGCTACCAGTTACAACGAGGTGCAGACAACTTTCCCATATTTAAGCTTGGTTTTCGTCTGTACCAATGTAGTGGGAATGTGCATTTGAGCGAATCGACTGGTCAAATGCCGCACTGAAACAGTGAAAGAAAGACTAGTTCTACCGGTAGTTGCTGAGGAATCATCATTTTCATTCGTTGAACAGGAGCTAAATCTGTGGCAGGGTTACCAACTTTACTCAGTACACCTAGGGGCTGTGTACAAATGACGTCATGCATTTTTGGACAGTTTTTGACCCCCCCCCCCGTCATTTTCGTCATACAACACTTGACCCCCCCCCCCTCAGCATTACATCATGCAGACTGATACCCCCCCCCAAGGTGCATAAATAGTGTAGGCCTATAGCCTATAGACAAAATTAATTGAAATGGTTCAAAGCCTTGGCCCAAGTCCCCAACCCAAGTCTGACTTAACTTAAGCAGTACAAAACTGAGTTGTCTGCATCGATGATCGAACAAACCACTGCATTCGTGTGGGTTTCTGCTAATTACGATTGTAACCCAGTCACTTTGAGAGGATGAGTGGTGACCACTTTGAGAGGATGAGTGGTGACCACTCATCCTCTCAATGTCTGCTTCCGAGGTGTCCAGTATTCAAAGTGACTGGGTTACAATCGTAACTAGTTTCTGCGTGCAGGTCTTCAGCAGGTCCTTGGACAATATATTTGCCAAGTTTATATTTAGAAATAACAGGTTCAATTCTAATTGCATCAGTATTAAAGGGAGCATTTATTTATTTTTTATTGCAGGGGTGGGGTGAGCAATTGCTTTGGCAAAAAGAGCCTTAGACAAAGGGACATATAGTGAGTGTGAATTGGCAATTAGGGATAAGATACATGCAAAGTAAAAAAGATGAACTACCACACACCTCTCATAGACCTGGTGTTTGCTTCCCCTCCTGGGGATCTGCCACTCTTCACGGGAGCCCTGTCCGCAGTTACCCCTATTTTCGCCCATGCAGCGACCTTCTTTCCCACATCAATCTCACAAATCTACACTAATAAAAGTTTTATGTCATAGTCACGGAGGTGGACTGGAAGTTAAGGCACCCCTACCAATCTTTGTTTAGTCTGTATTCTTTAGTTTAGGGGTATATTTTGATGAAACAGTGACAGCACTCTACCCAGGTAGCACAGAGACATTGGCATAAGGGAGTGGTCATTATTTATCAACAGGGGGGGGGGATGGGAACATCCACCCAACACTCCCCGCCTTAACCGAACATCCACCCAACACCCCCCGCCTAACCCGAACATCCACCCAACACTCTCCGCCTAACCAGAACATCGACCCAACACTCCCTGCCTAACCCGAACATCCACCCAACACTCCCCGCCTTAACCGAACATCCACCCAACACCCCCCGCCTAACCCGAACACCCACCCAACACTCTCCGCCTAACCCGAACAATCACCCAACACTCCCCGCCTAACCAGAACATCGACCCAACACTCCCATCCTAACCTGAAAATCCACCCAACACTCTCTGCCTAACCCGAACATCCACCCAACACTCTCCGCCTAACCCGAACATCCACCCAACATTCCCCGCCTTAACCGAACATCCACCCAACACCCCCCGCCTAACCCGAACAATCACCCAACACTCCCCGCCTAACCCGAAAATCCACCCAACACTCTCTGCCTAACCCGAACATCCACCCAACACTCTCCGCCTAACCCGAACATCCACCCAACACTCCCCGCCTTAACCGAACATCCACCCAACACTCTCTGCCTAACCCGAAAATCCACCCAACACTCCCCGCCTTAACCGAACATCCACCCAACACCCCCCGCCTAACCCGAAAATCCACCCAACACTCTCTGCCTAACCCGAACATCCACCCAACACTCTCCGCCTAACCCGAACATCCACCCAACATTCCCCGCCTTAACCGAACATCCACCCAACACCCCCCGCCTAACCCGAACAATCACCCAACACTCCCCGCCTAACCCAAAAATCCACCCAACACTCTCTGCCTAACCCGAACATCCACCCAACACTCTCCGCCTAACCCGAACATCCACCCAACACTCTCCGCCTAACCCGAACATCCACCCAACACTCCCCGCCTAACCAGAACATCCACCCAACACTCCCCGCCTAACCCGAAAATCCACCCAACACTCTCTGTCTAACCCGAACATCCACCCAACACTCCCTGCCTAACCCGAACATCCACCCAACACTCCCCGCCTAACCCGAACATCCACCCAACACCCCCCGCCTAACCCGAACATCCACCCAACACTCTCCGCCTAACCCGAACAATCACCCAACACTCCCCGCCTAAGGGAGTGATCATTTTTAAACAACAGGGGGGGGGCCGGTGGGTTTGAGGGGGGTGTCAGAATTTTTTCAACCCCTTGACCGGGGGGGGTCAGAATTTTTTCAATACCTCTGATGGGGGGGTCAAAATAGTTTCACCTGTTTTCAGTGGAAAACCCCGCGCGTTACTATAGGCTAAAAGGGGACGTTCGCGCACGATTTTTGTCCCTTATGGGGGGGTCGAAAAAATTTTACCCCCTCCAGAGGGGGGTCGAAATTTTTTTCGCGCGTCTGCGCGCAAACCCACCAGCCCCCCCCTGTTGTTGAAAAAGGATCACTCCCTAACCAGAACATCGACCCAACACTCCCCGCCTAACCCGAAAATCCACCCAACACTCTCTGCCTAACCCGAACATCCACCCAACACTCTCCGCCTAACCCGAACATCCACCCAACACTCCCACGTACCGAACACTCCCTGCCTAACCCGAACATCCACCCCACACTCTCTGCCTGACCCGAACATCCGCCGAACACTCCCCGCCTAACAAGAACATCCACCGAACACTCTCCGCCTAACCCGAACATCCACCCAACACTCCCCTCCTAACCCGAACATCCACCCAACACTCTCTGCCTAACCCCAACATCCACCCAACACTCTCCCCCTAACCCCAACATCCACCCAACACTCCCCGCCTATAACCCGAACATCCACCCAACACTCTCCGCCTGACCCGGACATCCACCGAACACTCCCCGCCTAACCCGAACATCCGCCAAACAAGAATCGATTCAAGAGTTAAGGGGATGGGGACATAAAAAAATTAGACCCCTCCTGATCTGCAGGCTTGGACTGGATCAGGCTGATTGGGGTCTAAGAAAATTTGGTGCTTCTAAGGGAGTGATCATTATCTAACAACTTAGTGACGAATATCGCGCGCAAACGTGCCCTTTTGATAGTAAATGCGCAAGGTTTTCCACTGAAAACAGGTGACATTATTCAGACCCCCTCCTGAGGGGGGCTAAAAAAAATTTGACCACTCTTGAGGGGGGGACTAAAAAATATACCCTCTTTTTAGCAAAAAAGCCAGTGCGCAACTATAGATCAAAGAGGGGCGCGAAAATTCTCAGCGCCTCTGGTGCGGGGGCGCCAAAAATTTTGACTGCCATCGAGGGGGGGGTAGTAAAAAATTTCTGCGCATCCGCACAAAAACCCATTGCTCCCCCTGTTGATAAATAATGACCACTCCCTTAAGGTGTCACCACCCTAAAAGCCTTGTGGCCATCTAAAAGTCACATGTCTTCCACCTTTGACCTGATATTAAAAATACTTAAAATTCTCACAGTGCTTAGCAACCTTCACCAAATTTTAGCTTATGAAATGGAGAAAAAAATAAGATAGGTCCACATAAACATAGTCAGGCTAGATTTTGTGCAAATTTTGCATAGTGAGGCCTGATCAGCGCATGAATACACATCAGGACCCCTTCACCCCCATAAACTTCCACTGAATTTATGTTTTGAACAAAAAATATTCTGGGACTATTGAAACACTCCTACTTATCATTCTGATATCAAATAACAATGGGTTTGGCCCCTCTTTCCCTCCCCTTGGGGCCAAATTCCTTAAATAACTAAGTTCAGAAGGAAGTATTTGGCCAGTAATCTCGGAAGTGGTCCGATTTAGGGTGGTGACACCATAAACAGACCCTGCCAACTCTTCCAACATTAGTCCTTCCACACTGCCCATGGGGAATTCGTGAGAGGCGGTCGGTGGCCTACAATGATAAGTAGGAGTGTTTCAATAGTCCCAGAATATTTTTTGTTCAAAACATAAATTCAGTGGAAGTTTATGGGGGTGAAGGGGTCCTGATGTGTATTCATGCGCTGATCAGGCCTCACTATGCAAAATTTGCACAAAATCTAGCCTCACTATGTTTATGTGGACCTATCTTATTTTTTTCTCCATTTCATAAGCTAAAATTTGGTGTAGGTTGCTAAGCACTGTGAGAATTTTAAGTATTTTCAATATCAGGTCAAAGGTGGAAGACATCTGATTTTTGGATGGCCACAAGGCTTTTAGGGTGGTGACACCTTAAGGGAGTGGTCATTATTTATTAACAGGGGGAGCAATGGGTTTTTGTGCGGATGCGCAGAAATTTTTTACTACCCCCCCTCGATGGCAGTCAAAATTTTTGGCGCCCCCGCACCAGAGGCGCTGAGAATTTTCGCGCCCCTCTTTGATCTATAGTTGCGCACTGGCTTTTTTGCTAAAAAGAGGGTATATTTTTTAGTCCCCCCCTCAAGAGTGGTCAAATTTTTTTTAGCCCCCCTCAGGAGGGGGTCTGAATAATGTCACCTGTTTTCAGTGGAAAACCTTGCGCATTTACTATCAAAAGGGCACGTTTGCGCGCGATATTCGTCACTAAGTTGTTAGATAATGATCACTCCCTTAGAAGCACCAAATTTTTTTAGACCCCCATCAGCCTGATCCAGTCCCAGCCTGCAGATCAGAAGGGGGCTAATTTTTTTATGTCCCCATCCCCTTAACTCTTGAACCGATTCTTGTTTGGCGGATGTTCGGGTTAGGCGGGGAGTGTTCGGTGGATGTCCGGGTCAGGCGGAGAGTGTTGGGTGGATGTTCGGGTTATAGGCGGGGAGTGTTGGGTGGATGTTGGGGTTAGGGGGAGAGTGTTGGGTGGATGTTGGGTTTAGGCAGAGAGTGTTGGGTGGATGTTCGGGTTAGGAGGGGAGTGTTGGGTGGGTGTTCGGGTTAGGCGGAGAGTGTTCGGTGGATGTTCTTGTTAGGCGGGGAGTGTTCGGCGGATGTTCGGGTCAGGCAGAGAGTGTGGGGTGGATGTTCGGGTTAGGCAGGGAGTGTTCGGTAAGTGGGAGTGTTGGGTGGATGTTCGGGTTAGGCGGAGAGTGTTGGGTGGATTTTCGGGTTAGGCGGGGAGTGTTGGGTCGATGTTCTGGTTAGGGAGTGATCCTTTTTCAACAACAGGGGGGGGCTGGTGGGTTTGCGCGCAGACGCGCGAAAAAAATTTCGACCCCCCTCTGGAGGGGGTAAAATTTTTTCGACCCCCCCATAAGGGACAAAAATCGCGCGCGAACGTCCCCTTTTAGCCTATAGTAACGCGCGGGGTTTTCCACTGAAAACAGGTGAAATTATTTTGACCCCCCCATCAGAGGTATTGAAAAAATTCTGACCCCCCAGGTCAAGGGGTTGAAAAAATTCTGACACCCCCCTCAAACCCACCGGCCCCCCCCCTGTTGTTTAAAAATGATCACTCCCTTAGGCGGGGAGTGTTGGGTGATTGTTCGGGTTAGGCGGAGAGTGTTGGGTGGATGTTCGGGTTAGGCGGGGGGTGTTGGGTGGATGTTCGGGTTAGGCGGGGGGTGTTGGGTGGATGTTCTGGTTAGGCGGAGAGTGTTGGGTGGATGTTCGGGTTAGGCAGAGAGTGTTGGGTGGATTTTCGGGTTAGGCGGGGAGTGTTGGGTGGATGTTCTGGTTAGGCGGGGAGTGTTGGGTGGATGTTCGGGTTAGGCGGAGAGTGTTGGGTGGATGTTCGGGTTAGGCAGAGAGTGTTGGGTGGATTTTCGGGTTAGGCGGGGAGTGTTGGGTCGATGTTCTGGTTAGGCGGGGAGTGTTGGGTGATTGTTCTGGTTAGGCGGAGAGTGTTGGGTGGATGTTCGGGTTAGGCGGGGGGTGTTGGGTGGATGTTCGGTTAAGGCGGGGAGTGTTGGGTGGATGTTCGGGTTAGGCAGGGAGTGTTAGGTGGATGTTCTGGTTAGGCGGAGAGTGTTGGGTGGATGTTCGGGTTAGGCAGGGGGTGTTGGGTGGATGTTCGGTTAAGGCGGGGAGTGTTGGGTGGATGTTCCCATCCCCCCCCCACTGTTGATAAATAATGACCACTCCCTTATGCCAATGTCTCTGTGCTACCTGGGTAGAGTGCTGTCACTGTTTCATCAAAATATACCCCTAAACTAAAGAATACAGACTAAACAAAGATTGGTAGGGGTGCCTTAACTTCCAGTCCAGCTCCGTGATTATGATATAAAACTTTTATTAGTGTAGATTTGTGAGATTGATGTGGGAAAGAAGGTAGCTGCATGGGCGAAAATAGGGGTAACTGCGGACAGGGCTACCGTGAAGAGTGGCAGACCCAGGAGGTGAAGCAAACACCAGGTCTATGAGAGGAGGTGCGTGATAATGCCCGTGAAAAACGCCCTCCCGCGATGTATTTGACGGCAATTTAAGCCATCTTCCCATGGGCCAATGACTTTGAGACTATATTTTTCAGCTTTTTCAGACAATTTCCTACAAGATACACTATTGTTTTTTTATTTTAGGCCAATTTAGCCCCAAAATACATGAGATTTAAATTTTCATTGACAGACTGCAGACAGACCTGCAGCGTGGTTTGTTGTTGTTTGACACGTGCCGTCATGACGGCGCGCACACTCCTCGCGCAGGGCATTATGGGATATGCGCAACGTCCGAATCCCTAGACTCTATAGTATGTTTATTTGGTTAACTATTAAACCCAAATCTTTGCCAGACTTTGGGACCCAGGGGTTGTCACGAGTGTGAATCATCCACTGTTCCTCTTTTGTATGAGTAGTGTGAATGGTCTAGGGGTAGAGCGAATGGTCCAAAAGGGAGTAGTGCGAATAGTCTAGGGCGAACAGGCAGTACCGGTAGTGCGAATCGTCCATAACTCACGGAAACGATACTTTCATTTCATCCATTATCGCCCACAATAACAACTTTACACCCCACATTTTCAACCTGAATGATACACAAGTTGCCACTGAACAGTCTGATTTCTAGACTTGAATTACTTACAGAAAACATATTCAATTGATGCCAGTGTTACAAGTTGTTATCGATTTCCTGGAAAGAGGACAACTCCGCACTTCACTTTTGAATGCGGCCTCTGGCTGGCTGTGGGGCCGAAAAAGCGAGCAAGTTGGCGCCGCTACCCTCCGCCTGTCCGGCGCTGGCTACCTACGTCCCAAATTCCATGATAACTGCCATAATGAATACACCTTACCTTAAAGAAAGATATGGACACTATCCTGGATAACAAAGCTCCTTAAAGATGGGCAGTAACTCAGTTGTTTTCATCTGGTGAAACTTTCCTGGCACTATAAATTTGCGCAACTTCGCGCGGTTTGAAAATGCAGATTCTAAGTTGCGCTCTTCTGCCACGAGATGGCGACACTTCAGCCGGATAACATTAACAATACTTTCCCGCCACAGTCTTTCCCGCCTGGAGGGCAGGACGCTGTGAACTGCAGTGGGGGTGTAGGCCGGTCCCTGCACTCAATATCTATTATAACACCATGCTCGTTACGGGACTTTCGTAACACACCCATACCAAGGATTTTTGGGGTAAAAAACACCCCTATTCCCTTAAAGACAAGGAATTCTAGACCTGTAAAATGACCCCCTTTTTTTGGAAAACACTATGGGTCTAGACCCCTAAAATCGACAGTGTGACATGGCCTTTTCTTAAAATCGACAAGGGACATGGAGTTCTAGTGACAATGACAGGTCAGAAAAAAAGATAGTGACATGGGACATGTTTTATTTTTCTTAAAATCGACATGTGACATGGAGCTTAGTGACAAGGACAGGGGAAATTGCAAATTTAGTGACATGTGACAAAAGCTTCTCTTAAAATCGACAGGTGACATGGGGACCCCCCATCTAGACCCCCAACACTGGATAACACTGACATGTTTTCAAACCACTGGCGGATCTAGGGGGGCGCCGGGGGCGCGCGCCCCCCCCCCCTATTTTTCTGCCAAATAGGTTGGTCAAGATGCCCACTTCCTAAGCTTTCCAATGGCGAAAGAATTTTTCAAATATTCCTACTAGAACCAAAGTTATGAAGTCATCCCCACAAGTCAGCAGAATGCACATTGAAAATTTCAAATTTTTTTCCTTAAAGACAAGGAATTTTAGACCTGTAAAATGAACCCCTTTTTTTTGGAAAACACTGGATAACACTGACATGTTTTCAACCCCCCCCCCCTATTTCTAGAAGTGCAGACTTTTCAGCACCAAAAATGAACATGTTCCTTCACGAAAATACCCCCATTTCCTGAGAAAGCTGACCTTGACAATAAAATGCCCCCTTATTTTTGATTTTCACGGATTTTTCTTATAAAATACACCCCTTTCCCCCCAAATCGACGGACATGCAAATTTCTTAGGAAATACCCCCCTTTCCCCCTGTTTTTGGTAACGTGCATGGTGTGTTTTGTATGCAGAGTGCAGGGACCGGGGGGGCGTAGCCAGGGGCACATGGGGGGGAGGGGGTGGGGGAGGGAGGAGGGGGGAGGAGACTATATTTTTTGGGGCCAAGACTATGTTTTTGCTCTCCTCCCCTCCAACTTTTTCCACAAATATAGGCTATGACATTTCAAGACAGTAAGCCTACCAGACTATGACATTTCAAGATAGTAGGCCTACCAGTAGTAGGCCTAGGGTAGGACGGGGTAAGAGGCCCTTTGGCGTAAAAGGCCCTTTAGCCCTCATAACCAAGGTACTACTTGTATGCAGTTATTTAACACTTGGAAGTAAGGATAACTTCAAGGAGATCTCTTTTGTAGGTTTTCATTATGATTTGATGAGAAAAAGTTAACTTATCAGACATTAATTTTATTTACCTTACACTTTGTTCCAATACCTACATGGGCTTTTGAGATGAACCTTATCTTATCATCAGATCCATGAGCCTTTTGGGGTAGAGCTGACAAGCTTTTGGGAATGAAGAAAATATCATTCTATCCTTTGATTAATGTAAAAAGTATTCTGGAAGCAGCCATGAATTTCTTATAAATGACACATTTGTAAATTAAGGGCGTCTTACCCCACCCTACCCTACTGTCTTGAAATGGCATAGCCTATATTTGTGGAAAAAGTGGTAGTACCACTGTACTAGGTAGGCCTATCACAGCACAGCACCACCTTTAAGCTTAGGGACTATGCCTACATCTTAAATCCAATAGAACAGAGAATCATTCCCTTAAAACACGGCAAAATGCAATTTTTTTTCTGGGGGGTGGCTATCGAAAAGTATAATATTCAAGCATTTCATTGGTGGGATTTCTGAGACTTTTTTTATTAGGCCACTCACTAAATGTAGAGTGTTCTGCCTGGACCTATTTCAAGTACACTTAAATATGTTGCAAGTTACAAAATGTAATTCCAAGAGATTCATCACCTATGCTATGCTAATGCAATTTACATGGGAAATCCATATGTCCATTGTTCATGATAAGTGTACTACTATGGCTGCAAGAAAGGTGGCAGACTGTTAACAGGTTAACATTTATACAACGATGAGTATATACAATATGAGATGAGAGTCACTTTGAATGTTTATATCTTCAAGCCCCCCCCCCCCCGAAAGAGAGAAGAAAAAAAAAGTATAAGATGATTTGCTGGTAATTAATCAGGATTAAACCCTTTTCAGGGTTATTCCTGGTTTTTGCTTCTCTCTGGTCTTCTACCATGGGTATGTCTATCTGGTGGGGTGGGGTGGGGGGGGGGGAGTTGTTGGAGTCAGGGGTTGAGAATTCTGGGAGGGGGAATTAGGTGGGGTTAGAGTGTTTGTTTTCTTTTTGGTTACTTTGTTCTGTCTTTTCTTCAGGACCTTTGCCCTTGTACCTTTTAGTTTCCTAAATTGGACCATTAAATTGGATCTCGGCCTCGTTTTCTAAATTGGACCAAAGTGTAACATTTTTCTTACTCCAGTATGGAGCAAATTCACATGATATTGATGGAAATAACAAATGGATTATGTAATATCATGTATTATGAGTTCCCTAGTTATATATATTTTTCAATATAAGGAAATAGAGAACAATAATGCATATTGGTCCAATTTAGGGTACCAACTGGTCCAATTTAGGCACCTGGTTGCATAAATTGGACCATTAGGTTTTGATTTTTAATTGCACACTCTGACTAGAGAAATTCAAATTCCTAGATCTTTATGCTATCACCAGAAAGCTATAAGGTACCCGCACAAAGTGTATAAATTTTACATTCGAATTCATAGAAATAATCCCTGGACAGGCAAAAAATCTTAGGGGGTCCAAATTAGGCAACTTTCCCCTATCTGGGGTAAAAGAGATGGACATTGTGTGCCAATTTGCATCAGGATGCACCATTTTGGGTCTAGAATTTCAAAATTTTCTTGAAGGGGGAAGGCATGCCCAAATCCACCCACCCCCTGCCTACGATACTTTGGATATGGGCACATAGCTTATTCTCACACTAGACAGTTTTTGCCAAAAAGCACCTGAATGCACCTTTTAGGCGTAGCCACCAAATCAAAAAGAAAAAAATCCTGGGGGAGACTCCCCTATCACCATAAACATCGTAATTAATCAATTATTCACGGCTTTTTCAAGCAGCAAAGTCAGCACCCCCCCCATCTTCGTTCTTTTTTTTCTTTTCAAATCATGGGTAGAGACTTGATGTCTAGACCCCACCCCATCCCTTAACTTTCGTATGGTTCCGCCGCTCCTGGGAACCTTATAAAGGCCGTTCCAGCAAGCTTCATACCCATCAACCCGCCACACCGGACAACAGCTGTGTCCTTTGTACAATTTATTTAATACATGTATCTCACACTTAGCCTATCGTACAGGGACGGATCCAGGAATTTGAAAAGGGGGGGTGTCCAACCCTGGGCCCTATCACTCCAATGTCGCAAGCCCAGCGTCGTGATGTCGCAAGCGTAGCGCCATGACAAAGCTAGGGGGTTTGGGGACATAGCCCCCCAAGACAATTTTGAAATTTAGACATGAAATGGTGCATTCTGATGCATTTCTAGACCCCAATCCAGTAAAGCATTTTGGTGTACCATCAGCAGTATAAACTCATGAACAGGGAATGAAAATCTTATTAGATTTTGATTCCACTATGGTGTTTAGGGAGGCTTGGGGGTATGTCCCGTAGAAAATGTAAAAACTATAGATATCAAAGTCCAATTTCTAAAGCATTTTGGTGTAAACCTGGCGTGGGCAAGGTTTACATAAAGGGGATGTAAATCTTATGTGGTAATGCTTTGTTCTTTGTGAGGTCATGGGTGCTGGTCCTCTAGAGAAAATGTTGTAATATAGATGTCAAACTCTAGTTTAAGGGATTCAACTGGCCTTAGATGTGAATCTAGTAATTATAGATATTGTTGTGAAAGGGGGTGTGCGGGCCTGCCCCCACCCATGGGAAAACTTTTGGAAAATTGATGTCAAACCTTGAAGTTTAAAGCATTTTGGTGTACCCTGAGGGGTATATTTATGCACTAGTGATTAAGGGAGTTTTGGGTCATGCCCAAAGAAAATCTTATAACATAATCATCAAACTTATATTTAGAGCATTTTGGTATAGGCAAGCGTTTTCAGCAAGGGAGCAAATTTATGTCCTGCTACCATACATTGTTCTTTGATAGGGTTTGGACAGCTTGTCCCTTAAGGAAATGTTTGAAACATATTGGTGTCAAACAATGTTGTCTAAGGGTCTAAGGAATTTCTGTATCATTGGGTGTGAAGTATTTTTATGCACCCTAAGTGATGAATAAATGGGATGTAAATCTGATAGAAAATTATCTGGGGAACCCCACATATAGTATCCCACACATAAGGCACACCCAATGCCTAGATGCCTATGTGGTCACTGGTGCATATTAGGGATAATTTTTAGTGGATTACCCCTAATCTAATGTAAACTATACCCTACATTACTGACCCATTCCTATACCTGGCCTTTACGACTCAAACTCAACCTATAGGGCTCACCCAGGATGGGTTTAAGGTATAAACTATGCCCTATATATAGGTCTAAGCCAAGCATTATCTATATGTATAATTTGACGGTACTTTTTTCTGGATTGGCTCATGTTAGAAAATTTTGAGGTAATTTTATATATTTTAGATGCTGTAGAGTCATAAATTGTACAATTTGCAAACAATAAAAAGTATATTGAAGAGAGATAGGGGTCTTGAATGGGGGCAAACAAAGTGAACATCTGGGGTGGTCCCAAAGGGGGGGAGGTCCACCTTCGGGGACCCCTATTTGGACATGTTATGGGTGGACCAAAAGGGGGGGGGGGTCCTGACCCCCAGGACCCCCCCCCCCCTAGATCCGCCCCTGTCGTAGTGGTTGAAATAAAGAAGCCATGAGAGTAACTAAAACTCTCCATCTAGCTTAGGCCTAGGTAGCACAGTGACGGAACCTATCACTGTAAGATGGTGGCAGTTGAGTCCACCTCATTTTTTCTCTATTGAATTGTATAATATGTATGGCTATTAGAAGCATATATTTTGGACAGATTGTAGAATTGACTTTATGTTGAAGACCCAACACTTGGATCTACTTGATATGTACTAGTTTATACAAGAATTGCCTTTTGAAAAATTGCCAGTATCACCATAATTCAGAAAGTGGTATCACTGTAATTCTGTTATTAAAATCTTTAGATTTCACTGTAATTCTGCTTAAATGTATCACTGTAATTCTGTTCATATTTATCACTGTAAATTATCCTGTCATTGCAGAATGACTGATTTCTTTTTAACTTGCTCTACTATCTCATGTAGCTACAAGGTGACAGCACACCATCCTAGAGGCAAGTACAAGAATGGTAGTTCACTGACATAAGGAACTACACACAAATATACAGAATTAAAGTGATACACTATTGAGTTGAATTACAGTGCTACATAACCACATGGTTGAGCTTTTGTTACCTGGGGATGGGTGGTTGTAACCAATATAGACAGATGACATCTAATTTCTCATAGGTACATGTCTTATTTATTTGGACAATGTACATGGCATGGTAAGGCCAGAAATCTACATTGATCTGACAGGATACTCCAGAATTACAGTGATAATTGTCATGAATTACAGTGATACTATATTTTAACTGCTAACTGAATTACAGTGGTACCAGCAAATTTTACACACTTTCACTTTGTTAACAAAGTGACCTGCAGCCATCTTGAAACACCTTAATTCGAATTACGGTGATAGGTTCCGTCACTGTGACGTAGGGTGTTACATTGGCCTGCCAGATCTCTGTCCATAACGCAGGAATCCATAGATTTTCAGACACTGTGCCACATATATGTGTTTCTCAAACGTTTATTATCCATTATACTAAGAGACAAACTTAGGCTTGAATTAAAGGCAATGCATATGCGCATCCAACAATTGTATATATATTCTAGCTCTTTCTCAGAGATTCCTGATGTAAGAGACCTGCAAAGCGCAGATAGATCTCAGATTTAGCTCTGTGTGGACAGGTAGCCCATGGCACCATGTAGTCTCAATAGGAGCAATATGTACCACCTCAGTCAATGTCTAATCCAGAGGACACTAATCATGCCACAAAAATCTCATTAAGCAGGATTATTCTATGTATATAAGGGTACATTAACCCGTTTGAACTTTTAAGATTGCATTTGTAGTTCAGTCTCCAGGTCAAAATCTATATTTTGAATGTTCTCAGGGTAAGGAAAAATAAGTTATTTGATAAAAATTCACCCGACCCATTATAATTATGATAAAGAATAAACAAATGTTTCTCTAATATTTTCCACATCTATTGATGTATTCTGCGGAATCTAAGCCAACGTAAAGTCATAATTTCACAGCTACACCTTTGGCTCCTAATGTCTAAAGCATATATGTTGAGAGATATTGAATAACACTTAATTATGGTAAATAAATCAGACCTTAATCTACGATGCATTTTGATATATTGTACTTTAAGAGCAACATAATTTCCTCTCCCAGGCCATTCTCCTGCACGTAGAGAGACTATACTCATAGTGCTTCATGCTCCACTAACTACATTGTACAGGTGCCACGGGCCTTCTAAGCTATATATTGAGCAACTGGGACAAAATTTCAATGATAATTCTAACTTCAGACAGCTCTCAATCGTTACCTATTAGAGATATCATTATTCTGGTTTTTATATCGGCCTACTGTGGGTCTCCTATATTCAAGCATATATCTCAATATCACAAGAGAATACTAACTAGCTTTCGATGTAACACACAGAAAAAAATCTATGTTAGTCGGTCTATTTTAACTTAGTCGAAATGGCCAAATAATCTTAGTACATATGACTAATGTGTGACTAACAGTGTCTAGTTTATGTTAGTCACATTGACTACCAGAATCAGTTTCTCTCTCCAAGCACAATCTTGAACAAGCTATCTGCTGGGAGTTTCAGGCAAGCTAACTTATCTTAGCCACTGTCACTTAGTCACTTTGACTAGGATCCCTTAGTCACTTTGACTAAAGTATAGTGGCATAGTGTTACCTTTACACACCAGGTGGCAGTGTTGTTTGAAACAGGATTCTTCTGGTGGCTTCGTACCATCAATTGTTTGATAGATGTCAAAATGATTTGTGATTTTCAGGCACTGTATACATTTGAGGCTTTTGCAGTTCAAGATAACATCAAGCTTGACAAAATACATCAAATTGGTTGATGATTTGTAAAATAAACTAGGTAGACCGGTAGTTACACCTTTTCTGTGGGAGTCTAGATAAGTAAAATGTCCACAGATGTACCTGCTTCTTTGTGGGAAACCCAGAGTAACTTGAATCAGGGGTTCTAATGGAAATGGTGTGAGGCATTTCACATGCTTCCTAAATGATGTTACAATGTTTTGTGGGATGTGGATCCTATATAGACCTTACTCTCACCATTTGATTAAAACCAAAAGTATTAGATTGCATTCTTAGTCAAAACCACCAAGGAATCTTAGTCACAATCAGGCAAGCCAAGGCAAGTTGGGCACTTTGAGTTATAGGGAATTGAGAAGAGCGACAAGTCGATCGCTATTGTTTGGGGAGTTAGAATAGTAATTCTGGAAAAAATATGAAGATGCAGGGTTCCTTCATACTAGATATATCCCCGTAGCATACATGAATGATTAATATAAAGCATGATCTAAAGACAGGAAACTTTTGAATGCGATATGTCATCGGGAAACTGCTAAAGAATGTCACTATAAGTCCTCAGTCACATGAAGTCTAGAGTGGGCACGGTGTGTGATAGCCCTATAGGATACTGGAGGTGGCTGAGAAGGCTGAGTCATTGTTTTGGACTTGAGCCAAGTAGTTCCTGGGGGTCCCGGTGGCAGCAGTAGAGGTGATGTCCTTATGGTGTGCGTGTCCTCTATGAGCAATCTATTAGAGCACTACCAGACCAAGGTCCAAAGGGTGTCGGATGGTAAAAGACCAGAACCACCGGCAGCCTGGGGGTATACAAAGTCCAAAGGGTGTCAGAGAACAAAAGATCAGAACCATCGGCAGTCTGAGGGTATACAAAGTCCAAAGGATGTCGGATGGCAAAAGACCAGGACCACCGGTAGTCTGGGAGTATATAAGGCTGGAACTGCAAAGGTGGGGTGCAGACTATGTACCAAAGGAAGGGATTAATTCATTTGAGTTCTTGACTTCATTCAATGGGGTCTTGACTTCATTCAATTGGAGATCTAAACACACCAACTAAGGGATCTGCTTGTTACATACATAGAGGAACCACACATCTAAAGGACTTAGATTTGTTTAGCTTTCATTTGGTCTCACTACGCATTGTTGTATTCTCAATGCTCACTTGAAACATCGCACCATGGAGTTATTGATTTAATTTAAAGTTATGCCATGATGAAGTTCTAAGGCACCAACAGTTTGTGATTGTGATATTCATTTGTGATTATTGATTTAACCTGGAGTTATGCCATGATGGAATTCAAAAGTTCATGTCATTTGTGATGTCGTATGGAGATCGACATTTATAATGAAGTTTAGGCATTTCAAATTATTATTGAATTTGTGTTTGGAAAATAACCTCGCATTTGGACTTGGACATGAGGATGGAAATTTGTAAAGGTCTGTAATTGTGTGCCTGCGCGCACCTGTAACCATGATGGAGATTGTTTCTGCCTGGGATTGGGTATATGATGTTATTGATGAAATGTGGTGTAATTATTATTTGAGGTTTATAGATATTGACATCACGGAGATGGAGTTTGACATTGATTGGATTTAATTCATTGAAACTCTTCCTGTTTTAAAGGCGTATATTTAGGATTTCTAAATTGAAATGTAAAATCGACGTTGGAGCCTAAATTGTATTCGACCTTGGATTGGCATACATATTTCGATTCAATAAAAACCCTTGGAGATGAAGTACCCAATTGTGCTTTCTTTCCACATGGGCTAGGGAATTTAAACACAAAGCTCTACCACTTGATGCTAGCACGTGATCATTCCCCAAGAATATAATAATATCGCGAGTGGAGATGGGATTGAGGTGAAAACATAACTGGTGGAAACCCTAGTTCGATCATTGCATTACAAGCTACCCCATTTAAAAGCTAGCTAAACCCCATCATAAAGGTTCACCCCATTCAAGGGTGCATTATATTTTCAGGAAACCCCATTCAAAACTTATCAACAATAACAACATTTCACCTCCTCCATCAAACAACCCCCAACAGTATAACCAAACCACCTCGCTTTCCCTCCGCCTGCCATAGCCCAACTTTGACTAATGTTTAGTTGTATTTGACTAAGAAAAACTTGGACACTTAGGGAGTGGTCATTATTTATCAACTGGGGGCGGGTGGTGGGTTTCCGCGCGGACGCGTGAAAATCTTTTACGCCTCCCCTCGATGACAGTCAAAATTTTAGCCCCCCCCCCCTCAAGAGGGGTCAAAATTTTGTTAGCCCCCCTCGGGAAGGGTCTGAAATTTTTACGCCCCCCCCTCAAACCCACCATCCCCCCCCCTGTTGATAAATAATGACCACTCCCTTAAGCACATGCTTTTGACTAGGTATTATTAGAAAGTTAGCCTTTTTGACCAACATCTGACTAAGATTTTGAACATTATTCTTTTCTGTGCACCCTAGCCTAGGAGTGGTGCATTTACTCTCATTTAGATCTATAGTGGCCAGGGGGACCCATGTCCCTCCGGCCCCATTTGCCTAAATAGGGCCTAGGCTTGGCGAAGGGCGCAGCTCCCTCCTTTTCACAATTCTGGGTCCACCACTGCTCATCTATGACCTGTTATTTAGAACTACCGATAAGGATCGTCAGGGTATTTCTGGAATGCTTGGGTGGGCGTATAGAGGGGACCCCCCCCCCCCAAATAATTGAGAAGGGGCAGCCCCCCTCCCCTTCCTAAGCAAGGGTCAGCTTGTGACAAAAGTGAGGTCGTGCATTACCTTTTGACAAATTTACTCAAAAAACTTAAAACCAAAGTTCTTCTAACCATGCCCCAGTGGGCACAGAACGTTGCATCAACAGTTTATTGAACTAGTCATGTAGGCCTAGTCATGTAGGGAGTGATCATTTTTTAAAAACAGGGGGGGGGGCTGGTGGGTTTGCGCACGGACGTGCGAAAAAAGATTTCAACCCCCCCCATAAGCGACAAAAAACGCACTCGAACGTCCCCTTTTAACCTATAGTAACACGCTGGTTTTCCACTGAAAACAGGTGTAATTATTTTGACCCCCCCCCCCCATCAGAGGTATTGAAAAAATTCTGACCCCCCCTGGTCAAGGGTTTGAAAAAATTCTGACCCCCCTCAAACCCACCAGCCCCCCCCCCTGTTCTTAAAAAATGATCACTCCCTAAATTCCTTTTGAATATAGCCTTGTCCGGACTTGAGGGGATATGGCATCCATATGTATGTGAACACACATGCCATGGTAGTTTGGGCATTAACGTTCGCCAAATCAAGGATTACTCTTATCTACATGTTTTATTGCTTCCTAGAGTGTTAGCATTAGCTACTTATTGCAGCATACCGGTAGTTACTGTTCACATGGCAGCTCTGGCAATAGACAGTTAGGGGCCATTATGTAGAACTACTTTGATGTTTAAGAGGACTAGGTCATTTCTCTCTTGGGAACAAAGAAAAACGTGTCTGTGATGTTTGAGAACGTGTAAAAATGGTTTGGATCTAGAAAAGAAAAATTGCAAAGGGCATTTTGCTTTTAACGTTAATTCCCCTTTTCGGGATGGGCACTGTTCACCTACTTTGTTAAACTATCGTCATTTAGAGAACATTTTCCAATTCTATCATATTCTATCATGCTACAAAAAAAATCAGTGAAGGCATTGATTCAAGGCGTCCAAGTAGTATTCCACTTTCATAACACAAGAGCACCCTAACACACAGAACGCACTTGCGCGTTTCTTACCCAAATTCTTGGAGGGCAAGGCTCTAGACCACTATGAATAATTACCATCTGATATTCAGAGCGACTATGAGAAGGCAAAGCAGTCCATTATGGACTACTTCAAAGACAAGGAGAGGGCCATTAAGATGCAATCCCTCCCGGCATATACATATGATCAGGACATTGATCAGTGGCTTGAGAAGGCCCAGTCCTTCTTTAAGTCAAAGAAGATCGAGGATGAGCAAGCCATTATTGATATGGCGGCCCAACTCCCTGAGACATTAAAACATTAAAAATGACCCGCAGAACTGGAAGGATGCATGTAGATGGGTCAAGAATGCTCACTACAAACCCACAGAGGAGAAATCAGTGAAGGCTTTGATTCAAGCTGCCGATTCTTGTCAGAAAAAGCTGGCAGACTCCTTTGATGCCAAGCTTGAAGTGATTAGCAAGTCATGTTCAGAGACACTGGAATCAGTGGCAGCCATGGGTTCTAAGCCCGTCTACCACAAGAATCCACAACAATAACAACAACAACAAAAACAACAAAAACCCCAACTACAACAACAACCACAATATCAACCACAGTGGCCACAGTATGAACCTCTGTACCTACCGCATTATCAGCAGGGGTTGATGCAGATGCCACCCCAGGGGAACTATCCTCCATTACCCCCGGGACACGTCATCAACACAAACTATAAAGGACCCCCAGAGAAATACAATCCCAACTTCATGGCGGATATGCAGGCCCGCCGCAATGCTACTAATCAGCAACGCCAACAGATGGGACCACCTCAACCGTCTTGGAGTGGACCACCACCGCCATCTTGGAATGGACCACCTCAACCCTCCTGGAATGGTCCACCTCCCCTGATGCAGCAGCCCTACTATGGCCCGCCCCAGGGTCAATGTGGTCACAATAACCAGGGAAACTGATACATCGTCCCATTGATAGGCCATATAGCGGCGATAATGACCTGAAACCAAGACAACAAGGACCATCCAATGACACTAAGCTGAGCAATCATGATGTAACAGAAGTCACCTAGAAATCCCTTGATAATGTGAAAGCGACATTGCGCGTTACTCCTGAACTACACAAGGATAAAGGTGAGCAAAATGTTACATCTGTACCAATTGTAAATGGCAATATCTACGATTTAAGTCCAATAGCATACCCACTTTAATTGACACAGGAGCTACTATCTCATGTATTAGAGAAGGTCTAGCATACAGCCTATCGAAACAGGTACCCACTGCCGAGTTCACTCAGATGAGGATACATGTTTATCTTGCCAATGGAGCTAGCTGTCACATCACTAAAGCACTCCAAATCAAATTCAAAATTCAAAACCAATCGTTTGTTCACAGCTTTGCTGTGATGACAACACTATCAAATCCAATCATTTTAGGCACTGATTTCTTATCTAAAACAAAATCTGTTATTGATTTCAATTCAACCACAGCTCTACTGTTCCAACCAATCAGAGCAGTGAAATCAATCATACTACAACCATTCACTGAAACAGCAATCATGGGTCAGGTTACCAGTGTGCATTCAGTCCATGATATTAATGGAGTAACAGATAATCTACAAAGGGAAGGTAAATATACACCATACTTAGTGCAAAGATCAGTAGTCACACCCAATGAGCACGGCAGACATCCAATTATCTTAATGAATATAACCAGTCATGTGTGCAAAATTAAAAAGGGAGAGATAGTAGGTGTGTATACTAAGGCCACTGTGAACAAACAAACAGGGGCTATTGATACACATCACATCGACTCTCAAGCACAACATGATAACCATAATGTATCCTTCTGCAGTGATTCTTCTAGTGACTCTGAAAATAGCACTATTTATGTACGAACACCCGCCCACTCCATGTGTTCCACCTCTGACGGTGAGAACACATGGTCAGACGATGAAGCACACATATCTAATATAGAAATGGAGCCTGAATCCACGAAATCACCCACCTTAGAAGAAAATCGATCATTGTTCCCCAAACCATCTTCTTTATCTGATTCCCAATATGAGGCATTATTACAACTTGTAACTGAATTTGATGACATATTTGTACAAAAAGACAACAAATTAGGTCGCACACACTTGTACACCCACAAAATACTATTAAAACCTGATGCCCAACCCAGACAGTTCTATCCATTCAGAATGGCACCACACAAGGCAGAAATGCTAGAAAAAGAGTGTGAGAAGCTGGTAAAACAAGATATCCTGGAAGAAACCAATACAGGGCCCTGGTCATCACGGAGTTTTCTAGTGGAAAAAAAGGGTGGACAAGGATGGCGCCTGGTAACAGACCTTAGATATGTAAATTCCCAGATAATCAATCAAGCATTAACTTCCCCACGAGCTGATGACAGTATTGAGATGATTGGTGAAATGCGTCCCGTCATATTCTCTAAAATGGATGCCCAACAGGGGTATTTCCAAATTCCAATTAGAGAAGAGGACAGGGACAAGGTAGCATTTCTCACTTGTACCAAAAAGTATCGCTACAAGGCGATGCCTATGGGCCTTGCTACGAGTTACCAAGCATTTCAAGCTGTTATCAACCTCATTCTTCAAAACTTACAATATAAATGTGCTATTCCCTATCTGGATGACGTCTTGTGCCTATCTCCATCAATTGACCAACATTTTACTGACCTAAGAGACATCTTCTCAGCACTTAGAAAGGGGGGATTAAAACTCAAGAAATCTAAGTGTGAATTTTTCATGGAGGAGTTAGATTTCTTAGGAATGAAAGTCACAACAGAAGGCATCAAACCATCACCAGATAAAATAGCCAAGGTTCAGTCATTCCCAGTACCAAAATCAGTCAAAGATGTGCGCAGCTTCACAGGTTTAGCTCAGTTTTATAGGAAATTCATCAAAGGTTTTAGTGTAATTGCGCACCCCTTCTTTGACCTATTACAAACAACCAAAAACTTCCAGTGGACACCAGAATGCCAAACTGCCTTTCAAAAATTAAAAGATTCGATTTGTGAAGACGCCATTTTACTGTACCCTGACTACCAGAAAGATTTTCACTTAACAACAGACGCGTCAGGTACAGCCCTGGGAGCTACCCTCTCCCAGGAAACAAAAGATGGCGTCCTGCGACCAGTAGCATTCACAGGTAGATCCCTTCATGAACATGAAAAAAATTATGGGGCTACACAAAGAGAATTACTGGGCGTAGTTTTTGGAGTAGAGTACTTTAGGCATTATTTAGAAGGCAGGCATTTTCAATTGTATACAGACCACCAGGCCCTCATTCAAATGCTAACAAAAGCGGACAATAAAAACATGTGGGCACGGTGGGCTCTCAAAATCCAGCAATTTTCTTTCACAATTAGACATCTAAAAGGTAAATTAAATGTACCCTCAGACGTTATGGCTAGGCGGGAATATCCATTGGAAAAAGAACCCATGACTGAACCCCCACCCCCACCAAAGCCAATTAGAGTACAATACCACATTATGTTCAATGACAAAACCTATACACAATTGTTCCATTCAAATTCTCCACCTAGCACTCTTTTCAAATTAAATCCACCATCCATCTTGAAAGAAAAGTCCACATATCATTTCTATTGTACCTGTCCCTCAGACTCTCTCCCAGACAAAGACATGGCACTGGAGGAAGGTGGCTTTAGTAAGCTTAGAAAGAATGCCGACATTCCAATAACAAGCACACATGTCAATACAATTAACACTAGACCGATATGCCAAGTTCATAATGCTATTACCCCTGTAAACATGGAAACAACAAAGACAGACAGGGGATTAACTAATCCAGAAATTACACATGTGCCAGACAAAGAGCAGCCAGGTAACAACACCAGCTGTGCAATAACAAATAAAACAAGGCATGTTAATTTACCTCCAAACAACCCCCATGGTGTTGTCAATGGTATAGCACCTAATTCAAAGGGAGGATTAGCAACACAGACGGCGTGCCATAACCCAGGCCACTCCCCAATCTCGCCGTCATCTGCTAATCCCACACCTGTACAAACAGAGAATGTGACGCCGCGCCATAACCCAGGCCACTCCCCAATGCGTCCCATTCAACCACAATTCACAACTTTACCTGAAACAAAGCCGACGCCGCGCCATAACCCAGGCCACTCCCCAGTGCGCCAGCCTAATCAGGACCTCAAAGGTGTAACAATATCTAGACAATCAGACACCCGTCCAGCATTCCTATGTTCCATGACGCCGGCTACGTCTTACACAAAGAAGACAAAGCCGCGCCACACTCATAAAGTGCAACAGTTGTGTGTTAAACCAATTGACAAGGAAGCCGTCATCATTAAGGCGTCTCATTTAACCACACAGACAAAACACATACGGGAAATGATTGAACAACTATCATCACCATCTGTCTCTTATTTAAATCTAAAAAGAGAACAAAAGAATTGTGACACCACTTATCCCATTATACAATATCTAGAGTCTGAGCAGGTACCAAACTTCAAACATAAGAAGGATCTTCAACATTTCATTAATTCTACCAAAGATCATATGTTGGTAGAGGGTGTACTAATGCACATTAATTCAATGTTGTACAAAAAACACAAGGAAGTGTCATTTCAACCAGTCATACCCAAAGTCATGAGGACTCCAATATTGATAGTATTCCATGACATTCCACTAGCTGGCCATGCAGGCACAAATAGAATGATTGCCACCATGCTTCCCAAAGTATATTGGAAGGGCATGGCACAAGACGTTGAAAAATTTGTGGCCACATGCAACATATGCCTCAAGTCGAAGAAAATGAATGTTTCAAATAAGTTACCCATGACAAAACATGACCAACCTTCCTACCCATTCCAGTTTGTACACATAGATGCAATTGGCCCCCTCCCTCCAACACCTTCTGGCCATAGATACATTCAAGTTGTGGTGGATAGATTTTCCAAATTTTGTATAGCTTATCCCACCACAACATTAGATGCACAAACCACCACAGCAGAATTCACGGAAAAAGTGATTTTGGCAGAAGGCGCCCCCACAAATCTGCAGAGTGACAATGCAACGTGATATAAAAATTCATCATTCAGAAACATGTGCAGCGTCTTTTCTATCAATCACATATTTTCTTCACCCTACAGACCCCAGTCCAATGGTCAAGCAGAAAGATATGTAAAAACTGTATCGGATGGACTGAGGGCATTTTGTAGCGACAAACAAAACACATGGGATGTTTATTTACCATACATAGTGTTCTCCATGAACAACACTGAATCCAAATCAACGGGATTCACTACTTTCTTTGTAATGAAAGGCAGGAACCCTAGTTCTATAGTGGAAAATAAACTCCCTGTAAAAGAAGAGAAATCCCTGAATTTGCATATTATAGATCAATTAAAACGAGTAGATTATACATATAATAGAATTATTGAAGAGTCAGAAAAAGCAACAGAGCGCATGCGCAAACAACATGACAAGAACTCAAAGGAGACTGACATCAAAGTCAGCTCTTTGGTCTATGTAAGGATCCCCAGACTTCTAGACAGAGAAAAATGTCTGAAATTACAAGAAGTTTTCTCTGGCCCCTACATAGTTTGCAAATTTATATCCCCGACATCTGTACTATTGAAATCAATCCATACAATGAAAATGGCAGCCAAGCTGGTTCACATAGACCGACTCAAACTGGTGCGCCATACCAGAAATAATGATTTCATTAAAAGATTGATTGACCCCAATGATGATTTATTGAAGAAATTATGGACATCTGATGGAAATGAATTCAAACCAAAACCAGTACTGTTCCAGACATCTAATTTGTATAGATCTCGCCCCACACATGCAAAGATCAAAAGAAGGTCAAGAGTAGGTCTTAAATCATAAGATTCATAACAGACATGTATATCATTTTTATTTTTCTCAATTTGAAGCATGTAGCTAATTAATTAACTAATTATTAAGGAACGCCCCCCCCACCCCACGGCCCATATTATGACCCCTATACTAGCACTGAAACAGTGACACCAATTATCTAAGCAACCCTAACCCGCTGACTTATACAATACAGCATTAATTTGCAAATGTTTACCTAGGCTCGACCCACAATGTAGCACTGCTATAGAAACATTACCCATACAATAGGACCCTGGGAAAAGCTATCTTAACCGGCGGCCACCGGCCTGATGGCAGGCGTCATACAAAGTGTCTGGATGTTTGGAGAAGCATCCACCCTCATGACGCCGCCCAGTGTTACATAACCCGCTGTGTTACATCAATGAAGTGTCAATGACGATCCCACACGGCGGCGCACATAGCCAACGCGCCATGTCCCCATTAAGACATAAGTCACTGACCCTTTCACCATCTACATCACTTACCTACACTTCTCCAGACCCTTCACATCACTATACAGCCTAGGAGATCGCCCTAAGTAGGAATTGGGAGTAAAACGCCATAAGTTTCAGTGCATCCCCACGTTATACTTAGATTATTATAACCACAACTAAGGAAAGAAGATAGACATCGATTGGACTGTGCCATGGCAGCCATCATGAGAACACTACTTCTAATTTATATTCCCATCTGGACAGCGACATGTACACCCATTGTTAGGCAGAACATTGGAGTGATATATGAGCAGCTGCCAGGCCAATTGATATCAGGACACGACTATCATGAACTTATACTTATGGTTCCATACAACATCCCCGACATACCTCCACCAAAACCCCCCATTGAGGATTTGGTTAGGAGCCTACAGGCACCCATATTGGGACCGATTGACAGCGCGTCTGCCAAACTTTTACAGCAGGCCAAAGACCTTGACAAACTACTAGCCACTCTACAAGACTACATCGTTGCAACAATGAAAAATGTGCTGCATTTTCTATCTGACCCTATTAATTCCCGTGAAAAGAGAGCCATTCTCTCTTTCCTTGGGGAATTATTCAAAAGTATTTTTGGTTTAGCGACGACTGCTGACTTAGAACAAATTTTAGCCCGTATTCATGATCTAGACAAGAAAATGGGTGAGCTAGCTAATTCTAACGTAATGACAGCCCAAGGGCTACAGGACCTAGCTGGTCAGCATAACTCAATGATGGACACATATATTAAGGAGCAAGATGCAGTGGCACAGGCTCTACTTAACATCACGGAGGCGATAGACTCATGGTCTGATGACTTTTCAACGACGCTAACCACCATACAGGACGAGCGGGATCGAGTTGCAGCTTAATCAGCACTGGTATCAGCACAGACTGTAATTCTCCTCACCAAGCTAGCCTACCATCAGGGATTAGCGTCCATTGAGAACTCCCTACGCCTCCTCTCTACCGGTACCCTGGCCCCAGACATCATCAAGCCAACGGAGTTATCTGTCAGACTAGACAACTTAAACACACATTTAAAGGTAAACAACCCTGGTTCTGAGGTCACTATCATGGACACAACTTATTACTACTCTCAACCAGTATCCTTATATACTTATTTATCAACCCACCTGTACATACCTATAAAGGTTATCATCTCATCTACGGATTCTGCATTTAACCTTTACCAAGTTATTACCACTGAAGTACCCATTAAAACTGAGGACACAAACAGCACTGGTGCCACCACAATGGTCACCAACAATCTTAACTTTCTGGGTGTGAATGAGGCTGAAAACCTGTTTTTGGAATTGACCAATTCAGACCTGTTAGCCTGTCCTGGAAACATTTTAAAGGTATGTGCATGGACTATTCCCAGGACCAGGAGTGATACACCCACCTGCCTGATGGCCGCCTTTACCAACAACAAACAGGACATAACACGGCTCTGTACATTCCAGATTCAGCCACTGAAACCAATTCGCACTCAGGCAATAGCTATAGGAAAAGACAGTTATCTTGTCACTACAAATCAACGCAACTACCACGTGATCTGCCAAAGTAAAACACCAACGACCAAGCCTGCCACGGCTTATTTTATAGTAAGTGTTCCCTGCAATTGCCATTTGCAGTTCCATGGCCTATTCCTCCCTAACACTAAAATACCATGTAATTCATCGACACCAACCCACTATCTCATGCATACTAAATATGCCAGTTATATTTTCCTTAGCAGAGGATACCATTACCATTACGTCATCATAGCTACATCATGACCCCATTATTATACCACCCCTACATACGGAAGCTGTGATCAAATCTATTGATCCACATAATCTAATGCCCAAAGATATGTCCTTGGATCTAACACCATACACAACTAAGATTCTAGAGGAAGCCGTAGCGACCGCCAAGGACATACATAGACCATTTAGTATTACACCAGCAATAGGAGTCGCTACATTCTTCGACCACACAGCATGGAAGTATTTCACACCCATAGTGACTATTATTACCTCTGTATTCCTGGTGTTCCTAGTATTCAAGATATAGGCCGTGGCGCCATCTTCACTGCTCTCCCCACTGCCGCGGCTAGACCATTTTATCATGACCTGGAAACATCTTAAGGACACCAGGATAGAAACAAATCCTACACAAATTACACACAATTACACTGATGCAGAGAACATTCTTACAGTTATTCTCATTACAATTATCCTGTATCTCTTTAGCAAGATCGTCAGATCCTGTAAAAGAAAAATATCAAATCATTTTGGTATATCTGTGTCTACCACCCGTACCAACCCAACCATAACTCTGAAAGTATATAATGGACCTCAGAACCATACCATCCCATTATTAGACGTCCCTTATGAAATGGATAGCATTTCGCCATCTATTACACCATCAGGATTAAGACATATTTATGCCCTCACCCTAGAATATCTATGATCTGGTCTGGCCCAGTCACCCTTGACATTAATGACGTTTCTGTACCGTTCTGCTTGCCCCAGCATATGGTGGTGTAGGGGCCGGCATCATTGTATATATATTAGTGCCGTTCATCCGAGAGACGTGTTCGTGTGGTGCTTGTTCCTTCTATGCTAGCTAGGTGTCGCTTTGCGATACCTCGTTGGTACAAGAGGGGGCAGCACCATGCCTCGCGTCCAGCTCCTACTAAGGAGCCGGACGAGTGGCGGAAGGGGACTGGACATGGTCCAGTCCAGACGCTAGTACTTTGTTGTCAAAGAGATCAAATAAAGTCCTACCCGAGAGGTAGGGGTTTCTGGGGCTTTGCCCAACCCGAACTACTCGTGTTGTGTTGGTACATCTAGTGGTAAGCGAGCCAAAGAGCCACCCAACATATAAGTCAATACGAACCATTACACTGGTGCCGTGACCAGTTGGTTCGGGGGTGGTGCGCGGCCACATTGGCCGAAAGCCTCGGGAAACCCGAAGCGGATCCCCCCAGCCCTGGGCTAGAGGGATTCGAAGAGGATGATTACACATCCCAGCATCTGTTGTTAGACTGGAAACCCGGTCAACAACAAATGTTTAATCAGGAGGGTGTACGAAATATTTTTTCTACACCCGACCTGATGGACAATGCCACCAGAGATGGCATCGTAAAATTGTATCCGGCTACACCCCAAACAGGAGTACCGGATACCGGATTGTTTAGGGGTGTGTTAAGACCCCCAACTTTAGACTTGAGCGATTGGTCCCAAGTTATAACTAGCAGACGCCAGCTAGGTCCTATGGTACCAACAGGCTCGGCTAGCGGCTTGGGTACACCAATTGCACAAAGCCCTATGCAGCGTACTGCAACCCCCCAGGGTTCAGCACCAGGTGGTGGAAACGAAGTAGCCCCACTAATGACATCGTCGGATCATGACAGCGACGATGGCAAAACCAAAAGGGACGCAATAGTCCCAGGCGCGAAAGCAAAAAATAAGCCTAGTGGTACCGGACCGAAAAGCTCGGAAAGGCATCACCTAGGCCGATCTCTAGACGAAGGCTTGTCTGACTCCATGTTTTACCCTGGAGGCAGTCGCAAGTCTATCTACGGACGTCGGATGGGTCCCGGGTATAAAAATACCCAGGCCTATTTGAAAGCCAAGGAACAGGTGGAGTTGCAGGCAAAGAGGCAACATGAACAATTCATGTTAGCCCAATCCAAAATAGAAGAGGAAGCTAAGTCTCGGATCGGAAAATTACGGTCCGTTGAGCAGGAGGCGATTCTAAAAGAATCCGACCTCAAATATCGTCTATCCTCCGTATCCCATCGGTTGGAGCGGAAGGAGAGAGACGCACAGGAAAAAGAAAAAAGGCTGGCTGAGTTGGAAATCGAGGAAGCCAGTAAACTTAGAGCAATCGACAAGGCTAGGGCCGAGGAGGTTGCTAAGGCTCGGGATGTAAATAAATTACAAACGGAGTTGCACGCAATGGAGGAGAAGCTTAAGAAACTTCAACTCCGGAAGGCTGAGACAGAAGCCAAGATGGTCTCGGAACAAGCCGAGATCAGGAAGGAGACCAGTGAATATAACAAGTCTCAGAAAGAGAAGGGTGAAAAGTACCGCCTACTTAAGGATACTTTTAAGCGAGAGGCAATTATCGCCCAAGAAGAAAGAAACCGAGCTGTGGCGGAAAATGAAAAGATTCGATCCGAAATCTTGGCAGAAAACGCACAGCTAAGGGAGGAACGGCGAATCCTGACTACAGACGTAGCTACCCTCACAATAAATAAGTCCGCTATGGAGAGTTATTTACAGGAGCAAGAGCAAACGCATGCCCCTCCGGCGAGTAGGGATACAAACCCGAACTCGACGTTCGTGAAACAGGGCGACCCGGTCTCCTGTTCTACACCGAAGAATCCGCAGTATAATCCTTTTGTAAATGATAATGCTTCGCGGAATGTAGATCAAGGGGGCGTTTACATCAGAACCCAGGATAAGCATGGCCGAACTAGTAGAGTCCGGATAAGTGAAGTGCCCATAGTCCACAACCTGGACCCGGACTATACCCCTAGAGAGGCTTCCGATAGTAGTGCGGAGACCAGTGGATTCCACATTCATGTGGATCCTAGTAACGACCCGGGGCTGGGTGCTGGTAATGACAACACCCAACCCAATCCATCGAACGATGGCGGCCAGTCAACGGGAAACCAGCCATCCGACGGCGGTTACCAAGGTGCGCAAGGGGGGGGCGGTGCTTCGGGTGCCACAGGCTATAGCGGTACCTCGGGTACCGGCCCCAATCAGGGTGGTGCGAGCTATACGAACCACAGTGGTACACAGTGGACGTATACACAACCTCCACCACCGCTTCCACCGGGCAATTCGAGCTTCGGTGGTATAGGGGGCAATCGAACCTTGAATGAAACCAAGGCGATTGAATGGAGCAAACAGCAATGCACTAGATTGATGTATGCTCACAATTCTGCCCGAAGGGTAGCCGTTATTCCTAGAGAATATGACGGTACTCGACCATGGAAAGAGTGGTTTGAAGATTTCATCGATGTGATGAATTGTAATGGATGGACCCAATACGAGGCCAAGCCACATCTGGTGAGATGTCTGAAAGGCGGGCCGGGTCGCATGGCTGTAGAGCAATGGCGAACCTGGTACGGCCTTGTTGGGAGTTTCGAGCAGTTAGTAGAAACTGCTAGTGGACTATTATGCAACATGGTCAAGGAGGACCCGATGGTCCGTTTTAAGAAACGCATACAGAAGCCGAATGAAGCTTTCAGAGCATACGGTATGGAACTCCATGCCCTGCTAAGTAAGGCCAGACCCGGTACTGAAAACCAGGACTGGTATATGGACGATTTGATCACACAATTCGTCAAGGGTCTAAGAGACCGAGATGAACAATTAGCAGCGAGGGATGCCTGGAAAGAAGGCATAACACTACACGGCATATTTAATGGTATAGATATGGCCGTGAAGAAGCGAGCTATGTTAGCTGGGGACATACCTAATGCCAGCGGCTTGGTACCCCTGGCATCGGTGACCCAGCAGTCTGAGGTTAATACTCCCTCAGACGACTTCGAGTTGATTGATATCGAACAGGAAGACGGCACCTTCTGTTCGATGCAATTAAGGAAGAATACTTCAGGTAGGAAGTACATTCCCAGGAAATCTTTCAATAAACCAAGGGACTCTAGACCTTCATCCGAGGTCAAGAGTGACCCGAAGGCTGTCGAGAAGGCGGTCAAGCCCACTGTAAGCGCTGACAAAGCGAAGAGTCAGTCCCCGGACATGACCAAACTTCTGGAAGACATGTGTAAGAAAATTACAGATGCCATCCAAGCCAATCGGCAAAGACCCCGAGTGGATCGCCGAACGGTTAAGTGTTTCAGGTGCCAGCGCATGGGACACTACTCATCTGAATGTACCGCTACTAAGCCGGTAATGGCTGCCTTCTATGAGGCCGAAGACGACGGCGTAGGAAGGGAGAATGCTACGGATTCCACAGATGTGGAAAACTAGTGGGGGTTGTGTCAACGGCATCTGACATAGCCCCGAGTGGGAACGAATGCCAAAATGCTACCGGGGGTGTCCCGGTGGAAGATTTCGAGTCAATTACACCTGGAGGCCGGGTGGCTGAGGGTGCGCACCCCTGCACCTCGGCCGGGGCCAGGGACCCTAGTGTTGATATGTGCAGGAGCGATCATATGGAGGCGAGTGGCCGCACTAGGGGAGAGGAAGGATGGATCAAAGAGTTGATTCGAGTGTGTGGGACACGCCTTCCCCCAAGTCATCCGTGTGTGGAATTCCTGAGAGGACTCGGATTGAATCTTGGTGATTCGGGAGACTTTCACCAGTTTACCAGTAACCCCTCGCCTTTAGGGGGGAGACGGTGGTATGTACCCATATCTGTGGAAGGCCGGGTGGGGGAATTCTTAGTGGATACTGGAGCTAGTCATTCATGTGTGTCCAAAAGATTCTTCGATTCGGTGGCCGGCAGCCATGAGAACCTCAAAACGGGGGTAAATGCTTGCACGGCCGACGGAAGCAGTATGCGTACATTTGGTAGGACGTTTATGCCTATCCGTATAGGAGGCAAAGAATTTGTTCTTTCGCCAACTATAGCAGAGGTTAGTGATGACGGAATCCTCGGATTGGATTTTGCAAGCTTATACGGGGCCGTCTTGGACCCGAGGGACGGTACGATGGGTATACGGAGCCCGTATGGCTTGCATGTCCAATGCGTATTGAGACAGGTGTCTTCGGTCGCAGCAGTGGTACATACGGTGAAGATCCCACCGGGTACCACTTGCGATGTCCTTTGTGGCGGGTCCATGGCTCAGAGGAATGAAACTGGAGTCTACGAACCCGACACGGTGTATTTGTCAAGCATCGGGTTAGACTCAGTGGATACATTAGTGGCTAATGCAGCTTGGTCTGTATTACCCATAACTAACCAAAGTGGTTCGGTGGTTTATTTGAGGCGAGGCGACAGTGTTGGAAGGATGAGTTCGGTAGAACATGTCGCCGAGGCTAAATTTAACAAACCACTAAACCCAGTTAGTCAGCATCCCATGGATGAAGAATTCCAAAAGCTGATTGATCAGTCAGATTTAAAGAATACGGACGATAAGGATTGCCTAGCGAGACTTCTACAAAAGTACGAAGGTGCTTTTGGTAGGGAAGGAGGCCCGGTGGGTAGATCCGATAAGGTGTTGCACACCATAGATGTGGGCAACGAGAAACCTTTTAAAATCCCGTATCGTAGACTTCCCCTCAAGAAGAAGTTAATCTGTGAAGAGCAAATACAAAAACAGTTGGACCTAGGGGTAATCGTGCCTAGCTCGAGTCCCTGGTCCAGCCCTGTTTGTATGACTACTAAGAAAGACGGTACAATCCGCTTTTGTGTCGACTACCGGAAATTGAACGGTATAACAAAGAAGAACTCGTATCCTTTACCAAGGATAGACGAGACTTTAGATAGCTTGGGCGGAAACCAATGGTTCTGTACCTTGGATTTACAGTCCGGATATTGGCAAATACCAATGCACCCCAATGACAAGGAGAAGACAGCATTCTCCAGTCATATGGGGCTATTCGAGTATAATGTCTTACCCTTCGGATTGTGTAACGCCCCCGCTACATTCGAGGCTATGATGGAATCCTTACTGAGTGACCTTTTGTGGAAGAAATGCCTGGTTTACTTGGATGATGTGGTCGTGTTCGGCAAATCATTCAAGGAATGCCTGGCGAATCTGCAATTAGTCCTCGACCGGATACTATCAAACGGTCTTAAACTTAAACCCAAGAAATGTAATTTGTTTAAGAAAACCATTACATACTTGGGAAGGATCATTACTCCTAACGGGGTGAGTGCGGATCCGGAAAAATTAGAAGCTGTAGAAAATTGGGAAAGACCCACGAGTGCTAAGGAGGTGAGATCATTTTTAGGATTTTGTTCCTATTATCGTGATTTCATACCGAATTACTCTCGTGTCAGCTTCCCCATGCAGTGCTTAGCTCACTGGACCCCGGGTAGGGCACGGGACCCATTCCCATGGACCAGCGAGCAAGAAGAGTCTTTTAATAAAATAAAAGATTTATTTAGGAATACACCCGTGTTGAAATATCCCACTCCCGAGGGACATTTCATCTTAGACACCGATGCGAGCAATGATGCGATTGGGGCAGCTCTCTCTCAGGTCCAAGAGGGAGTCGAAGTGCCAATAGCATTTGCTAGCAACACGTTAAGCAAGACACAGCGAAATTATTGTACCACCAAGCGAGAACTCCTCGCTGTGGTGGTGTATACGAAGAAGTTCAAGCATTTCCTTTGGGGAAGTGACTTTACTTTAAGAACAGACCATTCGTCTCTTAGGTGGCTCCTTAACTTTAAGGACGCCGAGGGGATGATTGGACGTTGGTTAGCTCACCTATCCGAATTCGGATTAGAGCATAAACAAATAGAGCACCGACCCGGTGCTAAACACATCAATGCGGATGCCTTGTCAAGACGGCCTATCCGAAGGTGCCAAAATGCCACATGTGAAGACTGCGGGGCCCACAATGCTGTGGTAGCCGGGTTGGTATTTAGTTATACCACCCCCCGTATCCCCTGGGAGGAGGCTGTATGCAGCTATCTCGATTGGTCCCCGGAGACCATCAAGAAGTTTCAACAGTCAGACCCCACCACTGCGCGCATAATGGAATACCTACGGTCAGGTATTAAACCGGCAAGGCCTCTAGTTTCCCTGGAGGATAGGGAAGCGAGGCGGTTGCTAGCTCAATGGACCGAGCTAGAGATCCGAGACAGCATACTATGTAGGTGGAAGACAACTCCCACCAACGGTAGTCTGTTGCAAATAGTGATACCCGCCCCGATGAGGAGGGATATCATGTATTATTGCCATGGCCACCAAACGAGTGGCCATTTCGGTAAGAGAAGGTCGATAGAGCGTCTACAAAGGCGTTACTACTGGCCCGGTATGAGAGGCGACCTGCTCCGGTGGATCGCCACTTGCCCGGATTGTTGTAAAAACAAACCGGGACCCGGCCTGGGTAAGCAACCCTTATCACAGGAATTGTTTGGTGTCAGATTCGCTCGAGTAGCGATAGACATCATCAGTGGGATTAAGACGACGCCGCGAGACAATACTTGTATGATGGTTGTAACCGACTATTATACTAAGTACACTCGGGTGTTCCCCCTTCCTAACCACAAAGCCGCCACATGCGCGGAGGCATTTGTGAAAGGCTGGGTGCTGCATTTGGGTGTTCCTCTTATGATGCACAGTGACCAAGGAAGGGAGTTCGAGTCAGAACTTTGGCAGGAAATGTGCCATTACCTAGCCATTTGTAAGACCCGAACAAACCCGTACCGACCACAGTCGGATGGGCAGGTAGAGCGCTTCAATAGAACCCTCATACAAGTACTAAAGCCCCTGGTTAATACCCACCAGGATGACTGGGATGAACAGTGCGAGTTTGTAGTACATGCCTACAACAACACTGTCCATTCATCAACTAACTGCACCCCAAACATGCTAGTGTTCGGCGAGGACATCATAATGCCCGCCGACTTAGTGTATGGAGTGGTTGGAATAGACCCGGAGGCGCCCTGCACGGTGCTGTTTGTAGAGTCATTAAGGGACCGGTTCAAACAGGCATACGAGGCCGTTCGGAAAGAACTGCTGAAGAGTGCGAAGTGGCAGAAGGTGGGCTATGACACCAATGCTAAACGAATTCGTTTTAATGTTGGGGACAAAGTACTAAGGTACTACGAGCCGCTGGATAAGCTGAAGCTCGTAACGCCTTGGGAAGGTCCGTTTAAAATCGTTCGTGTCATCTCCGAGTCCACGGTGATGATAGAGGACTGCCTGACGGGTAGAAAATGGAAGACAAATGTCGGAAAACTTCGGCCCTGGAAGGGGCGCGAAGAGGCGGAGAGGGAGTTCGGCTACAAACCACCTGAATCTGTCCCTAGTGGACCGAGCGTGGTAGTACCGACGAAGCGCCCTAGAGGCCGGCCGAGAAAGACGCCGGGAGACGAGGTTATGGTAAAAAAGAAGACGAAGGCCAGGAAACGACCTAATCGTAAGAAATGGAAGAAAGTCTCGCTGAGTGAAGGCATTACGTATGGGAAGGGTCCCGCTTTGACTAAGCGAGATCCAGAAAAGGCCGTACGTAAAGCCGGGAAAAATAAAATGCTAACCGAAGGCGTTAGACGCAGCCCCCGGTTGAGGTCTGCTGTAACCTAACTCAGTACACAACGAGCTGCTGCGTGTTGTCCGCCATAGGCAGGCAACATACGTTCTACGGCTAGAGATGTCGAACGCGCCCCCCCCCGGGTGGCTGTATCCCGTGAGTGGCGGTCGGATTAACCGGTACATTCGCTTTGAAGCGTTGTATACACCGCCAAGCTCCAGACGATAGCACTCGGGTAGTAGGCCGCGTCTCACATGTCGAGTCGAATGTTGGTTCGGATCTAGTTCCCTAGGTGGCGCTACTGGTGTGGCGGGAAAGCGCGGAACTAGGTCACCGGATAGCCATGGCGGGATCTCGCGAGACGAGAGGTCTGACGTCATACTGGTCATAACTAGAGCGGACTCGTGGTGGTTAGACGCCACCCGTTTTTGCTCTAGTTATTTGTCGGCGGTTATACAGCCTGTAGCTGTCGTGTTAGCCTAGCTAATCCAAATCCTCTCTGTTGGACGAATCCTTCGGGAGGAGTCCAACAAAACTTGCCAATTTATTTTGGAAGTCGGACCCGGTGCCATGGCACAGGGAACGATTGACGCTGCGCGTCAAACTGCCAACATTCCGTTGGAACAAGACGAGGACCCGAAGGTCTCGTCTCGGGTCGAGGAATCTATGGATTCTTCGACAGAGGAGGCCGCCCGGACGCTCTCGGCTATGGCCGAGGCAACCGACCGGGAGAGAATGCCACCTCCACCACCGCCACGCCCGGAGCGCCCGTCTACAACAGCCGCTTCGGGTAGCAAAGTGGATGTCCTGGACATTCCAATGTATCCTCCGGGATTCAGGACTCAGATCAGACGTCTAGCACACGTTGATCGCCAGGAAGGTATCGTGTACACCTCCTGGGGTACGTACATCCCTATGCACGCCTCCATGTTCGGATGCGGGCCCATGGCGGTGGAAGAGGGCGTGCCCGAGCCCATACCAGATGATCTTAAGACTATGGTAATGGACTCGTGCAGTGACGAGCTGGCTGACAACATGCCAGTTTCTTGGCTCCGCAACTATCTGAAGTTGGCGGAGAATATGGCGACTAACGAGAATTTAGCTCGAGCCGTCTTGATCTCTGCGGGCATCATCCAGAAGGCCGCGGAGTTAAGGGAGTCCGAATCCGACATGGATACAGACTCCACAGTTACCTTGTCGTCGGTGGAAACCGACCGGGTCAAGCGATTGACCCGTAAACCTGCGCCCAAGGGTCCTTTCACTGAGAGCGATCTGGAGGCTGAGGATGTCCGCATCGCCGTCGAGAGGTCCACGACCGAGACCGACCCAGCTGCCGACATCCCGGAGGCACCTGGCGAGATCTCGGAAGAGGACATCTCGCGCCAGCAGGCTGCTGTAGAGGCAAAGCGAGCCGAGCTTGCCAAGCAGCAGAAGGAGCTCACCGCGGCTCGCCGGGCCCATCGCAAGCAGCAGGCCCAACAAAAATCTGAGATCTCTTCCGACTCTGACTCCCCGGTCAGCGGAAGGAGGAGCCCTCGGACAGTGGACAGGAGCCGACGCGAGTCGGATTCCAGTCCCGAAGTTCCGGCCCAACCGACTAAGGTTGTGCGCCGGAAGAAAAAGAATGGAGCGAAAGCGTCTCCGGCAGAGCCCACGCCCCCCACCAAGCCGAGGGGTAAGGGCAAACCGAAGACGCCCGCTCCCACTACTACAACCACCACGGAAGCCACCTCGGTTACTGCATCTTCTGCAGCCAGCACGTCGGGTGCAAAGGCGAAGTCCCCTACCAAGGCTTCGACTGGTACTACCACCTCCAGCCGAGCCAGCCGTAGGGGAGCTAACATATACACGGACAGTGAGGAAAGCGAAAGCGATCCAGAGCTGCCCGAGTCTGCCAAATCTGATTTGGAGTCTGTGACAACGTGGGAAGAAATGACCACGGATGTTCCCAAGGACGACAATCAGAAGTGGATGTGGAAGAATGCAGCCGAGGGGTTCAAGGAACGGACTCCCCGCTGCTTCGCGGACTGTGCTTACGACACAGTCCACTACATGTGTCCGAGCGCCGTCAATAAGGACGGTGACAGCGATGACGAGGAGTGGATGAAGTCCGGCCCCTCGGATACGCCAGTAGGCAAGTTCTACCTGATTTGGATTGACCAGCTCAAGTCCAAATTAGGCTCAGTCTACAGCTACGAGGCCCGGACGAAAGTCCAGTGGGCAATGACCCAATGGGGACCAACCGGCAACCGCCGAAGGTGCCCGTTCGAGTCTTGCCAGCTGGCTCTCACGGGTGAGAAGGTGTTCGAGACGAAGCCCCGCTTCGCTCGGCACATCGTCGAGTACCATATGCATCACAAGCCTGTGATGATGTGTGTGCTCGGGGACCGCCCGAGTAAACATTGTGATGGCTCGTTCAGCACTCACCGGCGCCGAGACATGGCTCTGCATTTGCAGAAGGCCCATGGCATCGGCCTGGAGAAGACCAGGAAACGAGCCATCAAGTGCTTCAGCGAGCTCCTTGCTAATTGGTCCGCGCTGAGCATTAAAGAAGTGAAGGAGCAGGCATTCGAGACCGGATTCTGCTCGTGGAAGAGCGGCAACTTGCTGACGTTCTTCCAGACGAACTCCTCGTCCACGAAATTCGGGATGCCCAGTGAGGTGCACCTGAAGGTGAAAAAGTGGCGAGGAGACGACAAGCGAGAGAAGGCCAAAGCCCGCTCTAAAGGTCCAAACGGAGGCACAGTCACGACTACTGCTTCCAAGAGGACCCGAGCAGACCGGTCCGTGAGCCCTTCGGGTGGCAAGGACCAGCCCAGACCAGCCAACCCAGCTGATCGTCGCGAGTCGGGACAACAAGTCTCGGCTCTAGATATGCCTGGCAACCAGGCCCGCAGGTCGGGTAGCCAGGCGACCGCACCGGCGACTCCAGCCACCTCCACACCTGCACCCGCGGAACAACGCCCGGGCGAAGCCTCTGGCGGCCTGGATGATGGGGGCGAACTCTTCGCTCCCCCATCCGGGTATTCTACTTGGTGGGCTGGAGAGGGATCCTCCGGCAAGCGCCCCACGTACAGCGAGTACGCGGCGAAGTTCCCTTCAATGGGACCGGCTGGACCCGAGTCGCAGGTCCTTACCTCCTTGGGCCGGGCCAAAACCCGTGGTAGAGGCCGCGGTGGGCTGGAGTCCACCCGAGGCTCCCCGGGTGGTGGCCGAGGCCGAGGAGGCATCACGGTGGAGGGCCCGTCTGCTCCTCCAACAGGCACCCCGCCTGTCTCAGTGGAGGCCCCCGCGCCACCACCAGTGATAGTTCCACCGACGGGCCCTCGGGTACCCCTAATGGAACTGATCTCCGGTACCCTGTCAGGTCTTCAGGATCCGAATACGTTCGTCGACCACCGCGATGTCCGAACGGTTCAGATCCAGAATGACCTGATGGCAGAATGGCAGGCATTGCACCGCCAGCAGTCTGTTGACTACTGGCGTGTGATGACTGAAGCCACCGTCAATCTGGTCTACGAGATCCAGAGGCGGGAGGAAGAGAAAATAAGGGAGCTGGAAAGGAAAAAGGTCGAGGAAGCCCTCGAGTCCTGCCGGCGGAAACAGAAGGAAGCCGAAAAGCTTAAAGAGTTTCACGAAGCTGAAAACTCCAGATATATCCATCGATTTAAGGAGGCTGACCTCAAGTTTTTCCTGGCATTCGGGAAACATCTGGAGGAGTGGGACGGCTTACCGTCGTCTCTTATCTTCGTACCAGATATACCCCCGGATGCCCCGCCAGCCCCGGCTACTCCACCGGTTCTGGCCACTCCACCGGTCCCGGCTGCTCCGCCAGTTCCGGCAGCTCTCCTGCTCCCGCCCCCCACTTGGAACACCCGGGCTGTCCCAACTGCCACGGTTGCTGCACCAGCATCCGAGGCAATGGACAGTCCGTCCGCAGTGATGAGGGCCTTGAGCTTGGGGAGCGAGACTCCCAGCGAGGCTTCAGCGGCGCTCTCTACGAGCAGCTGTAGCAGCTCGGCTCCATCTGCCTCAGTGGAGCCGGCTGAGAAGATGGACACAGATCCTGAAGATCTTTGAGTGTCCATCTGTTGGTGTCTCCTTGTACCCGAGGGTAAATGCATTTAGTATGCCAGAGGCACTGTTCCTTACGCTGGACTCCTGATACCTGGAACGTAACCTGCAGCGAGGATGGACGCTAACCCGAACACCCAAAGGACTACCACATCTAACCGGGTCTCCATCTTCCCATCTTCATCAGGGCACATCATAACAGCAACGTGGTTTGCCACCACACACATGTCGCCGGGTGGAGCTGCAGAAACCAGTCGTTCCAGGTTCGCCGGAAGTCCGGTATATTGTAAGGGTGATCCTGCTACCCTGGTAGGACACCTATATTTCATATTTTGTATAAATCTATTTTTATATCGTATATTATATTCTTGTAAGTAAAAGTACTCAAAATTTTTTCTCGGGTTATTTACCCCACCTCGGGTCGGTAAAAACATTGTAAAAATTTATTAATATCACCTTACTACACATCCAATATTCTTCATCGCGTCTCATGTTTAATAATAACACACCTGTAACATTACCACCATAGGTCGATGGTCCATAAGGGGCCACTTCCTATTTTTGTTATTATTTATAAACACTTCGGGTTATATACGATGATGCCTTATTATGTACATATAACTTATAATGCCCCTTAAATGTTCTATATTTAATACGAACTGTGTATATATAGACTTACCTATTTATTTATAACACCACTGTATAAAGTCAACAATAGTTACTTATTAATTACACCCAACCCTAGGTAAAGTCTAGTGGGGGTGGTGTAGGGGCCGACATCATTGTATATATATTAGTGCCGTTCATCCGAGAGACGTGTTCGTGTGGTGCTTGTTCCTTCTATGCTAGCTAGGTGTCGCTTTGCGATACCTCGTTGGTACAAGAGGGGGCAGCACCATGCCTCGCGTCCAGCTCCTACTAAGGAGCCGGACGAGCGGCAGAAGGGGACTGGACATGGTCCAGTCCAGACGCTAGTACTTTGTTGTCAAAGAGATCAAATAAAGTCCTACCCGAGAGGTAGGGGTTTCTGGGGCTTTGCCCAACCCGAACTACTCGTGTTGTGTTGGTACATCTAGTGGTAAGCGAGCCAAAGAGCCACCCAACATATAAGTCAATACGAACCATTACAGTACTACCACTGAAATCTAGATTCTCAGTTATTCCAGCCCTTAGAGACCCGACAAACAGAACAGCCCTAGTTCTAAAGACAAACAACACGACCATTTCCCTCCCAGTTACCCCACCGTCCCAAATCCCCACTGATGAAGCTGATGGAGAATGTGAGACTCTGATGCCTCATCCATCAACAATGACAATGACCGAGTTATTTGCTGCTGTTATGAAAAGCAGCATTGCTGTTGGAAATGAAAATTAGAATTGTGACCTACATTGCCTTCTCATACATATCTAAGCACATGTGTCAATTACCCACCACCTTTATCAGTAAATACATATTGGTATTATAAAGATCTATCGTTGCCATCTACCTTTGAAACCAGTTTGCATTTTTGCTCATGTTTTACCTGTACCTTACAGACCCGGCCTAGGTCTGCCTTACTATTTATGAATTGTGTGTATATATGTGCCGGAAGTGAAGTTAGTAGTTAGTGTCTAAGACTTCCTATTCCAGAACTGTATTAATGTAACTGTATAAATGTTGGTACTATGCAAGAAGGGAGTTAGTAGTTAGTCCATGACTTCCTTGTCTTTAAATTGCCAGTGTATTTTACCACGACGACTTAAAAAGTGTAAAATTTTGTCTGAAAATGTTAGTTAATGATGTACGATACTTATTGGTATTTGATTCAATAGCCTTTTTATAATAATTTAGAAGCACACTGTACTATATTCCAAATTAGCACGAGTACTACACAGTAGACCCATTGGACCTTTTTTGAACAACTTGTAGTTTTAAGGCCTTTAGTCAGTCGCGCATGGGACGCTTGATACTAATTAGGGGGTATATGTTAGATCCCAATCTGCCTTATCTATTAAAGGCATATTCAGGTATATAAGTGTTACATAACATTACGTCATATTACCCCATAATTATTAATTATTATATCCTTAATAACATATATTATATTAATATGAATATTATACATCGATATACATCTATATCACATATTTCACTTTGCCAAGCGAGTTCCCATATGTTACATAACCCATATAGTTCACGTACCGACCACCAGGTGGCAGCAGCGTGCGCGACCACTGTTATTATGTCATAGCGCCTCATTGGCTATCATTATAACCAATCACACGGTATTATGTTAATTACCTGGAGCCGCCCGTGCTCCAGCACGTGACTGTGGCATCATAAAAGCATAGGGCACATGTGCTGGGAACACTCGACACTCCAACTCCAGGGCGTATCACACTTAATAAACACCATCCTCAATCTACTTGGACGCCTTTAAGACTCATCCTTATTCTGTAGCCCACTCAGGTACTACAATGAGTCCCTTCCCCCACCCACCCATCCACCCACGCCCTGTACAATTTATTTGTATTTAATGATGACATGTGGAAGAAATACTTGTCTTTTAGATTTTTTTCTTTTTTAATTCCAATGAGCATGCGTCTTCATAGTATAGAGTAAAACGCTGTGTCAAAATCAATCAACTAGGATATGACATGAAGAAGTATTCTTTGGCAGAAAATACAAATAACTTTTTTTCAATTTTTCAGTCCAATGCATAGAGTGGTGAAGTGTCCTAAATTGTTTGCATTTTCTTTACTTTCTGCTTTGAAATGATTTGCAATATGTCACAAAGGGAGTGGTCATTATTTATCAACAGGGGAGGGGGGTGGTGGGTTTGAGGGGGGCGTAAAATTTTCAGACCCCTCCCGGGGGGGCTAAAAAAATTTTTGACCCCTCTTGAGGGGGGGGCTAAAAAAATTCACCCTCTTTTTAGCGAAAAAAAGCTAGATCAAAGAGGGGCGCGAAAACTCTCCGCACCTCCAGTGCGGGAGGGCGCAAAAAATTTTGACTGCCGTCGAGGGGGGGCATAAAAAATCTTCGCGCATCTGTGTGAAAACCCACCACCCCTCCCCCCGTTGATAAATAATGACCACTCCCTAAAGAGTAAATCGAAACACTATTGATCTAAGATAGGTCCAGCCTTAACAAATTACAGCTCAGTCAGGGTGGCAAACATGTCAAAATACCAAGGATATTTTCAATGTAATTGCTGCAACTGAATAAAACTTATAATGAGGGATATAATCATTGAAACATGAAGAGTCGCAATCACAAAAATTCAGGTAAATGTGATTATATCCTCGTCATTTGCAATTCATTTCTATTGCTTAGGTGGCACAAAGGTATCACACAATGGCTATTTGGTTGATTGATTGATCAACTTATTATTGCATACTGTCCCACATTGCATGAAGCACTAGGTAAAAAGCATGAATTAATGCCAGATAACAAAGATAGCAAAGTGCCACATGTTACCATGGCAACAAATGTGCAGTCTGGAGTGGTCATTTATGTCCACGAGTCCAATAACTTTTATTGCCCCAAATACAGGATTGTGTTATCTCATTTGTAGCTATAAGTATAACAAGGCCATGGGTATTGATAATATGTTGATATCTTGGGGGGGGCATGCATCCTATTATTACTTCATGCAGTATATACAGTACAGGAGAGGTAAATATCCCCATACTAGGTACATGTATAAGCCCCAAAATACGTTATGATACTTGATAGGACTTTCCAGAAAAGAATAGAATCCAACTGATTTCAAAGATTCAAGATGGTTTTATTGACTAATGAACAGGTACGCTTATGTCAGCACCAGGGTTTCATTTACAATGTTGTAGACAGATTTCATATATGAGTATAAATTATACAGTTCACAGCTCCTGGCCTTTTAGATGATTTACAATATTGGGCCACTGCTAGTATTTGAGAAAGTTTTCTAGTGTCATTGTGTCTTCAAATAACCTTCGTTTTTCTTTTAATTGATCAGCATCAGTAAAGTTGGTCTGTCTCAATGATTTAACGAATTATTCCTATTCTTATGTGAATGCCTGTTTTGACATGCCTGTTGTTATCAGCATGATAAAAGTGACAAAAGCTCTGAAGTTGACGATTACTGTACCAAACTATTCAGCCTTGATATGCTTGCAGTCATGATTCATTCACGGAAACGGGCGGCCATTGAGAGGCAATAAACCTTTACAGTGACTGCTTGATCTGTAAGGTCTACATGAAAAAGTTGTGTTTCAGGTTATCTAAATTTGCTCGAAAACAAGAAGCACGTCAGGACTGTACATCATTTGTAAACAAATGTGGAGATCGCCACAGATGAAATGTCTGATTTTGAGCCAACTGCTCTCAATATCCCATTCTCCACTCACATCATCACATTACAAACTCATTAAAACATCTACTGAACACTTAAACTGCCTAGTATTCAACCGAATTGAGTCTGCAAAATCAAGCTCATTTAGATCTCACTTGCACCTTTGAGGATTTACCGTAGTATCTCACATACCGAGGCACAAATATAAGGCTCACCCCACACCCTGAGTTAAAAGGAAAGGTGTAGGACACACATGATTTTAACCTCTTTAGTGCTGTTCTATGATATAATATCCTTGCTCATAGGGTACACCCCCTTTTGCTGATTTTATTAAGTGCAGTTGAGGTCCATCCTCGCGTAAAATAGAACAAGCATGTTTAGTGTCAATATTTATGACACCTATCTGTAAATATGCTAGCCATTTTCAGGGTTGTCTACTTTTCAATCTATATGATTATTATGATATTCGGTATGTGAAAAGCTGCTTCCCTTCAGGTTTTGAAAATACACCAAAATCCCTTTCAGACTACGGGGAATAGTTGTTTTCTCAAGAGAGACTATCCTCAGATCCCTAGCAGAGATATTTTAGCAGTGGTACCTGAAACACATTTTTCACATATCTCTGTGGACACTTGGCCTATTGAATTAATGAGGGCAGGTCCCTTCACACAAGAGGTGCTAGATAGGGTAAGGCCCCTTGTTACTGGGGGAATTAATCCATCACAGGAGACCTGATGATCAACTGCTCGTCTATAGAGGATAATTCTATGTGGATTTAGCCAAAGAATTATGAATGTGCTTAAACTGAGTAATAATGCACAGATGAAGCTGAGAAATGGTCAGGGGAAACATTATTTCTGTACCTATTTCAACATGAACGAGGATTGCAATGGCTGAATCAAGACAGGTGGAATGTCACTGAGTGAAAGATAGTGATCATGCTCATCTCTGACATGTTTGTTGGTAATGTTGGGTGCTTCCAGCTGAAATGAATATATCTAGTATCCACAATAGAGACTCAGTAATGACCTAAAACTTGGATAGTAACTTTAAATTGAAAATTACTAAACTGAATCACCACTCCATAGGATTACTACAGATATCATTTTCAACTTTTTGATTTCTGAAGGAAATACCTTTCTCATAAAACTAAATCTGCAGCCCTGATTTCAATACCTTGGATTCAATGCCGGACCATGGCCTCTTTAACTCAGAACAACATTGATGTTCTTAACTGGACTACAGATTCAGCAGTTACAGTGACTATGGAATCAGCTACTGAATACCCCATCCTGACAGGAGTTAATATATCTAGACCTGTGGACTATTTCATCATTATAATGGTCCCTTTGTTTTTTCTCATGCTAATAGGCAACTTTGTTGTGCTAGTGGCCATTTGCAAAACCAGCTCTTTGAGGACCAGGGGTCATGTATTTGTTATAACATTATCATTGTCCAGCATTCTGCTGCTGCTGTTTAGTATACCCTCATGTATACTGACTTATCTTTGTAAGTGTGGTCTACCACCCATATGGTGCACCGTCGTGGGATTTGCTAAGACAATGGCTGTACACCTAACAATGATTAACATGTGCAACATAGCTGTGTATAGGTTTTTAAAGGTGACTTTCCCTACAAGACAGTATCTCTCAGGGAAAAAAGCTGTTGGTTTACTACTAGCACTATCAATTGTGCTTTCTATTGGTATGCCTTTTGTGTTCCTTGCATGTCGATTTATTCGCATTGCCTACATCCCAATATATCACCGCTGCACCACAGACCCTATCAACAGTTCCTTCTTTTATGGGATTTATGTACTTGGCATCTTTTGTGGGTGCCTTGTAGTGGCCATTTTGTGCTACCTGTGCATCTACATTGTATTGAAGAGGAGTAATGGCAAGGTTGGCACCATTCGAGTTAAACCGAAAATAGTCGGTCAGCCAGGCCCCTCTTCAGGGACTCAAGGGAAGAACCAAGCAAGCTCATCCAGTGATTGTAACACAACCCCAAAACCAAAATTGGAGAAGAATGCCTCGGTTGAGCAGAAATTGCACTCAAATGGTGTCTCAACTCATAGAAGAGAGCTGAAACTCTTCAAGATTTGCTGTATTAATTTCTGTGTGTATGTGGTTGCTTACACACCATATACTGTGCTTGCCCTCACTGGAACTATGTCCACTGAAATCCATAAAATCTTCTCTATATTCACATGGATTGGTGTGTGCATAAGTCCTATTGTGTATGGTTTACTCTATGAAGCAGTCCGTAAGAAAATATTAAACATGACAATATGCCGGCCAATCAAAAAGCTGCTGATCTCATGTCAACCAACCTTGGAAATGAATCCATCACATGATACAGACCACTCGAGAGAGGCCCGGTCTTAGGTTCTCATCTATATGTATATGCATCATGGCAAAATACTTATTTAAGTACAATATTTAAGTATTATATGCTAAATAGAGATACAATATGAGTTGGACACACCTTTATCATAGATGTCAAAAGTGTAATGCATGGTCACCATAATGTAATGTATTTCATATCACATTTATGCTCCTTTATTTGCCATTGCATTTGATGTGAAATCTGCAAATTTATTTATGACTGCTTATGGAATTGAGTCATTAATGTGCAGTCAACTGCAAAAATACGACTGTATAATCTCTTCTTTGAAATAAGAAAAATCCAACCCCATACAGATGTTAAATGGATAATCTTCATACATGAATGCAGTGCTGTATGATTAGCCACTATTATTACACGACTTCTGTGATTTTGGGTGCTTCTTCTGGATATTCCCATGCACATACCTGTCGATATTGCACACCATGATGCATGCATCATGACTTTTGTAAGGTGTGCGGTTATCCAATGATAACAGGCACCCAGTGCTATTATCCATGGATAACATGCCTCCTTACATGTCCTTCATGTCATATGTTACATGTTAAAACCTACGAAATTTTCATTGCCAGGGTAGGGGTCGAACCTGCAGTCTCCTGGTCCCAAATCCAACTCCCTATGCAGTGCGCCATAGGCACTGACGAGAAATGCTTGGTTAGAACCAAGTCTCTATAAGTCATTGATATGGTTGTGACCCCCCACAACAACTCTCACATGTGCAAGGTTAGAATAGCATTATAATTATAGAGGACTGCTGGATGTGTTCAAACCAAGCCAAGCTGGGCACCGAGGTGTGTGTGCTGACGGTCTAGTGGGTAGCGCATTGCGCTCAGCTTGTAGAGGTAGGCGGGATGAGTCCCGGTCCATGCAAACTTTTTTTTTCGCATTCAGACCAAACCAACGGCTGCCGGGCGCCGAGGTGTAGTGTGTGTACACACACTATGGCAGGCTTCGAGTCCCGGGAAGGGGAACAAACTTGTTTTCAACTTGAATTAATTGATATTCTATTGATTATCTATTGATATCGTGTAATAAAATAAGTAGTTAATGGATAATTCATGACTTTTGTGTGTTAGCAAAGGATAATTACTTGGGCTGCACCCTCGTGTAATTATCCTTTGCTAACACACAAAAGTCATGAATTATCCATTAATTACTTGTTCACTACTGGGGGTGTATTCTGGCATTGTACTAACAAAGGGTTTTCCATTGACCAAAGCTTTCAGACATTTGTAGACTATTTATTGGAAAATAAATCACACTAAAGCAATCAGTCTCAATTGAATTGAATGTTGAAGATAATAGAAACTGAAAGATCCTCCCAAATGAATAATAAAAAAAAAGTGACCCATATCCAATGATGTCCCATTTAACATATTCCATAACCCATATCTCACATATTCTTTGGCCTGTATCCCATCATGAACCATATCCTATGGGCCATATCGTGTATCCCATGTTTCATATTCTATGAACCCTATCTCAAGTTGAATACTGAAGGTTCATAGGTTTAACCAAGGGGCCCTGTATTGCATCCCCCCCCCATGCAATAACTCTACCCCGTATTTTCACAGACTTTGAGGATTTGTAGAGCATTGCTGTAGAGACCACTGAATCAAGGATATTAAATGCACGTTCTGCCCATAAACAACTGACGCTGGTGTATAGGAAGATTGAGGACAGTACACCAGGCCCACAACTCTCTGATACAGAACACAGCAGACGTAGAGGCAGACCACGGAGTGTATATGGGTCTATAAATACCCATCTGGCCCATACTGTAGACCGAACACTATAGAGGATATACCCCTATGTATAGATAAATGGTCCATGTACTGCATCATGCCAGGCAAAGCATGATGCACCAATGAATCGATGTCCATTTCTTGGCTGTTTATCGACAGATTTCAATGTGTAATATATCAATTTCAAGGTTTTCCACCATGCCGATTCTATTTTTTACACTTTTAGATCCACTTTCTTGATAGTTACTGAGATAGAGTGCATCATGTCAGTCAAAGCATGATGGACAAATGAATCAATGTCAAGGTCAACTTTAGTGGGTTCCATTGATCGCATCGGGATGCAAAAATAGGGTAAATCAAACGTGCCAAACACAATGAAACGTACTACAAGTCTGAGTTATCAACCCCCACTGAAAAAAAAATTGATTAGAATCTTGACGTGATGCCTACTTTAAGGTCGACTTTAGCGGGTTCCGTTGATCGCATCGGTATGCAAAAACTAAGAAAATAGGGTAATCGAACTTGCCCAACGCAATGCGACGTACTACAAGTCCGAATGATGAACCCCGCCGAAAAAAATTGTTTCAAATATTGACACGATGCCAGGCAAAGCATGATGCACCATTGAATCAATGCCTATTTCTCAGCTGTTTATTGACACATTTAGTTTTACACCCCAGAGGCGGTCTTGGACCACCAATCTCGGACCACGCATGCAGTGTCATGCTTTGTTCAAATGTAAGTTTCCTTCAATTTATCGGCACCATGCGGCAAACAAGGACGAGTTGTGACAATAATCCATATATCGCTGCATTGTAAACAAAAACAATTTTGCAGCAGTACCAGATGCCTACCTGTGTGACTGGCGCCAATGACGAGGCCAATGCGTCCATCAACTGTGCATTGGCTGTTTGTAAACACTCGCATGCCTGGTGGCCTACAACTCGTCAAATATGCGACAAAATGATTAAAATCTTGCAAATTGTCAGATATAATGTTTTGCCACAACTCGTCAGTTTTTATTGCAGGGAACCGGGAATGAGTGAGGGAGGCGAGTACTGAAGCCAATATCCCCTTTTCCTGTCCTGCAAGATCAGCTTGGTGGATGGTATGAAAATGCAGTCTACCTGGTGTTAGTAGATGAGACACAGCTAACTGACAGAGCACCCAGAGCCACGATGAGCACTTTAATTGCCCACATTTAGTTTTACACCCCCCAGTGTGAAGATCTACCATATTCATTTGGGTGTAGAATCATGCAAATAAAGTAAAAAACAACGATGTTAATGCTTCAGGGGGTGCCCCTATTAAAATTATTTTTGTATAAAGGTTTTGACCATCTAACAATTTATTTTCCGCCCCCACTGCTTAGTTACATCCTACATATTTGGCGAAACTCTGAAAATTATTTTTGGGCACTTCAAAAGTGGGGTTATACCCTAGTCAGAGTGACAAATACCTTCAAACTTAATCACTTAGGGTTTGGTGTATCTTTAAGGATTATCAGAATTATAAAATATTTATTTTAAATTTTTTTTCTTATTATTTCTGTGGTAAAATATCACCTTTGAAACCAGAGAAAATCTGAAACTGACATCTCTGCAATGTGTCGTTTTGATCATACATGATATCTCCATTGGATTAATTTCGTTTTCTGAGGTTTCGTTAGCTTTAGGTGTTCTTTAATCACTTCTTTTATAGAAAGTATTAGAGTAGATATTTGAAAGATCTCAAAACATGGTCTTTTATGCATCTCTCTTTGCAATTTGATTCAAGACCATGTTTATAAATACATCGATCACACATAGCAAAATCATTTTTCATACTTCTTTATTACGTCATTATCGCCTTCTTACTATATACACTTTTCGCACACTCTTCCTTATATATACACTTTCCTAGAAATCCAACCAATTTTACCTTTGTTCAAATCATAACGAAACAGGCTAACTTGAACAGGTCTTAAATTGGGAAAAATAATGCTCTCATGAAACCGATATTCACAATACACAGGGTACCAAATCGGTCATGTTTAAATGAAAACGTTTGGCGTAAACTCTTTTAATGTGACGTATCTAACATTTTCCCTGCTGTCGCCACCTTAAAAATTCACTTCTTTGATTAGTAACCTAATACACCGGGTCTTCCCCCGCTCTCCACATACACATGCACGCAATTACACAATTCGTGATTGTAGATATATACATATCTTCCATTCTCACTTAATCTACCTATTAAGGCTTTTTTCTTATATTTTTCTGGGGATGGGGGCTAACATCAATATAATTGACCTACTTAGAAAATGAATATATAGGTACAGTTTGGTAACTGATCCACAGAAATGATATGGCTTTAAGCTATACGAGAAATTTATTTGCTTTGCAAAAAAAATCATTAAAAGCATGTTGCCTTCTTTTCTCTACCAGTATTATATCTAGCGCTCTGGGAGATGAAATACATTTCAAGTGGAAGGCAACTTTCAACTCCAAAAGTGATGGGCACCGTCATTTTACCACTGCTTTCATAACTTAGGTCATGTCCATTAACAACGCAGGATATTTTGTGCCATATAACAACACATAAATTAAAATACATTCGCTGCAATAGTTTTTGGTTCACAGTTCACTTCAAGAAAGAAAACTTCATTGTCCCTTAACTGCGAGTTCCACATCTTATACATTACAACACAGTAAATAATAGCAGGAACTGTACACTGTATGCTAAATTATTTTGCTTCCCTTTTTTGTCATTATCTATACTCAATACCTTAATCTAGCTAATATAGGTATTCATATCATTGTGTCTTCTCCATTATGCCCTTCTATCGCCTATAACGGTCCCGTGACCGACTACGCCTGTGGCCATTATGTTTCTTTGATTTTCGCGACCTCTCACGGGACCGTGATCTTGACCTGTATTTGCTGACCTTATGCCGTTCCCGCTCGGGTGTTCGAGACCTGGACCTGTGCTTCTTGACGACTTTTTTGTATGACTTGTGGACTGGGGAGCGATCATTTGACCGGCTACCCGAGGTAGGTGAGGGGCTGCGATAACGGTTCTTATGGCGTGACCGGTTTTTGTCATTACTGATGTGGTGATTATCCTTTTTGTACTTCTTTGGAGAATCTCTGTACTTGCGTTTGGCAGCGGGGCTACGACTAGTGCTGCGGCTACGGCTAGAGTATGGTGATCTGGAAAAGAGTATATGATATGCATGTTACTAAGCCTAACATTTACCACAGAGGTATTTCCATCTTGACACGGTTTAGCAAGGTTTAATTCAAAGAAATTAAATAACAGCAGGCAAATGAACGGGAAATATTAACATTAGGCCACTGATATATTAGTTGTTTTTTTTCCTTTCCTGCATTTTTCTTCGTTGCTAACAAGCTGCAATGTTATAGTTAATACATATGCACTTTTACAAGAGCTGAAACTCAGCTGTTATAGATGCTCTGAGGTCAAAAGGTCCAATTGCATGAAACTTATATCTACCTGGAACGTGACTTGTCTCTGGGAGAGCGAGATCTTGACCTTGAGTGTGAGCGCGACCGACTATCGTCACTTGCAGAATGACTGCGCTTCTTCCGTGAGTTGTGATTCACCCTGAAACAATGGCAACTCTGTCAGTACCTGGAAGCTCCACACTAGATATCATACTCAAAACTCGACATTTCATGTTTTTATGAGCACACTAACACTAAACACAAATACAGTTTAACGCAGAATAAATTATGTAGTTTCAGAATCATACTTTATAGTCTCCATGTGCTTCTGTCAGCCAGGGATAACTTTTCACATCATAAACGACAAGTCAAGCTTAAAACAAAATGTGAGTGTCAAAAGATTTTGTTACTCACCCAGCACTGCTGTCGGACTTGTCGTCCTCAGACTTGATCTTTGACAGTGTCAGCGGTGACGGACTGACCTTGGTTGGCGTTCCTTCACAAATGGAAACAATCAGATTAACTTTATGTGAAGTCAGTGGTTTCTACAATAAATGTCACATATATCTCTTTGAAGCAACGATCTTTTTAACTGAGGGTGTGGAATTCTGCGAGGTGTACTGTTTTCACCGTTACCCTGCTGCAAATCCATTATTTTAAATCCATAGGAGTACCCTTTGTAAGAGGACAATTTTTTTTTAATTCCTACCTGGCCGGGACGTGGAGACCGGCGTGCCACCATCAGATGACAGACCCTTTGCCTTCAGCTTAGCTTCAATGTGTAGTTTCTTCGCCTCATTCACTACCGTCTCCAACTTCTCAGGGTCAGGCTGCAAAGATGACAACAAAATTATGTTTCAAGATAGATCCAACCCCATCCAGCAGTTTTAAGACGCTACATCCAACCACATCCAGCATACATCGGACATGGCCAATTGGATTCTACAATCTGAGCATTTTTCTCTCCATGTGAAGAGTTATCATTCCTAAGAAGTACCACTCAGTTACTGTACTATACACAATATTACCCTTGATCAGTTGCCAGTCATTTACATCAAACATATACAGCTAGAGTCAATTAAACATTTAGTTCCTACCTTTTTCCTGGCATATAGCCTGAGGATGGACAAACAGATGTCTTGAAGGTCGATCTCCTTGACGTCAAAGATGCCAAACCAAGCTGGATCGTTAGGCAGTGGAATTTGGAGTTGTCGAGCAGCGAGGTAGATGCACGCACATGCTATTGTCTCAGGATGGAACCGCACAAAGACGTTTGTCCTGAAGCTGTCATTCATGTAGTTCCTACAAAGAAGCAGAACAATTTTCATTACTACAAAGTCTTTACCACAACCAACCCTCACACTGCTCCCATGATCAGGACACCTTTACAAAATTCAGAGGTTTCGATCATTTTCCATTTACGTCTTTGTTTCCCAAACTGACTTCCCCAGTTTTCCAGGGTATTGCCTCTTTATGGAAATGCTCCATCAATTCACTGGAAATTATTTCAGTCCAAAGTTCTGATCAAAAAGTATGAAAAGCCTGTCGTACATCAGTGTAAGGGCTCTGGTTTTTATCCACATTTTTACATAGCGCTTAACAACACCAGATATTGGACTTTGACTACCTATTTTTTTTTCACCGGACATGAGTTTCACACAACCAGATTAAAGGCACAAGAGGACAAAAAGAGTTTACCAGATTTAACCCGGATCCGTCCCACACGCTGGACTGTAGTACCTACAGCAAGAGTGTCATCTGGCGCTCCAAAGATGCTATGTGTTAGGTGGGTAGGAGCATTGTACATACCAACTGGAACTGATGCCGTCATCCGAGTATTATCAGCCAGCATTTCTCGAATGTATTCCTATTACCGAGGTTCTATGGCAAGCGCCGTCTTTATAATTTTCAAGTTTTCATCTTTGCTGGCGATTACCTTCCTCTGCACACATTCAGGGACATTTGACTATGTCCAGTGTGACTTCTTTGAGTGGACAGAATCTGTGCCTTTCAGCCTTGAGATTCGTAGGTGGTGAGTATTGGTTGAGCCTTGAGATGCCTAGACAGGTACATGGTCAGATCCGGAGGATACCTAGAGCACCTGGAATAGTCTGCATATGGTTGTAAGGCAGTTGTGACTAGTACTGTCTTAGGGACCAACATGCAGCTGCTAATTATCATTATCATCATGTTCCAGTTTAAACGGTAAATTCAAGCTATTCATACTGTCAGTTTCTTTCAGTTCGAGGTTGTATATGTAGCAATTCTTTATGCTGTAAACTTACGATAACACCTTACGACATAGCAGCAGCTTTGGGTGTACACGTCATATCTACTGTTCTACCATTTCCGTGTTATGTTTAAAAGTTTCTTTCATATTACAAGGAAGACACCAGTAAAAGAAAAGAAACATAATTATAAACATAATGATTGGGAGGAAATATCAGGGGAATGATAGCCCATGTTTTTTTTTAGAGCAACAAGGGCACTGGACCAGGTCTAGAGTTGGTGCCTGACCATCGGGCCAGCATCTGACTACACCACGCAGCACTGCTGGCCACACCTGGGTGTTCTGTCCTCGCAGGGTGGAGTCTAGCAGGGACCAAGCGGAGTCAGAACCAGGCGATGGATGGCGCTGAGGCTGAGGCTGCTCATCACGAGTTGGGAACGAGCTCCTCACGACCCACGAGTTGGGAACGAGCTTCTCATCTAAGCAACCGTTGTTGGCTGTGTGTACAGGGAGCTGGGAGTAGTACTTTTGCTCCTTTTACCCACCTATGCTGTGGTAGGTAAAAGGAAGAAATAAAACAGTTAATATGTCCCTCTTATAGTCTCATGGTCAGTGAAAATGAAAACTGCACAGGCAAAAAAAGCAAAGTCCAATATCTGTTGCTGTGGTTATTCCTAATATGAATATTTCATGTTAGAGAACACCTTTACATCTTAACTATGTCATCCAGTGCCTTTTAAACTTACCACTTTCAGTGAGTCTTTCTGCGCCTATCTTTGTCTTAGGGTTTCAAGGAACATAATTAAGCGGTGTATTATGATTTACCGATGGGAAATGATGCCTTCCTATTCCCGTGCATATAATCATTATCTCATTGACAGTTGTGAACCAAGCTTAATGGTAAATCTATGGAGGAAATGCTGGATATGTTTCACCTCTTGGTTTCAGGTTCCCAATTTATAAGGGTTGAGTGTCCCATTCATATTCCCAAGTATAACTTAGTGTTAGGTAAATGGATTGAAATGTTCCATCATTCTGCTGTCCACAGGTTCACCTTTGCTTGAGAGATTCAGAGATAGTGATAGGAAACCAGGAATTTAAATACTCACCATGCACATTGGACGAAGCGCTGATTACCCTGCTGTTCCAGCACGTTCATATACATGACGATGATCTGCAGAGAGAAGGGTATGACGTTGAACATCTTTTACATTCGACAATAAACAATAAGGCACGCTCGCTGGGCGTGAAGTCCCACACCTCAAACCCTTCCAGGAGGGCGACCGGACAAGACACAGGGAGAATACATGATACAAACACTGCCTATTTGGGAACTAACAAGCCCAACTGGTGATCTTTCATAAGCCAGAAACATCAAGTTACAAAAATTTGTTTCAAATATCAATCAAGAAAATTGACAGTGATTCCATAAGTCACTTTGGGCATTGTTATTTCTCAGAACCAATTTAAATGACAAACAAGGTAGAGATGCTCACCTTATGGGGATGTTTGACGTGTACACAGAAACCGAGCTCCTTCAAGATTCTCCGCTCACTTTTGATGACCTGATTCTTCAAGTTGATGTAGTTCTGGTCAAGAATCAGCGGTGTCATCGTCCTGTAAAGAGACACCGAAGTATGGCTGTTAACAAACAGGCCCACTCATTCACCTTTCTGTGTTGTTGACACTCTGCCGAATAGATGATAAGTGTATTTCCTCTTTTCCTCAATTGATAAATGTGGAGCTCAGAAGAGTGGTATAGAATGTGGCCGTAGCCAACTGGGGGGGGGGGGGAATTGGCAGATTTGTAAGAAATGATCAAACTTTACTGAGTTGTTAACCTTTGATAGATTAAGCTGCTAAGAAGGAAATGCCCTTGGCAGATTTTGCAAATGTTTGCCCTGGAAAAGCTCTCGGCCAGATAAATTTGATAAAAGCAACACAAACAGGTTATGTATACTTAAGAGGTAATATAAATGTTCCAAACACATGCTCATAACTACAAAGACAAAAGGCCTTGATCTAACTTTTAAACATCTCAAATAAAGGTGCTGGCAGTGTTTGGTATACTTCAGAATCAGGTGCTGAAAATGTTCTGATCATCAAAGAGGTGCAGGGATACTTCTGAACAGCAACAGGTTCTGCTAAACATTAGGTGCTTGTACTGCCCAACATTTTAGGCAAGTACCAGGATAGCTAGGACAGTAACTGGTATTGCAATGGTTGCAAATTCCTCTGCGTCAGATGCCAATCTCAGCAACAGCTTGATATTTTTAAGACCAAGTCACTGAAAGGTACTGAGGTTGTTAGGACCGTTTCAGCTAAAGGTAATTGTAATGTTTATACTGAAACAACTGATGAGATTGTTCAGCAAATATCAGGGACAGCTAATTAGACAGATGAAATTATCTTAAAACATATCAGCATGTGTTGAGATCATTTTCAGGGATGGAAGTCACTAAGCACCAAAATCCCTGAAATGCTCGAAAAGAACCCCTTTAAATATAGGTTTTGTATAGGAATGTACAGGTTTTTGGAACATGAAAATCCCTGAAATCAGGGAAATCGCTGAAGACTTCCATCCCTGCATTTTGTTCAGAACATCATGTGCTGAGGTTGTTCAGCGCATCTCAGCTGCAGGTGCTGATTGTTTAGAACACATTGAAAGAGGAGCTGTAATTCTGTAAAACATTTCAGCAAAAGTTGAGATTGTTCAGAACTGTCAATAGGTCCTGATCTTAGCAACAGGTGCTGGTAATGCTTAGAACATAATTATTGCAGCTAGTTCTCAAGATTCTTCAGAACATCTTAACATCAGGTGCTGAGAATGTGTGCTGATATCGTTGAATCATCTTTGAATTCTTATCAACAGGTGCTCAGATTTATCAGAACATTGCATACTGCAATAAGTGCTGACAGTTTTTTTTGCCTCTGCCCGACCAGATTTCTCAACATTCAGGGTAAAAAAAATCAAAAGAGTCCTTAGAGAGGGACAAATATCAATTATTGATCCATCTATCGGGTATAAACTTGACAAAAATGTACCTTTTGTTGGCTCAAAAGTTCGTTTGGTGTCCAAAAATGTGACATATTATGGCCCCTTTTTTTTCTTTTTTGCCTATGGCCGACCAAAATGTTGACTGAAAGAATCTGTAATCCAAGTTATTATAATAACATGGCCTTAGCTAACAATATTCAGAACACCTCCGCATGATTGCTGATGTGCTACCTGTTTTGTCCTGCCAATTCTCCCATAGTATTTCAATTTACCAGCCACTCCTGAGCATCCACAAACACAATTCCTTCTCTGGGTCCTGTATAGCATGGTATATCAAGCAGATAGAGCAGTATTTACCAACTACATTCAGTTGTAATTTAGCTTTTCTGAAGTTAAATTTCTTAGCTTTCTTAGTGTAAGACGTATATATGGAAAATCGCTTAAATTTAGTCAGATTGGTTTGACTCAACTGCAAGTTATGTTTACTGCCTACCTGACTATCACATACAGGGACAAGTAAAATAAAAGAAACCATTTCTTACTTTGAGGCCCTAGGTCTACTTCTTGCTACCAACCGTCGAGATTTCACTGTGAATAATTATGGTGTTTATTTTTTGTGACACTACGCAGAGCATCCCAGAGAATACCATATAAATTTTAATAACCTGTTGTGTTCGACGAGTGTTGTTTTACAATAGTAGCTACAGGTGTTTAGACCTAGGACCTCAACATTGTGAATTCATGGTGCGAGAGCGTTCACTGAATACAGTAATATCTCAACCATGTTTACTCAACCTCAGGTGTCACAGTATAATGATGCACTATTAAGTTTTTATTATGTCCTTACATATGAATTCCCTGTGAATCCTGACTTAGGGAAATATTGTTAAGGTTAGGCTGCATAAAATTGATATTCAGCTTTGCAGCCAGTCTTTGTGAAAAAAAAGAAAGATGTTTTTGACAATTTTTATGCAGAATTTTGTAAAATGTAGGGCAATTTTATCCCCATTGTTCCATGTAATTAACAGGTAATATTTGGAAACTCATCAGCCCCATCACACAACAAACCCACATGGCAGTAGGAGACGACTATCCCCAGAAGCATAAATCTGACAAGGCTTTCTGTTTGTTTAGTTTTTGCTTGATTTAACCTCCACTAATAGTAATTAAAATTTAGCAAAGCAACTAAGTTTGAGTTCTTTCCTGTTTTTACCCTGTTTGATATAGGGCAATGCCTGATTGGATCATGCTTCTTTGTTTCTCATATGATGTCAAATAATCGGGTTCCACATTGGAATTTCTTGCTTCTTAAATGTAGCATGAGATGTTCCACACTCAGATCAGTGTTGCATAAATGACATACAGGTGCCACTTCACTTTCCAGAAGGTACATGTGTCAGTTTGGTTCTTACCGGTTGTAACCTGTTACAATCTTGTCTGTTTGTCCTCTTTGACCATTGGTCGGATAGCTTGCAGTATGTTAGTATTTTCAGTGATCCAGCTGGTTTCCATCTTCTTTGAACAGGGGCTTTTGCCATGGGTATTCAGTGTTGGCGGATCCGTGGGGGATGCATCCGCCACACTTTTTCAGGATGGACCTATAGATCATATAGAAAATTATCAAAATTTACATCCCCTTACATTTACATTTCTGGGCTGCTACGCCTCCACTGGGTATGAAGTCTGTATACAGTATCTGACATAGCCTATAGGCTTCTTCAGGGTATTTTTGGCAGCAGTATCTGTGGGCTCGTTTCCTTCTATTCCTATGCGGCTCAGTACCAAAAGCATATTTCTTTGCACTTTGTTTTCTGTATATGCTTCCCCCATGGCTCGGACCACAGCATTTTTTGGATACAGGTCATGTATGGCTTCCAGACAGTTAAATTTTCTTCTTGGGTATTCCACATGGACAAGATTCTGAGGAATTTCAAATCTTTCTCAACTGTAATTTGTTTCTCATGAAGGGTCAGGTATGGCTCTTCCTTGCATCCCCATCTCAAACAGAAATGCACTGCACAGGTCCTTGCTCTCTGAAAACTTGAAACCATTCCTGTGGCTCCATTTCTCCAGCCTAGTCAAGTGTCTGCCGGAGGTGCCATTCTATTGCAGGCATGTGTCATCCGTTGTAGCAGATGACAATAAAAGTGACCAGGCAAGCAAAAACACCCCTCTGCAGGGAAATTCATTATCAAAGTTCAAAATGAGACATTGGCTTAAATATTCCTAGTAGTTATGTCAGAACCCCTCCTCGAACATAGGTCATTATTCATATCTAAAATTGATGATTAAGCTGTAAATACATTATAAACCATAATAACGTTTAAAAACACAATAAATCAGCCTTTTTCATAAAAAAATACATAACAATATGATTTTTATCATAGATTTTGATCCAGAAGGAATTTTCCATTTCTGTTTTCAGTTTTGTGGTTTTGGTGGATATCCCCAAATATTGGCATAAAAATCTGCAAATTTCGATTATTGGAATGGTTGCCATGGCAACCAGGAACAGGCATATAGGTTGATTTCACATGAAAAATGTTCATTTTACCAATATGGGCCATTTTTAATGAAAATGGTGCATTTTAAATGAGACCATCGAATTCTGCATAAAAAATTAACTTAATAATTTTTATAATGATTTTAGAGTCATTTTGCCCCTCGAATGCCCCCTGGTGACCAAATGGGTAATTAAAAATCCCCCGCGGAGAGGTGTTCTCCCTTGATGGGTCACATATTATCAAGATAATTGATTGATTTGTTTAACATCCTCAGGCCGTAGGCCTCATGGGACTGTATCAAGATACAAGCAACACTGCACATTATCTTGTATTTGTTTGGTGACATTGTTGATCTTAGGCTACAAAAGGTATGCAGCCTTGATGTAGGGTAGATTCACCTCAAGTCAGCCACATACCTGGAGACGGCCACCCCTCCAGGGATACTAGAAGTCAGGTTGATATTGAATTATCCTTACCAACTAGTTGAATAGTCACTGATTCAATTTATTGGCATTGTCCATTCAGAATTATCATGATTTCTTAATTCCCTGGAAGGGTGGCCACCTCCTGGTATGTGGCCGACTTGAGGTGAACCTACCCTACACCAATTTTCTGATCCACTTTCTCTGACAGAGCCGAACACAGCCATACACTGAATGTTGTCATTCAGTAATTTCTGAATGAACCCTGTTCATCTACCCTTAAATCTTATCCCGTGGATGTCTTGCATTATTCCATCCCTCCATGTGGTATCATAGGCCCTTTCCAGATCTGAGAAGATCCCAACCACATGTTCTGTCGGCAAACCAGCTCTCCAGGCTCACAAGGTGGGTCTGTTGTGCTGCGGATTCAACAGAATGCTGATTGGTAAATTGTTAGCTCCCACTTGGATTAGATGAAGTAGACAAGTCTCTCGTTCACCAACAAGAGAACTGGCCATGCCTCTAAGAAGATAGCTTGAGCCTAGAGTTGGGTTTTCCCGTTGTTTGGGAAGTGGAACCACAATGGCCTCTGACCAGGATGGTGAAAAGTTTTCTGTGTCATTGTATACTTCCAGAAAAAGCTCCAGTGTATCTCAGGTAAATATTTCAACATCTGCTAGTGGATGTCATCTGGTCAAAGGCAAGGGTCTTAAGCCTAGCCCAGGGCATATTCAACTCCTCCTTGGTGAAAGGCTTGTTGTAGCTTTGATTGTTATTAGAGGTAAAGTTGAATTTCTTACTCTGAGCAATTGGTGCTGCCAGGGTGTCTGAGATTTTGCTCAACTCAACTTTCTGTGCTCCATTTTGCAGATGGTGGTGCACAGTTCGAGTAGGATTTCCATTAAGCTTCCTAACTTCTTTGAACATGTTACGTAGGGTTCCTAACTTCTTTGTTCACCATACGTAGGGGATTGGATTTGGATAACAAACCCACATACCTATGGTAGGACTCTTCGTTTCTCTTTCTTGAATGTTTTGTTTGGTATAAGCCCTTGCATTCAGGTATTTATGTTTTCAGTAATGGTCTTGCGGAACTTCTTACTTCCTTCTTTCACCCCTTGCCTCAAGTATTGCTTACTGTACCAAGGGTGTTTTTGTCCCTTTTTGGTGATGGAAGATTTAACAATGCACATGTTACTCATGTCCACGAGGTTGTGTGCAAAGTACTCATCAGGATCGTCCTACTTTTCCTTGATGAGTGACCATGATTGAAATGATTGTCTGCACTTATCTTGCCTCTCAGTCGGCTTTGGAGAAATTTGGAGGTCACTGTCAGAGTTTTTCTTGGTTTGGTTTGATTGATCTTACCTCCACTAATACTACTTAAAGGTTTGTGGACATTAAGCCCTTTCTTTTCTGATGAAGGGCACTCAAGTGTCCGAAACGTAGATCAACCTTTTTCTTACCAACACCAAGCATTTATATCTGACACTGGAGTATTTGTACACCACTGATTTACAATAAATGCGAATATTGAACTTTAAATTGGCCATTGTTGGGTTTTGTGTGATTTTCCATCTTTAGTATTCCCTTTCTTTTCTGTTTGGAGTGAGTAATAGATGTTTAACGCCATTTCGACAGCTAAGGTCATATTCATGGCGAGAACTACATTACACAATCAGGGGTGTGAAATCCTAAAATACATTTCCTATGAAGCTATTTCGCAATGATTTACATTTTACATTTTTACACTAGATAAAGGTCATTTAAATACTCAATGGTATACATGCCATCCTCTGTCATACAGAGAGGCTAAGAACTATCCATGGGATATTCAAATTTCTGATTTTGGACGACAATAGATCTATGAAAAAATTCAAAAGACCCCCCCCCCATATAAATGGTAATTCATTTTCTCAGTGGATTTGCACAGATCTCAGGAATGATCCCTGTGAGCATCAAAACCGCGGATTTCCGCGTTTCCACGGAGATTTCACACCCCTGACAATTTCAAAGGGGAATGTGTCGGTGCCCGCACATATGTGCGCCACACACATCTGAGTGCATAGAAAAGAGGAGAAATAGACCCTTTTAAGTGGGCTAGGGTTCTTCTTAGTCTGCACGATGATGGAAAGTGATCAATTTCAAAGAGTCAATGAGTCTCTCCACCATTCTCCCCTTTGCGTCTCTCCTGCAAACTCTGCACTGTGGGCATTGATATCACCCATCAGGATGAATGGGGGTGGCAGATGGTTTGGTCTAGTTGGTTGATGTTACCTCCACTAATTAGCTGAGAATTTGTGGTTTCAGGACATCAAGTCCTTTCTTTTCTCAGTTTGGACTGGTGTTTAAAAGCAGCTTTACAGCTAGACAGGTATTTATATCTGGCTTGTCCGTCACAGCAGTGCATCTATGGATGACCCAATCTAAGAGATGAAATATAGGACAGCATTATGCAATGCAAGTAACTCGAAAGCGCACTTAATCTCTTCTTTTAGGCCCCTTCTGATACTAACCTCATGTTTTCTTCGAGCATTATCACTGTCAATGGTTAAGCCTATGGAGAATGCATCCATTATCCAGGTCTTGAATAATGATCCATATTAACCATAAAAACGCATGAGACAGTGTATTTCTCCTCCATTTTGTTATAATCCAGCAGTTTGCATGGCACCGTGAGTCGATCGTCTCGCTGTCCGCCATTTTGGATTTTGATGTTATGTGTGCATGCGCAACCCCTCCTTGCTGAAAGTAACACTTTTGACGGAGAAATGATATATTCTATCGCTTTAACTTGAAATTAATGGCTTTTTGAATATAATCATTGTATCTTTGGCAATATCAATCGAATTGAATCAAATATACCCTATCTTTTTACTGTTATAGCCCCACAAGTCTATCGTCTCGCTGTCTGCCATGTTGCATTTTGGTTTTATCTGCCCGACCCAATTTCCATGGGTATTTGGGTCAGTTTGCACGACCATGGCTTTGTGATGCGAATTAACGACAGGGCGAACATGTAATTATTTTTATCTTTTTAATAATACATATCGATTCAAATCATATCCTTTGTCCATTCTTTATCATATTTCTATATTATAACACTGAACAATTCATCAACATTCATCAATTATTTGCACCACACCGGACCAAAAGCGCGGGAACCTCTTATGGGATTTAACATAGACCGGAAAAGCTTCTTACTTTTTCTCTGTGTTAAGAGGCACTGAATCAGTCCATTTTTTACCCGACGCTTATAACTCTTTCGAGTTAATAACCAAATCTATAAGGACAGATGAGGGAGAAACCCGCTACAGGGCTTCATTCCTCTACTCTTCTTGAAGGATAGCTATTGTTCTTTTATTTGCCTGGTCCCATAGACATGGTCAGACAAACCACAACCCTTGATCACTGAAACACAAGCGGTCCTCATGCTCACCTCAAGCCACAAGAAACCCAGCATTTGTCGCCTTTTACAAATCTGGTATGCCCCCTGTTAGTATGAAAGCATGTTTCTCCTTTGTGGACTCCCAATGAAGTTATTCTGCTGCTTCATGCCATCATTATAAAGGTCCCCTCTCCGATGGGAGAGCAGGCTTTTTACAGACATTGATGATCTATCATCTTTGATTCATTTACTATCAGACTTGCCCCTGCAAGCTTTGTCTGCATGCCTGTATCTGTGACAGTTGTAGCACCTGAGGGGAGGCATGATGTAGTCTAGGGTTTTGGATGGAGTAGGTTTGTCATCCTAAAAAATGAATGTGAAAGTTTCCACATGTTTTCTATCTTCTTTTTTTAAAAACTTGATTTGGAAAACATCTGCCATGCCTTCCGCCTCAAGCTCTTCTTTCCTCACACTGAATGTTCCTTTTGGCCACTCCAGTGGATGACTCCCATTTGACCAATTGAGGGTCCTGTGTGGTGAGCCAAGGCAACTGAATTGCCTGTTTTTTCAAGTCACCCCTATTAAAAGGATTCCATTTCTGCACAATTTTACTTTAGTTTGTCCAGCTGTACTTGCCATGGTGCACCTAACTAGACTTCCACAATGTAAAGGTTTTGCTTGTTTCTCACTTTTTTAAATGCACCCATCTACTGAGCCATATGCAATAGAATAAAAACAGGGTAAAAGTGGCCATGAGCTATGGCCTTTTAAAGATACTGTAAATCCTCACATATAGGAGGATGCACCTCACATATAGTACGCACCCAGAGTTTGGTTTGGTTTGGTTGATTTTACCTCCACTAATACTACTTAAAAGTTAGCAGCGTTTCTGTGATTTACGGACATTCAGGTAAATATATCATATAGGACTCATCTGAGCCTTTTCTTGTGTATAAGCCGCATCCTATACGATTTACGGTAACAAGGTCTCAGCTCCAGAGTAGGTCATATTATACCAATACACGAGATCAGAGTCAGCCCTCACGCCCACTCCTAGGCGTGTTACCGTCCTGGTAGCAGGAGCAGGGTGGGTCTCCCATGACCAGACCTCTATACTGAGTCTATGGGAGTTATTTTCACATCGTCATTAAAAGGGGTAATTTTAGGACCTTTTTCATTGAAAGAATAATGACAGGCAGCTTGTGCAGACCTTTTTGGTTGGGGTGTAAATAAACTCACTGTGATTCATGGAAATGGAAGAAAAAGGTCCATGTATGATACACACACTGACCCACAGAGCTGAGACTGTTAGTGCATGGCTTGTTGACCGCTCCTCACCCCCTGCATCTCGAGTGAGCAGGGACCCTTCCCTCCCATAGCACTGAATGAGACCCACTGTGGCTTCCCATAGAGCACCACCAGCGGCCATATCCTCAGTTCAGAGTTGGAAAACATTGAAGACAGCTGCACAGCTTGCTCCAAGACACCTTGGGGTTTTGTTGTCTTTCGTGATACTGGTGTGCTAACCATTATTATGGCATTACTTCTTAAGGTTTCAAACCAATCCCCATAACCATAGAGACTAGACCCCTGGGATTCTAAAGGTTTTTGATTTTTGAAAAGCCACCAACAAAGAGTAAAGAGTACAACTTGTGTGCAGTGTTGCTGTAAACTTTTTCTTGACGCAGGCTAAGGTGGCCTGTGCCTCAGCATCTTACGTAGGCCATTTCCCTTTAACGCAGGCCACATGAATACTGATATTTTAAGATACCTTTATAAACTTCTTTGTAACCTGTTTATATTATGCAAAAATTGAAAAAAAATATTTCATACAATTTTACAAATATGGCCCTATCTTCCCTTCTAATTGGCCGATTTGAAAAATTCGCTCACCATTGTGAAGCTTATACTATGGCAGGCCGTTGTGGCCTGCGTCCTAAGACCCTACACCGGCCATTAAGATTCTACGCCGGCAAAAGCCAGCGTCATTTCGGCAACACTATGTGTGACATACCAACATACAGGCTCTAGGTTTATCTTTTACATGGGGTTGCCTTCTAAGCATACCAGAGACCTCAAGCTTAGTTCAGCACTAATAGCTTTTCCCAAACCTCCTGAAGTGTGACCAGGTAATTTAATTGATTGATTTGTTTAATGTCCTAATGCTCTTACACCTCATGGGACTGCTTCATTAGTTTATGGACATGCAGTCCTTTCTTTCTCAGTATGGACAGCCATTTAAAAGCTGCTTGTCCATGTAGGTATTTATACACTGCTTGTCCATCACAGCAGTGACCGAATCTCTGGATGACCGCATCTATGAGATGAATGACTGCATCTATGAGGAGGCCTGAGGAGGAAAACTGCTATTAGGGCTTCATTCCCATACTCATCTCGAAGGATAGCGAGTGTTCTTTCATTTGCCTGGTCCAATAGGCAGGGCCAGACAAACCATGGCCTTTGATCTATCAGACATGGTTCACTGAGGGGGGAAACCCATGAACGACAAGCATGTAGCGCATATCGACACCAGCTGCCAACATGCTCACCTCATATCCCAAGGAACCTCAAGTTTGTCGCATTTTACGAATCCATTGTGCCCACTGCTAGTATGGAAGGGGACTACTCCTTTGTGGACTTCCGATGGAAGTTATTCTGCTCCTCCATGCCCTCTCATGAAGGTCCCCACTCCACAGAGGGAGGTTGTAGAGAGAGTTATCAATTATCAGCTAACAAGTCTCAGTGCAGAATTTCTCTTACACTATTTAGACTCAAGATGGGGGGGGGGGTAGGCCCAAGTCTTGAGACGGATTCAGCCCAACAAGTCCTAGGGCCTTTAGCTGACGACCTACTGGTGTTCCGCGCCTCCATTGTACTACTGCATCGATTGATTCATTTGTTTAAAGTCCAAAGGTGGGATTCCCACTTCATGGGACTGCCTCATTAGTAAAGGGACATTCAGTCCTTTCTATCTTAGTCTGGACAGGCATTTAGAAGCTGTTTCTCCAAAACAGCTAGACAGGTATTTATATGCTGCTTGGTCCATCACAGTGGTGACCGTATCTATGCATGACTGAATCTATGAGATGAATTATCAAATCTATGAGGGCCGGGGGGGGGGGGGGAAGAGAGAAAAAATGGCACTGGGGCTTCATTTCCCCACTAATCTCGAAGGATAGCTAGTGTTCTTTTTGTTTGCCTGGTCACATAGACAGGGATGGGCAAACCATGGCCTTTTAATCACTCTGATGTGGTTCACTGAGGGGGCATCCAATGACAAAAGACAAGCCTTTAGGCCCGGGCCCATGCATTTGGACACCAGCTGCAAACACGCTCACCTCAACCCTAAGATTGTCACCTTTTACAAATCTGTTGTCTTTTTAAAATCAGTTATGGCCACCGTTCGTATGGAAGGGGAAAGCTCCTTCGTCGATGCCCTCATCATGAAGGTCCAAAATCCACAGGGGGACTATAATAATGCAGTAACCTCCCTAGATGGATGGACTCTTAGTAGGCATGGATGAACATTCTGATTGGTCAGCCATGCAGATGGCAAGGTAGGCAGTGTGGGGCTCCAATACACATCCAACTTCAATCAAATTTCTATCTAGATCAAAGTAGGGGAATTGAAGGGCAATAGGAATATTACACAACATAAGGGAATACACAACAACCCAGGTCCAGTGTTAAGTTTGCCGATTATACTATCCCTGTAGATATTGTGAAGGTACGGAGTTGTACCAGGCCCTTAGTGTGAGTGATTGCTGTAAGCTTTTTAGACATAGACATTGATTCTTGTCATGTACAGAATTTGACGGTTAGAAAACCTACAGAAATCAGTGGTGCGAAGCGACAGCTGTTGATTGAGTGTGCCTTCATGGCCAGAAACCATATGTCTGATCACAAATCTGATTCTCAGCTTCAGCAAAGATCCCGGGTCATGGGAAAAACTTCTTTTGAGGTTAATTTATGCATGTATTGATTTGTTATGATTTGTAGTTTCTTTCATATACACAACTCTAAACCCTGTCAAAGCATGGCAATTAAACATGCCATATGACACCCCGTCCCATTTTGCATTTCAACATCTGGATGAAAAGGACGGTCCTTATACAGTTTTCATGGTCCTGTCACACATGCAAAAACATGACCTCATTTTCATTTCTACCTCTGCCTTCGAATTCAAGTAAGGTCAAAATTTTGTCCATTTCACAATTGGAAAAAAAATGCATCTCCTAAAACTTGCTTGCCCTCTCCTCCGGGATTCCCAATACTCATTCTCTCTTTGGCAATTATAAAGTCAGATTGATATTCCAAAGATCTCCATTCTATATGTACCGTTATCCTTAAATACAGTGCTGTCGAAAGTTTTCTATTACCACTGGCCACATGGGTCTGCGTCTTAGGAAATCATACAGGACATTTCCATCTCATGATGGCCATATTGATATTTTGGCCATATAAACTTCATTGCAACTAGAACGAAACATTGAATATAAGACAAATTAAAAAAAAAAAGGAAAAAAAGAAGCCCCCTCTTCACTTTTGAAAAAATCCTTCACCAGTCTGTGTCCAAAACCCCTATGACAACCATTAAGATTCTATACCGGCTTTTGCTGGTGTTATATCGGCAACACTGGGAATATGTTGACTAATCATTCTCTGAAACAGTCTTATCACAGTAAATGTTAAATACTTTAATAATAAACTCAAACTGAACATTATATTTGGAGATTCAATAAACCATAAATCTTTTGCTCAGCTATGCAGATAATCAGCAGACCAAAAGAGGAGTAAGGGTTACTTACCCACTAAGTCCTCTTCACATGTATACCATATTGTGATGGGATGAAACCATATATTCTGACAATATGTAGACTGTAACGGTAATTTTCTTGAAACTGTAGTACACGATCATGTTCCTCCTTACTCATGGGATTATATCATTATTTTTCAGTGGGCTCGAATAGCATAACTGAAGGGTAACTAAAGCTTACAAATACTGGTAGGTATATTGCACAGTGCTTCCTAACAGCTGATATGATAGGATATATACTGTTCACTAAATCCATTCATTATTTTACATAACCTTACTGTGACACCTGAGGCTTTGTTTTACATGATTTTAGACTGAGATGCATACAAACCATAGTGAAGGCCTTACTGGCTACGGTGGCTCAGCCCGGCGGCCTCTGTCACCCTTAGTTCTGGGGACATTAGGATTGCCAGCTTGCCTGCCGTCCAGCCAGGGTTGATGTGGCTCACACTTCAGTGAACGCTCCCTTCCTGGCCGATGCTACACGGCGCAGCCACCAAGGGAAGAAAAAGTGGCATTGTTAATACCAAGTTCAAATTCGAGTTTTGCAGAAAGCAACATATACAAAAACTATGCAGGGCAGGTAAGTCCCACTGGTATATAACCATCATATTTTTCTTTTCTCTGACTTCCTCATTTATGTATTCTATGAAATTTAACTTCTCAATAAAAATACTTTACAATGAGTTGTCTAGTGGTGCTTAAATAAATTCCCTTCGATGGGTTAACCAATGAAAATATTCATTTTAAATGCTACTACTTGTCCATACTTACAGTTAGGTTCTGGTTATTTTATGAATCAAATATGTACATACACCTTGAAGGAAATGACATTATTTGCACTGAAAATTGTTCCCTGAGTCCACTGTGCCATTCCAGAGCTGTTATTCAATTGAGGGTTGTGTCTATCAGGGCTCGACAAATCCCTGTGCCCAATGCCCGTGACTCAGAAAAAATTCACTGGGCACAAAATATTTTTCAAGTTGTGCCCAATGGGCACAGCTGTCCAAAAGCTACTTAAGACATCAGCACAATGCAACGCTGCTGAGATTATCTGGGTGTAGTAGTCTCTGAAACTTTTTTCCCTAGAGATAGGATGAAATAAAATCTTTTTGTTTATCATAAACTATATGTGTGCCATTTAGCTAAATATGTAATTTTGAGTATCGAAAGAAAAGGTCCTGGGCACAGAGCTCGTCTGCTGGGCGCAACTTTTTTTTGCCCAGTGGGCACACAGTCTCCCAACTGATTTGTCGAGCCCTGGTCTATGTTCCAGCATGCATTTTTGGGTGTACCCTACGTAGCCACCCAACCAACATGCTTAGTTATTACAATATCAACACAACAAAGAGGATGCCATCCTTATGATTTTCAAAATGAGAAATAATACGACCAAAGTTGTCCTCAACCCCCCTCTTTTTTTATTCCTTTGACATGAGAAATGCAATATTAAAAGTTTCGTCCAATCACACATAGCGAAACGTCTAGACACAACCCTTCAATGAATAACGAGGTTCCTGACTTGATTTAAAATTATTCTGCACTCATTTTCTTCAAAATGGGTCTTATTGCTGTAGTTAAAAAGGGCCCCACTTTCTCAAGCTCGGGAGGAGCGTAAAAATGTTGGGTTTATGATTTACAATCAGTAGATGAACAACTCACAAACATATGACAACGCCAAAGCAGTTAACTGATGTTTACCCGATTAGGACATTGCTTTATAACTATGACCATTGTTGATGTGATACAGCAGCAGCATGAAGCTCACAAGTCATAAATTCTTTCATTATCCTGTCCCTTCTTAACTGATACAACCCTGAGTGAACAGCAGGGAGCACTGATGTATGACCAATGAATTACTTTCCGATGTTGCATCAATGTAACATGTCAACAAACGATCATAGATCATGAGGCTAGCGACATCCTTAGAGGGTTAACAACCCGGTTTAATGTTAGTGATGTCTACTCCCACTATTGAATGTAACCACCGTTTATCTCCGTGTAAATTAAGTGAAACGATGAACATTAAATATGGACAAAGTTTGATGCAGACACATTCCCATACTTTTCTTAGAATCTATCGTCTTAGAACTGTACAAATACTTGAAAGATACTTACTTTCCAGCTCGAATTTGCTTGATTCGATGAACCACATTCACCACGTCTCGCACTCTTCGTGGTGCTTCTTCTATTTTAGAAGCTAGGTTGATGCATGCCATGGCAACAACCTGGAATATACAGATAACTGGGTCACATCTAGGACTTATGATTATCTAAAATACATTCATTCCCTTTCAACAAGTCTACTCTTCAATTTATCATCAATTACTTACCAAATCACCTGGGTTAGGGAATTAAAATTCAATAGTGATCCTGACCCAACATGAGCTGAAAATAAGTCATTTAAAACACAGTACCGGTATATCTCCCCTGCTTGAGTTGTTGAAATTCAAGTTGAATTTTAACCTGAATAGCCGATATACCGGTGTAGACATTTTGTATAAATCACTTTTGACCCTCGGTAAGCTTAGACTTAGTTTCAGTAAGATCTGGACTAACTATAGTATAGCTATGTATGTCGACAGGTTTTCAAAATTGCCCTTTAAATTTTAGGATTCTAGGAAAATCTTTTTGGACTGGACATTTCAAATTCATTTGATAAAGCTAAAACATTGCCCTAATTCTTTTAGCGTCAGTACAGGTTTCTGTCCAAAAAGGAGATCCCGGATCAAGATGTGTTTATCTTTCTGGGAACCGGTATTTCGATTCGTGATTCACTCTAATACACGTGATGACGACACAGGAATTTCCCTTCCCTTGGGCCTTGTTCTTCAAAAACGAAACTTGTCAATGAAAGTAGATGGTTCTCACCTCCATATTGTGCTTCACGTAAGACTTCGAATAGTAAAACCTCTGGAAAATGACTTGCCCAGTTGCCATCGCCACCTACAAAAGCAAAAGACAACGTGCAATACACAGGAATTTACGAAAACGATGGATTGGAATTTAACAGGCGACAGAGTGGCTTCCGACGCCATTTTGTTCCGAGTACTGACCTGGGGCAACTTGAGCAAAATTCCAGCGCGTTGAATAAGCTCACATCCAAGTATTCGGAGATCCATTTCAGTCTCACTGTCGAGCCCATCTAACATAGAAGGGGTTGGTGATAATTTCTCCGCCGGCACCAAAACATTATCGAGCGTAAGGATGATTCTTGCGTATTCCCGTCGAGGGGCCGAGCTTTCCTCCTTCGTCGCCATCTTGAACGTTCGGACTACGTTCCTGCAGATAGAAAGTATTGCGCTTCCCTTTCAAAATAATATTATTTATCATACTTCTCTTTCTATTAATCAATCATAGATATGATCAGTTTTGTTGAAATATGTTATAGTTGATTTTCGGATTCAAATACAAATCCTTGCTCAGCACGGCTTCTTAAGTTGGAACTATTTAGTCTCAATGATATGTCAGCAAGTGCGTGGTGCGGTGATGACGTCAAAAAAGTGGCTGTGTTCGAGAAGGCAATTATTATAGCTTAGCTTTGCATAAAATTCGAATCGACTATGTAAATAATACTGTATATAAGCTAGATTATATCAATGAATCATCTTATAGGATTAATTCTATGAGACAATTTTTTATAAATTTAAATTTTGTGCACGGACTATGACATTGATAAAATTATTCTATACTGAGAGAGTCGCGAACGCACATCAGTACACAAAAATTTCAGTAGATGGCGTGAAGGTCGAAGTGATGCTTTTTCGCCCATCTTCGTGGCAAAAAGCCACAAGCAAAATATTATTGAAGCCATAGTGCACCACAACTAAGTTAATCAAGCGTCTTCCAGGTTGTTATCTCCGGAGATTCCTGGAAGAGCTTACCGGTTGGAAGCCTTTCCTAGGTCAGTGTCCTATTTACAATTCCACATTCCAGGGCAGATAGGTTACTGGAACGATGACCCCAAGCCAGGAACGATGATCCCACGGGAATTGTTGATCGTTGCCCAACTCAGATACTATATGTCATTAGGGTCTCAGATCTGTGACTACACGGGAACGATGATCCCATTTTCTCCTCCCCAGGAACGATGATCCCATCTTAAGGAACCATGATCCCACTTTAGAATATCTCTCATACCTAATGTTTACTGACCCCTGTGCACTAGTATTTTATGATTTGTTGGTGATTTATGCATGGAAATTGATAGAAATGATGAAAAATAATGACAAAAATGTCCGAAATCGATTTTTTTTCACACTCCAGGCTAATTAAGATAACATACACATTAGCCTTAGGCACAATAACAACAGTATTTCATGATTTGTTGGTGATTTACCTGTACCTACACACACAGTAGCCTAGTGTTACTATATCAGGTACCTGTCACTCTCAAATTCTTCCTAGATTTCATGGAAAAATCTTCATCTAAATACCACTTTGTCAATAACATGTTCAGTGATAAGATGCAAACACAATATATGCACATCTGCGGGCTTCCCTAGCCCACTTAAAAGGGTCTATATCTCCTCTTTCCTATCCCCTCAGGATGTGTGTGGTGCACATATGCGCGGGCACTGACACATTCCTCTGTTAAATTATCAACCTGTGAAGCACAGGATAGCCACTTAGTGCCGCTAAAATGCTGTAAAACACAAATCAATCAATCAATCAATATGCACATCTGAAGAGTGGGGCCATCATTTCTTAAGGATGGGATCATGGTTCCTCAAAAGGTAGGATCATCGTTCTGGGATCATCGTTCCTTGGGATCATCGTTCATGTAATCGGGCAGGTATGGTGATTGTCCTCACTCAGAGTCAGACCTCACTCCTCAGGCTCAGGACAACATTCACTGTGGCACTGTCACTGAGTGACTGACAGGGTTACTGGAACGATGACCCCAAGGAACGATGATCCCATGGGAACGATGATCCCATTTTCTCCTCCCCAGGAACGATGATCCCATCTTAAGGAACCATGATCCCACTTTAGAATATCTCTCATACCTAATGTTTACTGACCCCTGTCGGGCCTCCCCAGCCCCAGGCCATCTTTAAAAGGGGTCTATGTCTTGCTTTTCTATCCTCTCTGAGTGTGGGTGGTGTCCATATGCGTGGGCACTGGCACATATTCGTTCCTTGAATCTCCTCTTTCCTGTCCCCTCTTTCTTATATGTGTCTGGTGTCCATATGCACGGGCACGGGCACATGTATTCCTTTGTGACGTGATGTCTAATGTACTTTTTCCGCCATGAATATGACCTTAGCTGTCGGCTTGGCGTTAAACAACCATTACTCACTCACTCACTCACTGACCCCTGTGCACTAGTTTTTTTCTGATTTGTTGGTGATTTATCCATGGAAATTGATAGAAATGATGAAAAATAATGACAAAAATGCCCAAAAATGTCCGAAATCAATTTTTTTTTTCATACTCCAGGCTAATTAAGATTACATACACATTAGGCACAATAACAACAGTATTTCATGATTTGTTGGTGATTTACCTGTACCTAGACACACAGTAGCCTACTCTCACTATATCGGGTACCTGTTACTCTCAAATTCTTCCTAGATTTCATGGAAAAATCTTCATCTAAATACCACTTTGTCAATAACATGTTCAGTCATAAGATGCAAACACAATATATGCACATCTGAAGAGTGGGCCATCATTTCTTAAGGATGGGATCATGGTTCCTCAAAAGGTGGGATCATCGTTCTGGGATCATCGTTCCTTGGGATCATCGTTCATGTAATCGACTGACAGTGGGTGACACTGACAGTGTCATCCACTGTCCGAACACTGTCCACCCCCCCCCCCCCCCATTTCACAAAGTGACACACCTGAAGCAAACCAGGGCAGACATTGACGACCTGTGGGTGCTCCGTAACGATACCAACAGGGATAGTCTGTCACTCTGATACCCACCTCTGTCAGGCTTTGATTATAAATCATAATCAGAGCCTATGCCACAGCCAAGGATAGTCTGTCACTCTGACCAACAACCTTCACAATCAGAGTTACACCGGTAGACTCACTGGTTGTGTACCACTCTACCTTGACCTTGTATTGTTATTGCTTTTAATTACCGTACCTCCTTTGATCTAGATGTTAAAGAATCTGTTTGGTGATGGATATGTATTGGCTACCCCCAGTAAATCTTACAATTGACACTCCCACCCTTATTGACCAGTGATTATCTCCCATCAGTTTTACTAAAGAGGACCGCAGACAGGCCTGACTCGATCAGCTGATCTTGTCAAATCAGACCGTCTGTGCATATGTTCAATTGAGTCTGACAAAGTCAAACTTGTTTGATGTTCTCAATCCGACTGGGACCATCCTCCTTAGATACTGATCAAGTCTGGTCCGTCTGCAGTCACCTTGAGGCTAGTGTGGGGGTTCCACACTGTCTGCCGCTCAGGAAGCTCTGTACGGTGTGGCATAGTTAACTCAGAAAGAGTTATAGGCACCACCATGGATTAAGACGCTTTTGGGGGTTCCCAAAAAGAGACAGAGATGGGTAAACTTTGGGGAAATAAAGCATGAAAGGAGTGTAATTGTACAAAAATCTGTTCATATGCTGTTAGAAGAACATGTATAGATCATAGATCTGTACTTTGCTGGTAAAATAAAACAGGGATGTTAGTAGAATAGGTGGATAAAAAATGTTGTAGTGGTATTGCAGGGAGGCAACCCTTTGAGCTGCCAATGGTGAAGAATACACATTCCATTGGGAAACCTTTTTTCCCACCCTTTTTGTGACTCTGTACACCGCAGAGGAGCATGATAACCAGATGCACCATGATGATGTCATACTTTTGAAATGGGTACACAAACTGGCACCACCTATATCAGTAAAATACACTGTGAAGATTGAAGGCCTTTGAAATGTGAGTTATCTAGTTATTTTTCATAAGACACATCAGATTATTTTTTGTTGTGGGAGGGGGATGTGATTTACCCGGAGATAAAAGGAACCAGACCTTCCGAGTTAATAGCGTTTTAATGCTCTCCTCTAGTTATAATAGCAACTGTTGTGGGAGCGCACAGAGAATTTCCGTGCATCCCTTTCCCTTCATCAATCCTTTTAAGATTTACAATAAAGATCTATCTCCTGTATCTAAAAAAATAAGGCAAATTTACTTTCCAATTTTCGATATGTTGTACAAATATACTAAATCTATAGTTCATCTGTTCTACAGCACCCTGTTTTACCTCTAAATATATCAGTGAGGCACATGTAAACAAAGCACTTGCAACTTCTGTTCATCTGCACATGAGTCATGACAGACCAGTAGCTGAAAGACTTGATAAGGCCAAAAAAAAGAAGCTATGTTTCCGGTAACATGGTCCAAAAAGTTGAGGTAGGTAGGTCGGATTTTTTTTTTTTTTTTTTTTGTCCAAAGTCTCATATAGTCATTCTTTCCTGAGTTTTCACTGGTGGATGTTAAAAAAGTTCATTTCCTCCATGGGATATTAGAAAACCATTGGGAAATATGTCCCGGGCTTCCCTAGCCCACTTAAAACTAAAGGGTCTATATCTCATCTTTCCTATCCCCTCGGATGTGTGTGCTGCACATATGCGCGGGCACTGACACATTCCCCTGTGAAATTGTCTAATATAGTTCTCGCCATAAATATGACCTTAGCTGTCGAAATGGCGTTAAACACCTATTACTCACTCACTATTACTCACTCCGGAAATATGTCCCTATATGTAGAATAACAATTTTGGAAGATAATGTTCGAAAATTTTTAAAAAAAAAACTTCAAAAAATCTTCAAAAAATTCTGAGGTCAGCCCTATTTAGCTGAGGACGGTCGGGTGACCGGAAACAAACTTTTTATTTTTGGCCTAATGGAGAGGTCCCGGTCCCTAACATCATATGCCTAGGGACCGTTGGGCAGGTCTACTTGAGGCTTAACTTAAACACGGCAAGCAGAGACAGATCAATTCTAAAATAATACCGTACATAGACCATTTGACTGTTTCACTGCTCCCTAACCCAAGATTTTAATAGAACAGTGTATATAGAGCAACCTACCTGTAGCTCCATAGACTGCCAAGTCTACACAAGTCTCTATTTGCATATAAATCCTCTGCTGCATGGTGAGAGGGCTAGACCCTGGATGTTTGACAGGTCATTTCTTGGTCATCACTTGCGTCCTATGTAGAAAAGCACATTGTCTAAACCACATAGAATCAAAGGAAATAATATTTTATGAAATCAAACAAGTTTTTAGAATTAGATGTACCCCGGTACAGGTTGCAGTTACTGATCACATCGATTGATATCTTTGTGTTCTTGTTTTAATTTTCAGGAAAGTTTTGACTGACACATTGTGATAACATGGGTGGTCAGTAAAGGTTTCAATAATAGGTCCACGCACATGAAGCTTCCACTCCAAAATATTCTAACACCCCTTATTCCAACAATGGTTTATCCTGTTGTCACTAAACCTGCGTCTCTCGTGATTAGCCCCTTTTCTATTAGAACAACAGCAGCAGTGCTTCAAAACAAAAAAAAATGCATTGGTCAATTATACTGCAGAAAAAAATGCCTTGGCTGAAGAATGAAAAATGAGGCATCATCCCTTTTTTGACGCACTAGTAGCGCAATGTAATTTTGATTCTATGTTAGATAATTGCAATTGGTCTGCCACCCAGATTGGCCCGCTGTTGGCAGGACATCAGCAATATTTGTTGGCCTGTGCTGATACTGATGCCGTTCGAATGGAAGGCCAATTCATCATCTATTTGGCACATTTTATGCATAGTAAAGTTGTCCGAATGGAAAGCCAACGTTCACTGGGCTGTTGGCTCGATATCGGACCAGTATGTTTTTGCAACCTGGGTTATGTGCAGAAAGAATCAATTGAAAATTGATTATACATCAAATAATAGGAGCTTTGGGTAAATTGCTTTTGCACTATTTTAGTTGCTGGATAACTCGTCTGTGCTGTACGCTAAATTTCCAGCTTTGTGTCCAAAAACAATGTAAATAGTCATGCTTGAAGGTTCCTTATATGTACAGTCACCGAGAAACGATGCTTAATGCTGGTGTATATATTTTATCCATTATCTATGGCTGACCATACAGTAAAACAAAGGGCATCTTGGTAAGTGGCCAAATAAAAAAGGATGAACTGCGCCCTTGCATGGAACATCCCTTTATTGTAAATGCCATATGACTGGTTTGGTGTGCTTTCAATGTTCTGGGTCATGTGCATGCCGTTGAAAATAGACGTGTTACTACGGATAAACTATTGCACCAAACATATTTCAGTATCATGAGAATTTCACGAAACCTAATAGCAGGATGAAGGCGAGTTTTTCAAAGACTTGTCTAGCATTTAATTCATAGCGTTATAGATATAACCAAATATTTTTCTTATCCATAATACCGTAATCTCCCACGTATAAGACGCGTCCTCTACGCCAAACAAAATGCTGGGGAGTCTTATAGGATGTACTGACATTGGGGGTGCGTCTTATACGAGGGGTAATTTTACTATAGAAATGTACTAAATTTACAAAATTGAGCCCTAAGAGGTGAGTCTTATATGCGAAAATGCTCCTCCTAAGAAGGGGGTGCGTCCTATACGCGCAACGCGTCTTCTACGCGGGAGATTACGGTACCCTTGATTTCTCATATATTTGTGTAATTAATAAGGAAGCTGTAAAGGTATAATGGTTTGTGGTCTTCAATATATTTTAAGTTCATATTACTATGATAACATTATATCGGTTGTATCCATGTTCTATAAGAAACATGAATCTGCAAGAACAATGCTACAGGCTAAGGTTCAACTATATGATCCATTTTTTTTTATTACAGGAAATTTCATACTGAAAGGAGTTAAAAAGATGTGTGCTAGCCAGAGGAAAATGCGTGTCTTAGTCTTGACTGTGATAACTTTGGGTATCTTGGGCTTTGTGTACGTTGATGCTGTCCCTTTGCGAAAAAGCCTTCGCGAAGCACAAAAGGCTCAAAATCCTCAAGATTTCAATCAACAACAGCAACCACAACAACAGCAACAACAATATCAACAGCAACAACTTCAACAACAGGCACAGAATCTCAATGCAGGCGGTCAGCTGCCAGGACAAGACATTATGGCAGGGAGAAACCCATTCGTTCCAGCTCAAAACCCACCACAAGATGCCCAGCCAGGCATTAACCCAATCCAGAATCTCCAACAAGCAGAAGTGCCCCAGAACCCTGCACAGAATTCTTTTCAACAACAAGCGGAAGTGCCTCAAGGTGGAATGGGTGGGCCTGCAGGCGGTCTCGGGCCACCCAACCCTAATCCGGCCAATGTGCAAGTAATGGGTGGAGTGCAGCAGTTAGGTGGACAACCTGGGGCAGCCCAGATGCAACGACCAGCCAGTGATGGTGCCAAGCCAGATAATGTTGTGGTCGCCCAACAGGCGGTAGCACCGGAGGAATTGCCTGCAGGCGGGGCACCGAATGCTGATGTCAAGGCTGAGGTCAGAGCTCCACCACCTCCTGGTGGTGATCAACAGGTACTAAATATGTTATAATGATCGGACATTGTGTGCCACCTGTATACCCTCTAAGTTATCTTTTTTCCTACAACCACTTGCCTATTAACATACAAGGTAATACCATTTGCATTGTTCAAGGTTTCTCATCTTGAATATTGATTATGAAGAGTTATTAAGGCAGGATACATTATGAAGGCTCAATCAGGTGCCCTGAGAGACATAAATAATAAATTGGGACTGTGAAACTGAATATTTGTATATACATTGTCTTTTTGTATTCACAGGTGCCTCAGCCGCAGCCTGCCGATAGTGATATAAAACTTGCAAAAGTGCCGCGCCATCGAGAACAGCAGATCGAACAGCCGGAAGTGGAGAACCAGGACAAGAAGCACCCCATCAAAAAGGCCATGTTCCTTGACAACCACCAGACTCTGAAGGTAGTGATTAACCATTTAAAGAGTGTATATATTTAACTTGAAAGACGAGTTATAAGAGTCGGGTAAAAACGCACCCTAATTCAGTGCCTCCAAACAGTAGACTAACAGAGAGAAAAAAATAAGACGCTTTTAGCCCTATGTTAAATCCCATAGGTTGTGCAAATAACCAAACATTCGCGTGCTTTTGGTATGGAGTGGTGTGGATAATTTATGAATGTTGATGAATTTGCCGTAATTCGATCCGTCCGCGCGTCTCTATTGTCGTAAAAGTGGTCTCTATTAATTTTTTTCAATTATTCTCTGTTATGATATAGAAATATGATACAGAAGGGCAAAAGCATATAATTTGAATCGATATGTTTGATTAAAAATGTAAAAAATTAGATGGGGATCTACGTATTCGCCCTGTTGTTAATTCGCATCACAAAGCCATGGTTGTGCAAATTGACCCAAATAACCATGGAAATTGGGTCAGGCATGCGCAGATAGAACCAAAATCCAACATGGCGGACAGCGAAACAATCGATTTGTGGGGCTATAACAGTAAAAACATAGGATATATTTGATTCAATCTGATTGATATTGCCGAAGATGCTTGGATTATATTCAAAAAGCCATTAATTTCAAGTTAAATCGATAGAATATATCATTTCTCTGTCGAAAATGCTACTTCCGGCAAGGAGGGGTCCCGCATGCGCACAGAACATCAAAATACAAAATGGCGGACAGCGAGACGATCGAGTCACGGTGCCATCGAAACTGCTGGATTATAACAAAATGGAGGAGAGTTACACTGTCTCATGCGTTTTTATGGTTAATATGGATCATTATTCAAGACCTGCTGGTATTGTGCAATGCTTAACTCGCCAGGAGAGGAGTTATTTGCCAATGCAACATACAAGCGATAATGGATGCATTCTCCATAGGCTTAACCATTGACAGCGATAATGCTCGAAGAAAACATGAGGTTAGTATCAGAAGGGGCCTAAAAGAAGAGATTAAGTGCTCTTTCGAGTTACTTGCATTGCAAAATGCTGTCCTATATTTATAAAAATTGGTTCCGGTTTAGTGGAAAACCTATACCAAAATTCGGCACTGGACGTTCTTTTGCAGCAACCTTCATTCAATGATATGAACCCTAAGGGAATTAAATCAATGAAACAATGATGTTTATAATTGTCTACTTTTTTCAATGAAGTATTCTTATCTTTATGAAACAGGTGAAGGATCTACAACCGCCCGATCACTTAGATGCTGTGAGGCTGGAACAAGACGGTCATCTTAACCGCGACTATAAGAAGGAGATCTTCTTGGGTAACCATGAGGAGGTAGAACAAGGTACAGAACAGGAGATCAAGGCCAAACTCAAAGACATCTTTCAGAAGTAAGTCAATAATGATATAAAACCCCACTCATTTTCCCTAGATGTGTACCTCTTCTTTTTCAAACATAGCTGCTATTAGCTCTATTGAGATGTGTTGCAGTACACTGTAAATACCCGCATATAAGCTGCACCCCTGTCTTGAGAACTAGTGGTGAGAACTATGCTATAAGCCGCACCAGCGCTGGGGCTTGTAAATTGCGGTTTTTAATACTGGGATTATTTCATTTGCTGATAATCAATCATGCTAAGTTTTGTTATAAGCCGCACCCCTCTTTGGGAATTCATGTTACATAGATTCTCATATTAAACTGTGTTTCTGTTTATAGAATTGACACCAACTCAGACGGATTTATTTCGACAACTGAGCTGGAGGAGTGGATTATCAAGAAAGTGGAAGAGCACTTTGCAGAGGCAGTCCAGGAAAACGAACATGTCTTTAAGGCACTTGACACTGACACAGATGGTAAGTATGAAAATATAGAATTTATGCTCCCTTTGTAAATTGGGTTTAGATTTTGAGGACTTAATACTGTTCTTTAGTATAATATCCTTGACTATAAAGCACACCCCAGACTATTTCAGAAGCTACAAGACACACCTGAACATGAAAAGTTGATATGGATATGATAAATTTGTCTGGTTGATTATATTTTCAGGTGACATTACGTGGCGGGAGTTCCACATCCAGTTCCTGATGGCCAAGGGTCATGACCAGAAAAAGGCCGAAAAGCACATGGAGGACTATGAAACCATACCACTCGAACCAGACGGTGAGTAAAATAAGTCATTTTTAACCGCTAGAAAAGATTGGTACAAATCCCTGCTTAAAAGCTTTGCTGTGTGTGTCGTGTACATTGTAATCTCGCACATGATGCACATTTTCCTTCATGGGCTTCTTCATTCAAATCAGTAAACTAGATACTTATAATCGATTATATCTTTAATCAAACTTGGACATATAAAGTAAACCTGGCTTTATCTTACAGACAAGGAGCAGCTAATCCGATTCAAGTTCCGCTGGGCGGAGGCTGACGAGGACCCCCAGGACAACAAACTGACACTTCTTGAGTTTCGTAATTTCCGTCATCCCGAACAGAGCGAAAATATGCTAATGCGGATGGTCATGGACATCATCGAAAATCTAGGTAAGGTGTTTGATCTGATTGATAGTGAATCGATTTAGTTTCTAGCACTACATTGGTTCATTATGCAGACCCTTATTATTAACTAGGTATATTGACCTTGGCATTAATATGTCACCAGTGCCAGATTCAGAAGACAAAAGGCTTGAAAGAGAGAGAAGATTAGTGCCATATAAAGACCCTTAATGAATTGCTCCATTCTACTCAGACAAGGACCAGGACGGTATTGTCACCGAGAAGGAGTTTGCAGCACTGCCTCCGGGCGAGGTGGACGAGCAGTGGAGGGAGTCTGATCGCATGTGGCAGGATGAGCGGAAGAAGGAGTTCAAAGAGACCATGGACCTTAATCATGACGGCAAGGTCACTAAGGAGGAGCTCAAGGTCAGTGTCAAGGTTAAGAAATCAAGGTCATGAACTTCAGCCATTTTTGCTCTCGGATATTTTCTTCTGAGGAATTTATACTTTGAACATTTAATCAGGGACTGGCAAAAACCCATTTGGAGTTTCCACAGATCGGCTAAGCGACTCCCTATGGTTATACACGGTGCGTTCGGAGTACGGCCGAGGGATCAATGCTGGTTTGTAAGGCCACTCCCTATTGGTCTGCCCCATGTGGGTCAATGTTGATCCCCAAGTCAACTTACTACCCTTCCAAGCATAGTTAAGGGCTGGTACCTAGCCAGACCTGGCTGGGGTGGAAGGGGGTGGAGGGAACAAGCTAAGGTTGTGTAGTTAGCGTTCGAGGTCACCCCTACCCATAATGCAATAGATATCGTTGGAAAACCGTTGCCCGAACGCCTCGAACGTGCTTTGTAATACCTTACACCCCTTCTCCCCAAAAGTGGTTTGGTCCACCCTCCGTCCTACTGAGGGAGTCCATCCACCTACCCACTCACTCCCTCCTGTCTACCTGCACCACTGTGTGCACACTAGTACTACTACTAGCAGTAGGCAGTCCCTCCCTTCTCTCTATGTAGAGGAGGGGGTGACTTACATAGGACATGCATGGTTCACATAGTATCAGGCATTATTGAATTATATAGAAGAAAGAGTTAAGGTTTGTTCCACTACTAAATAAAGGGAATATTGAGCTTTATTTAGTAATAAATAGGAAGAGAAGTTTGGTTCATTCTCGTACTGTAGGGCATCACAATCTAAGCAGTGTAGCCATGTGTAGCCTCTGTTACTCACTTGCTGCTTCCTCTATAGGGGAGAGCACTGATCAATTTAAACAGGCTACACTACAGCTAGTAGACCTACTATGGAACACAAAAGAATAAGGCTCCTTCCACTACACAATATGTGGCAATCTATACCACACAGTAGGTTTCTTTTCTATTCAATATTAATAGACCTGTGGGGCATAATTGTATTCTATTTGGGCTGGGGGGAGGGGGGGGCAATCCAGTAGTACAGCAACAATTCTTGTAACCTCACATTTTGTACTAGTTTTCACTGGATATAGAAGTAGATTTAGGCTTGTTTTTTACTTAATAACGGGAGAAATTCCCTTTATTTAGTAGGGAAATGAATTCCATATTAATAGCAAGCTTCTCCGCTATTCCATATCAATAGCCCTTCTATTCTATTCCATAATAATAGCCCTGCGGGGCAAGCTTCTTTCCTATTCCATTTTAATAGCCCTGCGGGGCAAAGTTCTATTCTATTCTATATTGATAGCCCTGCGGGAAAAGATTCTATTCTATTCCCTATTAATAGCCCTGCGGGCAAGCTTCTTTCCTATTCCATTTTTATAGCCCTGCAGGGCAAAAATCTATTCTATTCCATATTGATAGCCCTGCAGGGCAAAATTCTGTTCTATTCCCTATTAATAGCGCTGTGGGCAAGCTTCTTTCCTATTCCATTTTAATAGCCCTGCGGGGCAAAATTCTAATCTATTCCATATTGATAGCCCTGCAGGGCAAAATTCTATTCTATTTGGGTGGATTAATCCAGGAGTATAGCAACAGTACTAATAGATTGCCACATATTGTGTAACTAAATAAAGCTCAATATTCCCTTAATTTAGTAGTACATTTCTAAATAAAGACTGATACTGTGTGAGGCATACATGTCCTATGTAAGTCACCCCTTCCCCTACACACAGAGAAGGGGGAGCCTGCCTTCTACTAGTAGTAGTACCAGTATACACACAATGGTGGAGGTAGAGCTGGGAACAGGCCTCACTGACTGTTACCCCAATACACAGAGGAGAGAGGGAGTGGACCATACCACTACATGGGAGTAGGGGTGTCAGGTATACTCGCTTATCTGTGGAGTCTCCAAATGGGTCAATGCCCAACAAATATATCTGTAGTATTTTACAGTGGACTCAGAATTATTCATACACCCTGACTTCTATCCTTGTATAACATCCTTTAGAAAGATTTACCAAAAACGGAAAGGTTTTCTGATCAAAGAGTGGCATCACTCTACTAGACAATCAGGTTTTCTTACAGTAATCGATAATGTAGAGAATGAAATGGAAGTTATTTCTCTTGAAATTTAATTGATATATTTGTTTTTCAGCGATATGTCGATCCAAAGAACCCACAGCACTCCAAGCTTGAATCACAGAACCTAATTGAGCTAGCAGACTCTAACAATGATTCAAAGCTCAGTCTAGAGGAGATGCTAGAAAACACAGAGCTCTTCTTGGGTAGCAAGGTTGTTAACACTGGACGCAGTTTCCACGACGAGTTCTAGGTAGCGCCATGTATACCTTATTTAACTATCGAGCTGGGTATCCGAGTCACCAAGGCCAAAGTGTGCATTATATGGCCAGTAAGTCCAATTTGATAGAATATGGGTACACTGGCCGCCCACAGGTACTTGTCTCCCCTGAGTTTGTAATAATGGGGAAGGATCGGGCACGCGGTCTAGATAGTACCGGGATTACAGGCCAGGGGGCGCCACCGAGAGTTCTTGGGAACTAATCCAGGTAGAGCTTTTCTACTTATTACATTATTATTACCATATAAAGGGCTTTGTATAAAGAGCGGGATAGCTAGGATGGGTATAGACAGCAGACTGGATAGCTAGGATGGGTATAGACAGCAGACTTGTTATGCACAACACAGAGCAATAAGTGGTGAGTGTTGCTATTTTCAGTGGGGGTATTTGTATTGTATTGTATTTTACTCCTAGTGCCCTTAACCATTTAAGGCCCACATAATGCATCAATGCGTTTGTTGCCTTGATGCATGATGCTGCAATGGAGTGCTAGTACTGCATTGATGCATCATGAACGGGAACACAAACCTGAATGCATCATGCAGCCTTTAAAGGGTTAAAAGTGAATGTCATTTTGTAAATGAAGATGACCGTTAACCCATACCATTCCATTCCTGACTTCAATGTCTCATGAGACAGCTTAACATTTACTTGCTTGTAAGCTCCTTTTGTCCCATAGTGTCCCTTCTTTTATGTTTACTTGGGCTGTGTTATCTTTTGATAGTCTTGAAGGACAAGTCTTTCTCAATGGATATCATTCATAGAGTGATTGTTTGATTTGTGTTATATTGGTTATTCTGTTTTTTTAACCACACTTTAATAATGTCTGTGTCAATTCTTGTGCCACCCCCCCCCCCTTAAAGATTGTTTAGTGTTCAAGAACTGCAATAAATGTATGAATTATGGTTAGAATTTGTCACTGGCATGCGACAACTGAGCGATGAGAGGACTGTGTGACTCTGGTACTAGTGGAGCGAGTTTCTGGAGCACCGCGACAATTACAGCCACATATGTATAGCTCCACATAGTAATATTATGGGCTGGAAATTGCTAAGTGCACTTCTGTGTGTGTAAGCAACACTTCCAATGAAACCGCTCTCTCAACTTTGGAATAAGCTATAAGCCGTACCCTGACTTGGGAAACATTCCATAAGCTGTAGGGGGCTTCTGATTCGCGTATACACCATGGCTTGTACGTAGGACTTAACAGTATGTAGGGGTGCAGTAGAGCCGTGTGAAGGTATTCCTGGGAAACGTTCAGGCCGGTGCCGCTAAAAATCTCTCTGTCCCTTTTGTCACCTAGAGTAACTGCAAAATGAGTGTTATGCACAAGCAGGATTGGTTTGAGACTGATCAGTTCACCGTGAAGCATTTACCCTGTAATTCCTGAGAAGCAACAGTAACTGTAATAGCTATATTAATTGTTTATTGTGCCACACCCAGGAGGCCGTTTCACCGCATTAGACTTATGCAAATAAAGACGTCCGAATTTCAAAATTAGGTCCGTATTTGAATACCACCTGCCCCATACCCCCTCCGTATTAAAAAAACAGCCAATAAAGTTGAAAGATGGACGTCCATAGGTCACTTTAATGGATATATATTGAATACAGAGAGAGAATAGGACAAGTGGTGATCAAAGACGTAACTAAATTTGGAATACCGAGGTCCGTATTTGCAAAAACCAGACCTCCATATTTATACGCCAAACACAGTGAAACGTCCTCAAGTGAAAATCATAAGCTGTGTACACGAGCCCTACAACGTCTCAGAATACTCCATGTGCAATGGTGTTAGCATAAGCACAGCCTTATTTTAGAATCGTTGCAACTTAATTGCTATGAGCCATGATGTATATATTTTTATATGTGGGTAGGAATCGGCTTTGTACAAAAGATAACAATCAAAGGTGAAGATATATATGTATATATAGGAGACCCAAGAGGTATACATGTAAGAGTGGGATGTAGTTTTGGGTGGTTCTATAGATATATGTTGATATAGGAGGTAATATTGTGGTGGGTGGTACACCCAAAAAGATACTACCGTAATCTCCCGCGTAGAAGACGCGTTGCTCGTATAGGACGCACCCCAAACTCAGCAGAAGCATTTTCGCGTATAAGACGCACCTCTTAGGGCTCAATTTTGTAAATTTAGTATTGATCTATAGTAAAATTACCCCTCATATAAGACGCACCCCCAACTTCAGTAGATCCTATAAGATGCACCAGGCATTTGTTTGGCGTAGAGGACGCGTCTTCTACGCGGGAGATTACGGTATATCTATTAAGGATGACCCTCAAACTTTTATTTCACTGATATCATGCTATAATTGTCCCATTTGAATACAGGTCTATCATTAGAAAGCTGCTGATACTTAAACTTTTTTTTCCATGAGCTGTTTCAACATGTGAAGCATAGCCGGAGACTGTTTCCTTGTTATTTATTATTCCTGTGGTAAAGTAAAGTCTGATTTTGAGTCTAGTACTACAATAGTACTTCGCGTATGAGCCGCAGCTTATACGCTAATCTGAGGCATGTTGTGCCCTAAAAATAGGGGTGCACCTTATAGGAGCTGTAAATTTACGATAAATTAGTATCAAACTGCTCAAAAACAGGCCCTATGTGCACCCTATAGCGTTTCCTTCAACACAGGTGCGCCTTATACAGGAGATGCACCCTACTTTTTGGCTGATCATTTAAGGCGCATTCTGTGTTGATTTCACGTATATATATGCAAGGTACTATGGAAGCTGTTTGGTCATATTTTGGATTGCCGAATCCACTTCCTTTGCATGTTATCAAATCTTGTGCACAACTTGTCACATGAAAGTGAAGCATATTGTTAAAACAATATTGTAAAATGGCATAAATCAGACAGCTTATGGTGTGTCACGAATACAATAAGGAGCTTGTACTTAACTTCTAAATATTTTAGAGTTTCTTTTGTTTAAATCGTGCAATGTAGGAGTTAACCATGTTTTTTATCTACTGTATGTGACAAAAGATATTTTCTAATGGCAATATAACATGAGATGACTAAACGATGGATGCGTTTTCCAAAGAACATGACACAAAAAAGGGTAAACTGTCTTTTTTTTTAAAAATAATAAACGACATTCTAGCTAAACAAAGCATATTTATCATGGTGTAACGCTATCAGGTGCTTAAAGAACTAACAAGAAAGATAACGCAATTGAACAGTGTCTCTTGGTTCATGGGGGAAACTGCATATTATGTGTGGAAATTTTATCTTCATAGTCATAATTTTGCTGTAAGTACGAAATAGTAACTATGGCTAATATTAAATGATTTTGACCCATTAATCTATCAACTATAATATGGTTTCCCAGGGAAAATATTGTTAAAAAGATGTGTTTGACCACTTAAGGACAGATATTTATGATGGTAGAAATATTTGCATCTTCGTATGGTAGTACCATAGAGCTGGAACGAATTACAGAATACTGATGACAGGAACCGCGTATGGGCCGACTGGGTCGGCCAATCATGAGGTCGGGGACCTCCTATCCAGACTGTCTAATATCGAACATGTTTTGGACGTCCAATCTGATTGGACGTTCTAGTTAACCGAATCTGGCCCATCTGTGGTCGCCTTAATCATTTGAGTGGTTTAAACCGAATAGATCCATTTCAGCTGAGTTAACTGGGGAAGTTTATCCCTTTTTTTTCTTTGACAGAATAGTTTAATTGCGAGGCAAACAAGAATTTGTAGAAAGCAAGTAGCTATTCTGAATGACAGTAACAAGAAAAATGTGGCAAGGGCCACGGATAGAAGTTGCCACTCTGCGGCGGACGTGTGACGTCATGGCCGACGTATGACATCACAAGGTGACCCTGACGTCACTGACAAACCGAAAACATAATGGAGTTGCCACGGTCGCTGCGCTCCCGGCTGCTACGCGGCAAGCAACTCCAAAAAATAAAGAAGAGTTAATATCATTGTTATGTAAACAGTTTTGGTACCCATCTGACACATCCTTAAGGCTATAGACATGCACAATAGCAATATATTCTACCTATATACACTGCACGTTTGTTATGCACGTCTACATTAAAGCCTTGATATCTGAATAGTTCCCCAAAGCTTATTCATTATTTTTTAATCATTCATAAAATTGTCATCTAAATGTTCGTAACATTCTATTTTATAAGTCCATGTTCCTCAGACAGAAACACACATTTTCCTTTGTGATGTAGAAACAAATTATTCGTTGTAAATGTATGGAATGGAGTACCTAGATGTGTCTGAAATGGAAATGAGTGCCTACAAAGGAGTAGTTTAATTCAGTTTGTGTGTGTAATACTTGGGTGTAAACTGAATAAGGTGAATTAAATTCTTTTTTTTGTAGAATAGTATGTATTATAATGCTTGTACCTTTGTTGATGGTGATCTTTTCAGGGTGATAATAAAAAACAATATTTTACAGAAAGTAACTTGTTTTATCGTATTTCTAATCTCCCAATTGGAAAAAAGCCATATGGTTACCCTATCATTTTTAACACTGGGATTACTAATATATACGGGTTCTTACATTTGAATCTTTATCATTTAGGATGAAATCTTCACCACACTACCGTAAAACCACATAAAGGCCAAATCAGGGCTTTGAGAACATCACATACTGGTACCGTATATATTGAGTCTCACTTGGGGCTTGGAGCGAGAGTAATGCTTACCACCATTTCGCAGCTGAGGTGATATTCATGGCGAGAAAACTGCATTACACAATTTTACAGATTAATATGTTGGTGCCTGCGTATACGTGCACCACCCGCAAAGAGGGGACATATCAGAATTAAGAACGTTTTAATTTTAAGTGTGAAGACTTACTTTAATCTCCCCAAACCCTGCACAGCGAAACTGTTGAGGCGCCCCCCCCCCATGTCTACCCTTAGTGCATGTCATAAATACGTCATGGCTTATACGCAAGGTTTTACATTATATCTATTTGGAATTGTGAGATAGTCCTTATTTATTTAAATTTTAATTGGTTTACTCTTTCAGTCAACATACTGCCACTACAAAGAAAAAACCTAACAACGAAGACTAAATAAACATTCGGTTTTATTTTCCTATCTCTTGTTATTAGATGTTATGACAATGAACGCCATGAGATGATCTCATAAAGCAATAAATACATGTATGTTGAGGTTATAAATGCAACAAATGAAAAACCACATCAGAGATAACACTAGGGTAATATTTGATAGATAACTTTTTTTTTGTACGGATATTAAATAAATAATCACCTTTAGCTAGCATTTTGTCTACAGGAATTAAAAAAAACAATCATATGTCTACATATCAAATTCGTTGAATTATAGGGTAACAAAGCATTAAGGGAGTATCAAGATATGCATACAATCAATACTTTCAATAAGAAAAAGTTCTTATCAGGGCCCCTTATCAGATAATGCCAAAATCAAATGTTAGAATGTATGATACAACTAAATACATAAATGATTTTGGTACAAAATATTTGACATTAAATCACCTTTATATGATGACATGCTACAAGTCACCTATATGAATATTTTCATTTTATTTGGGGATAATAAAGTATATCTCCTTAGGGACAAATAAATTGTATTCATCATTGAGTTCCAATTCCTGATGCTACAACCTCTTCTCAAAATGATCTATTTCTATAAAACTGCAACAAGGTTATAAATGATTCTATAATCATACCAATATACAACACAGGTTTGTCTAAAGACATATAATACTAGGTTAAAAACGAATGATGATACTGATAGAAATGTCAATAATGAGCATACATAATGTAAGATCAACATAACCATGGTAAAGTTTATCAAGTTCTGCACTTCAAAGGTCAGTGTTAATTATAATGGGGTTACACATGAATATGGTAGTCTTAACATGTTGAATGAATGATGTGAAAACAACGACCACAATAGTTCATATGGATTTTTTATGTTAGCTTTGAGTTACAGGATTGGTCTTGATTTTATTAAGTATAAATATTGCTTGCATATATAAAGGTTGCTTGCACACGTAAAGAAATTCCTTTTTTTTTTCTTTTGTCAGTGGATCTTCCCATCTTAGTTTTGGATTTTTCATATACCTGGCATCTTACTTTTTGAAATAACGGAACCAAAGTGGAAAAATTGTACTGTAATTCTTGGTGAAAAGTTGAAGTGGGATTCAGTGAAAAGTTTCTTTTTTTCTTTAAAATATAGTGCAAGGAATCATTGTTACCAGAAAGTAAATTTTATGGTGTCTATAATAACCCAATAGAGATAGACATCAAAGATGATTTACATTTTCATGTAAAATCACCTTTCACAATGTATGCAAAGAATATAGTTGTCTGTAAAACATTAAATTTGTATAAAATAGCAGAGAGACTGAAACCAGGTACTTGAAAGTATCCGGTGATATATACAGTATAGTTCAAAGATTTATGTATCATTGGTTATCACGGTTATTGATATTGCTAAAATCAAAATAATCACAAGGTATTTTATGATACCAGTAGTATTGCATATAAATCTTGCTATATTCTTACTCATTGGAGTATTATATCATACCAATTCAAATTTAATTATTCGTAATAGCTAGTCGATAATAAAAGACTAAAATATAGAAGCATATATTTCTAGTATTAATCAAGAGAAGCCCTGTACTTTGTTATTTTAATGATTCTCATTGAGATATAGAATTGTTAGACTCCTTTTAGGAAAATGAAATGCTTCTTTCATTTTTTTCTCAGCTGTGCGATACAATCAATCCCCCAAGTATGAAACATGACATCTAGCTGTATATGAAGATTGTACAGAAAACAATGCATAATTAATAGAGCTTTCTTGTTATTTGGTTCTGCTAGCTAACAATTTAGTAAAAATCACACAAAAAAAAAACGACAAAAGACAAAATCAGGAAGATTGAACCTATCTCTTGCAATGCAGGCACAGTTTTGGTTCGTGAAACTTGGCGGTGGGGTAATCACAATAACACTTATCATGATTCTTTTTAAGAATCACCAAACACGATTGTAACATACACAATTTATACACTGACACAACACTAACAGGGCAGTTACACTGGCCCACTCGCTTCACTCACTACTATGAGACATATAAAAGTTTATTAACTGAGAAAGTTAGAGTACTCTAATAAGGTTTTCACTCATGATACCTCAAGGCACCATGATACCTGAAGGCACCATGATACCACAAGGCACCATGATACCTCAAGGCACCATGATACCTCAAGGCATCATGATACCTCAAGGCATCATGATACCACATGGCATCATGATACCACATGGCATCATGATACCTCAAGGCATCATGATACCACATGGCATCATGATACCTCAAGGCATCATGATACCTCAAGGCATCATGATATCACAAGACATCATGATATCACAAGGCATCATGATACCTCAAGGCACCATGATACCACAAGGAACCATGATACCACAAGGCACCATGATACCTCAAGGCATCATGATACCTCAAGGCACCATGATACCTCAAGGCACCATGAAACCTCAAGGCACCATGATACCACAAGGCACCATGATACCACCAGGCACCATGATACCACATGGCATCATGATACCACAAGGCATCATGATACTCAAGGCACCATGATACCTCAAGGCACCATCATACCTCAAGGCACCATCATACCTCAAGGCACTATGATACCTCAAGGCATCATGATACCTCAAGGCACCATCATACCTCAAGGCACCATCTCTTAACTGTGTTGGTGCATCAACCAAACCATTCAATACTGTATCAGTTAATCATGAAGGGTTTGCATGATGCATTTATGCAGCACTTGCGCATTCATGCATCTCGGAGAAAAGGGGCTTTATTGATTGAGGGCAGACTAGTGTAATAATCACCGGGAGTTCATATAACCTTAATCTCAAGAGGCATATTTGCTAGAGGTCATTCACCCAAAAGCATCTAGTGGTCATTTCGCTAGTCAGAAGCATTTTTCATTGTTGGTCAATTTGTTAGGAAAATAGAAGCACGCACATTAAGACAAAATACTTACATACAGTTATACTGTCAGAAAGTGGACTGCATATATCTATACATCACTGACAACACATTAAACACTAACCCTGTAAGGGCCGCATAGTGCATTAACTCATTAAGGGTACCTTAATGCATGAATGCAGCCCTGGTGAATATCTCGCCAGGGCTGCATTCATGCATCATGCTGTCGTGGAGAGTCGGCATGATCCTACAATGAAGTGCTGGCAAGTCTGCTCACCAGCACTTCATTGGTGCATCGTGAAGACCAACAGGCATGTTTCCTGTCTGGGCTGCATTCCTGCATCACAAGATACATACATGCATCATAATAAAGGGCATTTTCTAAAAGCACCATGTGGCCACTAAAGGGTTATGGTTATCAAGTTATGCTTTGCAAGAGTGTAATTAGAAATCAGAAGCATGCCAACTGAAATCAATCTCTTCTCCACATGACAATTGCTTATCATTTTACCATTGTGACGATTACCGGTATATTACATACGCTCAGTGCTGGATTGTCCTACACTGCAAAAATGCAGATATTGGGTCAACAGACATACTAATTGTTTCCATGATCATCACTTTATATGTGAATTTTCATGTCTTTGTACTGGACCATCATAATCCAAATCATTCATATCTACCGCAGTTATTTTAAAAAAGAGATGGTCTTATCATTTTAGCAACACTATCATGAAGCAAATAGTCTGGGTGCAAAGGACATTTGTGTCTCATCAACTTGGCACATTATATCGGCCATTATATCATTTTGCTCCTTTGTAAAAAAAAATCTATAAAACAGCTACCGGGGTAGATATAGGAATTTTTTTCATGAACTCAAACAAAGAAGTGGTAATTTGTATGGTAGAGAGACACAGTTCTGAGATGAAAATACCTTCCATGATTTTTGTTTGATTTTATATATCATGCAACATCTACGCGAAGCTGTCTGTTAAATGCGTTGATGCAGTTCCTAATACGAGAGGTCTGAAGCCAATTCTCTGTATCTCAAATGATATTTAACACATGAAGTGAATATATAACGGGTTATGTGTATTGCTACAAAAAGCCACCCCTTATGGAAACACTAATATAATAAACATATAAATAAATATAAAATTAATCGAGTACTTACTTGTAAGTGTGAAGATTAATTGTTGTTCTGCGAGGCAACACCAGGGGCGTTGCAGAGTACACAGGAGATGACGTCACCGCTTGGCGCCAGTTCGTAGCATGCGGACAGTGAATCGTACTGAAAACTAAAAGTACACAGTAAAACATACCTTATACTTATAGTCGTATTTCATTATTTGTTGATTGTAGATTATGCCCATGCAGTAATCTATTTTTCATAGGGAGGATGGGAGGGCCTGTGTACTCTGCAACGCCCCTGGTGTTGCCTCGCAGAACAACAATTAATCTTCACACTTACAAGTAAGTACTCGATTAATTTTATATTCTGCTCGGTAACACCAGGGGGCAGTTGCAGACTAGCACACAGGAGACTTCAAAGTTCAGTAGGTTCACTGTCTGATCCAATGACACATCATACTGTGACTTTGGATTTTTTCTAGATAATTTTCCAATTATCCCAGCTCCCTCTCACAACTGTGACTTAGCACATAAATTTATATATCTAGACAGTTGTCAGATCATGACAAATGTGGTGACATTTGTAATATCCAACATAAAGTACTCTCGTGCAGCCATAACCCAAACATGAATTTATAGGAAGTATAAATTCATTAGCTGGTGGCCTCAGATCAAGTTTAAATCCGTAGTAAATGACCAACACAAACAAGTAATTATTGTTCACACAAATTACAACTCATATACGGTTGCTTGGGTAAAGATAAGCAATCCGGACTGCTTATTTAAACCAATCTTTATACGGAAAGGTTCGGCTAGAGTAGTAGTTAAGCTTGCTAGGATGTGTAACATACTGACCAGCATAATTGTTATGTGGTCATAGGCACAAGGACAAGTTATTCAACATTTGCAGCTTTGTCAAGTACCTATGTTGTACAATATAAGCAGTTAACTCCTTAGGTGTGGATAAATTTCCCACTGCTACTCAACATATAAGCTGTGGATGCTATACAGGCAGGACACTTATTTTTACAACATAAGCAGCTATGACTGCTATCCTCATAAGGTACAAAACAAAATGTACAATATAGGCAGCCCCTATAGTATTGTATGAATGGGTGTTGAAAGGTTTTATATATGACTGAGCTGCTAGAAACAGCGACCACATTTGCAATTTAGATAGTAGCATCTACATTATAATGTGAGCTGAAGGAGTTTAATACACAGTATTGGTAATAGTTCGCATTTCATTGAATAGCTTTGGATTTTATCTGTGGTGTATTCACATGTTTCCTACACAAGTAATACAGCGTGTAGGTTATTGAAACTCCCTTAAGATGTGTAAACAAGTTATAGTATATATACCTTTCGTGTTTCAAAGACAGCTGAGACTGCTACTTCTAGCAGGGTACATATGTATGTAGGACAAATTTGGTGACCCAATTTGCCTAGCAAATTACCAGAATGTATTTAGGCAAATGTGCTCTTTGTAAGTCATAGTGGCAGTGGCTATGTCTGACTCAAATCCTAAAGTATTCTTTAGTACTAATGTGGACCTTTTAGACTACCATTTTGTGTAACAGTATTAGCAACAGTTGCTACACAAGTCCAGTTAGACTGCTGTGGTAGTCAAAGACCCATAAGGAGTATCTCATAAGCTCCATGGATTTAATAAGTACACTAGATACATTATAAATGCTGATTAAGAAATCAGCTTTATACTAGTGTTTTCCCCCTGAGGTTCACAGCTCTGGTAGTGTCAGGGTCATTCATTTCGAGTAATAAATCCCTCCAATTTTGAAACAGTTTCTCAAGATAAACAGCTGTTGTTGCTATACAAACAAGACTATATATTGTATAACAAAAGCAGTCGAGACTGCTAATCTTGTAAGGTACAATCAAGTTGTTCAGTGTACAAAATGGTTTTGTCTCTTTAGCTTAACAGAGGGCATTTATGGTACAAGTGAAGCTCCAGCAAGAAGTATAGTTCATAGGAAATCTGGTAACAGTTTTCCATTACGAAAACAGTTTTTACACTTTTTCCAGTATTCAATCCCCCTGTGGATGAATGTTCGATTGTATCTTTGTCATAATTAAGTAACATTGAGGGCTTGGCGTGACTGCTAAGTTGATCAACGCAGAAAGCATCAAGTGTTTTTTAAGTGTCTAGTCACTGTACTCTCCCTTTATGGGTCTGGTAGGCTACAAGTCTGCAAATCCAGCCTCAGGTTTGGAAATGTCACTTGGAGGTTACTGTTATGTAAATAACAGGAGTTATCTGTGTAACCAGGCTCAACTTTTAGATTTGTAAGTAACCTTCCTGTACTTAACCGAGATTTTATCATCCCAAAGCATGATAAGCAAAAGGAATCCTGTCTAAGATCCAAAAGCATAGCAGAGTCCATACTAGCTTCTTGGCCCGCTGAGTGTAGAGCTCTTGTAATATAGTCTAAGGGCTGAACTTTTTTGTTGTACTTAAGTAGCTAAGACTGCCTTATTGTGTGAAACATACACAATTTCTACAGCTTAAGCAACTATCATTGTTAACCAACAGAGGGTACTAGTATGCAAATGATAGATCCATCCGGTGTACAACTGGGATTGTTTTAGTTATGTCAGACAAGCATATTTTAGAGTGTATTTATGTCAGACAAGCATATTTATAGTGAGCACCTGACCCTGCTATATTGTGTGTTACATACACAAACTGTTCAGCATACATACTACTCAAGAGTAGTTGTGTAAGTAGTATTTCAATAGTGGCTCTGTCTTGCTGAGCAGGAAGAAGACCTCTATTATCTAAGTTTCAAAGACAAGTTGTACTGTATAATCAGCTCAGGCTGTTGTTCAATTTGTTAGTGCTTTCTTAGAAACAGCTAGAATAGCTATTACACAGATAGCTGTTAACTTCCCCACACAAGTACAGGTTTCCTCACCTTTTAACTTGCATTCATATGAAAAGTCTCAGAATTTTTTGGCATAGATTGTGGTATTGGGTGCTTTCAGGCAAGCAATTCAACATAGGTCTGTTTGAGGAAGTTTCTTGGCATAAGGTATAGGTAATAGCTGCATTCCTAGTCACAGTCTTAGCTAAACCACCTTGTCACTTTTGTAACACTCAATCCCCCTGGGGAAAGTCAACAGGTTTTAACATTTGTCCAAGAAGTGAGACTGAGAGCTTAGAGTACCATAAACCCTTGCATATAAGACGCAGCTCATGTACACAAATTTCATCACCTGGGGCCTATAGGATCCAGGCCAACTGAGGGTGCGTCTTATGCATGTGTATTTATGGTAACTCCTAAAGCTTCTGGATTAGAAGCATGTCCTGCTTATATTGTCTTGTCACTGTACTCTCCCTCTATAGGTCTGATGGACCACAAGTCTGCAAATCCAACCTCAGGTCTGGAAATGTCACTTGGAGGCATCTTGTTAAATTAACAGAGGTATCAGTGCAACCATCCACAGCTTTTTAGTGTGTAAGTAGGCTTTGTACTTTAATAGTGATTTCTAGCATCCAGCTTGGCATGTTAAGAAAATAAGTGACTGACTGGATCATTAAAACATGGCAGAGTCCAGTCTAGCCCCTTGGCCTGGCGAAAGTAGAACTCAAGCAGTATAATCTAAGTAATTAACCAGTGGTATCTGTGTGCTTACACACTGTACAATATAAAGACAGCTAAGCTGCTCTATTTTGTAGACATACATAACTTTAATACTTAAGGTGTTGCTTTAATCAGTTATGTACACCGGTTTTGCAATCTATACTGCTAGATTATTTAATCAGAGTAGTATCTGACTGCTTTCCGACAGAACATCTAAATTCAAGTAAGTTTGAAAGGTATATTGTACAACATAAGTGACTGTTAACTGTGTATTACATATACACAAGTAGAACAGTAAAATCAAGACTTGCAGGCCATAATTGCCAGCTGTATCTTCAAATAGTCTATGACTGCTGGACAGGTATAAACCTCTAAGGTCTAATTTTCATAGACAAGTTGTACAACATGAGCAGCTCAGACTGTTAAACAAACAGTATACATGTGCATTTTAATTTATTTTTTTTTTTTTTTTTTTTTTTTTTTTTTCCCGACAGTCGTCCTCTTGAGTACATGTGCATTTTAGGACATCAGCTATCACAGCTATTAGCACATGCATCAGTTGCTTTTCCACACAAGTACTAATCTTTGACATTTCATACCGGGTAGAGATCAATGTAAGACCCCACTGGGTCACATTTGGTATATTGTAGACTAATAACTCTTAATAAATTATTAAGAACAGGTCCGCTCACCATCCAGGTAGCCCCTAGGGCCACCACGGCGGTACACGATTCCATATTTCAGAAATATAAACTCAGAACAATGGCTCTGATATAATTATTTCCTGTCTCCTTTTTAATTCTTTTCTTTTTACTAATTTCCAGTGGTAGCTTGACCCCTGAAATTTGTAAATTGAAGCACTTCCCCTTTTTAGTCTTTATTTCTATCTAGGATGCAACAGTGACAATGTCATATGCCTTGTATTACCTCAAATACACACCTGATGAGACCAAACTGAGTCGAAACCTTGTTTTTCCCACCCATATTAATTAAATATTAATAGATTCCAAACATATGTTTGGAGTTATGCACCAAGAATTGGAGAAATCTCACTCTCCAATCACTTGGAGGTTCACAGGAAGCCTGTGATACCATGGTGATGATGCATTATTGTCATTCTATGACAATGATCACCCAGGAGACCACCTTAACAACGGAAGTTGATAAGGTGAGGCGAGCATGGCAACCGTGCCAGTTACAACAAGGTAGTGTTGAGGTGTGGACGGCCGATCACATCGTCCTCTGAGACATTTCATACTTGTTTTTATGCAGTTTCAAGTAATGTTTTGGCATAAATTGTGGGTTTTTTGGCGTTTTACGAATAAACAACCAGCATAAGTGTATCCGAAGGAAATTTTCGGCATAAAGTATAGGTAATAGCTGTTTTTCTATTCACGGTCTTAGCTAAAACCAACCTTGACACTTTCTACGACTCCATCCCCCTTGGGGGAGTCAACAAGTTTTTCCCCCGCTTGCCCATAAATGGTTAGACGGAGGACTCGGAATAACTGCTAGGCTTACAAAGCAGAAGCATCTAGTGCTTTTTAGTGTCTTGTTACTATACACTCCCTCTATAAGTCAAGACCACAATTTGCAAGTCCAACCGCAGGTCTGGAAATGTCACTTGGAGGGAACTGTTAAGTTAATAACAGTGATATCTGTGCCATATGCCACAGTGTATAAGTAACCTTCCTGTACACTTTCAGTGATTTCTATCATCCAGCTTGGCATGATAAGAAATATGAATGACTGCCTGGATTTCATAAGAAAGCATAGCAGAGTCCAGCCTAGCCCCATGGCCTGGCAATTGTAGGACTCAAGTAGTATAATCTAAGCAATTAGCTGGTGGTATTTGTGTGCATACACACTGTACAATCAAAACCAGCTAGGCTGCTCTATTGTGTGAAACATACATAACTTTTAACAAATTAAGCTACTTGCTTATTAAAGTTATGTGCACCAGTTTAGCAATCTAAACTGCTAGACTATTTGTCAGAGTAGTATACTATCTGACTGCTTTCAACAGAAAAGTTAAATAGCCAAGTAAGTTTGAAAGCATATTGTACAACATAAGCAGGAGTGACTGTTAATTGTGTATTGCATACACAAGCGGTGCAGTATAATCAAGACTAGCAAGCATAAGTGCTAGCTGTATCTCCTGATAGTCTAAGACAGCTGGACAGGTATAAAAACCTCTAAGGTCTAAGTTTGATAGACAAGTTGTACAACATAAGCATCTCAGACTGTTATACAAACAGTATACATACATGTGCATTTTTGGGCATCAGCTATCACAGCTATCGGCACATGGGTCAGTTACCTTCCCACACAAGTAGACACACTTCTTACTTGTTTTCCTATGCAAATTCAAAGAATTTTGGCATAAATTGTGGGTTTTTGGTGTTTTCTCTTAACAACCAAAAAAGGTGTATCCGAAGAAATTTTCGGCATAAGGTATAGGTAATAGCTGTTTTTCTATTCACAGTCTTAGCTAAAACCAGCCTTGACACTTTCTAAGACTTCATCCTCCTTGGGAGAGTCAACAAGTTCTATCGTTTGCCCATAAATGGTTAAACGGAGGACTCGGAATAACTGCTAAGGCTTACAAAGCAGAAGCATCTAGTGCTTTTTAGTGTCTTGTCACTGTACACTCCCTCTATAGGTCTATGACCACAAGTTTGCAAGTCCAACCGCAGGTCTGGAAATGTCACTTGGAGGGAACTGTTAAGTTAATAACAGTGATATCTGTGCCATATGCCACAGTGTGTAAGTAACCTTCCTGTACACTATCAGTGATTTCTATCATCCTGCTTGGCATGATAAGAAATATGAATAACTGCCTGAATTTCATAAGAAAGCATAGCAGAGTCCAACCGTGCCCCTTGGCCTATAGGTGAAGACTTTTATGTACTGGGCATAGAGAAGCTCCCCAATATCTAAGATTGAAACCCCCAGCAAGCTGGTTTGGTCAACTACCTGAATTCCATAAGGAAGCATAGTAGTGACAATATAATCTATTTGATAAAAAGAACCTTCTCAGTGGAACTAGAGGGACTCACCTTAGTAGATGTGTCACTATAGTGACAGCATCTCCCTCTGTTCAAGTTAGTTTAACTTATTATCACTCTAACATGGAGTGAGGGTAGCCAAAAGGCCATAAAAAACAGTTAAACAGAACATCAACATAACAAAGAAACTTTGAACTTCTATAAGAAAGTAATTACATACATTTCCAGTGTGTTTGATAATAATAACAACTTTAGAAACCCCATTCTCAGCTCGACGCGGGTCCCGCATGGGTGCCGCCATCTTGTTTGCCGAAAATGGGTTCTAAACCAGGGTGGAATGTCGTAAAAGTGCCGTCAATCGGTTCAAACATTGTTGATGTCGTAAAATTATAATTTATTTTAAAAACAGTAGAAAAAGGTAGAAACTCGTCAATCCAATGATATCTAAAGGATTTGGTCGTCTATAACGAAAATAAAGTTCGTCTAACCCCTGGATTGACGAGTAGAAGACATTGAAAACATCGTTCGTAAGGACGATCTGAGCGATAATGCAGGGTTAGACCGTATCGTGTCAGAAGTTTGAAAATCTGACGAAATTTAGCTCCGATCCTCAAAATGACGAGAGGACTTGTATAAACTCGTCTAAATGTATCATAATGACGACTTAAAGTGGTGAAAATTAGTAGAAATTACAATTTTTACTCACAATTCGTCGTCAGTTAGCTACAAACGGTCTGGCACCTTGCGCATGCGCCGTTGAACTGGCGCCAAGCGGTGACGTCATCTCCTGTGTGCTAGTCTGCAACTGCCCCCTGGTGTTACCGAGCAGAATAATACATATCAGCAAACATATGATCCATGGTTTTAGTTTTGATGAGGAAATGTGATTATAGAGTATTCATGATATTCCTAATGCATTAGTATAAGCAATAATGGCGGATGACAATGTTGACGATGATTTTTATGCACTTATATGCTGTAACACAAGGGGTCTCTTCTATGCATATCACAATTTTTTTTTCTGCTCACATATAAAGCAGAAAAACATATATGGACAAACCTTATTAGTATCATATTCTGTTAAGGTTTTAGAAATCTCAGCACATATAGCATAAAACCGTAATCCTACACTTTGGCCCTCTGATGATTTCTCTGTGGCATGCTTGCTGTATTAGATCAGAATACATGCTATAGCTCTGGGCGCCAGTGTAAATTTCCTTTCTCCTTATAGTATAATGATGATGGGTGATGATTATAAATGATGGTGTCCTATTTTGGTGGAGTTATGGCGATTAAGATAACAGTGACATTATCGGCTGAAAGTCGTCGTACCGCCTCGCTTGCGAGTCGGTTACAAGCCGTCTCAAATTTGATGTCCTCTGCTGTTTTCGTTTCAGTGGCTTCAACGTCAGTGTCCTACAAAAAAGAAATCACATTTAATTTTGAGTGAAATAGAATGTCCTAAATGTAATCAGAATTCAACTCAGTAATAGATTGATATCAAAGGTGACTACCCAAGTCTGTATGGTATAAGACTCACCTCTACGATATTGTTGATAAAGTTGACGGCAGAGTCATTGTCAAACCTTTTCCAGAGTCCATCACATGCAATCAGCACATATCTGAAATAAATAATAAAGTTGATTACTGAAACACTGTCATGCTGACTGTGGTTCCTCGCTTATAAGGTGCAGCCTACATGCGAGGATTATTTCAGCTGCATCTATATAATTATCCCTAGCTCAGGGTAAACTGTCTGACAGACAGGCAACAGGCGTGGTTGCGAGATCAGAACTGGAAGCCGCTGATGTCAGCTTGCACATGCTGCTCTTGGGAACCAGTCCAATCCTGATAGAACATTATAGGATTGGCTAAAGTTAGGGGTGTGTTATTCACGAGGAATAGACCAGTACAGTACTTTAAGTTACCGAGATCTGGTCTCAGATGCGTCTTATAGAACTGGCCTATTAGTTAGGAGTGTGCCTTAGATGCGAGATGCACCTTATATTTGATGTATTACATGATGTCCTTTTGTCATCATGGTGAATAAATGCAGCACTGGTGAGTAGCTCTTTTATATTACATTCCTTACCTATCCTGTTCAGTGAGCTGACAGCGTTTGACGTCAGGGATACACGTCACACCATGTTTCTTGTACGGACCGTCACCAATCGACCGGGAAATTTCTAACTGACCCATCACTCGTCCATCCCTATAGAGAAGGAAAAAAGTGGCTATTTTCAATCGTGATATCATTTATTTCAAATGTTTTTTAGAATACAGGGGAAACAAGAAAAAATGAGTGTAGTTCACAAATCCAGCACAAATTGCACTTACCTAACTTGACCACCAGCCTTTTGAATCCTAATGCGCTCATCATATGAGACGGGTGTATGATCCTTGGTGAGTGGCACCGCCGCATACCGGTTTGAACCCGGCAACTTACGACACAATATAGCCTATGGAAAAATGTGTACTTTTCACAAAGAAAACCAATATCTGAGAAGTAACTGTGGTGTCACATGAAAATGAAGGTTGTACACGAAATTTCACAGTAATTAAGAAGAATATACGTATTGTGGTATGTTTGTAATGATAAAAATAAAATCTTACTTTGCTGTCCCCCAAGTTGGAGATATAAAGTGTGTTATTCATAGCGAGAATAGCAACAGCAGTTGTTCCATCTTTCCAGGCCGGTCGTCTGAAACAATCATAGATGACATTCCCTCATACCCTAGATTCTGAGCAAGGCAAAGCAGTTGCGTATTAAAAAAATATTTCATATGCCTAAGTACCTGATATTCTTTTGTACTTTTATTTCACTCAAGTCTTGTCTTCTGATATATAAGATTGTATGCCAATATGTAAATAATCAGGAATGGTTTGGATCAAAATATAGTACAGCATTTTGCAATGCAAGTAACTCGAAAGGGCACTTAATCTCTACTTTTTGGCCCCTTCTGATACTAACCTCATGTTTTCATCAAGCATTATCACTGTCAATGGTTAAGCCTTTAGAGAATGCATCCATTATCGCCCGTATGTTTCATTGGCAAATACCTCCTCTCCTGGCAAGTTAAGCATTGCACAATACCAGCAGGTCTTCAATAATGATCCATATTAACCATAAAAATGCATGAGACAGTGTAATTCTCCCTCCATTTTGTTATAATCCAGCAGTTTGCATGGCACCGTGAGTCGATCGTCTCGCTGTTCGCCATTTTGGATTTTGATGTTCTGTGCGCACGCGCGACCCCTCCCTGCCGGAAGTAGCATTTTCGACGGAGAAATGATATATTCTATCGATTTAACTTGAAATTAATGGCTTTATTGAATATAATCCATGCATCTTTGGCAATATCAATCGAATTGAATCGAATACACCCTATCTTTTTACTGTTATAGCCCCACAAATCGATCGTCTCGCTGTCCGCCATGTTGGATTTTGGTTCTATCTGCGCATGCCTGACCCAATTTCCATGGTTATTTGGGTCAATTTGCACGACCACGGCTTTGTGATGCGAATTACCGACAGGGCGAACACGTAATTTTTTACATTTTTAATCAAACATATCGATTCAAATCATATCCTTTTGCCATTCTTTATCATATTTCTATATTATAATTTACAAAAAATCGATTCAAATCATATCCTTTTGCCATTCTTTATCATATTTCTATATCATAATTTACAAAAAATCGATATCCGCCATGTTTGTGCCGAAATTACGACATTGGAGACGCGTGAACGGATCGAATGACGGCAAATTCATCAATTATTCGCACCACTCCGGACCAAAAGCGCGGGAACGTTGAACCTATTCGCACCTCTTATGGGATTTAACATATACCGGAAAAGCATCTTAGTTTTTCTCTCTGTTAAAAGGCACTGAATCCATCAAATTTTTACCCAACTCTTATAACTTTTTCGAGTTCATAAATGGTTTTATATAAAATCAAATGGTATTGCACTTACGTTCTTGTTGCTAGTTTTAGAAAATCTTCGTCTGTTCTTTTGAATGCATCAACAACGGCCCTTTTCATATCTTTCTCTATGTTCGCCATTCCACCTTGAAAGGAGATTTGGTTTTAGATCATTTTAAGCAGAAGGCTATTGGCAAATAAAGAGTGCCTTTTCATTAACTGTATTTGTAACGTAACCTATATGTGTATGGAAAAAACAACAACAAAAAACACCAAGGTGGGTTCCTCCCTGGCACTCACATATGATTATAGCAAATGTACACATAGGTTATAACACAAACATAGCACTTGTTGAATTATTGCCTATCATGAGAACAGCCATAAAGAGAAGCATGTGTTTTGTTGACCCCATGCGGTTTCTACCCACAAAGGGTCAGACTGATGTACAACTGGAGTGCTAGCGAGTTGCTCATGGGTGCTACATCAATGCACTAAAAGCCTTGTGGCATCATCCCATCTTTAAAAGGTTGTGATAACACAAGAGCATAATGATAATATATACCTTTAGGAAAGCGCTGGGCAATGTTCCCGTGGAGGTTCTCAGCAGCATAGGCGGCAGCTCGTGCACCAGCATGCCCATCATACAAACCATAGTAGGCCACGCGACATCTATGATCAAAGCAGGTACTTAAACATTTAAAACTTTTAACTCTTGCTTGATATGGTCAACATTGATTTTTGTCCATGCTGAAAAACTAACACAATATTCTTCTATCTATGGAGATTTGGTGCAGTGTATATTTACTTTTGAATGGTCTTTGAATTTAATCCACATTATATTTATATCTTTACTGCTGTGAATCAACTGAGAGATGGTTTATAATTAAACTTAATTCATTCAAAGTTATCTTAACTTACACTGATGGGTCTAAGTTGTGAATTTCACTTGCGAAATCATTATTCAGGTGGTGAAAATCTTGCATTTCATCACGCTCTCCTTTCCTCTCTGCCAGATATCCACGTAACCTATATAATGCTGTAATGAGAAACATATGATAAGTGAAAAAAAAATTAGATTTATGTTAAAATTTAGATTTATGTTCAGGGAATATTTTGATTTCATTACCTAAGGCCTGTTTCCACCAGTTGGGTTGGGTGGAAAGGTAATAAAGACTGCTAAAAGATGATGATGACCCTACATGAGTACAGTTGTGTATGGCGATACAGGATTCAGAACATATCTGAGCCTTTCCTCCTTTGTATATCTTTAATCATTGTAGCCGTCTGGCGGGTTTGGTACAATAACGGAACCGACCATCAGGCTATCTTCCGATATTGGTAAAGTATCGAGGACAAAAAAACAGACAGTGAGTAAGGTTTAATAAAAATGAAGTTTATTTACAGATAAGGACTATACACTTTGTCTGCACCGAAGTCTTATGGAAAACCTCTCAGTTTGGTATTTATATGAATATCCTGTTTGGATATATAATATAGCTAACGTTCGTAAATACCAGAGTACCACAGTTTACAAATATGACATCTGTTAAATGATGTGGTGAGTTGTCTTTATGAGACAAACTAAATGAGTACAAGTCTGACTCGCCCTTATATACCCCTAGGAAAGTACCATGTGACTAGACGCTAATGAGAGGCGGGAAGACAGGTAATCCTATTACATAAGAACACTGTTAATTACGTGTGACAAACAAGACAGCCCAATCTTTGTAGTGTCTGTAAAGTAAGTATACAGGTAAAACAAGTTAACACCATCTCGGTAACATACCAACACTGCTACACTACCCCCTTCCAGAATGTATCCAGGGATAGAAGATAAAAAATAACATACAATCAATATCACATGTACATTATACAAAACATGTGTGGTTCATTGTGTTATATTTTAACGTTTTACCATAATATGCACAACCTTGGTAATTCAATGAGGCCACCCTTAAAAACATTGCGGTTGCCTGTCCAGAGGTTGGGATTTTTCAGACCCATGAGGGACGGAGGGAGGGGAAATTCTTTTTTAGGAAAATATTTTTATTTGTCATAAACATTGTAAGCAGGAACTGCATGAATTTGTCATAACGTCTAAGATTTAGTGATTGGAAACTTAGATACTTGTGCTGATGGATGAAAAAAAATCTTTTTTTCAGAACTCAGGAAAAAGATTTTCTCATTCTCACAAAAGAATCCACCAGGCCTCTGGACAGGAGACGAACATATTTTTAAGGGTGGCCTAAAAAAAATAATAAAAAAAATAAAATACACATGTACAATACACTGAAAAAACTTGTTGAAGTGCTCGTAAATGCTCATAGCATTTGTAGTTATTCCATATATAATAAGTCTCTGGATGTAGTCCAACGAAGTAAAAAGGCATATCCGTCGGTAAAGTGTAACCAGGTGCTACTTTGTTGTAGTTCTCTTAGTGGAGAAATAAACCCTCGCCACTTACTTCGTTCAGTGGTTAGGAATAGATCACATCACATACAGAGCGAAGTCCTTGATGGTTCCTAGTTTACACCTATATATCCAAGGTTGATAACTGCATAGCATTTAGTCTATAACAGTGTTCTGCCTCTCGGGGTAGAAACATAATATCACAGTTAAAGTTGCTCCCACGTTGGTGAAGATCCAGGTCTAGATCATGACCCTTAACATCACAACATCTTGCATTGGTATACAGTCGGATACAGGTCATAATCCTCCTGCATACGTTGTGCTGATGAGGACCGAGGTCAGAGCATACCCCAATACCTTCGCCGTCCTTGGGGAAACCACTTACATCCAAGGGTGACATCACTGCTCAGCTACCGTCCATGAGTGGTAGTTAAGAATAACTACCACTGGCGGGAACATAGGTATGAGGAACTAATTCCCTCAACCCGCGCCAGCATCTGTAGAACCCTGATGGGTCTCAGTGCTAGGTGAGACTGGTTGATTTTTCGGTGCAGTACCGAAAGATATGCCAGCTGCTGCAGAGTCGGTATATCTCAGTATCCTGTAACCAGGAGTGGAAGTACAGACTTGCGGAGACCTGGTAGGCGTAGATAGAGTCATCCTAGCCATCAGGTTGTCTGGATCATCTTGGTGTGATCTCGAAGGGGTAGAATTTCCTGCTAGTGCTCCTGCATATCTAGCACTGGCTAACCGTTGCATGGACGCTTGGTGTGCTAGCAAGGGGTGTACCGGGCGAAGAAGACCATAATTGCTCTCTTCCCACACCTTCAGATTGACACCAAACTGTTTGTACAGGTTGGCATCCATCCCGTCCAGTCTTTCAGAGATCTCAAACACTTTCTGTTTACAGAATATCTTGTCGTCCTCGGTAGACAAGCGCTGTTTTGCCAATTCTTCGTCGGCTTGAAGCTGACGCTCAGCAAAAGTTTGCTTGTAATGACGATCCATTGCGAGGCCGGTTTCAATGATAGCACACTTGAACCGCATGATACTCTCATTTAAAGTCTGGCTGAAATCGAGAGCTAACTTATTCCGATTTGAAGAAGAGTATCCTCCTCAATTTTCTGAAACACACTGCTGTCTTCCAGTACTTTATCTGGAGAGTCATCTGTGTCTATGACAGTGGCTGTAGAACTGGCAACCAATTCAGTAACTGAGGCAGTTTCCATCTGGTTGTCAGAGCCATTGTCTGAGACCACTATAGCTGCGGTGAAGAAGTACCAGCAGCAGTACTACTGGCTCCTCACTTCACCCCAGCTGGTGACAAAGTAGACTGAGTCTCTGTAAGAGAGACACTCGAAGCTTGTATACTCATAAGGTCTGTTACCGAAACCTTACCAGCCTTACCAGCTGCAGCAGCTGGTTTCTTCTTCGGGGCCTTTGTCACAGATTCGTGTCACAGCCGAATCTATGAAAGCAGAAACCAATTTCTTAGATTCTTCCTCCCCTAAGCAAGACTGAGAGATCTTAAGGATCTGCTTAAAAGTATGTTGTTTTGCTTTTAACAACACCTTCCCAACCACTATTTCGGTACTGCTTGCTGCTGCAGGCTTCTTCGGCTTTGCAGCTGGTGTCGCCTTCACCTCCTAATCCTTTGAGATTTTCTTACGGGCTGGGTCCGCAGAAGTACTCCTAGTCCTCTCGGTGGCAGTAGCAGTAGTACTAACTGGTTGGCTGCGCTTTACGGCAGACTTAACTGGTTAAGGTGCAAGGGGTCGATCTTTGGCAGGCATCAACTCCTTTTCCTGCTGTGCTCCCCAGCTCGGGTCATGTTTGGTACAACATTCCCAATCATGCTCTGATAGCTCAAAGGGCCGGGATAGCATTTTTGGAATGGTACGGCGGCATAACCGTCCCCTACTGGTTTTCTCGAATGGAGCTTTCCAGACCTCTTGTATAAGAGATCTGCTCCTCGGTAGTGCAGTATTATGGCCAGCACCATTCTTCATTAGGTGCCGAACCATGTCACCTCAGGGGGCCTCCCGGTGCAGTCCACCATCATCCCATTCTACCTGACAGGCTGATGGTTGACCAGGAGGACGCCGCATACATTGAACCACTAATTGATTCGGCATGTGTGCCTCAAGCATATGTCTGGCAAACCTGCACATAGAAGCACAGGTAACTGGTGGTCTGTTACCAGATCTCTCTTGACATTGGATATGGGGCATGGATCACCAGGAGTATAGTTGTTCCAGGCATAGTTAGCCTTGAACTTTAGCTCCTGGTTGAGAGAAATTTTAGCTCTCGGTCAAGAGACTTGTCCTGTTCACTGAGCAAGATAAGTAACTCGTCTCGGTACCACTCGATAGGATAGCATTTGTCGTCCATCCAATTCTCAGCGTCAGAGAGGTGAGTTTCGGGATCAAACCTGGGAGGAAGCTTGTGATGGCCGTTTGGTTCAATAAGATCTGCTATACTCATATTTTTCCAATCAGCCTCTTTCTCCTTGTCGAGTTCTTGAGCTGCATAGCTCATTTACGACGGGCTCTCCTTGACTCGGTTGTAGACCAACCTTTAGCCTTTTTAGTGTCCTTTGCAGGCTGAGAAGGATCTTCCTTCTGTTCTTCACCTTGCGGTTCAGTACCAGACGTGGAAGGGATAGGCTGGTCCTTTGGTTCAGGCTTAGGAGGCTCAGTCGGTTGTGCCAATTGTTCTGGTCCATCACCAGGCTTTGGTACAACTTTCTCTGTAGCCTCTACCGAAGAGTCATGACTGCTCCTCTTATCCTTCTTCTGCTTCTTTACCACCACCTCTGTCTCCGTGGAATCGATGTCAACATCCCTCTCTTCCTCTACAGGGGTGATTGGTACCACAGGGAGATCAGGTGGTAGAGAACCATGCATGCGCAGGTAACCAGCAGTCTGCTGTTGCAGTTTTGGTCTGAGTTCCTCCACTTGCTTGATAGTTTTGGTTGCAGCAGCCAAAGCCTCTTCTCTTGTCATGGTCTCAAAACCAGGAGGTACCAAGCCTTGTCCAACTGGTGGATGCTTGGGCGTCGGTACATTACCGACGCTGGCCCTATCCACCGCAAAGGCGCTCCTCCTCCTGGGTGAAAACTAGGTCTGTGACCAGCCCTGTGTTGTCGGCACATGATTCAGCCATTACAGACGTCATCACTATCAATGTTCAGTTGAAAAACTTACTGATTGACTAACACACAAGGTGGAAGATTGATAAATAGACAATAGGATCATATCTAACCGCAAAAAGGGATAGAACTGACTAGTGTAATCTGTGGTAACAGAGGACAATAGCCAAGATATGTCTTGCTCCTTGAAGAAGTAAACCGCATCTGATCCAACACTGTCTGCGGCGGGGGTTTTATAGTCACCCTGGGGGTGGTGTGTCTGTAATCAACCAATCAGGGTATTATTTTTAACCAAATATGTCACCAAAGCAACCTATATAATTAAAAATTTCGTGCGCATGTTGGAATGAGGTCAACTGACCATCCGGCATCCATGGGAATCCTGCGCCCGAGTCACTTAGGCCACCTTCTCACTTAGGCCACCTTCTTAGGCCACCTTAGGGTTAATTATACCATAGGTTCACAGGAGTTTAGGACCAAACGACTGCCACAAATGTGATCAAAACAACTTATTATATCATAATATGTTGTAGGCGACGCCAGTCAAAAGCAGGTAAGGTTTGAACAGCTCCCACATGGTTATAATACGAGTCAGGTAAGTGCCTAATTCTATGTTCTTCTCATTGTGTTTAGATTTTTTTGTGTCAGAATATCCAGGGACAATAAAAATCAGTGTCAACATAATTATGTATCAATTAGTTCTATCACAAGTCTCTCATTTCAACTTCTGACGATTCATGATACACACACTCCGCCTCAACGACTCAGTGTGTACATCAGGAGCAGTCTTAGTGAAAACTAGGTCAGCATCCTCAGTACTGGGTCTCAGTACAGTCTCACGCTTACCCTTAGCCGGCATCTTATTGTCTGTAGCCTTATCAGCGGTATGTTTGTTCAAGGTTTTATTCCCTTTGGCGTCTGTGGGTAGAGATAATGTTTTTGAAACATTTCTCTGATTAGACAGTAGTTTTGACTTTCTGGGTCGACCACATGACTTTTTACTTTTTACGACAGGCACCAACTGTTCGGTTCCTTTTTGTGCTTTGAATTCATCTCTTGTTAACCCCAGCCATGGTTTCAGGCAGTCAACATGAGATTTAGACAAAGCCCCTTGGGAATTCCGGACTAGAACTGTAGTCTCACTATATACAGTCCTAATTTCCAATGGACCTTCCCAGTCTTCCTTAGTCTTTTTCTCTGAGTTGGGGGTACTGTACCGAACAACTAAGTCTCCAACTGAAAACTTGCGATGTTTTAACTCGGTATCATATCCCCTCTTCTGTAAATTAGCATGTGTTTCCAATTCATGTCGTACCAAAAATATGACTCTCTTAATGTATGTCTCAAGGCCTCGACAAACATTACAGTACAAGGTTGTTCTCCAGCCAATCCTTGTACTCCATAGACCATGTCGGCCGGCATCAAAATCTCTTCACCCAATACCAACATATTGGGGCTACAGCTAGTAGATACATGCTCGGAAGCATTATAGGCGTGTACCACAAACTTTGATACATCGTCCCAGTCCTCTTGATGGTCATTTACCATAGTGGTGAGACACGACAACAGCTTCCGATTAAATCCCTCTACCAGGCCATCACTCTGTCGCTGGTATGGATTTGTATGCGTCTTACAAATGTATGTCAATTCTCACATTTGTCGCCATAGGTGAGACTCAAATTCTCTACCTTGGTCTGAGTGCAGAACCAATGGAGCCCCTCATGTTAGGACCCAATTCTCATAAAGAGCGGTTGCACAGGTTTCATCAGTATGGTTGGGAAGTGGATATACATATACTTGGACATACTTGGTATAGTAGTCCTCTACCACCATCATACATGTGTTACCTCTGGGGGTAGTGTTGAAACCACTTATGATATCAACAGCTATTCTAGCAAAACTTACTCCAAAGATTTCCTGATTGCGAGCTTGTTTACCGAGTCCTGAACCTGGTTTGCTCTTACAGCATATATGACATTGTCATTTCCAACGCCGTATATCATCAGTCATACCCGGCCAATTATACTGAGATTTAATCTTTGTTACAGTATGATCTCTACCAAAATGCACTGTGGTACGATCAACGTGCTTCTGGCACTACTATCTGAGGACTATGTCTTCTACCAGGTCGGGTTTGCCACCTACAAAGCACTCTATCTCGTATAAATAAGTCATCCCACTGGGCAACCAGCTGTCTGACTTCTTTACACTCCAGTGATAGAGCCGGACAAACAGGTTTTGGCTCTTTCCATAATAACCAATTAAAAATCTTGGATACTATAGGGTCCAGCTCCTGTTCCTTTGCAATCTGGTTCACAGTCCAGTTCGGTATTATCACAAGCTCCACAATCCGTGCAATCTAACCTGTGACACATTCTTATAGGGATGCGAGACTAGCTGTCTGCATTGATATGATTGATCCCTTATTACTTCTGTGAGTGGGTTATGGGACCAACAGGGTGAAAGAGAGGATGCTATTAGCAGAGTCTGTGATTTTACCCGCCGGGACCAACGGGCTGCTCTGAATACACAACAGCCTCCAGCAGACCTAGCTGCTGAACCACTTGTCCCATGGCATGATGGTATTGAACAAGGGGAGGTCCATTCCTTAGATGGTTTGGACACCGGTATCTTTGAGGTACAGGCTGGTGGAACCAGTAATCCACAACCTAGGGATGGACAGGATATCAACCCACTGCCGTAACCGCAGTTTACCAAGGACACAGTTCCAGAAGTAAGAAGGGCTGATACCGAGAGGTTACCTCTCAGTGAAACCGAATTACCGTAATCTCCCGCGTATAGGACGCATCTTATACGCCAAACAAAGGCCAGGTGCGTCTTATAGGTTTTCCCCAAGAAGGGGGCGCGTCTTATACGCGGGGTATTTTTACTATAGAACAGTACTGAATTTACAAAAATCACCCCTAAGAGGTGCATCTTATACGCGAACCAGCCTTTCCTGGGTTGGGGGTGCGTCTTATACACGCACCGCGTCTTCTACGCAAGAGATTACGGTAGATGAGAGATTGAACATTAGACCACTCCCTAATCTATTCACATCTCTGGATGAAGAGATAGTCAACATTGCTAGGAAGGCTGATAAAGAATCCAAGAGTAAGAAAACTGAGTTAGCAAAAACTGAGCTAGCTAGACTCTTAGAGGAAAAAGCTCGGTTAGAACTATTGGTTAAAGAACGGGTTGAGAAGTTAGTCCAACTTCAACACAACGTTCAGAAAGAAACCGAAGATCTGGATGAACTATCAGATCTCCGTAGGAAAACTGAAGCTATTTTGAAGCGCACCCTGGAAACCCAGGATGAGGTCAAAAAGCAAACATAAAAGGCAGAAAGTGAACTTTCTAGTCTTAGAAATAGTGGTAGTGTTTTAGAAGAACACAAGAAAGCAGTGGAACAAACAATCCAACAATACGCTATGAATACCAACACTTTCACTACTACCTTACCGAACCTGGCGACTACACCGAACACCACTTCGGTAACAGGCCTCGGTAATGTTAATACCACTACAACAACTCGCCACATCGTTTTAACAGTGTAAACTCTGGTACTCCAGTATTTAAGAACGTTAGCTATATTATATATCCAAACAGGATATTCATATTTTGGTTAAATGCCGAACTAAGAGGTTTTTCATAAGATTTCGGTACAGACAAAGTCTATAGTCTTTATCTGTAAATAAACTTCATTTTTATTAGACCTTACTCACAGTCTCTCTTTTGTCCTCGATACTTTACCAATATCGGAAGATAGCCTGATGGTTGGTTTCGTTATTTTACCAAACCCACTAGACGGCTACAATAATTAAAGATATACAAAGGAGGAAAGGCTCAGATATGTTCTGAATCCTGTATCGCCATACACAACTGTACTCATGTAGGGTCATTTATGCAAATTATGAAAAATGATATTTTGACACACTATTGTTTTAATACCTGTGTTTTGTCGTTTATGAGTGCCACCATCAGCCGATGTCCCATTCTCGGTTGTCTCTTCATATTTACGCTTCTCGCCTGACGTGGAAGCGGGTGGAAGGTTGCCAAAGAGTCCTGCTGCCGGCTGAAGACATTGTACAGGAAAGGTATGCACTTGTTGTGGCTCAGGTGTCACAGGAGAACCACTGCTGTTTTTAGAGGATGATTCTGATGCTAAAGGTGAAAAATAAAGTTATATGTTTAAATCATTTGAAAACATGGACATACATGGTATTTGGCAACTAGCTGTGCCTATGGCAAAGTTAAAAATTTTTGGTTTAAGTTTTCAAACTCACTAGGGAACAACTCAACCAAATGGCAATCATTTGTTAGGATTTTTTTTTTATCTTTGGCTGCAAAATAACAAGCACTTGTTGCATGGACATGCAACCAAATGCACCCCCCTGAAAAATTGTACCTGAAGCTCAAAAACTGCTCAAAAACATTTTCCACCCCTTAAAACCCTTTTTGCAGACTGTATTCTTCATGACCCACCACCCACAAAAAGTTAAAAAATAATTCAAATATGTGTCACAGCGTGTGGAATGGCACATCCCACTGAATTGACCTACTTTCAGTGTAGGGCCTAAAATCCCAAGCGTTACCGTTAATACTATCCTCAGGTTGTTACCCAGCAAACTGGAAGGAGAGCCTAATCACTCCTATCCACAAAGCAGGGGCCTCAGACATGCCAGAAAACTATAGGGGGCTAGCGGTGGCAGACTGTCTAAGCAAAGTATTCTGTAAGATCATTAATGACAGAATTGTTGACTATCTGGAGGGGAAAGACTTCTGGAGTATAAATCAAAATGGCTTTAAGGAAAAGAGAAGAACAGAAGATATTATGATTCTCAACACTCTATTTAACAAATATGTTAAAAATCAGAAAAGTAGGCTCTACATAGCCTTTGGTGATTTTTCTAAATTCTTTAATTCAATAGACAGACCAAGCCTTTTCTACAAACTCCTAAAGGCAGGAATATCAGGCAACACATATCGAGTCATTAGAGCAGCCTATGACCGGAACAAGTATGCTATAAAAACTGACTGTGGCATAACTGAGAGCTTCATATCAACAACAGGTGTAAAACAAGGATGTCAAGTTCAAGTTCAAGTTCAAAAATTTTATTTGGTCTAGACTCACAAAGATCGACGTCATCGCAAATGCATTGGTCTGCCGGTATACATGGTCTAGAGGGGTGTTATAGCACAAAATATGACCCCGTATGAATCAATGTGCTCAAATGTTTAAATACAAATACAAGCATATTGTGCTATGATGAATACAGAACTTCAATAAAAAGGTTAACACATATTATACAAATATAAACAAGATTAAATATCTTTGACCAGTGTGTTAATTAATCCAAGGTATAGAGTCTGTAACCTACACTTGTGATTTACAATATAGCAGATCTTAGCATTCACCAGCTGAACAGCATTTTGAACCTCCAACATGTACATTAGTATATCCCTGGGATCACCTATAGAAGGAAAGACAGTTGCAAGTCAAGAGAGGATCTGACTCTGAGATACAGGATGTATCATTAATGGAATTAATGGCAGTTAGCAAACTATGCCATAGGGGAGAGAATACTTCTTCCCTCGTACAGGAGTACCATCCTATCAGTGTCCCAGTGGGTTAGCCCTACTCTATCAAACCTATTTCAGAATGACCTCCACGAAATGTTTGACAAAAACTGTGACCCTGTTGATCTTGGTGATATATCTATGAATTCACTCTCATGGGCAGATGACTAAGTCCTGATCTCCAGATCAGAAGCTGGCCTTCAGGAGAGTCTGACCAGGCTTGACAGATACTGCCAAATGTGGAAACTCTCAGTTAATACAAAGAAAACAAAAATTATGGTTTTGTCTCAAGCAAGGGAGATGTCAACACAAATCTTTTTCAAGATAATTTACTAGAATGTGTGTCCTTATATAAATATTTAGGTTTACTTCTATCACGGGATGGGAGTCAGAAAGGAATCAGAAAGGATTTTAAAGGCAAAGTGTGCACTATTCTCTATTATTACACGATTTCTTGGATTTTGGGTGCTTTTTCTGGATATCCCCATGCTGATACGTGTCGATATTGCACACCATAATGCATGCATCATGACTTTTGTAAGGTGTGCCTGATATCCATGGATAACAGGCACTAGTGCCTGATATCCATGGATATCAGCACACCTTACATGTCATATGTTACATGTTAAAACCCATGAAATATTCCAGGCCAGGGTAGGGATCGAACCTGCAGTCTCACATCCCAAATCCAACTCCTTATGCACTGCGCTACAAGGACTGACGAGAAATGCTCGGTTCGAACCAAGTCTGGATATGATACAAAGCCGTGTGCGCTGTCGCTGTCCGCTGCCGGGCGACGAGGTGTGTTTAGTATAGAAACATAACAGCGAGACGCACTGAACGGAGAAGGCGCGGTGGCCTAGCGGTTAGCGCTTTGCGCTCAGCCGTCAGAGGTACACGGATCGAGCCCCGGTCCGGGCGCATCTTTTTTCGCCGTGTGTGCTGTCGCTGTCCGCTGCCGGGCGACGAGGTGTATTTTATACACAAACATAGCCGCGAGAAGCTTTTTTCGCCGTGTGCGCTGCCGCTGTCCGCTGCCGGGCACCGAGGTGTATTTTATACACAAACATAACAGCGAGACGCATTGAAATCTTTAGCCATGTGCCACTGCCTGTCCGAGCCGAGACCGCCGCTGTCGCTGTCCGCTGCTGTGGAAGGAGGTGTATGTACCGATCGTGTACACACAATGGCTGGCTTCGAGTCCCGGGGAAGGATTTTTGTTTTCAACTTGTTTTTATTGATATTTTATTGATTATTTATTGATTTTTTATTGATTAATCGTGTAATAAAGACAGTAAGGAATGGGCTATCATGTATCCACTAAATTGTTTATGTCACTGTTTGACAAGCAGATCGACCCTATCCTTTTACACGGAGGCCCAGTATGGGGTATGCCATCTAGTAACTGTTCTATATCTATATATAAGTGGATCTGAGGTAAAATCAAAAAGAGATCTGTTAACACTATTTAAACTGTTAGGTGTCGAGGATATAAACATATTATCTTGTAGATTCTATAAGAAAACACAGGTAGTTAATATGACTCTAGCCAATATCTGTGACAAAATCAAAATCCTGTCTGCGTACAGATAGCAACCGGTAACTCTTATAATTGAGGACTTAACCTCTGAAGGCGTCTGAAAGGCCTGTTTGGTAGAAGTGATTTACTCTACAAGTTGCAAGTTTGCTCTGGGTATATCAAAATATGCAAGTACTACTCTCGCACTAGGTGAGTTAGGGAGATTTCCCATTGAATCCAAAATAATCGTACTGAACATTCTATATAGGCTAAGGCTTGAGCATGGATCGAAAAACCCTATTCTAAATAAGGCCTTCTATACCATGAAGAGTGAAAACCACCAATGGCTAAAAGATATCCAATACCTCTTGTTTAAAATCGGTTGTAAGAATGTCTGGCTCGATCCTAATGTTTGGTCAAAGTCCTCACTCAAAAACAATATAAAGAGAAGGTTAAATGATGCACATATTCAGAAATGCAACCAGTACATTGATAACCCAGAGAATACTGGCAAGTGTAGAATTATTAAGATGTGTAAAGATGATCTCAAATCTCAGAGGACGGGTGTAAGACCCATCCACACCTCAACACTACCTTGCTTCTTCTGGCGCGGTTGCCATGCTCACCTCACCTCATCAACTTCCATTGATAAGGGGGTCTCCAGGGTGATCATTGTCATCAGTAAACAATAATGCATCATCACCAAGGATACATAGGCTTCCTGTGTATCCCCAGGGTCCTGGAGAAGTGTACACTCTCCAGGCCCTAGACATCAACTCCAAACATATATTTTGAGTATATTGAATTCTTTTTCAATATGGGTGGTACCGTAATCTCCCGCGCAGAAGACGCGTTGCGCGTATAAGACGCACCCCAAACTCAGCACATGCATTTTCGCGTATAAGACGCACCTCTTAGGTACCAATTTTGTACATTTCTATAGTAAAATTACCCCTTGTATAAGACGCACCCCCAACTTGAAAAAATCCTATAAGACCCCCCAGCATTTTGTTTGGCGTAGAGGACGCGTCTTATACACGGGAGATTACGGTAATTACAAGGTTTCGATCCCATTAGATCTCATCAGGTGTTAACTGAGGTATACAAGGCATGTGACAATGTCACAGTTCTACCTTAGGGAGTGGTCATTATTTATCAACAGGGGGGGTGGTGGGTTTTCGCGCGGACACGCGGAAATTTTTTACGCCCCCCCCTCGACAGCAGTCAAAATTTTTTGCGCCCCCCCCCGAGCTGGAGGCGTGGAGAGTTTTCGCGCCCCTCTTTGATCTATAGTAGCGCGCGGGCTTTTTTGCTAAAAAGAGGGTGAATTTTTTTTAGCCCCCCCTCGGGAGGGGTCTGAAAAATTTACGCCCCCCCTCAAACCCACCCTCCCCCCCTGTTGATAAATAATGACCACTCCCTTAATTAGACAATTGAGTAATTAGGTTTTAATTTTTTGATAGGACCATAGAGGTAATCCTGCCAAAATAAGAGTGCTGGAGACTCTTTGCTAATTCAGTGTTTATACTTTTCTATAGACAGAATTAGGGGTTTGGAATGAGGTACCAGATTTATTTATGTAGGATATAGAACACTAAAGATGATCTCAATGACATTTATGTAGCTACGCGAGCGGCAGGCGTCACGACGTGCGAAATCGGGAGTCCCGTGAGCTACGCCGCCTAACGGCCACTCCCAGGACTGCACACCTGTTTAGTTCGTGTATTTGCCGGTAGGTGGCAGTGTTCCAGGAACAAAGCCTTCATTTCAGCCAATCAGGGGGCACCTAGAGCTTCACTGCGGTGGAACTAATAAGCGTCTATGACTACTAGAAGTTGTTTTTTGTGGGAAGCTGTAGTTTGCATGCTGTCATTGCAAAAATGACTGCTTTAATGAAGTGAGTAGTCCCAGAATGATTTCCCTGGATGTCTTGTGATTACAATGATGTATGATAAAGGGTTTTTGGATGAGTTTGTAGACCCGGCACACAAGATATTGCAGACGGTAGTGGCCCATTGTAGCGTTTTCAACTGGTAGAGTGTTTTGCTCCTCCCGCGGTGGGTGGCGACAATTGCGTTACGTACGGCCGCCGTACGCGACGCACAATTTGTCTTCCCACCACAGCTAAACAGTTGGCAATCCAAGAAAACAAACCTGGTAGATGTCTTCCATATGTCTTCCCCTACATGTCAGTCTTTTCCTGGCTCAATTCCGACAATTTTGACCGTATGAGGGTGGTGGAAGTGAAGGGGAGTGCTTCAAAAGTTTGAGTTTCCCTGACCAGTGGAAATGGCATAAGGGAGTGGTGATCATTTTTTAACAACAGGGGGGCCGGTGGATTTAAGGGGGGGGGCAGAATTTTGTCACCCCCTTGACCGAGGGGGAAGATTTCTTTCACCCCCTTGATCAGAGGCATTCAAAGTAATTTCACCTGTTTTCAGTGGAAATCCCCGCCCGTTACTATAGGTTAAACAAGCACGTTCATTCATGATTTTCATCCCATATGGGGGTCAAAAAAGTTATACCCCCTCAAGAGCAGGGGGGGGGGTCAAAGGTTTTTCTTGCATCCATGCGAACCCCCCACATCCGGTCGTTAAAAAATGATCACTCCCTAAAAGAGGTAAAATTATGCCCCCTCCCATCCTCAGAGGGGTTAAAAACTTATTTTTGCCCCCGCCCCCACCCCACCCCTTGCGAGGATTGAAATTTTTTTTGGTACTTTGGTATTTACCGTAATCTCCCGTGATACATAATCCCTCCGAACACTCCGTGACTGATGTGTAATCCCTCCGAACACTCCGCGACTGATACGTAATCCCTCCGAACACTCCCCGACTGATACGTAATCCCTCCGAAAACTCCGTGACTGATGTGTAATCCCTCCGAACACTCCGCGACTGATACGTAATCCCTCCGCACACTCCGCGACTGATACATAATCCCTCCGAACACTCCGCGACTGATACGTAATCCCTCCGAACACTCCCCGACTGATACATAATCCCTCCGAACACTCCCCGACTGATATGTGATCCCTCCGAACACTCCGCGACTGATATGTAATCCCTCCGAACACTCCGCGACTGATACGTAATCCCTCCGCACACTCCGCGACTGATACATAATCCCTCCGAACACTCAGGGACTGATGTGTAATCCCTCCGAACACTCTGCGACTGATACGTAATCCCTCCGAACACTCTGCGACTGATACGTAATCCCTCCGAACACTCTGTGACTGATGTGTAATCCCTCCGAACACTCCGTGACTGATGTGTAATCCCTCCGAACACTCCCCGACTGATACTTAATCCCTCCGAACACTCCGCGACTGATACGTAATCCCTCCGAACACTCCGCGACTGATGTGTAATCCCTCCGAACACTCCGCGACTGATACGTAATCCCTCCGAACACTCCCCGACTGATACGTAATCCCTCCGAACACTCCGCGACTGATACGTGATCCCTCCGAACACTCCGCGACTGATGTGTGATCCCTCCGAACACTCCGCGACTGATACGTAATCCCTCCGAACACTCCCCGACTGATGTGTAATCCCTCCGAACACTCCCCGACTGATACGTAATCCCTCCGAACACTCCGCGACTGATACGTGATCCCTCCGAACACTCCGCGACTGATGTGTAATCCCTCCGAACACTCCGCGACTGATACGTAATCCCTCCGCACACTCCGCGACTGATACATAATCCCTCCGAACACTCCGCGACTGATACATAATCCCTCCGAACACTCAGGGACTGATGTGTAATCCCTCCGAACACTCTGCGACTGATACGTAATCCCTCCGAACACTCCGTGACTGATGTGTAATCCCTCCGAACACTCCGTGACTGATGTGTAATCCCTCCAAAAACTCCCCGACTGATATATAATCCCTCCGAACACTCCGCGACTGATACGTAATCCCTCCGAACACTCCGCGACTGATGTGTAATCCCTCTGAACACTCCACGACTGATACGTAATCCTTCAGAACACTCCGCGACTGATACGTAATCCCTCCGAACACTCCCCGACTGATGTGTAATCCCTCCGAACACTCCCCGACTGATACGTAATCCCTCCGAACACTCCCCGACTGATGTGTAATCCCTCCGAACACTCCCCGACTGATACGTAATCCCTCCGAACACTCCGCGACTGATACGTGATCCCTCCGAACACTCCGCGACTGATGTGTAATCCCTCCGAACACTCCGCGACTGATACGTAATCCCTCCGCACACTCCGCGACTTATACATAATCCCTCCGAACACTCCGCGACTGATACGTGATCCCTCCGAACACTCCGCGACTGATGTGTAATCCCTCCGAACACTCCGTGACTGATACGTAATCCCTCCGAACACTCCCCGACTGATGTGTAATCCCTCCGAACACTCCCCGACTGATACGTAATCCCTCCGAACACTCCGCGACTGATACGTGATCCCTCCGAACACTCCGCGACTGATGTGTAATCCCTCCGAACACTCCGCGACTGATACGTAATCCCTCCGCACACTCCGCGACTGATACATAATCCCTCCGAATACTGCGCGACTGATACATAATCCCTCCGAACACTCAGGGACTGATGTGTAATCCCTCCGAACACTCTGCGACTGATACATAATCCCTCCGAACACTCCGTGACTGATGTGTAATCCCTCCGAACACTCCGTGACTGATGTGTAATCCCTCCAAAAACTCCCCGACTGATATATAATCCCTCCGAACACTCCGCGACTGATACGTAATCCCTCCGAACACTCCGCGACTGATGTGTAATCCCTCTGAACACTCCACGACTGATACGTAATCCTTCAGAACACTCCGCGACTGATACGTAATCCCTCCGAACACTCCCCGACTGATGTGTAATCCCTCCGAACACTCCCCGACTGATACGTAATCCCTCCGAACACTCCCCGACTGATGTGTAATCCCTCCGAACACTCCCCGACTGATACGTAATCCCTCCGAACACTCCCCAACTGAGGTGTAATCCCTCCGAACACTCCCCGACTGATACGTAATCCCTCCGAACACTCCGCGACTGATACGTAATCCCTCCGAACACTCCGCGACTGATGTGTTATCCCTCCGAACACTCCGCGACTGATACGTAATCCCTTCGAACACTCCCCGACTGATGTGTAATCCCTCCGAACACTCCCCGACTGATACGTAATCCCTCCGAACACTCCGCGACTGATACGTGATCCCTCCGAACACTCCGCGACTGATGTGTAATCCCTCCGAACACTCCGCGACTGATACGTAATCCCTCCGAACACTCCGCGACTGATACGTAATCCCTCCGCACACTCCGCGACTCATACGTAATCCCTCTGAACACTCTGCGACTGATGTGTAATCCCTCCGAACACTCCGAGACTGATACGTAATCCCTCCGAACACTCTGCAACTGATACGTAATCCCTCCGAACACTCCGCGACTGATACGTAATCCCTCCGAACACTCCGTGACTGATGTGTAATCCCTCCGAACACTCTGCAACTGATACGTAATCTCTCCGCACACTGCACTGTGTTCTGGACCTTCTACATGTGGTCTGGACCCTCTGAATGTGTTCTGAACCCTCAACCCTTGTCATCAAACTTCAATGTTGAGTCTGGGCCACATTTTTAAGGGGGTCATTTTGAGTATCTCTATCAGAATTGGTGCAGACCATCAGTGGCCCATGCCCATCTCCCATCTATCACTCGTCTGACGTGTATTTTGCCTGAAGTTTCAGTCAATCGAGAGATTTTTCCTTCATTCCGTTACGCGCAATATTTTTATCACCAAACCGTTTCCTGCATTCCTGTTTTATTCGAGTTCCAAGGAGTTTCCATGGGGTTGATGATGTTACATGGGGAGCGTTTAAAAGGTTAGTTTTTGATTTTCAACTACTTTTATCATTTAATTTATTATATCCTTTGAACTACTAATGACAAGAACTGTGTAAAAAGATTTCTCACACCTACACAGTTTTAGATTATCTGGGAATGATTCTGGGAAAAAATATTAATCAAGTTGTTAATTTTCTTCCAGGTCATATGTTGGTGACTTCTGTAAGGCAGCTGCTGTAACAAAGGAACAGATTGACGCAAGAACTCCTCCATCTGTACCTGAGCACCTGTACACAAATGGGTTTGTCCTTGAAGTCAGTGCATATACAAGGCAGACATGGAGTCCTAATGAGTTCTACCAGTTCCTGTATGCAGCAGCCCCAGATGAACGGATGTCATCAGTCCAAGTTTCCACACTGCGTGAAAAGATTTCAACTCTAAAAGAACAGAAGCAGAAATGGAAGAAAGGTTCAGCAAAGTACACAACAAAGATGGCTGAAGTTTTTACATTATGTAGAGGAACATCTACCCTTCCTCATCAGGGTGGCTCATCAGCTGCAGTTGGCTCATCAGCTGCAGTTGAGCCATCCTACCCCCAGCCATCAAAAACTGGACATGTAACATCCTCATGCCCCCAGCCATCAACAACATATGCCCCAATGAGCACGGAGATGAAAAAAAGCAACTTTCTGGACCATGAGATAGCGAAAAAAAAGAAGCAATTGGATCAGCTTACTGAGAAGACCATAACACAAAAAGAAAAACTCAAGGCAGCAGCTAGGAGAAAAGGGCACTATGGTGTGAGGAATGTCAATAAGCGGGACAACACAGCTAAAAAAACTCGAGATGAGCTAAAGGACATCAAAAAGTTACATGAAGCTCAGGAGAATGTGTTTGGTGAGTTAAAGAAAGAAATGAAGAGTCAGCAAACTACATCCAAAGCTGAACATGAAAAACTGATGTCAAAAGTGATTGCAGAACAGAAGCTGAAAAGTAAGGCAAAGATCAAGCTAAAAGCAGAAGTCAAAGCACGACCAACTGAGATTGAATCTCTTAAAGCAAAGATAAAAGAGCGAGATGAATACATAGCCTATTTAGAAAATGAACTTGAAAAAATGAAAAGTAAATATGAAGAAGGTGATGATGAGCTTCACCTGAAGGATGATCATGGTTACACCTTAGATGCAAGGTGGTGCATTAACGAATTATCAGCCTTCCATGTGGCCCAGGAAAAGGTCCCTAAAGTCCTGGAAAGTATATCAAGGAACATCTTCCATAAGGATATTCCTGAGAGTGAGCTGCCCTGTAGAAAGACAATACAAAATATAAATGATGAGGGCCATTACATTGCAAAGCGCTACATAGCAGAGAAGTTAAAATCTGCAGAGAGTTGGGGAATACTAAAAGATGGGACCATGAGACAAAAGAGAAAGTTGCTTGACACGAGTGTGAAACTGGATTCTGGCGAAATTATATGTTTGGGCTTTAAGCAAGTTGCCAAAGAGGATGCACAGACCATTGCTGAAATCACCAAAGAACATCTCACTGAGCTGGCATCTCTTGAGGGTTCTGATTCCTACATTGAGGAGGTTCTTGAATCATTGTCCTTCATGATGAGTGATCGTGCCGCCAACGAGAAAAAAAGTAACCAGCTCTTAGAGGAGTGGAGGAAGGAGATGTTAACAGCATCTGGAAGTGAGAAGGCCAAAGAACGGGTGCACCACATGTACTGCATGGCACACGTACTGTTGGGCTTCCATAAAGATGTCACAGATGCACTTTTTAATGTACAGAAGGAGTATGAGAAAGAACATGGAAAGATTGGAAGGGACAGAAATGACAAGTTTTCCAACTTTTCCCCTGAATGTGCTGCCACTAGAGTGGCAAGGATGGCGTCGGATGTTTTTGGCCCCATAGGTGACCACCTTGGGGTCAGGGATGTCTGGCAAGCGGAGTGCGCACAAAGAGGAATGAAGTCCAAAATTGGCACTTACAAGGACAATCGTTTCAACTGTTTGTTTGAAACCTCCGCACAAGTTGTTCATCACAAACAAGACTTTGCAGACATTCTTCAATCGATTTTGACAAAAAATCCAGCAGCTAACAAAAAACTTCACTCTTTGAGTGCAGACTTGGACTCTGACATTGTGATGACTTTCATCGATTCGACAGCTGTTGCATTTCTCCATGTGACAGGTCCCTTCTGGCGTGCAATACAGGATGGGGAACTTCCATACCTGAACCTTTCAGCCTTTGTTCAGCCTCTAATCCACTTCCTGAATGACTGTGTTGACAACCCAGATCTTCTGTTTGACCCACCAGACTTCTTAAGTTCACACAGTGACCCTGCTTGGCAGGTGTTCACAAGTGTGAAGGAAGTAAAGGACCGTTGCACTCCCCTGCACAGAAAATGCCTCTCAGCCACTGCGAGTGCATTAGTGAAGGTGATAGAGAGGCAACTTGTAGACTTTCTACCCGGTGGGAAGTATGAGAAGCCAGCCTCAAACCATGAACTCAAACGTACACGCTCAGCTCCCAAGACAAACCTTGGCCCTGAACACCATTTTGGTAACCTTGACTCTGGACTAAGATGCATGCCAAATACCACCCTCCATCACCTCTCGACAATTCAACTCCTGAAGAAGAATCGGCATTCTATGAAGGAGTGGTATGATGAAATGAGTGGTGATAAGCAAAGGCAATTGTGGGCCGATGCCAGAAGAAATGGCAGCACACTGCGTGCCCAACATAAGCTTCAGGAGCAAGCAGAGCTAAAAAAGATCCATGAAACACACCATGCACCACCAGCAAAGAAAAGAAGGAAAGCCACCCAGGGACTGGCACATCCTGTGGAGCAAGCTGAGGCCACAGAACCACCACATGAAGACCTGGAAGCAAGGATGCCTGCAAGAGACACTGTTTATTGTGAACAACAGCGGGTGGCAGTGGCATACCAAGACAACTGGTACCCAGGTGTCATCACTGAAGTGCAAGTACCCGAGTGTGACGACACTGGAGTTCTAGTCCAGGTAGACTTTATGAAAAGATCACAGTGCAAAGGTTCATCGGACAGATTCAAACTACCAAATGGTAAAGATATACAGATTGTGGACACAGAATTCATAATTGCCGTGGACTTTGAGCTCAACAGTGTTGCCAAAGGACGTTGGTTTTCCATACCCACTGCCAATGACATTGAGGCAACGTTTGACCTATACAAGGAACTTAACTTCTGATAGCTGAATGAAAGAATGAATGTACCTCTGCAGTACTTAACTTTATCAATCTCTGAACCCTTGCACTGTTATCTATACAAGGAGCTTAAAGTGACCTAACAAGGTACTGTACTTCTGATCTACAAAATAACCATGTTTAATGTCATCAGGAAATACAGATTTTTCTCATATTGACTCCTTCTTGACAATTCTATAATGCTATTTGCATGTAACTATATCAAGTATATTGAGCTGTGGAATGTTTTTGCCGGGTTGACCTTGACCTAATTTATGATAATATATAGGTCATGTTATTCATTATCAGCTCAAATGTCGTATTGTCTATGAATGATTATTGTCAAGAATGTTGTTGTTACAGTTATATGCCAAAATTACTATGTCAAATAACTTTTCGCAGTAGATTTAAGCAGGTTGACCTACATTTTTATATTAAATAGGTCATATAACAATAAGGTCAAAGGTCATAGATCAAAAATCAGGTCAAAGGTCAGCTTCTTGTCTAGGAATTAGGTCAGATTATTGAATCCTGTGCATTGTATAGGCCTCTTTGGATGGGCCTAATCAAGTATATTATTGTTCAAGTTGCATGCCGAAGTTAGTATGTCAATTAAGAGAGTTGACCTACTTTTTGGCCATAAATAGGTCAATAAGCGGGTCAAAGGTCAACACATTTTCTGAGAATTGGGTCACATGACGTGATCCTGTGTGACAGATTTTTTTAATGTCACCAAGTTTTCTGGTACATAAGTGAAAATTAAATTGTATCCAATTGTAATTGAATTATGTATCAAATTCAATTTCTAATAACCCTTACAGTGATTTCATTGGTTAAAATAACACCTCATTAACATAATTTATGGTAATTAGGCATGAAATCTCGATTCTAGAGCAAAAACAACATTCTCATTGGATGTAGCATACTCTAGAGTACTTGGAGTGAAAATCTGAAGTTGATATGATGTGTTATAGCAGACTTATGATGTGTTGTAGCAGATTTATGGAATAAATCCTTCAGAAATCACCAAATCACGGTGCCATGAGGTTTATACTATGTCTTGTTGTTTTTAGTTAAATGAAATTCCTATAATCTGATCCAAACTGAGTTGGTATTTTGTCGATATCTCGATAACTTATGCAGCAATTTACAAAATTCCAAAAATGTTATTTTCCTGAGATCTTACTGCTTTGAAATAGTGTCAAATTAGAGTGTTGTATAAAAGATTTAATTTTCCATTCCTGTAGCTAATTTATGAAGAGCGTGAATACATAACGCATACAGAATCACCTAAAATTAGAACCATTATTGCTAAACTCCAGACTGACAATAACTGTACACTTGACAGCCTGTCAAGAAGATATAGAGGAAAGAAACCTGTCAATTCTAAGTGCACATTCTGTCGAATTTTTTTTCACGTGTCTGCGTGCAAACCCACCAGCCGCCCCCCCTGTTGTTAAAAAATGATCACTCCTTAACTTGGTTTTAAACCCCTCAGGGTGAAGGTTCACTGGTTTTGAACCCCCACCAAAGACTTGAAAGTGTTCTTTTGGAAAAGACCCCCACCCCACGACTTCAATATAACGTCTTCTGTAGTCAGTAGTGTAGATCAAATTGAACTTACAAGTCCCCCCCCCCAACCCACTGACAAAATTAAAAAAAAAATGACTCGTCCCACAAGGCATAACCATAAGCAAACTATTTTACTTTTTATTGTCGTCAGCCGTGCTGACAGAAGCAAAAGTTGAGACTACTCTTCCCCAAAAAAGTCTTTGGATTTGAATTTGTCTGTGCTGAAAAAAAAACACCTATTATCGCCCCGCCTAAATTGTCTTCAATTTTATTTGTGAGGTTAAATAAATGCTTAAATGATACTACACCAAAGTGGATGACATTAGAGATACCATTAAAGCTTCTTGTACTACAGATGGGAACTGACCTGGTTCAGGGAGGTCACTAAATAGGTCCATTTTTCCAAAAAGTAATGAAAAATCTTTCATCCCTCATTGAGTCGCCATCTGGCGGCAAAGTCATTGATTGAAGTATCTGCGCGTACGAAGGGTACTCGGTACATTTTTTCTTTGGAAAATTGCTGCTCATTGATATTGATATAAGCTATTCTTAAATAAGAGATAATTAATAAAGTCATTAGATTTTTTTAGAATATGTATGATTTTGAAGTTTTATGGGTAGTGAAATTCTACTCTCGCAATCCTAGAAGGGCAGAGGTCAAGGTCGCTACGGCTTCGATTTGAAAACTTTGAAAACAAGACCGACTTATAGTAAACGCTCATCTTGTAACATTGTAAGTGCTGATAGACAAGTCTATGATTTAGTATAAGTTATCTATAGATAATGCAGTATAACTATGATGATGATTGCATTTGGCACATTCGATTTACCCTATTTTCAAAGTTTGTGCATCCCGATGCAATCAAAGGAATAGGAATAACTAGGTATGTCACTAAAAATTGAAAAGCTGTCTGATCGCTTAGCTCGATGCAGCAAGTTGGGAACCTGAGTGTTTTCCAGTTTTGGAGGCAGCTGTGCATGTATAATGCCTTTATTCAAGGGACATTTTTGTATATGATGCACAAGACAAGTCTTGTGTATGATTCTATCTCAAAAATCATAACAAAATATGAAAATAGAATCATTTTCTCTGCATTATTCCCTCATAATACATGTCAGACAAGACAAAATGCCCTCGGTAGGTCTCATACCGGCTGGAAAAGCACCATGCTCATAAATGTCTTCATCATTTTCAAGATAAAAATAGCTGAAGACCTGAACAATGTGAACAGGCCCAAGGTGCAAAACAATGCTGGCATACCTAGAATAACACCCCTGCACCTAGACGCCAAGACGGAACCAGTTAGCTGGGTACCCTGCACCCACTCCCGCGAGAAAGTCCTCCTTTGTTTATAGGGGGAGCTATGAGTGCTGAGATAGCTCAAACGGAAGCCGGGGAATGGCTAAGCCCTGCTCCAATTGAAAATGTATGGGGACTGACTGTGAGGGTGAAACAAATATCAATTTTCTCTGGAGATATACAACCAAATGACTTCAAACTTTCCGCGAGTCTCCTAAAGACATATAGCCTAGGAACACTGTGCTTAAACAAAAATGTATTTGGCGAAGGGGATCATGCAGAAAATAATTGTTTAATGGCAGGGACATGAGCACCACCCACCCGCTCATCACTGTCAAACCGTTCCCGAAAATTCTCAACCTTTTTATTGCACTTCTGATCATGATATCCTCATTTTAACTAATTATCTAATAGCGAGTGATCGCCATATAATAATCTACTAATGTGCGAAGTTTGCAATAATTTCAAAAAGAAATGAGGGAGAAATTAACAAATCCCTAAGCTGGTGTGTAATGGCCTAGGGCACACTTATGGTGCCACTGCGGAGGATTCCCTGGCTTTCTATGGCTGCCTAAGGTATTGCAACGTGTTGCACACCTCTTTTACCACACTTAATTTAATTTCCGTCCATCCGAATCTCAGCATCTGTCACTATACTATAGTAAATCAATCAATATGATTTTCTTGTGAGGGCTCTTTTCCACAGTCAACATTAACTATTTTCATGGCCAAAGGGTAAACATAACCAAGGAATCAGAATTTGTGGGTCATTTTACTCTAGATCCAGTCATTGATTTAATATCTTATCATTTCTCAAGGGGTATTGGTGTGCGCAGACTGTAATATCTATAAAACCTTGAAATATAAAATGCTGATATTTTTGTTAATTCTTGGTCAATCTTTACATTTGAGACCTCTATTGAAAGCTTAAGACATTATCAGTTACCATAGAGGGAGAAAGAATGAAATATCTGGACAGATTGTATATATTTCAGAAGAGTTTTGACTTAAACCCGAAAATATCAAAACTAAATATTTGTGTAACTTTTTTAAACTTATATGGGATAACCACAAAAGTGTGTACTTTTAGAATCTTTAATCAGCTATTTATTATCTCTTAGCCCAAAGCTATAGAGTATAGGAGAGTTGAGTAAAAAATCCAAGAATTTCAGGTCCGCTTATCACACTGCCATTTAGAAAATTTTGACTTTCCAACATGATCTATAATACTTATCTTAGTTCCTTTTAATGCAAAATATATCCCATTAATCCCCAAACTGTTGTGCTTACAGTGATGTAATTGGTTACCCTCTATGATCATTCAACAGGGCTTTTGACAGGGCTGCGCAGTGCGTAATACACGCATTTAATGCTTAAATGTCGCATTTAAATGGCTAGAATGGCCATTCATTTACAGAATGGCACATTGTATTTGCTAAAAAGTGTGCAATTGGTGCATTGCAAAAAAATCCTGTCAAAAGCCCTGATTCAATCAAATTTAATTTAAGATTAAGTAAAGCAAGGTCTGAAATGAGTGAGAACCAGTGCAGCCTGTGCACAGTGGGCAGGGACTGATAAGACCCACACTGGCTGGAAATCCACTGACAGAAAATATTATAGAAATTGACCTTAAAGTAGGCATCATGTCAAGATTCGAAACAATTTTCTTTTTCAATGGGGATTCTTGTGAACGACAGAACTCACTTTATATCCATTGCAACGCAACACTGGTGCCCTGCCCTTCTTTCAGCTATCGGCGGAGACGTCACAAGCGATCTACAACATAACAATGTCTGCCATCATTGTGGGGGAAAGATTACAATGCGTTTGTACATTTCGCATAAAATAGAAAAGTGGATTACGGCCAAATGAAGTTGATTACCACATTTATTTTAGGCAAGATAGAAGGAGAAGGATATATTTCTCGATTCATTTGCCATATTTTTTCTGAAAAAAAGAGTCTTTTTATGATAGAGAGATTCAAGATGGCTTTATTGACTAATGTACAGGTACACTTATGTCAGCACCAGGTTTTCATTTACAATGTTGTAGACCGTGCATTTCTCATCTTGGGCATGTTACAATGTAAGAAGACATGATTGACATCTTGCACAGCATTACAGAATGTGCACTTAGAATTGACAGGTTTCTTTCCTCTATATCTTCTTGACAGGCTGTCAAGTGTACAGTTATTGTCAGTCCGGAGTTTAGCAATAATGGTTCTAATTTTAGGTGATTCTGTATGCGTTAGGTATTCAAGCTCTTCATAAATGTGATTGAGATCAATGTACTGGTTGTATTTCTGAATATGTGCATCATTTAACCTTCTCTTTATATTGTTTTTGAGTGAGGACTTTGACCAAACATAAGGATCGAGCCAGACATTCTTACAACCGATTTTAAACAAGAGGTATTGGATATCTTTAAGCCATTGGTGGTTTTCACTCTTCATGGTAGAGAAGGCCTCATTTAGAATAGGGTTTTTCAATCCATGCTCAAGCCTCAGCCAATATAGAATGTTCAGTATGATTATTTTGGATTCAATGGGAAATCTCCCTAACTCACCTAGTGCGAGAGTAGTACTTGCATATTTTGATATACCCAGAGCAAACTTGCAACTTGTAGAGTAAATCACTTCTACCAAACAGGCCTTTCTGACGCCTTCAGAGGTTAAGTCCTCAATTATAAGAGTTACCGGTTGCTTTCTGTACGCAGACAGGATTTTGATTTTGTCACAGATATTGGCTAGAGTCACATAAGCTACCTGTGTTTTCTTATAGAATCTACAAGATAATATGTTTATATCCTCGACACCTAACAGTTTAAATAGTGTTTAAATAGAATCCAGGGGTTTCTTCTCCCGGCCGACCTCTGCAACGTTATCTTTCCCCCAGAAGAATGGTGATCTCACAGCGCCCTCTAGATTTCCGTCAAGAAATCGTTTGCAAGAATACATAATTCGGACTTGTAGTATGTCTCATTGTGTTCCGCACGTTCGATTTACCCCATTTTGATAGTTTGTGCATCCCCATGCGATCAAAGAAACCCGCTTAAGTCAACCTTAAAGTAGGCATCATCTCAAGATTCGAAACAATTTTTTTTTCAGTGGGGGTTCATAATTCGGACTTGTATGTCTCATTGCGTTTGGCATGTTCAATTTACCCTATCTTCATAGTTTGTACTTTGCCTGGCATGATGCACTCTATCTCAGCAACCATCAGGAATATGGGACTAGAAATGTAAAAAATGGAATCGGCATGGTTGAAAATTTTCGATATGAAATCGATATATTACACTTTAAAATCTGTCAATAAACAGCTGAGAAATAGGCATTTATTCATTGGTGCATCATGTCCAGATTGGCATGATGCACTCTATCTCTGAATCCATCAGGAATATGGATCTATAAGTTTGAAAAATGGAATCGGCATGGTGGAAAACCTTGAAATTGATATACCGGTATTGCATGTTGAAATCTGTCAATAAACAGCCAAGAAGTAGGCATTGATTCATTTGTGCATCATGCCCTGATTGGTATGATGCACTCCTTCTCAGCAACAATCACGAATTTGGATCTAAAAGTCGTGTTAAATGTGTTGTGTATTTATCCAAGTCTTTACTTTCTCCGGGTTCCTTAATAGTGTAGTGATTATATGTCACTTATTAATAGTTATTACTAGTATTGTGGAGTAGACGGTCAGCTCAGTGGCAGCCACCGGCCAAGGAGCGGTAGTTGGGGTCTATCCCGCCTGGGGGCGACATGGTGGCGACTGGTGACATCACGTGCCTGTGATGTCACAGCTCGTCACACAATAAAAGTCGGTTCGGTGGTCGCAGTCGAGAGATGCAATTAGAGACTTCCAGGTGGCAGACGTGTGGTCGGTGACTCCGGGTTCGGTGGTTGCGATCGGTGACGCCCTGTAAGGGTGATGCATTTCCAAGCAAACAAGGACAAATGATGTTGATACAAGAATTGATGAGAGCTGTTAGCCCCAAGACCCATAAGCAATAAACAAAACGCCTTCAACTGTTATAGAACTTTATTTGCTGAGTCTGGTCTTCTGTGATTATTACAATAGTTACAAGACTTGGATGCATTATTTATTTCCACCTCAATCAATTATGTAAGGTAGTTGTCAATCAAGAACAAACAGACAAGCAGAGAAGTCGATCGAAAAAAAAAAATCGCCATTTCTGCTTCATCTGCTTGTTTTCAATACTACCCTCGAGGCGGTGCTGAGGTTGTGCGCTAATTTGCGGCACATGTATGACAATATCGAAAGTAGACATTCAATGGGACTGCTTTCACACAAATTCTTTGGATAGTAACTTGCACAGCCAAACTTTCACTCGTTTCTTAAAGTCTCTAAAGACTATATAATATATGACATTGCTTGAAAGTACTACACTTGCTTGTTTTTCCTATTTCCAGTGCCAAAGGGTGGCGATGTTCCCAACTCTGTGCCAAATACCACAATGTGTTCTTCGCAAATATATAATACAGACATGCAGACCTGAAGTAGTCCACTTGATACATCACAAAAGTAAGCAGGTCAACCAAACTTGAAAAAAAGTTAACTGACACTACGTTATATATTTGCCACAAAAAGCCTGTACTTGTAAAGGCATAAGATAAAATAACTAAAATGCCCTTTTGTAGCAATTTAGAATTATGTTGAATTGCATACCAAAAGAAGAAATTCTACATCCAATCATTTATTTCATTTGATATAATTGTTTGTACAAGAGGTTTTCTGAGACTAAGCGCTTGTCGTCTTTGTCTTCCAGTTTCACGTGAATTGAGTACTGACAACCAAAATGCTTTTAAGGAGTTATTAGGCCTAGAGAATAAGATCCGAGTTCAGAAGCGGTTAGATCATATTCAACCAGCACGGAAACCAAGACTTGGCAAAAAAATTGTTCAGAAGGCAGCAGTTCTGGTCCCCCTCTGCACGGTAGATGGCGTACCATCGTTACTCTATACACTGCGCTCTGCCAAACTGAGCACTCATAAAGGAGAAGTAAGGTAAATTTATCTTAATGGATGTTAATGTTGTCCTGCCTTTGATTCCTGGAAGGACCAAAGATGCTTTTAGATAACACCTACAATATCAATTATGGAGTATTTCAAGGGCCAACCAATGGCATGTGAGTAATGGATTTTGATACGGTTGCAGCTTTCCTGGTGGTATCGCTGATGAGACTGACAGGGATAAAGTCCACACAGCGTTACGTGAGACGGAGGAAGAACTCGGGATATCGACAAACGATATTGATGTCTGGGGAATGATGAATGCTGTTCCAGTCAAGGTAAATGTTCTTGCCAAAGTTAGATCTCTTTACTAACAGTGAAAGTTAAGAAGTGATTGTTTTGAACATTAATCTAACGTTTCTGATGTTGCAGGACTACAGATGGTTGGTAACCCCAGTCGTGGCAGATATAGGAGAAGTAGATGTAACAAAGTTACAATTCAATAAGGATGAGGTAAGTCAATGATTACATCTATTTGAGCTGTTACACTTTAATACACTTTTTTGAAAAAATAAATGTAGGTGTCATGTGTAATCAATTGGCACTGGTCATCCCAAGTAACCCAACTGAAGTGACTGTATCCCACGCTTACCAGAAATAGCCACAGTGTGTTTCTTTCCTTCTAAGGTGGTTGGTTCAATATATGTAATGTATATAACATCCCATTTGTATGTACAGAATTTGTCATCTCTCCTTTGAAGGTGGCAGTGGTGTTCACACGCAGTTTGGAGTCGCTGTGCCATCCAGACAATGTGGGATACACCCGATTCAGAGCAGGCTTTACACTTCCTCTATTTATTGGAGGTCAACACCGGATCTGGGGTCTCACCGCCATTTTCACCCACATGACCCTTGCCACGCTCGTACCATCCGAGCTTTACACATTTGAGTTGCCAGTCTCGTAAATGTCAAACTGAGTAGATCTCAAATGAGGTTTGGTGTATATTCTCAGGCACTGTAACTGTGATCTTTGCTGAAATGAAGCATATTTCTATTGTGATGTGCAATTCTAGAGTATTGCCTATGCATATATCAATATATGCTTTGTATATATCTTTTATCATGCCTTACATGCAGGGCAGATCCTCTGGTGTGTCTTGCACTGCTCAGAGATTTATATGCTAGTGTAAAGCCGTGCATGTAACCTGATGATCCCAACATCGCCTTGGTGCAAGAAGTGTATTTTTCAAGTTTTGCAGAGAGGCAACAAGAAGAGTTCCACTTACTACCGTGAATGCTGTCTGATAAGCTGCACCCTTGTATAAGCGGCACCCAAAGTTTAAGAAAGGAGGCCATAGCGCGCACCTAAGGGCTGAAAGTAGATGCTTTATTACTGTTCTATAGGGTTTTAATGCCCCCCTATAAGCCACAACCCCACTTTTCGGTCGATCCTATAAGCTGCATTTTGATTTGGATTCTGGTACTAGCCTCGGAGAAAATTTACGGTATAGCAAAAGTGGAAACAGGAACATTGCACTGGGGCCTGTAGGCACACATATCATAGACAGAGCTTCAGTACTTTCATCGTAGCTAGATATTAAAGGGCCAGTACATGTTGAAACAGAAAAAAAAATCATTTTTGCCAAAATGTCAGTTACAACCTTCTTACACTAAGGCGACGCCATGGTATATCAACTGTGTATTACAGTACTGAAAGTTCAAACCTGAGGTCGGCCGTATAGAAAATGTCCGCTGTCTGTGTTCAAGTATTAGTCTGCAGTGGTTTTAGTACTTGGTATCCATGCAACATTGAAATTCTACATACAGGTATTTTAATGAATGACAATTGAATACACAAGACTTTGAATTTAGAACGTTAGTTATAACCTGTGCCAAAGATTAAATGATGCCTCTTTTTGGATCATTGGCTACGGGTAATCTGCAAAGTTTATTACTGGTTACTGGCCGTCGTGGCACACCACGTACCTGCGTCTTTGAATTTAGTATTTAGAACTTTAGTCATAACATGTGCCAAAGATTAAATGATGCCTTTTTGGATCATTGGCTACGGGTAATCTGTTAATCTAGTTATACCTTTTGTACTCTACATTATATCGGAATGATTATTTTAACCTATTAATGCAATGATAGTTGTTACATTTTTAAAGAATTTGTTGACCACTGTCTTTCCAGAGGATGATGATAATTCAGGTTTCATGAGTAGTGGAGACTTTGATATGAGCTGGGTGCATGGTCACTATCGTAGCATAGAAATCATGTTGAAACAGCCATAGGGGGCCTAAGTCATGTCACATGACCGCATGTCACATGACCGCATGTCACATGACCGCATGTTCTAGACTGGGCTCACGGTATTATAGCCTGCAGGCATGAACTTAAAGGGCCGGCAATTTTTATACATTAAATATTGTTGGAAAGTTAAGGGGGAAAACTTTATATATGGTAGCTAGAGGGGTCAATTAAAATACTGGTGATTTTAGTTCAAAAGCAGAATTTCTTTTGCAACACTATTGCTATATTTAGGCTCCCTATTACTTAAACCCTTTAGGACTGTATAATGCTTTAATGCGCTATAGGTTTATGTACCCTGCATAAATGTAGACGTGGTGAGTAACTCGCCACAGTTGTTTCCATGCATCATGATGACCCTGTACAGTGGACGGTAAATGATGATGCACTCCCAGAAGCTTGGCATTTTTTTTTTTTTTTTTTTTTGTTACACAAAATGTAACTCATAACATGTTTGTTGCCATGATTTTCTGACTACAATTTGGCGCACCACTGCAGAGCTGGCGTATACACTTTAAATCTGCACTACATTTGATTGGTGCATGACTGCGACAGGAACATAAAAAACAGGGAGGCATTAAACAGTCCTTAATGGGTTAAGAAGCATCATTGCACAGTGTAGTTTTGTTGTTAGATATATAATGCCAGATAGATAAGTGAGTCCTGAAGCGAAGCATAATTCAACATTGAGCTTGAGACACCATGCCGTCCTTAAATGGTTAACTGTGATATCATTTCCACATGACAGAGAATTTGGCAAAGCTGACAAATTGGACTTTCAGGGTGTAGAAGAAAAGGATATTGTTTTAGAAAATGGTTATATTGAATGATTACGTAATGTTATGTAATAATTATGGTATGAATTATGATATGATTGATTATAAATGACTCTGATGTGATGAGATGTGATTGGAAGACAATATGATTGATGTTGAATTAATAATATGATTTATGTTGAATTGTGGTCATGAACAGATATACCGTAAATTCTTGCGTATGGGACCGGCCTCGCGCCAAGCGTGTAGGATGCACTGTAAGTTAGACTGACGCCTATAGGACACACTTGTGGTCAAATTTTGGTCATTTTAGTTATCTTCTATAGTAGAAAACCTCACATGTAAGACGCACCCTGAGTAAGGCTAAGTCATTTAGAATGCACATGACGTCTTATATGCGAGGATTTACGGTAGGTTGATTGCGGAATATTAGACCTCCCCATCGTCCAGGGGGAACTTATGAATATTAATAAGTATGTGGAGATGGGAGAGATATTAGAGAATAAAGAACAAGTTTAGTTTGAATCATCTTGGTGTTCAGATCGTTCTGTACTTTAGGAACTTGATTTCACACTGGAGATCACTACGAGTAACATTGAATAAGGGATTGGTCATTTATTGCCAGGTGAAGGAGCTTGTTAGATATGGGGGGGGGGTGTCATTTTGAAAGAGAGCTCCTTGGTAGGGGAGGGGGGGGGCAAAAAAAACTTCACACTGGGGGGGGGGGAACCAAATATGGGCAATTCAAGTACTCATCGCAACGCATCATCCTACACATGTATCTGTTTGTTTTTTTTGTGTTTTTTTTTGTAGGGGTGGGGGGTCGTTTGGTAAAATAAACAAAGTCAGAAAGATTTTTGCCGATCCTCCAAAATCCATCATAATGTCTGCCCTAATTACTTTGATCCACTCCTTGGGTTCTCTGTCCACTAGTGACATTGAAGTGTATATGTCACTTAGGCACAATTCTAGGCCCTTTTTTTTGCCATTTTTGACCCCCACCCCCTCATCATGTGTACTAGTAGGAGGCTTAGTCCCCCCCCCCCTCCGTCCCTTCGCATGGCGTAATTTATGGACGGTTCCCAGTCCTTGGCCACAACTTAGTACAAGCTAAAACAATATACAACCTCTCCCCTAGATATAATCCACTGCTAGTATAATGTCATAATGCATATAATGGCACCACTGTGTGTGTGAACATTGTTTTTGACACTGTCATTAAGGGTTGCCTACACCTCAGCTATCAACGTGTATTGTAAGCCTGCATTTTTTTAGGGAAGCAGCCTAAAGGCCTTAGTGACCCGGGCTCAGTGATCAACGAGGTATTGTTCTCAAGGAGGCCTCCACTCAAGAAGATACGAATGATAATCTTATGTGTGTAATACCCATGACCCTTTGGACTACAGCACCTAAAAAGGATTAAAAGTGGCTAGGTTATAGGTCTATTTGTGGCCTCACCCTGGTAGACATAGCTTCCACAACGCATGCTCGGCTGTGAAGCTAATCATAAAGAGAGGCAAGGAGACCTTCATTATTAGTCATGCCTGCATGAGGAGAGGTTCATATCATTCTACACTACTGATTTCAGGCATAAAAGTAAGTTACCAGAAGATTAGATCTACATCAAGTATATATAGTCTATCATGATATGAGCCAGCAGTCATCCAGCTAAAACCAATGGATGGGCCTGCTCTGAATTATTCAAGACAATCACATGTAATGTTTATAGGCCTAACTATCATGTACCTAGCCTATCCTACGTACTTTGAAAAAGCAGGTGACGTGAATTGTGAAACCCAATAAAGTTGGGTCTGTGGATTTTGGTTTTGAACAAAAATTGTGTGTGCGAGTGAATTGTTATTATTTTTAAAGAATCTTATGCAGTACAATGGATTTATTGGTGGAAAAATAATACGCAAGCAGATTTCCCAAGAACGTAATATGGGGTTGTGTGCGAGGAAAAATAACAAATTTTAAAGTGGGGGAGGGAAGTGGCCGTGCGGGTGAAACATATTGTCCCTCTTCAGGGAAAGATCCCGCACGGCATATCCACAATACAGAAATGTTCAAGCAATAAGTCGCGTTACCCTGTCTTTATTTCCCTCCTCCCTTTATTAAAAGGGCCGTTCATAAGGCAGCAGGACGGGGGGGGGGGGGTCCAAGCCTCCTATGTACCCTCCTATACCTGTACATTTATATAACGCCTTTATTATAAACTGCAGCAAAAGCACGGTACCGGTACCCTAGCTGGTATGACGAAAGGGGGGGGGGGGAGTCAAAAATGCCAAAAAGGACGGACCCTTTCAACTATGAGCGTGCCCCTTCCCTGTGACCAAAGACCGTTGATACGGAAAGCTGTTACGACACGCCAATTTCAAGAATTTGCCCCTTCATGAAATTTGCCTTTTGCACAGAATTTGCCCTAAGAAATTTGCCTCTTCCTGTGAAAAATTTGCCTCTTCCCAGATTATTAGCTTGTTTTCAGTCCACACAGATTTTAACAAGTTTTTTTGTTTGGTATGTTACGTAATCTCTTAGGCCTGGCCCCTGGGGCCTGGCCCACCCCATTTTTCATGGATATTAGGGAGTGATCATTTTTTAACAGCGGGGGGTTGGGGGGTTGGTAGGTTCGGGGGAAATTGTTTATGCCCCTCCTCAAAGGCAGTCAAAATTTTTTGCACCCGGCTGCGCCAGGGCCGTCTTTCATAAGGTACGTCAACGATGAAAAATAAATGAGAACTACGATGAAAAAGTCCACTATGATCGTAGAGGGTGCTTTCATAATATAGGGGAAAAATCATAGTTGGGTTTTCTTTCAATTTTGCATAAAATCATTGCAAAATCATTGCAGGTTTCATCGCAGAAATACGATGATTCCAACAATGAAAACTGCGATGATTTTCTTTCCTAAAAATAGATTCAGAGGGAGTTTCCTTCAAGATATGACGTCACTAGGAGATTCCCTTTAAAAAAATTGTAGGAATTTAGGAATTGAGGATTATGAGACTCAAACCAGAACCCCATTATGTGCACTTTAGTCATGCATTAGTTTATGTTATAGTGCAGCTGCATAGATTCAAGATTTCAAGATTCAAGATGGCTTTATTGACTAATGTACAGGTACACTTATGTCAGTACCAGGTTTTCATTTACAATGTTGTAGACAGATTTTATATATGAGTATATACAGTTCACAGCCGAAATCATTGTAAAAAAGATCGTACCTTTTCTTAGTACCATACTACAAAGATGAAAACCTCAACTACCATCGCAGGGCCTTTATGAAAGTGGTTTCAACATACTTTTTAACTATCATCCTTGATTTCCTTTATGAAAGACCACCCTGAGGTGCAGTGAATTCTCACACCCCTCATTGATCTATAGTAGTACACAGGCTTTTTTGCTGAAAAAAAGGTAATTTTTTTTAGCCCCCCCCTTGGGAGGGATCTGAAATTTTTACGCCCCCATTAAACCCACCACCCCCTTGTTGATAAATAATGACCTAATCCTCCCCTATATAAACCGTGTACTGAGGAGGAGCGTGAAAAACTTTAACCCCTCCTTTAATAGTGGGGGTGTAAAACATTCACCTACGATACTATAGATCAAAGAGGGGCGCAAACAATTCTTTACCTCCGGTGCAGGGGGAGGGGGTGCGCAAATAATATTGACTGCTGTCGAGGGGCAGTGTAAAACAAGAAATGCGGTTGTGACCGCGTAAAAAAACGCCTCCCGCCGTTAATGTCGGTATACCAGTGTTTGATGACATGTCTCATAAGAGCAGACATAAAGATTTCACAATTATCAATTTCTCTATTCAGTAATTTTGTATTGTGAGACCTCATCACATGGGACAAATGCAATCATCATAGCGCACTCCCGTACCGCTTCGCGGTACCGCCACTACGCGGCGTGGGAGGCGCTAAATAAAAAAACGCCTCCCGCCGTTAATGTCGGTATACCAGTGTTTGATGACATGTCTCATAAAAGCAGACATAAAGATTTCACAATTATCAATTTCTCTATTCAGTAATTTTGTATTGTGAGACCTCATCACATGGGGCAAATGAAATCATCATAGCGCACTCCCGTACCGCTTCGCGGTACCGCCGCTACGCGGCGTGGGAGGCGGTAAAAAATTATGCGCAGATGCACAAAAAAATCACCACCCTTAGGGGGGTGGGGCTGGTGGGTTTGACGGGGAGGGGGAAGGTCAGAATTTTTTGATCCCTTGACCAGGGAGGCGGGGTCAGAATAATTTCATCCCTTTTTAGTGAAAAAGCCTACCTTCTCTCAAAGAGGCAAATCTATCTCAGAAGAACAAAGTTTAATTTGATCAAAGGGCAAATTTTATTGAACAGGCAAATTATGATGGATGGGGCAAATCTTGAAAGGGCAAATATTTTGGATGTGGAAATTCTAGGTAACTAGCAAATATTGGTCTATCAGAAGAGCAAATTTTATTTAAAGGGCAAATTTTATTGAAGAAACAAATTATTGTGAAGAAGCAAATATTTCAGTAGGGCAAATTCTATACAAAATGGCAAACTTTGGCCAAATGTTGTTAAAAGGGTCAATAATTTTTTCAAAAAGTTTTTTTTTTTTTTCTGAAAGGGCAAAAAATAGGAAAGGACAAATTCTACAAGGAGCATGTCGCACCGGCTTTCCGTGTTCACTCGCACTCGCACCAGTTTGTTCTTGGTTAGTTGCCTCCTCGTCCAGACAGCGCGGGAAAAGTGGAAGGGCGCGTCTAACCCAAGCTGTTGTCACGTCGCGTTACGTCACGTCGCTTAGTTACCGTCTCTCAGCCCCACGTGCTATTATGTATACAATATCGACGTCGGGCTCCAACGTTCACCGAGGACATTTCCAAGAATTATTAAGGTGTGTTTATATAGAATACAAGATACCCTTATGAAAATCGCTAAGGGAGTGATCATTTTTTAACAACAGGGGGGGGTTGGTGGGTTTGCGCGCGGACGCGCGAAAAAAATTTCGACCCCCCCCCCTCTCGAGGGGGTAAAATTTTTTCGACCCCCCCATAAGGGACAAAATTCGCGTGCGAACGTCCTCTTTTAGCCTATAGTAACGCGCGGGGTTTTCCACTGAAAACAGGTGAAATTATTTTGACCCCCCCCATCAGAGGTATTGGAAAAATTCTGACCCCCCCCGGTCAAGGGGTTGAAAAAATTCTGACCCCCCCCCTCAAACCCACCGGCCCCCCCACCTGTTGTTAAAAAATGATCACTCCCTAAGTCATAGTAGTAAGTAGGTCATAGTAGTCACAAGGTGGTGCCACCTTGTCCATTGAGGTCAACGACTACTAGTAATGGGTTCCGTACATCTCCACTCCAGGAAAAAGTCTAGAGGTGGAGGCAAACATCACCCCCCCTTGAGCTTAGGCGAGAAATGCTGTCTATGCAGTACGCAGTTAAAGTAAGAGCAAACAAAAGAAACCCAACATATGAGACACTGTTCACCGAAAACAATTCAGTGTACAGGAAAAAACCGAACATGACCCAACCATACTCGTACAGAGTGAAAAGACCTATGAAATTGAAAGCAGCAAAATTAGATGTGATCAAAACCAGGGAGATAAAACCACTCGATAATCCCCCATGGCTACAAATAAAACCAAAGATCACCTTCACCCTGTGCAAAAACAAAAAGGCAGAAACAGACTCAGTGACCTTTAAAGATCAACTCCATGGGATAGAAAAAGACCATAGTGAACACCTGGCGGTGTACACAGATGGTTCTAAGGAGGGTGACAAAGTAGGCTATGGAGTACACATGCCATATGGCAACCTGAAAAGAGGCCTCCATCCCAAAGCCAGCATTTTCACAGCAGAGGCTAGCGCCTTGCTACATGCTCTAGAATATGCCAGGATATCAACTCACCAGAAATTCATTGCTCTGTCAGACTCCAAGTCATGCCTTCAAGCAATGAACCAATATGAACCAAACAATCCTTTGATACAAGACATCAGGGACAAAACCAACAACCTTGAGAAAGCAAAGAAAGATGTGGTTTTCTGCTGGCTGCCGAGCCATATTGGCATAGACGGAAACGAGGCAGCAGATGAAGCCGCAAAGTCAGCACTGAAACTGACACCTCGAGAAGTGCCAATCCCACACACAGACCTGACATCAACCATCAAGAAATATGTGAAACTGAAATGGCAAGCTGACTGGAAGAAGCATGAGAACAAGCTACACTCCATTCAGCCTCAACTGAAAGGAAAGGGTGAAAAAAGAAAACTATCCAGATCAGACGAAGTGAAACTAACACGTCTATGAATTGGCCACACAAGGCTTACACACGAACACCATCTGAAACGTGAAGCCCAACCAATGTTCCAACAATGCAAGACTGAACTCACAACCAGGATATCTTGCTCAACTGCCGAAGGACTGCAAGCAACAGAAGAAAATATCTTAAAAATGCAACACTGAAAGCTGTCTTCAACACAATAGAAACAAAAGAACTCCTGAACTTCCTCAAAGAATCAAACTTATATAAGTACATATAGATCATATATACATATATTTAAAAAAAAAAAAAAAAATCGAAAAATGGCTGGTCCGTCAGTGTCAGGATAATGTGACTGACCGGGTGATGTGTCTACAGTTTGTGACATGTTACCTGCGTGAGGCAGCACGATAAAGAGGGACCTTGAGCCACGAGTGGTATTTCACCGCTACGAGCCGTGTCCCACTGCTACAAGCAGACTCATAAATATATGCATGCGCGCACACACACCCACCCACTGATATGCGCAAACCCGAGGTAGGCCCGCAGCCTACCATTACTATTGAATAGTTTAAAATTCTTGAATATCTGAGTTCCTCGATGGCCCCTGGACGTAAAACTAAGCAAACAAACAAACAAAAAATGGGTGATTGAACTTGATTGCTCTTTACAGTACCGTAAAATGGGGATACTTTGGCCCACTTTTTGGATATTTCCGAAAAATTAGCATGATAGGAGTGCAAGTATTGGAGAAATAACTATCATTAGTTAGAGTTTTAGTTAGTATCTTTCAGATGTATGTGAAATTTTAAAATTTTGTGCCCAGCAAGTACTAGATTTACATCGAAATAGGTTGGGGCAAAGTTACCCTTACTTCAGGGCAACATTGGCCCACAAGGGATTCCCTATGGTAGTATATTTCTTATTTTTTCACAACCAAATATTGGGTCAAAGTTACCCCTAAAAACTTTGTCAATATAAAAAACATTCTTAGAAAGTATCCAATTTCTTAGAAAAATTATAATTTTACAGAAAATGCGAAATAATAAAATCCTTCTTGGGCTAAATGAATATAGTACACTTGATTTGAGATGCCTTTGGGTTGATTAATTGTTGCTTAAAACCAACAGACTCATTTTTGAATATTATTGGTTGATCCAGACGCAATTTCCAGACACACTGAAAATCAGTGAAAATTTTGGCCTCTACTCATTGCCTTATATCTAAAAATAATTTTCACTTTCAAAATTCTATTTAGACAAAAATTGTAGCTTAGATGATAGGTTTTTAGATAAAAGTGACCTAGATATGAAAAAAATCTTTATTTGTAATATCGAGATCAAAACAACATTTTTCTGTGACTGGGCTAATGTTACCCCTTAAGGGACAAAGTATTGTAATAGGACTAAGTGGGCGTGGCTTGGGGTGTGACGTCGCGGTGTCAGGAGGGGAATATAAAAGACAGAACGGAACGGGAAACTGGGGAGAGTGAATTGGAGTTCAGCCGAGCAGACGTACTAGAGAGATACAGCAGACGAGAGCAGATCCGCCGGAGTTCGAGAAGCCGTCCGCCGGAAGAGCTAGCAAGCTGGGTGTATTGATATAGTGCAGCAGAATAAAAGACCGGTGTTCCTAAGCCTAAGGGCGGGCCGGGATTGTGGCCCCTGAATAAAGAAAGACCTTGTTGATTGAACCTTATTCGGCGTTAGCCTTTATTTCCTTTACAGTGGTGACAGCAGTGTTGTTCCGGGTGAGCCGGTTTCGAACTCACACGGGGGGTAGATAAAGGATGGCGGCGAAAAAGACTCCAGGGCCTAGCGAGACCAGGACTCGCCTGGAGGAGGCGTTGGGGGCAGGACGGCGTGGTAGCCTGCTTGATGTGTCGGAGGAGGGCATTCTGTTGAGACGCCCACTGGCGGGCGATAATAGGGAGCGGACGCCAGAAAATGGTATACGGGATCTTCCGGTGGACCGCCGTGAAGGGGTCCAGGATCAGTTTCAGGAGGCTTATGAGTCGTGGAAGCGGGGTACGACGGGTGGTGCGACGGAGCGCGCCTGGAGGTCATTGGAGCCCCAGGGGGGTAGAGGGGGCCAGTCGGGAACGGTGGTGACCAGCAGGACCAGTGGATCCGAGAAAACTTCGGATGGCGAGCATAGGGCCCGGCATTATGAAACCGCGTACCGCCAACACCCGCTAGGAGTAGACGACCGATGGCAGCCCCTGCTGGATGGCACGTCCGATGGTCTTGGGGAGCTGAATACTCAGCCGGATTCTCGGCCATCAGGGGGTGGCGGGGACAACAGGAGGGTCGAGAAGCCAGCAGTGATGCCAGGGAAATTTGACGGTACGACTAACCTAGACGGATTTCTGGCACATTTCGATTTGTGCGTTAAAGCCAATCGGTGGACAACGGAAGAAGCGGGAGTTTTCCTGGGGATAAGTCTGTCTGGTGTGGCCCGCCGCCTGCTTGCGGCGGTGAATCCTTCTGGCGCTGGCGGGTATGCTGACCTGAGGAGCGCTTTGGTCAACAGATTTCAGCTGCCGAATCAGGTGGAGAGCTATAAGGCCTTGTGGAGGACCAGATATAGGCAGAAGATTGAGTCTCTGCATATCCTGGCAGATGACATCACACGCCTGACCAGGCTAGCATACCCTGCAGCGGATGCGGCCACTCAGGATATGATGGCAAAGGATAGGTTCCTTGACAGTCTACGGGATCCTCAATTAAAAGCATGGATATTTCAGACCAGGCCCAGGAAGTTGTCGGAGGCGCTGGAGACGGCAGTGGAAGGACAAGCGTTTTTGGACGACAATCAGCTGTCAGACAGTAGGGTGAGGGCGGTGGAGGATCCCCCGGCGCTAGCGGCTGCTCGCCCTGGGCAGGGTATGGAAGATTGGCTGAAAACAAGGCTAGATGCCTTTATGTCTACCATGGAAGTGAAGTTTCAGGAGGGCGCCATGAGGAACCGCACGGCATCGAGTCCGAAGGGCTGCTTTGAGTGCGGTGAGGAGGGACATTTCCGGCGGAACTGCCCCAAGTTCAAAGTGAGGGTAACAAGAGAGGGGGCATTGGCGGGCAGTCGGCCGGCGGAGGTAAACCAGGTGTCGGGAAACTGGTAGGGGCCTCTTCTGGCAGCCATGGAGAGGCCTCTGTAAAAAGGCCGGTTGAGTGGAAGGGGCGTCGGGAACGCACTGGGAACGGGTTGGAGCTCACAGGACAGTTGTGGGGGAAAGATATTCAATTATTGGTGGACACGGCGGCGACAGTTAACCTGTTATCTGCTAAGTGGTGGCACGGAGTGGGGTCTCCGGGGGCTTTGCAGCAGCATAATGGGCGACTAACGACGGCAGATGGCACTCCGATTGAGGTGGAAGGGGAAGTAACCACCTTGTTAAGGGGAGGGGAGGCGGATCAAACTATTAACTTCCTGGTGGCTGACATAGGTGCGGAGGGGATATTAGGAGCCGAGTTCGTACGTCAGGAGAGGGTGGTGGTAGATCTGGCCAGCGAGAGATTACTGTGGGCTGACTTCTGCACCACCCGGTGTAGAGTAGTGGGTAGGACCACGACAGTCTTGCTAGGCCGGCAGGAAACCGTAATAGAGGGCCGGGTGGAGGGCCAGTGGTCGCCCGGGCACGCGGGGTGGTAGAGGGCCTGGAGGGGGTCGAGCTGAACCGGGGATTCAGGGTAAGGCGTACACTGGTAAGCCCTGACGACTCCGTGGTTCCAATCTTAGCTTTTAACCCAGGCCAGGACCCGGTGACTCTGTACGAGGGCATGAGTCTGGCCACTCTGGACGGGGTGGGGGTGCCGCCGCTGACGGAACAGGAGGACTCGGTGAGGGTTGTCACGGCGGAGACGGGGGAAGGTGATCCTCCTGCCTGGTGTGTGGATTTGTTGAGGGAGTCTCCAGTGGAGGAGGTCGTCCCTTGGATAGAGATGCTCCTCCACCGGAACGGCACCGCCTGTGAAGCTTCCCCCTCGAAGCTTGGCACCCCACCACCGGGAGATAGTGGATGCCGAGGTGGATTCCATGAAGGGGGTGATAGAGAAGAGCCACGGGCCCTGGGCTTCCCCAGTGGTTTTAGTGAAGAAGAAGGATGGCAGCATGCGCTTCTGCGTGGACTACCGGAAAGTAAACGAACTCACAGTCAAGGACGCGTACCCCCTACCTAGAATCGACGATTCTCTGGACTCCATGGCGGGGGCTCGTTGGTTCTCGACGTTGGATTTGGCATCCGGCTACTGGCAGGTGGAGGTCGATCCAGCGGACAGGGAGAAAACAGCATTTTCCACGCATAGAGGCCTCTATCAGTTCAAAGTGATGCCCTTCGGCCTCTGCAACGCTCCGAGCACGTTTGAACGCCTGATGGAGATCGTGACAGAGGGTATGCAATGGTCCGAATGTTTGGTCTACCTGGACGACATCATTGTCTTCGCCCCAGATCTAGGAACTCACCTCCATCGGTTGGAGGAAGTCTTGAAACGCCTGGAACAGGCAGGTCTGAAGATAAAGCCGGGGAAGTGTCAGTTGGTTAGATCTAGTGTAGCCTTCCTGGGACATGTGGTAGATGAGAGGGGGGTGGGCACGGACCCCGAGAAAGTCTCGGCAGTGGCGGAATGGCCTACGCCGACCTCAATATCTGAGGTCAGGAGTTTCCTGGGGTTGTGTGGATACTATAGGGGCTTTGTGGCTGATTTCGCAGCTGTGGCCAAGCCCCTCTCCACTCTCACGGAAAAGAACAAGGAGTTTCACTGTGCCGAAGCTTTCCATGCCCTGAAGATGAAACTGGTACAGGCCCCCATTCTGGCATATCCGGCTGGACACCGAGGCCAGCGACATGGGCCTCGGGGTGGTGTTGTCTCAAGACCAAAATGGCCGAGAAAAAGCTGTAGCATATGCCAGCAGGACCCTCACCAAGCCAGAGCGGAACTATTGTGTAACTAGGAGGGAAATGCTGGCTGTCGTGTTTAGCCTCAAGAAGTTCTGTCACTATTTGATAGGCCGGCACATCAAGATACGTACAGACCACGCTGCTCTGCGGTGGTTGTTGAGCTTTAAAGAGCCGGAGGGACAGGTGGCAAGATGGCTACAGTTAATCGGAACCTATGATTACACCATAGTGCACCGGCCCGGTAGACTACACGGTAACGCGGACTGGTTGTCACGCTGGCCCTGTCGACAATGCGGCTGGGGACCGGCGGGGAAGCGCTCCGGTGACTGTTGCCGGGTAGTAACCCGTTCCCAGGGGCCGGTGGAGGACAAAAGTGAGGCCGGGTGGAAAAAGGCTCAGGAAGATGATCCGCTCCTGGCTCAGGTCCTGTGTTGGGTTTCGGGGGAAAAGGAAGCCCCCGGTGGCGACGGCCTGGCTAGACAGCCTTACGATATGAGGGCACTCGTGGCCCAACTTGGGCAGCTAGAGATAAGGGCTGGGTGCCTTGGACGCATCTGGTGGGAGCCCGGTGGCCGATCGGCTTTTCAAATCCTGGTACCGGCCAGTCGCAAGGAAGAGGTGATGAGAGTCACACGGGTCGCCCCTGTCCTGTCATTTCGGCCGCGACAAGTCTATCCGGCGCCTCCAACAGACATACTACTGGCCTGACTACAGGAGGGATATGACTAGGTGGTGTGCGGCGTGCACAGCCTGTTTGCGTAGGAAGAAACCCACTAAACCACCCCGAGCTATGATGAAACATCAACCTGTGGGGTGGAACATGGAGAGGGTGGCAATGGACCTGCTAGGCCCCCTACCCAAGACACCTAGGGAAAACAAACATATCCTAGTAGTCATGGACTACTTTACCCGCTGGGCGGAGGCGGTGGCCCTGCCGGATCAAGAGGCAGCAACCGTGGCTAGGGGGTTCGTGGCTGAGGTGGTGTGCCGCCTGGGGCCGCCGGCCGTTGTACATTCTGACCAGGGGCGGAACTTCCAGTCGGCTCTGTTCAGAGAAGTCCAGACGCTGCTGGGGTCGGCACAGACGCGAACTTGCCCGTACAACCCGAAGTCGGACGGTCTGGTGGAGCGGTTTAACAGGACCCTAGAAGCCATGTTGGCTATGACCATTGAGAGTTACCACACCGATTGGGATCTGCAGTTACCATTTGTGATGTCGGCGTATAGGTCTATGGTGCAAGCATCAACTAATCAGACACCGAACTACCTCATGCTGGGGCGGGAGACACAAGCCCCTTTGGCGCTACTCTACCCGGAGGGGAAGGTACCCTACCCAGCGGACCCACGGACTTAGCGGCAGAGATGCAATATAGAATGGCTCAGGCCCACCAGTACGCCAGGGAGCAGTCGGGTGCTAGTGTGAGGCGGCAGGAGAGATCCTACTCTGGACGGGCCAGGGGGGAAGCCTTAGAGGTGGGAGATGAAGTGTATTACCTGGTGCCCAGGAGAGAAATAGGGAAATCTTCTAAGCTGCTTCTGCCTTACACTGGTCCGTGGGTCATCAGTAGGGCCCTAGGGGGCCCTGTTTATGAGATTCAAGACGGAAAAATTAAGAAGGTGGTGCATCGGGATCTGTTGAAGAAGGCTCCTCGCCGGAATCAAGCGCGGGAAACTGTTCGGGTGCTGCGTTCCGGGCCGTCCCTGCCGGGCCCCAGCGAAGATCCGGGCACTTGTCCCTTTCCCGCCTTGCCGGCTATGACGTCACATGCCAGCATCATGGGTCAAGGTGGAGACGAGGCGTGGAGCGGACGGGGAAGAAGTCTTTTTGCTTCCTATATTCCATGGAACCTGGAAAAGAAAGAAGATGGTATAAGGACCACTGAGTCACACATTTGTACAATAGAAATACTTACATGGGAGAAACCGTCAGGTGCGAGGAGGTTGAGCTCTAATCCTACAGGTGTGGGAAAAGGCGGGGGGCCGAGAAACTTACCTGGAGGAGGTCCCATCTGCCCGGGAAAGAAGAAAAAGGGAAAAGGCCACGGCGGCCCGAGCTACGCTCAGAAAGACTTCTGCAAAGAGGAAGGAAGGTATAACAGGGGCTCTGACCCGGTCCCAGATCCACGCTGGGAAGAACTACTGTACACCGGGAATAACAAGGGGGAGTGGGTCCTCTTCAGACCGAAAGGGAGCGGAGTACATGTCCGGCGTTGGGTTCTGGCATTGGAGCCACCTCCAGAGGGGGATCTTTGGTATAAGAGGAAAAGAAAGGAGAGATGGCACGCCATGTCAATGCGGGTGAGGGATATCGTCTTGGATAAGAAACGCAGGACCGCCGAAGACCACCGTGTGGGACCACCGGGAACCCTACGGAGTGGACATTTGGTGGCGTGACCTATTTCCACGAGAAGGAGGTCACCGCCCAGAACGAGGCCCGCGGCCATATTCGAATTGGAGACAGTTGGAGCATGATCGGCGTGGTGGCGGCGACAACAAATACCACGAATTCTCGTCAGATATGGGTCCTAGGAAAGACACGAAGGGGAAGAAAGGTGAGAAGAAGACCCCTAAGAAGGAGTCACCTGGCAAGAAATGGTACATGTGCCCGGAGCCAGATTGCGTGGTCACCACGGGGCGGCTCGACACGTTAAAACGCCATCTGACGCTCCATGCCGGTGCAGGTCCCGGATGGGACTGTCCCGCAGAAGGGTGTGAACTTCAGGTGCGAGGGAAGCGCCACAAAGAAATGTGGAAGCACATGTGCGCCAAGCACCCTACCCACCCATGGAGTGTTTATTCGAACGTGCCGGAGCCAGGGGAAACCATCTACTGCCGGAAGCTGCCGGATCCTTCCCCCTCTGAAGCGGAGGAAGAAGACGAGAGCGGGGAATCGCAGCATTCTTCCCAACCGGCGCTGGCGAGCGTAGTAGTGGTGCCTAGCACGGCAAGGAGCACAACAACCGCCGGTCCCAGCCACCGGGTCCGGGGAGAGAAGAGGGGGCCTTCCTCGTCCCGCGAGAGTAGCTGGGAAAGGGACTCATTATGTGCTATTGGGGGAGATGAGGACAACGTACCCCTGACAGAGTAGGGTGGGCCCAAGCCGGTGGTAGCCAAGAAGGCCAGAAAGGAGAGCGAGGCGGAGGAGCAGATGGAGTCTGCGGTGGGGCAGGCGGGAGCGGTGGATGAGACTTCACGGTGCAACAGGCTCGCAGCTGGAGACATGGACACCCTAGAGCATCGGCGGGGGAGCCCACCACTGCTACCGTAGCGGGGTCGGGAGAAGAGGAAGCCAGGACCTCGGAGGGGCCGAGCGTGCAGCAGCACAGAGAGTGGCTGGCAGCGATGTACCAGCTACCAGTGGATCATCCGATTTTGGCGATGGTCTCGCCGCCTGCTTCCTCAGGAGTGAAGGGAACGCAAGGGGGAGGACGATTCCCCGGCGCCCTGCCACCCCAAGAGAGGACCCCACCACCGTTAAATCGCCTAGTGTCATGGGTGCATAGGTCTGACTCCCAACAGGCGACACCTCGCACCGAGGCTAGCCCGGCCCAGGCAGAAGGAACGATCGACCGGGAGATCGAAAGGACAGATAGGGAGTTGGCCCAGCTGGGGGACGAGGCAGCGAAGCGCAGGGTCCTAGTCTCGGAGGAAAGGATGCTGGCAACTAGCCAGGCGGGGTCCAGCCAGAGGGAGCCATCAAAGGGACCGGCAGACCGTACCGCCGTGGAAACAGCCACCACAGACTTGACAGAGGCGGTGGCCGGTGTCACGGCCCAGGTGTCGCCGCAGCGCATCAGACAGAGTCCGGCGGGACCTGTTGTGGTGCCGGGCGGAAGTTCACCAGTGGCCAGCCCTAAGAAGGGCCCATGCCTACCTTTGAAGAAGGGGGAGCTGACCCGGCAGGTGCAGACCAAGAGGGAGGACTACCTCCGCCGGATGTCAGAGGCAAGCCAGTCCACGCCGGAATCCAGTAGTGACAAGAGACGAGACCCCACCGCGAAACCTGGAGTCGGAGGTCCTCTGAAAGCGCTAGAGGCCTCCTTGCTTCAGCCAGCCGGCTGAGGAGAAGGAAGACAAGAGGAGGAAGGAGGAGGCTAGACTGCAAGAGGAGAGGGAAGTGAAAAAGCGGCAGGATGAGAAGGAGGAGAGGAGGCGGAACAGGAGAGAGAGAAGAGACGCCGGGAGAGAGATAGGGAGAAGCGCCAGAAGGAGAAGGAGGAGGACAGGCGGTGGGCTGAGAGAGAGATGAGCGTGAGGGGCGGGAATATTGGCCTTCCAGCGGCAAGGAGTCCATGGCAGAGAGGGGATCATCACGCCCCAGGAGCGGTACAGTAAAAGGTGGACCTTCAACGGGGTTAACGGTACCCCCACCACCACCACCGCCGGTGGTCCTACCAATGGGACCGGACGTTTGGGGTCAACTACAAAGACCTATTCCCGGCGTAGGAGATGGGTTCCCTAGTTACCCTGTCTCTATCCCCTGGTTGGAGGCTGGGCAGGCGGCGTCGGACAGATGGAGGGAAGGCAACCGACCCGGCGCGGAGTGGGGAAGGGCGTTCCCAGTGTCGGGGCGTCAGCACCGCTGGGAGGATGTAGTGGGTGAAGACCTGGTGCAGGTGAACCAGCTCTACCAGACAGTTTTCCGCCGACCGGTGAGTACAGTTCAACTACCTTTAGCAAAAAGGGATGACAGCAAGCCCTCATCACTGGATAAAAGAAATGCTATCAGAATAGAAAGGGAGGAGATATAGAGCGCCGGAAAGGTCTTACAGGAAGGGCGGGACATGAACCTGTCAGGGAGCTGTGCTTACGGTGTCTGTTGTTGCAGGTGAACCGGGAAAGTGGACAGCGAGACCTGCCGCCACAGGCGTCTGGTGGTGAGCCGTCTGGGGACAGACGGACGGGAGGGAGCACCGCCGAGGACAAGACGAGCCAGGAGGGCCGGTGCTAGTAGATGTCACTCCCTGCCATAATCCACCTTTGCTTGTATATACGTGTATATAGTTATGAGACACTTACCAGAGTATGGTACTGTTGAAGACTAGTGTTGGTACGGGGGTACCAATATTGTTGATGTTAAAATAAGTGGAATCATAGTAATAGGTAGTAGAACTTACCTCATACCGCCGGAATAACCGTGATGTCACGTAGCTGGAGTGTGGCGGCCGTAGGATGTCGTCATAAGAGGAATGTCTGGGGAACCAGGCGGGACGATGGTAATACCGCTAATAAGATGTGATTGCAGATGTGGACGCATACGAATGTGATGACGTCGTTAATTAAGAGCCTCTGGGATAAGGCAGTCCTGTTGCCCTGTAAATCAGTACACTATGACGTTACTACAGAAGATGGTTGTTTATGAACCTGTTAACCTTTTAGGAAGGCGATGTTACCTTAGCATAAGTTGGAATGACTGGAATATATCACGCTAGAGCACCCAGGGTGCTAGATCGTCCGGTGGTTGTAAATAAGGTGGGAGGAGTGTAATAGGATGAGTAGACGCATGCGGCAGGGAGAGACGAGCCTATCTGGCGGAGAGTTCAGATGTAATGTGCACGGCCGACACCGGGGGCGCCTCTATGGGCGGAAGCTGCCTTATTTGGGACTAAGTGGGCGTGGCTTGGGGTGTGACGTCGCAGTGTCAGGAGGGGAGTATAAAAGACAGTACGGAATGGGAAACTGGGGAGAGTGAATTGGAGTTCAGCCGAGCAAACGTACTAGAGAGATACAGCAGACGAGAGCAGATCCGCCGGAGTTCGAGAAGCCGTCCGCCGGAAGAGCTAGCAAGCTGGGTGTATTGATATAGTGCAGCAGAATAAAAGACCGGTGTTCCTAAGCCTAAGGGCGGGCCGGGATTGTGGCCCCTGAATAAAGAAAGACCTTGTTGATTGAACCTTATTCGGCGTTAGCCTTTATTTCCTTTACAGTATCCCCGTTTTACGGTATTATATCATACCTCTAGGTGGCAGCAGCTCTCAGCATTTTCCTGTCTAAGGAGGATATTTCAAATAAATTTATAGTCCACCTGCCCTAAGGCTAAGGGGCCGGCGATAAATTACGTTACACAGAAGGTGGGGGGGGGGGTATTTTCCAATTGTGACAAAGTGTAACTGGGGTGGGGGGGGGGGTGTCAAGGATAGTGTGACATCACTTTTTCAAAAATCAATTTTACTCCCCATATTAAAGTCTAAAGACATCATATGAAACAAATGACGTCATGCATTTTTGGACCATTTTTGACCCCCCCCTCCACCCTTGTCATGTTTTGTCATACAACACTTGACCCCCCCCCTCAGCATGACGTCATGCAGAGAGATACCCCCCCCCCAAAGTGCATGAATAGTGAAGGCTATAAACAAATTAAAATAGTTCAAAGGGACATATAGTGGGTGTGAATTGGCAATAAAGGATAAGATACATGCAAAGTGAAAAAAGAACTAGCACTGATCAACAAATGAACAGAGAAACATGCCAAACAATGTCAGCTTATATAATATGGGTCTAGACCCCTAAAATCGACAGTGTGACATGGCCTTTTCTTAAAACCGACAAAGGACATGGAGCTTCAAGGGACAAGGCCATGGGACAAAAAAGATAGTGACAGTTGACATGGACTTTTCTTAAAATAGACATGTGACATGGAGCTTAGTGACAAGGACAGAGGAAAATACAAATTTAGTGACATTTGACATGGACTTTTCTTAAAATCGACAAGGGACATGGGGACCCCCCATCTAGACCCCCTATAATGTATGGGTCCCTATATGCAGGCTGTACCATTTCTGTGCCTTATAGTTATACACAGAGTACTATGGTAGTGATCATACACAAGTATTTCCTGTCACAAAAGGGCTTAAAAACTGTCTAGATCAATAGTCCAATACAGGTAATAGTCTGCCTTCTTTGCAGCAAAAGTTGTACACTTTTCAGCGAAGAGAAAATCGAGAACAGTTATTATTATTAAGGATCATATAGTTCAAGAGCTTGAATATATTGATATATTGAATGAATTGATTTAATCTGTAAGTTGAACCATATAAAAGTGTACTAGAAATAGGTTTCAGGCAGAACACTCTGAATTTAGAGTTAAAATTAGAAACACTCTGCGGAGAATTTTTCCAGGCCTAGAAAGAAGTATGGCAAGTGTATGCTTCTCTTAGAGTACATAAACTGTTTCTTTCACATTTTAAAGGATTTGTTAAAAACGTGACCAGGAACCAGTCTGTCTGCCCATTGACAATGACAGCACCATCTTGTCAGGTTGTTTGGACAGGGACGCTTCTTCACAAAGGTCAACCTCTCGCCACTCTTAATGCAAAGACTGCCACAGGGTTGGCATGTATACCGTAGGTGCTTTTCAATTGATGCTTATAGGTGATAACTCATTGCAAACTTAAATTACACAACATAATAGTGTAGGGGCCGGCATCGTTGTATATATATTAGTGCGGTTCATCCGAGAGACGTGCTCGTGTGGTGCTCGTTCCTTCTATGCCAACCAGGTGTCGCTTCGCGATACCCGTTTGGTACAAGAGGGGGCAGCACCATGCCGCGCGTCCAGCTTCTACTAAGGAGCCGGACGATCCGCAGAAGGGGACTGGACTTGCTCCAGTCAAGACGTACACTTATTATAGAGCATACTTGAATAAAGGCCTACCCGAGCGGTAGGGGTAATCTGGGGCTTTGCCCAACCCGAATCACTCGTGTTGTGTTGGTGTCTTTAGTTATAAGCGAACCAAAGAGCCACCCAACATTTAAGTCAATACGAACCATTACACTGGTGCCGTGACCAGTTGGTTTGGGGGTGGAGCGCGGCCAAACGGCCGAAAGCCTCGGTAAACCCGATGCGGATCCCTCGAGCCCTGGGCTGGAGGGATTCATAGAGGATGGCTTCACATCCCAGCATTTGTTGTTAGACTGGAAACCGGGTCAACAACATATGTTCAACCCGGAGGGTGTCCAGACTGTTTTCTCGACACCCGGTCTAACAGACGATACCACCAGAAATGGGGACGGTATTGTTAAGTTGTATCCGGGCACACCTCAACAGTTCGCCACGGATACAGGATTGTTCAGGGGGGTACTGAGGCCCCCAAGTTTGAACTTGAGCGATTGGTCCCAAGTATTGACTAGCAGACGCCAGTTGGGACCCATTATCCCTGCAGGCTCGGCTAGTACCTTGGATACACCAAAAGCCCAAGGCCCAATGCAGCGCACCGCGATTCCTACGGGCGCTGTACTAGATGGGGCAACCGAGGTGGCCCCACTAATGACATCGTCTGATCATGATAGCGACGATGGTAAGGCTGTAAAGGATCCGAAGGTTCCTTCAGCAACCCCGAAGACTAAGCCCCGAGAGACATTGCCGAGAAGCTCGGAAAGGCACTCTCTGGGCCTGTCTTTAGATGAAGGCTTGTCTGACTCCATGTTTAACCCTGGAGGCAGCCGCAAGTCAATATACGGACGTCGATTGGGCCCCGGGTATAAGACTACCTCGGCCTATTTGAAAGCAAAAGAACAGGTAGAGCTACAGGCTAAGAGGCAGCATGAACAATTCATGGCAGCCCAAAATAAGATAGAGGAGGAGACGAAGGCATGGATCGGTAAGCTCCGTTCCGTCGAACAGGAGGCGATTCTAAAAGAATCGGACCTCAAGTATCGCTTGTCTTCATTAGCCCATCGATTGGAGCTAAAAGAGAAGGACGAGAGAGAAAAAGAAAGTAAGTTGGCTGACCTAGAACTCGAGGAAGCCAATAGACTCAGAGCAATTGACAAGGCTAGAGCCGAGGAAGTTGCTAAGGCCCGGGACGTAAGCAAATTACAATCCGAATTGCATGCCATGGAGGAAAAGTTGAAGAAACTTCAGCTCCGTAAAGCGGAGACAGAAGCCAGGTTGGTCTCGGAACAGTCTGAGATCCGAAGGGAGACCAGTGAATATCAGAGGTCTCAAAAGGAAAAAGGTGAAAAGTATCGCTTACTAAAGGATACTTTAAAGCGAGAGGCAGTAGCTGCCCAAGAAGAACGGAACCGAGCTGTTGCAGACAATGAGAAGATTAGATCCGAGATCTTATCTGAAAATGCACAGCTAAGGCAGGAACAGCGAAACCTAACTACGGATGTAGCTACCCTCACATTAAATAAGTCTGCCATGGAGAGTTATTTGCAGGAACAGGAGCATGTGAATGTTCCCCCAGCGAGTAAGGACCTAAACCCTAACTCGACATTTGTTAAACAAGGAGACCCAGTTTCCTGTTCAACACCGAAGCATCCGGCGTATAATCCATTTGTCAATGATAATCATGTAGATCAAGGGGAAGTATATGTCAGAACCCAAGATAAGCACGGCCGAACTAGTAGAGTCCGGATAAGTGAGGTCCCGATAGTCCACAATTTAGACCCGGACTTCGTGCCTAGGGATGGTTCCGACACTAGTGCGGAAATGAGCGGGTTCCACATACATGTGGATCAGACAAACGATGTCGGATTGGGAGCGGGTAATACCAGCAACCAACAGAATCCACCTGACAGTGGCAACCAACCGAACCAGGCTAGTCCGCCGCCCAATGATGGTCATCAGGGCGGCACTAACTATACTAGTGCCCAGGGTGGGGATGGTACTTCGGGTAATGGCCCCAACGCAGGTAGCGATGGTGCCTCGGGCACCGGCCCCAACCAAAGGGGTGGAGACAATACGAACTACAGTGGTTCACAGTGGACGTATAACCAACCACCACCACCACCACCACCAAACAATACAAGCTTTGGTGGGATGGGAGGCAATCGTACCTTGAATGAAACCAAGGCGATTGAATGGAGTAAACAACAATGCTCACAATTCAGCCCGAAGGGTAGCTGTCATTCCGAAGGAATATGACGGTACGCGACCATGGAAAGAATGGTTTGAAGATTTCATCGATGTGATGAATTGCAATGGTTGGACCCCATACGAGGCCAGGCCGCATCTTGTAAGATGCCTAAAAGGTGGGCCGGGTCGCATGGCTGTGGAGCAATGGCGCACCTGGTATGGTCTCGCCGGAAGCTTTGAGCAGTTAGTTGAATCTGCTAGCGGACTATTGTGCAATATGGTCAAGGAGGATCCGATGGTCCGCTTTAAAAAACGGACCCAGAAGCCTAACGAAGCTTTCAAGGCATACGGTATGGAACTGCATGCGCTGTTGAGTAAGGCCAGACCCGGTACAGAAAACCAGGACTGGTATATGGACGATTTAATTACTCAATTCGTCAAGGGTCTGAGAGACCGAGACGAACAGATAGCTGCTAGAGATGCCTGGAAAGAGGGTATAACGCTGCACGGCATATTTAACGGTATAGATATGGCTGTGAAGAAACGAACGATGTTAGCTGGAGACATCCCGAATACCACGGGTTTGACTCCAGTATCGTTGGTAGTTCAGCGATCCGAGGTAGAGAATACCCCGGATGACTTTGAACTAATTGACATCGAGCAGGAGGACGGCACCTTTTGCTCGATGCAGCTTAGGAAAAACACTTCAGGTAGGAAGTATATTCCGAGAAAGGCGTTTGGTAAATCGAAGGATTCTTAATCGCCGTCCGAGGTCAGGGGTGACTCGAAAGCTGGTAACAAGGCTACTAGGCCCTTTGACAGCGCTGATAAAGCGAGGGGTCAGTCTCCGGACATGACCAAACTGATGGAGGAAATGTGTAAAAAGATTACAGATGCCCTCCAAGCCAACCGGCAGAGACCCAGAGTGGACCGCCGGACAGTTAAGTGTTTCAGGTGTCAGCGCATGGGACATTATTCTTCGGAGTGTACCGCTGCAAAGCCGGTAATGGCGACTTTCTATGAAGCCGAAGACAACGGCGAGGAAAGCCAGAATGCTACGGATTCCACTGATGTAGTGGGAAACTAGTGGGGGTTGTATCCACGGCATTGGGTATAACCCCAGGAGGGAACGAATGCCAAAATGCTACCGGGGGTAATCCGGTGGAAGATTTCGAATCAAATTCACCTGGAGGCCGGGTGGCTGTGGGTGCGCACCCCTGCATTACGGCCGGGGCCAGGGACCCTAGTGCTTATGTGTATGGTGGCGAGCATATGGAGGCGAGTGGCCGCACTGGGGGAGAGGAAGGATGGATCAAGGAGCTGATTCGAGTGTGTGGGACACGCCTTCCCCCAAGTCATCCGTGTCTGGAGTTTTTGAGAGGGCTCGGATTGAATCTTGGTGATTCGGGAGACTTTTACCAGTTTACCAGCAACCCCTCCCCTTTTGGGGGGGAGACTAAGAATTCTTAGTGGATACTGGAGCTAGCCATTCCTGTGTGTCCAAAAGATTCTTCGACTCGGTGGCCAGCAGTCATGAGAACCTCAAAACGGGGGTAAATGCTTGCACGGCCGACGGAAGCAGTATGCGGACTTTTGGTAGGACGTTTATGCCTATCCGTATAGGAGGCAAAGAGTTCGTTCTTTCACCGACTATAGCAAAGGTTAGTGATGACGGAATCCTCGGATTGGATTTTGCAAGCTTGTATGGGGCCGTCTTGGACCCAAGGGATGGAATGATGAGTATTCGGAACCCGTATGGCTTGCATGTCCAGTGCGTTTTGAGACAGGTGTCTTCGGTTGCATCGGTGATACACACGGTCAAGATCCCCCCGGGTACCACTTGTGATGTCCTTTGTGGCGGATCAATGGCCCAGAAGGATGAAACCGGAGTCTTTGAACCCGACACGGTATATTTATCAAGTATCGGGTTGGACTCAGTGGACACATTGGTGGCTAATGCAGCATGGTCTGTATTACCCATAACTAACCGAAGTGGTTCAGTGGTTTACTTGAAGTGAGGCGACCGTGTGGGGGAGATGAGTTCGGTAGAACACGTCGCCGAGGCCAGGTTCAATAAACCATTAAACCCTGTTAGTAAGCATCCTTTGGATGAAGAATTTCAGAAACTGATTGAACAATCAGATTTACAGAATACAGTGGATAAGGAATGCCTAGCGAAACTCCTACGGAGGTACGAGAGTGCTTTCGGTAGGGAAGGAGGACCGGTAGGCAGATCCGATAAGGTGTTGCACACTATAGATGTGGGCGACGAGAAACCCTTTAAGATCCCGTATCGTAGACTTCCTCTTAAGAAGAAGTTAATATGTGAACAGGAAATACAAAAGCAGTTGGACCTAGGGGTCATCGTGCCGAGCTCGAGTCCCTGGTCCAGCCCTGTTTGTATGACCACCAAGAAAGACGGTACAATCCACTTTTGCGTCGACTACCGAAAATTAAACGGTATGACAAAGAAAAACTCGTATCCTCTGCCTAGGATAGACGAGACTTTAGATAGCTTGGGTGGGAACCAATGGTTCTGTACCTTGGATTTGCAATCCGGGTATTGGCAAATACCGATGCACCCCGATGACATAGAGAAAACAGCATTCTCTAGTCATATGGGGCTGTTCGAGTATAATGTCTTGCCCTTCAGATTGTGTAACGCCCCGGCTACATTCGAGGCCATGATGGAATCCCTGTTGAGTGACCTTCTGTGGAAGAAGTGCTTGGTCTACCTGGACGACGTTGTCGTGTTCGGCAAGTCGTTTAAGGAATGCCATGGGAATCTGCAGCTGGTACTCGACCGGATACTATCCAACGGTCTAAAACTTAAACCCAAGAAATGTAATCTGTTTAAGAAAACAATTACATATCTGGGAAGAATCATCACCCCCGGCGGCATGAGTGCGGATCTGGAGAAGCTGGAAGCTGTAGAAAATTGGGAACGGCCCACAAGTGCTAAGAAGTTTAAGCATTTCCTATGGGGAACTGACTTTACTTTACGAACCGACCATTCGTCTCTGAGGTGGCTCCTTAACTTCAAGGACGCCGAAGGGATGATTGGAAGATGGTTAGCTCATCTATCCGAGTTCGGATTAGAGCATAAACAAATAGAGCACCGGCCTGGTGCTAAACACATCAATGCGGATGCCTTGTCGAGGCGACCCGTCCGAAAGTGCCAGAATGCCACTTGTGAAGACTGCGGGGCCCACAATGCTGTGATAGCTGGGTTGGTATTTAATTATACCACCCCCCGAATCCCCTGGGAGGAGGCTGTATGCAGCTATCTCGATTGGTCCCCGGAGACCATCAAGAAGTTTCAACAGTCTGACCCCACCACTGCGCGCATAATGGAATACCTACGGACAGGTATTAAACCGGCAAGGCCGATGTTATCCCTAGAAGATAGGGAAACGAGGCGATTGATAGCTCAATGGACCGAGCTGGAAATCCGAGATGGCATACTGTGTAGGTGGAAGACCACTCCCACCAACGGTAGGCTGTTACAGATAGTGATACCCACCTCGATGAGAAGGGATATCATGTATTATTGCCACGGCCACCAAACCAGTGGTCATTTCGGGAAGAAAAGATCAATAGAGCGTCTGCAAAGACGTTACTATTGGCCCGGAATGAGGGGCGACCTACTTCGGTGGATCGCCACTTGCCTGGATTGTTGTAAAAACAAGCCGGGACCCGGCCTGGGTAAGCTACCCCTGTCCCAGGAATTATTTGGTGTTAGGTTCGCTCGAGTAGCGATAGACATCATCAGCGGATTAAAGACGACGCCCAGAGATAACACTTGTATGATGGTCGTAACCGACTATTATACAAAGTACACTCGGGTGTTTCCTCTTCCCAATCACAAAGCCACCACATGCACCGAGGCGTTTTGCAAGGCTGGGTGCTACATCTGGGTGTCCCCCTAATGATGCACAGTGACCAAGGAAGAGAGTTCGAGTCAGAACTATGGCAGGAAATGTGTCATTACCTAGCCATCTGCAAGACCCGAACCAACCCATACCGACCCCAGTCGGATGGTCAGGTTGAAAGGTTCAATAGAACCTTGATACAAGTGCTAAAGCCCCTGGTTAATACCCACCAGGACGCCTGGGATGAGCAGTGTGAGTTTGTGGTACATGCCTACAACAACACTGTCCATTCATCCACTAATTGCACCCCAAACATGCTAGTGTTCGGCGAGGACATAATTATGCCCGCCGACCTTGTGTATGGAGTGGTTGGGATAGACCCGGAGGCGCCCTGCACCGTGTTGTTTGTAGAGTCGTTAAGGGACAGATTCAAACAGGCATACGAGGCCGTTCGTAAAGAACTGTTGAAAAGTGCAAAATGGCAGAAGGTGGGTTATGACACCAATGCCAAAAGAATTCGTTTTAATGTTGGGGACAAAGTACTAAGGTACTACGAGCCGCTCGAACGGTTAAAGCTCGTAACGCCTTGGGAAGGTCCATTTAAAATTATAGGCATCATCTCCGAGTCTACGGTGATGATGGAGGACTGCCTAACTGGTAGGAGATGGAAGACGAATGTCGGAAAACTTCGGCCCTGGAAGGGACGCGAAGAGGCGGAGAGGGAGTTCAGTTACCACCCACCTGAGCCTGCGCCGAGTAAGCCCAACATGGTGGTACCCGAGAAACGCCCTAGAGGCCGGCCGAGGAAAGTGCCGGAAGCAGGAGGAGTACTTAAAAAGAAGACGACGGCCAGGAAACGGCCTAATCGTAAGAAACGGAAAAATGTCTCGCTGAGTGAAGGCATTACGTATGGGAAAGGTCTCGCCGTGGCTAGGCGGGACCCAGAGAAGGCCGTATGTAAAGCCGGGAAAAATAAGATGCTAACTGAAGGCGTTAGATGCAGTCCCCGGTTGAGGTCTGCCGTTACCTAACTCAGTACACAACGAGCTGCTGCGTGTTGTCCGCCGTAGGCGAATAACATACGTTCCACGGCTAGGGATGTCGAACACGTGTTCCGCGGGTAGCTGTATCCCGTGAGCGGCGGACGGATTAACCGGTACATTCGCTTTATAGCGTTGTATATACCGCCAAGCTCCAGCTGATAGCACTCGGGTAGCAACCCGCGTCTCACATGTCGAGTCGAATGTTAGTTCGGATCTAGACCGCTAGGTGGCGCCGCGGGTGCGGTGGGAAAGCGTAGAACTAGGTCACTGGATAGCCCATTGCGGGATCTCGCGAGACGAGAGGTCTGACGTCATATTGGTCATAACTAGAGCGGACTCGTGGCGGTAAGACGCCACCTGTTTCGCTCCAGTTATTGTTAGCTGCGTGGTTAGCCCCCCTACACCTCCACTCTTTGTTGGACGAATCCTTCGGGAGGAGTCCAACACATTTGCCAATTTTCTAAATTGGAAGTCGACCCACTGTGATGGCACAGGGGACAATTGACGCTGCGCGTCAAACTGCCAACGTTCAGTTGGAGGAAGGCGAGGACCCGACGGTCACGTCTCGGGTTGAGGAGAGTATGGACTCCTCAACGGTCCCCCTGTGGAGTGGGGACCTTCATGTGAGGGCATGAAGGAGCAGAATAACTTCATTGGGAGTCCACAAGGAGAAATCTCCTTCCATACTAACAGTGGGCATACCAGATTCGTAAAAGGCGACAAACTTGGGGTTTCTTGTGTCTTGGGGTGAGCATGTGGGCAGCTGTTGTCCATATGCGCGGGCCTGGGCTTACATGCTTGTTTTTTGCCATGGGATTCCCCCTCAGTGAACCACGTCTGAGTGATCAAAGGCCGTGGTTTGTCTGGCCCTGCCTATGGGACCAGGCAAATAAAAGAACACTTGCTATCCTCCGAAAAGAGTAGGGGAATGAAGCCCCGGTAGCGGTTTTCCCCCTCGACCCTCCTAATAGATTCGGTCATTCATCTCATAGATTCGGTCATTCATAGATTCGGTCACTGCTGTGTCGGGCAAGCAGCATATAAATACCTGTCCAAAAAGAAAAGAAAGGACTTAATGTCCGAGAAACCTTGAATGTCTGAGTTCCTCGATGGCCCCCGGACGTAAAACTAAACAAACAAACAAACAAACAAACTCCTCAATGGCGGTTCCTGCAAAGGAATCCGAAGTCGAGGAGGCTGCTCGCACGCTCTCTGGGCTGTCGACCGAGGTCACAGACAGAGAGAGGATGCCTCCTCCACCTCCCCCTCGCCCGGAACCATCGTCTACAGCAACGGCTCCGGGTAGCACTATTGATGTCTTGGACATTCCCCTGTATCCTCCGGGATTCAGAACACGCATCGAACGCCTGGCCCACGTGGACGAGGAGGACGGTGTCGTGTACACCTCTTGGGGGACCTCCATCCCCATGCATCCTTCCATGTTCGGATGCGGTCCCCTAGCGGAACTACAAACTGTTGGCGGAGGCGATGGCGGTCAACGAAAGCTTGGCCCGAGCTATGCTGCTTTCCGAAAGCATTACCTGAAGCCCTCGTTCAAGGGACAAGGATCCATGTCAGTCGGATTCAAGTCCCGAGGTACCGGCGCAGCCACCCAAAGCTGTCCGCCGGAAGAAGAAGAATGGAGCGAAAGCGTCTCCGGCGGAGCCCGCACCCCCCACTACCAAGGCGAGGGGTAAGGGCGACCCGAAGGCTTCCGCCTCCAGCGCCCCATCGACCACAGTAGCCACGCCGGTTACTGCAGTACGGAAGGGCGAGGGCATCTACACGGACAGTGAGGGAAGCGAAAGCAACCCAGAGCTGCCCGAGTCAGCCAAATCTGATTTGGAGTCCGTGACGACGTGGGAAGAAATGACCACGGACGTCCCGCAGGACGACAATCAGAAGTGGATGTGGAAGAATGCAGCCGAGGGGTTCAAAGAACGTACCCCACGCTGCTTCGCGGATTGTGCTTACGACACAATCCACTACATGTGCCCGGGCGCCGTCAATAAGGATGGTGATAGCGATGACGAGGAATGGATGAAGTCCGGTCCCTCGGATACGCCAGTAGGGAAGTTCTACCTCATTTGGATTGACCAGCTCAAGTCCAAACTGGGGTCGATCTACAATTATGAGGCCCGGACAAAAGTCCAGTGGGCAATGACCCAGTGGGGACCAAGCGGCAACCGCCGCAGGTGCCCATTCGAGTCCTGCCAACTCGCCCTCACAGGCGAGAAGACGTTCGAGACGAAGCCTCGCTTCGCTCGGCATATTGTGGAGCACCATATGCACCACAAACCACTGGAGACTGTCCGGGTAAGCTCTGCGACGGCTCGTTCACGACCAACCGGCGCCAGGACATGGCTCTGCATTTGCAGAAAGCTCATGGTACCGGCCTGGAGAAGACCCTGAAACGAGCTGTTAAGTGCTTCAACGAACTCCTGGCTAACTGGGCGTCGTTGAGCGTTAAAGATGTCAAGGAGCAGGCATTCGAAACCGAATTCTGCTCATGGAGGAGTGGCAACCTCATGGTTTACTTCGCCATAAACTTCTCACCCACCAAGTTCGGGATGCCCACCGAGGTGCACCTGAGGGTGAAGAAGTGGCGGGGCGACGACAAGCGGGAGAAAGGCAAAGCCCGCTCGAAGGGACCCAATGGAGGTTCGGCTACGGCCACCAGTGCCTCCAAAAGGACCCGCGCGGACCGATCCGTAAGCACTTCGGGTAACAAGGATCAGCCAAGACCAGCTAACCCAGCTGATCGTCGCCAGTCGGGACAACAAGTCTCGGCTTTGGACATGCCTGGCAACCAGACCCATCGGGTGGTTAGCCAGACAGCCGCTCCAACACCACCTCCTACAGCATCTACAGAGCACCCCCCGAGTGAAGCCACTGGCAGTCCGGATGACTGGAGCACCTACTTTGGTGCCCCATCCGGACACGGTGCATGGTGGGCCGGTGAAGGGTCATCCGGCAAGCGCCCCACGTATAGTGAATACGCGGCGAAGTTCCCTGCAATGGGACCAGCGGGACCCGAATCACAGGTCCTAACCCCCTTGGGCAGAGCCAAGGCTCGGGGTAGAGGCCGTGGTGGCATGGAGTCCACCCGAGCTCCCCCGGGCGGCGGCCGAGGCCGGGGAGGAACCACTGTTGAGGGTCCCTCGGTCCCTCCAGCAGGCACTCCGCCTGTCACTGTGCAGGCTGCTGCACCCCTACCAGCTATACTCCCACCAGCGGCCCCTCGGGTGCCCGTTATGGGACTCATAGCCAGCACCCTGTCAGGTCTTCAGGATCCGGATACGTTCGTCGATCACCGCGACGTCCGTACTGCCGAGATCCAGAATGACCTGATGGCAGAATGGCAGGCACTTCATCGCCAGAAGTCTGTCGACTACTGGCGGTGTATGACTGAAGCCACCTTCAATCTGGTCTATGAAGTCCAGAAGAGGGAGGAAGAGAAGATCCGGGAACAGGAGAGGAAGAAGGTCGATGAGGCCCTTCAATCCTGCCGGCAGCAGCAGTTGGAAGCTGAAAAGCTTAAGGAGTTCCACCGCGCTGAGAACGCCAGGTACATCCATAGGTACAAGGAGGCTGACCTCAAGTTCTTCCTCTGCTTCGGTAAGCACCTGGACGAATGGGACGGCTCTGCGTCTTCCCTGTCCATCGCTTCGGGTGCCCCAACCGGGGCCGAGGCCGTTGACAGTCCTTCTGAGGGGATGGGTGCGCTGAGCTTGCGTAGCGAGTCCCTCACCGAGACCCCTGTGCTGCTATCTACCAGTAGCTGCAGCAGCTCAGCTCCTGCTGCCGACCCGGAGCCAGCTGAGAAGATGGACACTGATCCCGAGGATCTTTAACTGTCCATCTGACGGAGTACATCGTACCCGAGGGTAAAGGCATTTACTATGCCAGAGGTTCATATCCTCGTACTGGACCCGCCGAAATTGGAACCATAACCTGCAGCGAAGGTGGACGCTACCCGAAACACCAAATGGATTACCACACCAAACCGGGGCTCCATCTTCCCATCTTCATCAGGGCACATCATAACAGCAACGTGGCTTGCCACCACACGTATGTCGCCGGATGGAGCTGCAGAAACCAGTTATTCCAGATTCGCCGGAAGTCTGGCATATTGTAAGGGTGATCCTGCTACCCTGGTAGGATGCCTATTTCATCAGTATTATATTTTGTATAAATCTATTTTTCTATCCGATAGTATAATTTTGTAAAAAATCTAAAGAAATTTTTTTTCGCGGGTTATCTACCCCCCTCGGGTCACATATCTTCTAATGTAAATATTACGACTAATATATAATTCCATGTAAAACCACTATTTTTTGATATGTCATTAACAATAATAACATTGTTACATAATTATATACCACCTTAGGTCGATGGTGCATAAGGCACCACTTCCTAATTGTTATTATTTAGTTACTTCGGGTTATATGCGACGATGCCTACTACTATGTACATATTATTTATAATGCCCCTTTACTGTTATATATTCTATACGAACATATCGTTATAGATTTACCTATGTATATTTACTGTATAATGTTAACAATAGGTATTCTTAACACCAACCCTAGGTAAACTCTCGTGGGGGTGGTGTAGGGGCCGGCATCGTTGTATATATATTAGTGCGGTTCATCCGAGAGACGTGCTCGTGTGGTGCTCGTTCCTTCTATGCCACCAGGTGTCGCTTCGCGATACCCGTTTGGTACAAGAGGGGGCAGCATCATGCCTCACGTCCAGCTTCTACTAAGGAGCCGGACGATCCGCAGAAGGGGACTGGACTTGCTCCAGTCAAGACGTACACTTATTATAGAGCATACTTGAATAAAGGCCTACCCGAGCGGTAGGGGTAATCTGGGGCTTTGCCCAACCCGAATCACTCGTGTTGTGTTGGTGTCTTTAGTGATAAGCGAGCCAACGAGCCACCCAACATTTAAGTCGATACGAACCATTACAATAGGTTTACTTGGTGACTGGTAAGCCAGTTTTCTGCTTAATGCAAATCGTGGGCTTACTTCTTACAAACAACTGGGGGTAAATATCTTGGTATTGTCATTTTAATAATATGTAACATGCATCCAGTATATTCACTTGGACAAGCCACCATTGAGACACTTTACAGTACTTATGACCTATCATAGAGCCTTCAGTCATTTTGATGCAATGACATGTGTTTTGTGGCTTCTTTTTCATATGGAACAAATGTTTTTTTCATAAGTCTGCTTATAATGATATCAAGGGTATACATTTTTTTCTGATTTATAAAGTGGATAAGTAGGGGCATGGCTTTTATAGTCCTATGCAATAGGCTATTATTAAAATAGGTTTAATTATGTACATATCACTTTTCCAATTGCAGACCTAAAACTTTACACGTCCAGCAGAAAGTTCAGTTTGACAAGTTTTCAGGTCAACTCTTTCCCTCAACCGTGGTGAATAAAAACACACAGCTATCTTGTGCCAAGTACAGTAAGTTAGTCTCTGCTTTCCATTGTCAGGGTCATTATCTGTATCTATTTTAACGTAAACGTGTCACCCTATCACATTAGAGATGGTTACAGTTAATATTTCTAAGTCCTACGTATACATAGCTCATTGAAAGATATTGCCTTCTAAGAATAGATGTAGCTTGATTACAATAGAACAATATAGTTCACTACTGGATACATCAGGGTTCAGCCTGCTTCCTTACATTTCCATACAATACATGGAGATAGAACGATACTATATAACTGCCAATGCATCATAAACATGTATTCAGGGGCGTAGGGAAAGAGGGGGGGGCAGGGGGGCCTGGGCCCCCCCCCAATCATAAAGGAGGTGGGGCCTGAGTATGTCTAGGCCCCACCAAAATTTGCCAAGAATTCATAAGCTTTCATCTCAAATTAGGTTAATATGGTGATGGGATAGGGAATCAGGTCTAAAATTCATAAGAAATTATCCTTCTATACAAATTCTAAATAGGTATTATGCCGTATGTATAGGCATCGACATGCTTGAGCCGACAATTTTAGGTGGTCGTGGTGGGCCCCCAGCTGCCCCCCCCCAATGAAGATTTGCTTCCTACGCCTCTATTGTCTATTTTGATATATTGCTGATAAAGAAGTTATCTATTCAACACACTTCATTGAATCTTCATGTTGCAATTTGTAATATTTTCTCAGGTCTATACAGTCGATACAGTCTTACAGTGGCAGTTAACATTTCCTTCTCCTTCATGAAATATGAACATAAGACTATACCATTTTGTAATAAGTCCCTTTATGAATTGCCTGTGTGCCCAGTCGATGATGGAAGCCAGAGATTTCAGCCCTGTCTTCTACTGTGTGAAGAAGATAACAGTAGAAAGTGGTCGCGCTTTGCCGATTTCCTACTTAAGGATGAATCGGTAAGAGTTAAGATAATTTGTGCCTAAAGTTATAATCCCCCTGCCTTAAATTGCAGGAGTATCCCTAACCCTCTTATGGGAAGTTCTTAAGGCACAGGAAGCCTCAGATTCAAGTATAAGTTGTGTTAGTTTATACTGATTTTTTTTTTTTAATAAAGGACAAATGAAATATTGCTATGTAGACTTTTTAATTTTATCTGGAATAATCAGTTATACTGTTTCCCTATCCCTGGGTTATACGTACATTTTCTCATTGAAAAAAAAAACTTTCTTTTCAAAATAGGTTGGCGTGGCCACTGCAGAGGGAAGAACACTTAAGGACACCACAGTGTGCCTATTCCTAATCCCTACTGTGCTCCTACATCCTTACCTAGGTGAGTAGAGGATGGTGTTACAGAAGGTAATATTGCTTAAAGACTCTCTTGCAGGCTGACAATCAAATATCATTAATATATCCTAAATAAGTGCACACACCCTGTTTTTACTCATACGTTAAACTAGAAATGACCCAAAAATGTTAAAGTCCTACCAAACTGATACCTAGTAGATATACATTTTAGATATGTCCAAAAAGCACTATACTGAATAGATAATTTGAGACCTGAGGTCTAATTCCATTGCTGATACATTAAACTGTAGAAATAGTGCCCTCACCCAGGAGGAGAGTTTAGTGCTTTATGTGTGTACAATTAAGGGAAAAAATTGGAATTAGATACATGATGATTACCATTTTGGTCACCCAGGATTTATTATAAAACACACCTTTCTGGGCCTTTCTCTCTTGCCCTTGCCATTCGATTAAGGTGGATGGTTACCTTTAAAAACTGGTCTACTGCACAGATTTCTGAGCCGGTTTGCATAGATATGGTATTTACAAAAGAGCCTTATATATGGGCCTCCAGCACCAGCAGATTCAGTGGCTACTCTGTAAACTATTTGACTACTGATTATTAGATTGGGGAATCAAACCCTGCCTTGGCATTCTATACTTAATTTTATTAGTCATTAAAAAATGAAAAAAGGTCTTTCCGTTGCAGCAAACATTGAAAAACGTTTCTCAGGACTAGAAAACCTTTGCAAAATAAAAAATCTCTATTTGATAAAGATTTTCCAAAGTTGCCCTGCCCTGGAATCGAACCAGGCTCTTCTGATATAAAGGTAAACATGTTACCACTACACCATCATGACTGTGCTAATGTGTTCCATTTTAGGTCTCAAAACATTTGCCCCTTCACTGTGTTGAAAGCTGATTTTCTGCTTTTTATTAAAGCCCCAAAACATTAGAAGTATGCCTGAGACCATATATCAGTATTGCATTCACTGCAAAGATGTGCTTCTAATCTAAGTATTTAGGAGGTTAGAAATAAATCTGACCATTTTTGGATGTGAATTTGTGGATTTAAATGGCAAATTCCTATATAATCCTATATAAAGTTTAAAGCTCGGTCTCCAAAGTATGCCTAGGACCCCCATATGTTTTATGCATATTTTTATTGCACATATAATTTTGCGATTCTAATGGGAATGTGGCCAAAATCTGACCACTTTCAGCCTATCCTTGCCATCCACCTTAAAGCTGTATATGCCCAAAGAACTAATTGATTTCTGTAAACCCAGCTGTATGTATTTAACAACAATGATAATGACGGTCTGGATCCCAATGCCGATCTTCAGAACCACGCCCCTACCTCCAGATTAGACAGTACCGTAAATTCTCTCGTATAAGCCACGGCTAATACCAGAATTCAAATAAAAATTAGGCTTATAGGAACAGCCCAAAGGAAAAAAATAAAACAACAGTAATTCATCATCATCTTCATATGTTAGATTACCTGTCATGTCTTGCAAAGCAAATGAAGTTCAGGAGGGCATAAAAACGAGTTTGTAAGTTGCATCCTTAAAGATATGAAACATTTATACTGCTAATACTTTCAGATGTGCAAACCAGCAAGTCCTCAGAAAGGTTAATTGGACTTTTCTTGTGGCGCCTACCAGAAGAGAGGTATGTATAATTGACATCAACATCACTTTTACATAACCAACTTGTTGTGAAACTTGATATGTATTTTACAATTAATATTTCAGAGGTTGATTTTCATCCCTCTACAGATGTCTAGTACATATGAAGAGAAATATAATTCCTAGTATAGCCACACAAAATACATATCTCTAAAACTAATCCTGGGATGAGGACCTGGAGAGCTCGGTCTCCATTCCGAATTAATTTCCAAGCATTCTCCAGTATATTCTTTATCAATTTGATTTGAAGATAGAGATTGTTTTTGCATACAAACAAATCTGATAGGGGCATGTAAAACACAGGTTTAGTATTTTTGAACAATCATGTCTATCATTCCAAAACCTATCTTTCCAAAACCTATCTCCCTCTGGCTATCCACTTACCCATACTTTCTCTGTCTACACTGTGTATCTTACTCCACCTACCTATCCCACTCATTCTCCTCCAATCTACCTATCCCCTGCCTACTCTCTACCTTTCATGGGTGAGGAGGGGGTGGTAAATAGGCAGGGGTAGGATACAAAGATGAAGCATAGGCAAGAAATGCAAGGGAAGGAATTCGAATTGCTGAGGCAGAAAGGAGGGATAGGCAGGGTGAGGGACAGTGACGGATAGGCATGGGGACATAAAGGCAGAGGAAGGGCATAGTGGTCACTTGCTCACAATTTGACCAAAATAGCATCTGTTGTCACTTTTCTATGAAATGACCTCAAACTATAGTCCATCACTGAGCACTTGTCACATGTACTTCAAATGAGTACACCAAGTGACTACAAACTACATGTATAGTTCGTCACCGACTCCTTGTCACATGTACATCAAATGACCGAAACTATAGTCCATCACTGCCCTCTTGTCACATGTACTTCAAATGAGTACATCAAGTCACTAAAAACTATAGTTCGTCACTGACTCCTTGGCACCATTTGTTACATCTACATCAAAATGAGTGCAAAGTATATTCTAATTTTTGCCACTTGTATATCAAAATGACTGCAAACTATAGTCTGTCCCTGACCTCTTGCGAGTTGTACATCAAATGACTGAAAACTATAGTCTGTCACTGACCACTTGTCACTTGTACATCATATGACTGAAAACTATAGTCCATTACTGAAATCTTGTGATCCGTACATCAAATGACTGCAAATTATAGTCTATCACTGACAACTTGTCACATGTACATCAAGTGACTGAAAACTATAGTCCATCACTGACCACTTGCCATTTGGATATCAAATGACTGCAAACTATAGTCCATCACTAACCACTTGTCACTTGTACATCAAACGACTGAAAACTATAGTCTATCACTGAGCACTTGTCACATGTACATCAAAATATTGCTAACTTTAGTCCATCACCAACCACTTGTCACGTGTATATAAAATGACTGCAGACTAAGGTCCATCACTGGCAACTTATCACTTGCACATCAAATGAATGCAAATTATAGTTCATCACTGACCAATTGTCAGATGTACATCAAATGAGTACATCAAATGACTGCAGACTATAGTCCATCACTGACCACTTGTCACAAGTATACTCCAATACTAACCAGCTGTCACTTGTACATCAAATGACTGCAAACTATAGTCATGGTCAAGTCATAGCTACCGTAATCTCCCGTGTATAAGGCACGTCTTATAGGCCAAATAAAATGCTGCTGGGTCTTAAACGTGGGAGGTAAATTGCCTTGAGTTTGGGGTGCGCCTTATAGTGGGGGTATTTTTTACTATAGAACAGTACTAAACAAAAATCTGCCCTCAGAGGTGCGCCTTATACGTGAAACAGACCTCCCTGAGTTGGGGGTGCGCCTTATAGGCGAGCTGTGCCTTATACGCAAGAGATTATGGTAGGTCATAGCCCAGTCATTGGCAGTCATGGCGCATCACTCCTTTTCTTTAGGTTGAGCTGCAAATCATAGTCCTATTTTTTATGATTCTGCTATTTTTCCTACTTTTTCTCCAAAATACCTACTTTTTCCTACTTTTTTATTTTGCTTTGGCGCGTACAATATAAAAATAATGTTACTTGCTTTGAGGCACATCTTGCTTATGTCAGTACATGTTTATAGTAACTTATGTCAAGTGAAATCAACCCTCAAGTCTTAATGTGTGCCATGCATAGGCTATTGTAGTTCCCAATGAGGTACCTGAGGGAACTTATCACAGGCATGGTAAATTATTTAGGAGTGCCTGAATTTATTAGCAAAATTATGGCATGTGAACAATTTTCCTCCTCTTATGTGTTTCATCCATTTAGTCTCGAACTGGCTAGTAACATTACTTCGGGTAGATAGCAAATTCTGTAATATCATTTGTATTATTATCTGGTACTCAAATTTTGCCATGTCTGTTGCGCTCCTTTAGTACTTGCAAGAAACTGAGTACTGGAGTTGTAGCACTACTACATTGAGCCTTTACATGGTTTTGTGGACAAAATGCATGGCCATTTCTATAATAGTCTTTGGCATTTGGAATTGAATTCTTATATCTTTTCTTTTTTTTTTATCTATTTTAGGTTTTTTCCTCAAGTGATATTTTGTGGGGAAAGAACTTTGTTGGGTATGAACCTGATTTTGAAAATCATTTCTAGATAAAGATTTGATGTATTCAAACATGATTCTCATTTCAGGTGAACTGAAATTCAAACGCCCTCAAAATGAAACCCAAAATTTTAATAAAAAGTATCTTACTTTTCACTTCAACCAGTCTCCTTATGTCATGGCAGATACGACCGTTACTATAGAACAGTACTGGATATGCCGTATTCAATGGGGGGGATGGAATACAATATGGCCGTATTCAATGGGTGTCTGCCATCTTGGATTCTGAACAGATTTGAGCTGTGTTTCTCTATTTTAAAGCAAATTAACCCCGTAGGGCCATGACATAAATGCAAATGTCAACTCCCATGGAATATTTTTGCATCGCATTCCCCTCGGCCTATAAGGCCTCGTTGAATACGGCAGACTCACTTCGGGGAATACGATGCAAAAATATTCCATGGTCGTTGACATTTGCTTATATATACCCCTGAGCCATAGAAAATAAAACCAGATGTATTGCTGATGTATGGGTAGTAATACCTTGGGGTCAGGTGGGGTGCGTGACCCCCTACACCATCCAGTCATACCTGCAATCTCCTCCTTTTTTCCAAGACCTCCCATTATCAATTTTGTGATTTGTCAAAATTCAACAAGATCTTTTTCATTTCATCAGTACATGCTGGGATGTCTTTGTAAAACAAGGTGCCGCACTATATTGTGCATAGTGCATGGTAATGTGTCTGGAATCCATAAAAAAAAACGAGTCAAGTAAATGTGGGTCAACACGGTAAGTTGGATGCCCCCGCACCCCCTTGTAGGAGTACCTTTCACCGTGTTGATCCGCATATAAACCCCTTTGAGGGTCCAGCCCGTATATGTACATGTATTAAAATTTGAAAGTCCCAACAAAAGTCCCATAGTCCATCCATCCATCCATCCATCCATCCAAGACAGTCATTGTTGATCCTACAATTAACATCACAGACAGTGTTGTCAAGGTGATGTGACCTTGTTACAAATACTTGTTACATTTCCTTCCTTTCCCATGGGAAAATGAAGTGCTAGCCCATCCTCTTAAAGGGGCCACAGCTATCCAGTCTCAGACCCGACTCTATCAAATAGTAGAGTCTGAGCAGAAGTCTATTTGTGGTTTGTGACGACCCTGCTGCCCTCTAGTGGCATATCTTATTCACTTTGCATGGGTACATGGCAATTCTTTTTAGTTGATTGTATGTTTCCCATTTTTTTATTACATCTGTTTCGGTGGGTGCTGTGTTTTACATACATGTATATAGACAAAGGTTCACAAGTAGTGGGAATGACTGAGGGTTATCTCACGAGGCGAAGCCAAGTGAGATAACCTCAATCATTCCCACTACTCGTGAATCTTAGTATTTATTTCATGTTATCTGAGCCAGAAATGTTGGAAACTCTTTTGAAATTACATGAAAAGACTCTTTTGAAATTACATGAAAAGATAATTATTTACATGTTTTATAACCATTTGGTGTCCTCTTACTGGCCATGAGGTACAAGCTTCTATGTTAATCCTATGGGCTGTCTGTATCCCACTGATCCAAACATGAAATAAAACCACAGATCACATGATTCCAAGGAACAGCGTTGGTTTTTATACCCTTTAGTATAGGCACAGACCCTTGACCTTTTCAGGTGTAATTTAGTGTAGTATAATGCTCTAAAGGCTCTTTGCCTAGACTTTCAGTCTCATTTCAGTCATTTCCTGACGTATTTGTAATACCTTAGATAAAATGAAATCCAATCTTAAGTTAATGTTCTGCTATTTTAGTCATCTAAAGTCGGCCAAACCCAGCCCCTATTAAAGGCCTGGCCTATATTCAATATTGATTTCATAGCCCTCCTACCCCTGGCTCCTATTCAAGGGAGGCTCCTATTCAAGGCCCGCCCCCTATATGCGACATTACCATATCTCATGACATCATAATTGACTAGATGCAGACCAGTATTGATGTCACAGTACTGCCTGTAAACAAATAAATGATGCTTTAAGACAATTGTGCACCTAGAAATTGTCACCCCTGTTTTATAATTAGGTTTTAGACTAAATTTGGTGTCCCGAATATGACATGAAGACAAAGGCATATGGCCCCCCATTACTGTACAAACAGGTGCCTACACAACTAGTACTATCAAAATGTAGAGAAACACTGTACTACACTGCATAAGGCCCTCTGGGCTGTGTGGGACACATGTATACATGTACACAGTGAGTGTGAAGGGCCTACACAGGCTACAATGTCCTCATGCACAGAAACAGGGAAGACAGCTGCTCCACTGTTGGTAGTTAGTTAGGTAGAACAATTGCCATCTTTATGGAATGGTAGATATAGGACATTATCAATATATAGTGAACACATGTATTTCAGTTAAGGTCTTACCCCCTACCTCCCACTGTGGTAGCTGTCATGTTGAACTGGTAATACAGGTATTGTGCAGTGTAACAGCAGAGTACTGGGACCACAGAGAAGCATTTATAGGCTCAGGGGGCCAGTGTGTGTTTGCACCATGAATCTGGGGATATTAGTTTCTCCTAAGACTACAGGGGGAGCCAAAAGTAACCATCTGCAAATAGACTCTTGTCCAGGCCCACATGTTCACATAGTGGGGCTGGGCTCGAGGCTGCAGCTATCTCATTGTGCAAACAGCAGGATACAACTTGTTACATCGGTCTATGCCCTAGGGGCATTCAGTGCCGCCCCCTGTGATGACGCGTATATTTTCGGGACTGCCGCGCGGAATTATGCATGCCCTGAGGGCATATTGCTGGCCCCCTAAAAATCAGCAATTTACCAATGCTAGTCTATGCCCTCAGGGCATAGTGTATCGGCCCTCAGGGCATATGCATGTACAAAGGACCATTCCTGACCTCTGGATCTAGACGTTCTGGCATTGACCAGAAAAACATGCACATGCCCTGAGGGCAACATACCCTCAGGGCATATTTCTTGCTTCTTTAAAGCATGATTGACCAAAGCATGCCCTCCAGGCATGTAGTGCAATTCCACAAGTTGTACTTGTAAGCTAGCTACAAGAAGGGCCTAAGTATGCATACCCCCCAGGGCATATCTTCCTTCTCCCGGGTTCCTTCTACAGTCTACAAATGTTACTCCTCAGGGCATAAAGTTGATGATAAATGAAGTGGTATTAAACAAGGGTATGCCCTTGGGACATCCATGTATGCCCTCAGGGAATATTGGACTTTAAGCTAATCAGGGGGGAATTAGGAGCCTACTAGGCTGGGGCACTCTCCAACCTTCAACTCATATGACTATCAGTGCATTCCCTGGAGGCATCATCACACATCATCCATATTATGGATGCCCCAGGGGCATGGTACAGAGAACAATGGGGGACAATGCCCTCAGGGCATTCATAGTAAGGATAATCGTACATGCATAAAAAAAAATTGACGATGCCCTGGGGGCATCCATGTACTAAACAATGCCCCCGGGCATATTCCAATACCCTATATAGGCCTACATGTCCTGGGAGCATCATCCTTACCATGAATGCCCTGGGGGCATTTTCCCAGACTTGCCATGGGCAGTGTGGGAAAGCGCACGCAACAGCCGCTGCTGTCCGCGTAATTTTCGCATCACTCCCACGCGGCAGTCTGTAGGCCCCGAGGGCATAGTCCGATGTAACAAGTTGTATCCTGCGCTCAAACAGGACCAAAGGTGGTGCCACCTTGTGGGTATTGAGTGAACTAGCCTACCAATATGGCAATAACAGCTCCACAGAGGTTTTTTCATGCCACAATTTTTTTACGAATTTTTTTATGTATCTTACCTTTTTGCGAAGGAAACGAAACGAAAGGCATTTGTGGTGCTTTATCCAAAGAAGCTATTTTGACCCTTGGAGACATTGTCCCCTTCTCCTGGGGCCTGTTGCAATTTTTTTTATGTCACACAAAGCCATGGATCTGGACAATTGGGCCAAAATGAAAAAAGAAAATCACAGCACCCCCCAATGAAATTTTTTTTTTTTGAAAACAGTGACAAAAAAATCTAACTATGGTCATACTTCCCCAAAAAAAAATTCATGGACATAGATTGGGAATTAACTGAGATACGATTTCTTTTTTGTTTCATGGGGCCCCTTCTATAGACGAGTTCAAGTAGAAAAATTGAGATCTGGAGATAATAGAAAAATGGACAATGGTATTACTTGACTCCTCAATATTCATCTCAGGGTATCAGCTATCCAGAGTGAGTGAGCAACACTGCTTAGCCCAACCATAACCAAAATTAGCCTGATCATACTCATAGCCCTGTCATAGCCAGGATATGTCCCTGTAATGGTCCCGTCATGATCCAGTGATGGTGGAGTAATGGCAAGTCCTAGCCCTGTCGGGGCCCTTGATGGGGGGTCCCCATGTCCCATGTCGATTTTAAGAAATTGCCATGTCCCCATGTCAATTTTAAGAAATTTCCATGTCACCATGTCGATTTTAAGAAATTGCCATGTCACTGTGTCGATTTTAAGGAAGTGGCCATGTCACATGTCACTAGGCCAAAAAATGGTCATGTCGCCATGTCGATTTTAGGGGTCTAGAGCCATCCTGTCATATCTTAGTAGCGACTCATATCCTGTCATAGCTAAGTAGCCCAGTCATGGTTAAGTCGTAACCCAATCAAGCCATTTCCCTGTCCTGGCACCAAGAAGTGCACCAGTAACACTTCCTATATTGATGTCCTTTCTGAATAATTTTGTTAGAAAATGTCAAACCTGTGGATTGCATGCCCATCAAATGTTTTGCTAGTTTGTTTGTGTGACACTTTCCATCTTTGAATCACACTTTCTTTTCTCTCTCTCTCTATCGATATTTCTTTCAGTGCAAGGAAAGTAGAGAGATTAAACCCGGTCAATGAGAAGTTACTTGAAAGCAAACTCAATGATTCAGAGATCGCTCCATTTCCTTCACAAGAGCCTCATGCAGTTATCAAAACACAGGCAGATGCAACCAGTATAGGTACACAAACAGCTGAGCATATATCCAGGAAGCCACCCATTGGTTGTACCAATGTCTGCAATCAAAATTCTAGTATCCATGTGGAGGAGATCCAAATTGAAGAGGATTCTCCTTGTAATATGCCGGGTGTAGTAAATGTCGCAGATGGGAATACCAATCCAAGCAAGGAACCCAATGTACATGGTGCTGAAAGTGAAAGTGGTGATCAGTCAAATGCGTCAAGCTTTCAAAATTTAGGTGGAGACTTTTCTGAAAAGGCAGGTTACAGTTACTCTAACGCCCAAGAAGGAGTGATTGGCTCAGGTGTTCAGAAGAAAAATGTTCCAGTAAAGGCTCAGTTATGTCGCATTTCTGCTAAACTACCAACAAGATACAAGCTATCAACAGAGACTATGGAGACTTTAATGAGCGCAAAGACTCTGCAGCCTGTGCTTAAACTGAAGAGACTTAAACCAGATCCAACAAAGCTTCTCTCAAAGCTAGCTAGGAATTCCAGTACCATTGTGTCCAACCATTCAGACTCAAACAAAAACGATGTGGAGAACACGAGCTCAATTTCTCCATCGGATGAAAGGACATGCAACAGGAGGCAAAAATCAAAATCTAGGATATCTATTTTAGGTGCCCCCACTCTGTCAGAACCACATACTGGAGAATTGGAAACAAATGTCATCAAATCACCTGAAGTAGAGGATTTTCATGACCCTTTTGACTGTGATGTGATGCCTGAGATGTTTCCTGATCTGAGCCATGAAATGGTCAGTAATACATCGAGTACAGCAATGCTCGAAGAGCATGTGGCACTGTCATATAGTATCAATGATTGTACAAAAAGTGCAAACTCTGGATCTAGTAAAATGCCTAACAAAAGAGCGAAACTCTCTAGTTCATCAAGGATTGCACATACTGAAAGGCACGCCAACACAAAGATACTCACCAAAGATCCACGACTTGCTTGTTCCAGGCAAGAGACTAATGCAAAGAGAAGTACCATCTCAGCTGTAAATGATCAATCTGACTGGTTGAAGAATCTGAGAAACCCAAACATGCAAAGTATGCCCTATAATGTTGATTGTAATGCATTGCCCAGGACAGAGAGGAGCTACAAGCGAAAGAGGTCATACAAAGAGTATATCACAAAGCACCCAAAGATTTTCCTCAAGGATTCTTACCAGCAGACAGAATATCATATCACAAAGTGTAAGAGCACAATGGCTCGTCTGAGAAAACCTCACAGACATGCCTCTGTGCAGGTTAACGCTCCAAATTCTTGCCAGCAGATGGAACCTAAGGTAACAAAAAACAAGAGTACAATGGCTTGTCTGAAAAAATCGAACAAACATGTCTCTGTGCAAGTTGATGCCCCACCAAAAACAAAGGATCCAATGCATGAGCTTCAGCAAATGGCAGTGAAACAATCTATTATCAGTGCAGTTGGTACTGTCATCACCAGACTGTGTACAGGCATGAGTGTCAACACACAGATGACAGCCATACTGACATTGGAGAAGGTGATTGATATTATTAGCAAAACAGCAAGATTTGATGTACATCATAACCTCGGAGAGGGGAATAGTGGCTTGGCAGTATTTCCAGAAGGAAGTCATAGCATACTCACACCGGCATTAGAAAAATTCCCTCTTCGTCCTCTTCCTGGTCTAGATATCCAGAAGGAACAACGGCAACAATTACACATTGAAGGAGTTGACCCCTTACAAAATATGTGCGGACCAGAAAACAACACACCTTCAATTTCTCGCCCTCAAACAGGATCTACAGTACAGGTGTCTGCAGGGAATGCACCTAGCCACTGCAAAACAAATCCTCAACTCAATGATTCCATTGTTGAAATTACGATGGTTGAAGAAGTTAAACAAGAGCCTCCAGATTCTCCCAAGCTCATTCCATCTGAACACAAAACTGAAACCCCATCAGATGACAAGTCTTCCCAGATATCAGAAGGGAAATCTCTCTCTGGTGATCATCATACATCAGACATGACAACCATTCAGTACAAAGAATGTTCTAAAAGAGGTGTATGTGCTATAGAAGCTAGGAATGTTAAGGAAAATATCAGGGATACCTCACAAAATGTCCATGCAACAGAAAACAGTACACCTTCAATTGCTTGCCCTCAAATAGAATCAACAGTACATGTGTCTGCTGGGAATTCACCTAGCCACTGCAAAGCAAATCATAAACTGGATGAATCCATTGTTGAAATTAAGTTGGTTGAAGACGTTAAGCAAGAGCCTCTAGATTATCCCAAGCCCTCTCCACCTGAACAAAAAACTGAAACCCCATCTGATGGCAAGTCTTCCCAGATATCAGAAGAAAAAGCGGATCATACATCATACATGACACCCAATGAGCATAATGCATATTCTCAAAAAGGTGCTGTAGAAGCTAAGAATATTCAGGGAATTATGGCTGCTCCTCCAACAGATTTTCCACAATCCTCTCCAGTTGAACTGCACAAGGTACTGGAACCATTTGTTTGCAGGTCTTCAAGAATCCCTGAAAGAGAAGCAACAGTTGGTTTATTTGCCTCTCCAGAATGTTGTAGGTTTGTGCCCTCTCAGAAAAGAGAGAATGAAGCAGCAGTGCTCCAAACAGATCCTATATCAGCCGTTGATGATAGTGCACCTACAATGGAAGTAGATGCAACAGGTGTTCTGGAAGATAACACCATGCATCAATGCCAGGGTGAAAATGTGAACTTGAATCAAGAACATAGTATTTGTAGACTACCAACAGTTTTGAGTGAACCATCTGCACACATTCAAGAATCTGATTCACTTAATCAATCCAATCTGCAAAATGATCTGACTGACTTCATTTCTTCAACAGTTGGTAGCAAATCTGTCCCAGAGTTGCAAAATCAGTCCCCTGATATGAAAGGAGATCATGGTAAACCAGCACATGAGGATAGAAGAACAGCAACAAGTAAGGGAATGGAATCTCAAGCACCCATTTGTAATCTTATCTATTCTGTTGATCCTACTTCATACTTGCGAGAATTGTACAAAAACGTCTACTCGTACAGTTTCCAAGATGCATGTATTGACAATGGTCAGAATGAAACAAGCAACACAACTTCTTCACACAACTTGTCCCAAAATGAAAATGCCCCTGCCATTCAAAAGGGGAGTTCCAAAGACAAAAGTACTAAATCAGGAGACCAGAAAACCGATGACACGGAATGCCACATGGACATTATGGAGAATACCCTTCCAATGGGAGACCAAGGTTCAGACAGATCGGACCCATATCATGAAAAGGACAACAGGAACATAACTCCCCTAGTCATAAATGCCACTGACAATGAAGAGGACACTTTGAGAGACATATTACTTGAAACCACCCTGAAAAAGGCTAGTAACATTAGTCTCAATTCAAATGATTCCAGAGACAACATTCCTAAATCATGTCAGGTTGGAAAAAGGCTTACCTATAGCGTAGCCCAGAGTCAGTGTGAAGCTAGGAACACTGAAAGAGAAGCTGAACTACGCCCTAAAATAAAAGATGTCATCACACTTAATTCAAGTGATGAAGAAGAAGATGAAATCTTGAATGCCCTGGATAAAGCAAGGAACCCTTCCAGACAGGTTGCTTCTCTTCCACAGGGAAAAAGACAACAGCCTGACAGTATGCAGCCAGAAGGGAGTGAGAACAGAACAGAAAACCACCCAATGAAGTTACTTCCTAAGGCATACCAAAGAATATCTTACCGTTCAAGAAAAACAAGGAAAAGGATAGGATCAAACCGGTCTAAACTCAGAAAAGAGAACTTGGCTTCTAGACCAGCTGATGATAAAGCAGACACTGAAAAGCAGAAGGCCAGTGAGGAAAGTGTTGCAGCTTCCACCTCTTCTCAGAAGCCTTTAGTCTCAAGTATACCAGCCCAAAGCAGCATTATGGTTGTAAGTGAATCAAACCTCCCTAATGAGAAGCAGTCATCCACTACTAGTATGTCACAGCAAAGCAAGAAAAGACATCTACACACCACTAGACCAAAACAGAGAGCACAAAGCAGTAAACCAAAGGTCTCTTTCACCATAGGTAAAGGGACACCAGTTATTGGCGGTATGTTTGGCTCGCCAGGAAAGAACTTGATTGAAGATTCCACAATAAATAAGGTTGTCAGTGAGGATAGTAGCTCCAAGTTGAAAAATCCAGAAAACATATCTGCATGTAAATCAATTAAGGTTCCAGGTTATGTGACAACCAAATTTGGTAGAGTACTATCTCTCAATGTGGTATCCAAAAGACCCAATAAGACTCATAAAGATATTGCTGTCAAACATAGTGGTGGTGGCACTGCTGATATGACTGAAAGTTCAGATTGGTCAGACTCTAGTGAGGAGAGTAGGAGTGATTATTCTGAATCGGAGAGCAGTCACAGTGAGAGGTCCACATCATTCTCAAGTAGCGAACAGTCGGATGATGTATCATCATGCTATTCATCATCAAATGATTCTGCATCATCCTGCTCGTCGTGCTCTTCGTCCTACAAATCTCCTGTAAAAAAGCTGAAAAGCAGTGATTTGCAGACCCTGGCTGTTGGTGGCAGTCAGTTTGTTCAGCTTCTTGGGAATCAAAGTCAAGGTTATGTTGCTAGTGCCAGCAATGTACCACCTGCCTTGAGAGTCTACATCGACCGACCTAACTACAGAGTTTCTATATGTCCTTTTGGATTAGGCTGTAGGAAGGGAGATTCTGTAAGTATGGTGATAAGTATTCTTATTACATTCTAATTTCTTATTTCTTTTTTTTCAAGAAGTAGTCTGTGGTGATTTGACATAAAGCATGTTAGAGATATTTAATTAAGACGCAAAAACTTCTGAGAACAAACTGTATAATGTACACAAATACCTCATCTTTCTAGAGACTGTTTAAATGTTAGTGCTGTGTAATACCATATTTCCTGGTGTATAAGCCCAGCTATATTAAGGCACATCTGGGCTGAGATCAGCATATAAGACAAGTCTCATATGTGGGAGAATACTGTACATGAAAAAACTTGAAATTGTTTTCTGCTCTGTCCGGGAGACTTTTCGCACCCTTCTTTGATTTATATTAGTGCGTGGGCTTTTTTGCTAAAACAAAATGGGTAGATTTTTTTATGCTTCCCTCCTCAAGAGAGGTCAAAAGTTTTTACAGTCCCCCTCAGGAGGGGTCAAAAGTTTTTGTGCCCCTCTATTGATAGATAATGACCACTTTCATTATTTTCAATACTTTTCTTATCAGTCAATGCTTGAATTGTCTTTGAAGTGGATGTACATCCCATATCCTCAAATAAGCTGCACTAAGCCCCCAGTTTGGCTTATATGTAAGGAACTACAGTACTAACAATGATAATTTTTGTCTAAGGGAGTGATCATTTTTAACGGGGGTTGGTGGATTTGTGTGCGGATGTGCAAACAAAATTTGACCTCCCCCTCCCAAGGGTCAAACTTTTTTGGTGCCCCACAGGGGACGAAGTCACGTGCAAACGGGCCTTTTTAGGAAGATCATTTATTCGTGTGAGTATGTGATCGATTGATAAACCCAGAATGAATGATCTTCCGCTTCTTTTTGATGACCTCTCCAAGTAAAAACAGTGCTATTCCTGCAGTTATGTGACCAAAATTATGCAATATTTCGTTCAGCATGGAGAAATCTATGTTGTAGCAATAACATACCAGAAAGCATGCCATACCAGAAAGTGACTAGTGTAGACCCTAGGCTATGGGAAATAGTGCCTATTGAACAGATTGCAGTTTCATGTACCCCCAGCAGGCTACTCATCTTTGTAGGACATAGGCTTTTGGCAGTTTCGTGTCACCCCAGCTTTATTTAGATCATGTGATGAAACGTCAGTAAATAGGAAGAGCTTCTGCAGACTAGGTTACATGCGGACTAGTAAAGCCATTTCAAGAAGATTTATGATATAATATATATAAGAGTTTTATCCATCATTAGGCCAATTTGATTCGGGGAGTGTTGATATTACGGCTTCAATTGATTAAATCTGACAGTACAGTTTGGTGGGCGTTCCAATGTCTAGCCTGTATTTCACCGGTCTAAAGCCATTTTAGGCCAGATGAGGCCCTCACTTCGGGGAATGCAAAAATATTCCATGGGAGTTGGCATTTGCATTTATGTCCTGGCCCTACGGGTTTATTTGCTTTAAAAAAAAGAAACACAGCTTAGATCTGTTCAGAATCCAAGATGGCGGACACCCATTGAATGCGGCCACATTGAATTCCATCCCACCCATTGAATACGGCATGTTCAGTACTGTTCTATAGTAACGATCATATCTGCCATGACATAAATAGAGACACTGTACATGAATAATAATCCATTTGACCCAGGACATTCTTAAGAAAGTAATTATTTATTTATTGGCAGGTAGACGTCCCCAACGGGGAGGTCACGGTTTGTTGCCCCCTGCCCTACCCCGTGCCCCACCTTCACACCAGGTGTGTGTAGTTCCCCCTGTGGAGTGGGGACCTTCATGTGAGGGCATGAAGGAGCAGAATAACTTCATTGGGAGTCCACAAGGAGAAATCTCCTTCCATACTAACAGTGGGCATACCAGATTCGTAAAAGGCGACAAACTTGGGGTTTCTTGTGTCTTGGGGTGAGCATGTGGGCAGCTGGTGTCCATATGCGCGGGCCTGGGCTTACATGCTTGTCTTTTGCCATGGGATTCCCCCTCAGTGAACCACGTCTGAGTGATCAAAGGCCGTGGTTTGTCTGGCCCTGCCTATGGGACCAGGCAAATAAAAGAACACTTGCTATCCTTCGAAAAGAGTAGGGGAATGAAGCCCCGGTAGCGGTTTTCCCCCTCGACCCTCCTCATAGATTCGGTCATTCATCTCATGGATTCGGTCATTCATAGATTCGGTCACTGCTGTGTCGGGCAAGCAGCATATAAATACCTGTCCAAAAAGAAAAGAAAGGACTTAATGTCCGAGAAACCTTGAATGTCTGAGTTCCTCGATGGCCCCCGGACGTAAAACTAAACAAACAAACAAACAAGGTGTGTGTAGTGGGGCTCTATACCTTTAGTAAGGTGGGTCCGTTTTTGTTGTTTTTCTTTCCATTCCAGGAGGAGGAATCAATGGCTATTTCTCTGTTATATATTGACAGGTTGTGAGTAAATACTGACATGTATTGATAATTGCTGACATAGAGTGACTAAGTACTGACATATATTGATTAATTACTGACAAATAGTGAGTAATTACTAATATATATTGACTAATTGCTGATAAATGGCGAGTAATTACTGACATATATTGGCTAATATCTGACAAATTGTGAGTAATTACTGACATATGTAGACTAAGTGTTGTTATATAATGACTAAGAACTGGCATATATTGACTGAGTGCTGACAAAAAGTGAGTAAATACTGACATATATTAATTAATTGCTGACAAAGAGTGAGTAATTACTAATATAAATTATATTGAATAGTTGCTGACAAATAGTGAGTAATTACTGACATATATTGATGAATTGCTGACAAATAGTGAACAATTACTAACATATATACTAATTGCTGACAAATAGTACATAGATACTGACATATTTTGACAAATACCAGTCAAGGGAGGATGCACAATTGAATCAATGGCTATTCCTTGGTTATATATTGACTAATTGCTGACAGATTGTGAGTAAATACTGACATGTATTGATAATTGCTGATATAGAGTGACTATAAGTACTGACGTATATTGACTAATTGCTGACAAATTGTGAGTAAATACTAACATATTTCGACTAATTGCTAACAAATGGTGAGTAATTACTAACATATATTGACTAATTGCTGATAAATGGTGAGTAATTACTGACATATATTGACTAATATCTGACAAATTGTGAGTAATTACTGACATGTGTGGACTAAGTCTTGTTATATAATGACTAAGAACTGGCATTTATTTCATGTTGATATGCCCGAGATACTGACAGCCCATAGCTCTAGCACTCGATCGGCCATATCGCACACCCCCCGTGCGATAACCCGCGAAAATATCACACGCCGAGGTCACGTGACCATTTGATGACGTCATAGGTCCAAGATGGCGATGTAAACAGTGCGCACGGGGAGTCATTCTGGTAAATTTGATTCTATTTATCTGATTTAGATGAAAATAACATGAAATAAATGCAAAGGCACACTCGTTGGAGGAATGTCGGGGGGTTATCGCACTTGCCGATCAGGTGCCGCATCGCACTCCGCCCTGCGGGCGTCGTGCGATACGGCACCTGATCGGCGCGTGCGATAACCCCCCGACATTCCTCCAACTCGTGAACCTTTGCTTATATATTGACTGAGTGCTGACAAATAGTGAGTAAATACTGATGTATTTTGACTAATTGCTGACAAAGCGTGAGTAATTACTAATATAAATTATATTGAATAGTTGCTGACAAATAGTGAGTAATTACTGACATGTATTGATAATTGCTGATATAGAGTGACTATAAGACCTGACGTATATTGACTAATTGCTGACAAACTGTGAGTAAATACTGACATATTTGCTAACAAATGGTGAGTAATTACTAACATATATTGACTAATTGCTGATAAATGGCGAGTAATTACTGACATATATTGACTAATATCTGACAAATTGTGAGTAATTACTGACATATGTGGACTAAGTGTTGTTATATAATGACTAAGAACTGGCATATATTGACTGAGTGCTGACGAATAGTGAGTAAATACTGACATATATTGACTAATTGCTGACAAATAGTGAGTAATTACTAATATATATTGAATAATTGGTCACTGACATCCATCTGATAACTTTTGAAGATCAAAGTTCACCATATATGGCCTGGATTCCTGTGTTGCTTATAATGACTAAGTACTGACGTATATTGACTAATTGCTAACAAATGGTGATTAATTACTAACATATATTGATTAACTGCTGACAAATAGTAAGTAATTACTATCATACCATAGCACTAATACTAACCTGTTATAGCCTTAAACTCAATACATTTACCGTAAAAACACAGATTAAAACACAAATTAAAACACAGAATGGCGTCAACATTTTCAATCAAACACCAGAGAATGGAGAAATGGAAAGACATCCATTCAGCAATGACACACATCTATATATACGGAAAAGTACCAAGATACTGGATAATTATCAGGGCTTTTGACAGGATTTTTTGCAATGGGCCAATTGCACACTTCTTAGCAAAAAGAATGTGCCATTCTGTAAATGAATGGCCATTCTAGCCATTTAAATGCGACATTTAAGCATGAAATGTGTGTATTACGCACTGCGCAGCCCTGTCAAAAGCCCTGAATTATGCTAATTATGCAAATAATATGCGCGGATAAGGAATGTTTGGTATCAATCTGGGGTGTTTGGTCCCCCTAAAGAACATGCCCCCCTAAAATATTTGTTTCGGAAAAGAATAAGTGGAATAATTTTTTTAACTAGCGGCCTTTCCGGCCTGACACGGTCCACCTGCGCCCTACCTCCAGCCAAAACCTATCTGTTTTAAGTGTCACCGGCAAAAAAGGGCAGGTTTGAGGAAGGAATGGATCGAAATATAGGCTTTTTTGGGACGTGGGGCAGATGCCAGTCCAGGCACTGGCAGAGAGGTCCAAGAACTGGCAATTTTACAAAATAAATCTCCCTTAATAATAGGAGTTTCCCATAGTGTGACCTATAGATAAAGGGTAGCTCGAGCTGGCGAACGTCATGGCGGTCTTTATTTTCAAATCTGCACAATGGGAACAAAGTTATCGATACTTTTAAGGACAAATAAATGCATTGGAGCATCACGCTGACTTTATGGAATAAAATGACAGGTGATCCAAGGGTCTCTCGGCTAATAAAAATGTGTAGAGTCAATTATACCAACCTAGCTTAACTCGCCAGGAGAGGAGTTATTCACCAATGAAACATACAAGCGATAATGGGTGCATTTTCCATAGGCTTAACCATTGACGACTCGGACATACTGTCACTATGGTGTAACCCTTTAGAGATGGCATGATGCACTGACACACAGTTACAGTCTTAACCCTTTGGAGATGGCATGATGCACTGATACACACTTAACCCTTTAGAGATAGCATGACCCAGGTAGCACAGAGACATTGGCATAACGTTGGGCCGACGTTGGCCCAACCATCGGCTTTGCATAGGCTGCCCATCCTGCCTACGTAGGCCCGACAGTGCCAACCAAATGCCAACATAGGCCCAATGTTGGCTTTTGTTTGGCAAACATCAGCAAATGGTTGACCAGGCGCCGACCATTTGCCGATGTCCTGCCAACGTTGGGCCAATTTTGGCATTTGGTTGGCAAATGCCACTGGTCAGGCCTACGTAGGCCCGATGGGCAGCCAATGTTGGCCCAAAGTTGGCCCGATGCGTCGGGCCAATGTCGGCAAATTTTTGTGTTCTACCTGGGGGTATACACATAAATCTTTAAAGATAGCTGACTCACTGTTTGTCAGCAGTTAGTCAATATAATGATTAATTATGCTAGTAATTACTCACTATTTGTCAGTAATTAGTCAAAATATGGCAGCAATAATGCACTATTTGTCAGTAATTAGTCAATTTATATCAGTAATTACTCACTATTTGTCAGAAATTAGTCGATATAATTATGTCAGTATCTAGTTGTATGACTGGGTATGAGTTATCCAGTGTTCCAGCTGGATCCTACCACCACTCACAAGAAGGCCTGCAACAACATCAGCAATACACTAACAGACAGGGTCACCATGTCACTGTTTGTTTGTTTAGTTTTACGTCTTAGGGCCATAGAGGAACTCAGACATTTAACAGCAACTCCAGGTCTGGTGGCAGCGGCCCCTGAATGAACTGAACTGCAATGTCCACCCTCTCGATGGCCTTGCACACAAGGCTAAAGCTGTTTTAAAGACTTGTGATACAGCATCATCCATAAAGAGCAATGTCTTTGGTCGTGGTCCTGCTGCTATCAACACTATCAATGGCCTCAGCAAACTCAAGTACAAAGACGGTACTGGGGATCCAGTCAGGTTCCAGAACTTCATGGCCATGAAGGGCATCCCTACTGGAAAGGTGAAGTGCTATGTGGGCAATCGGCTTCACATCCTCTTCTATCTTGGCGGCGTCTCCATTGAATTATGTAATGAACTGCTTGAGTAGTTGCGGAAATTCTGCAACAGCGACCATGGCCTACCTCCAGCACTATTAGCAGATCTGACTCATCCCCACATTGTTGCGCACCTCACGGCACTGGGCTGTTGGGCAAGTTACTCACAGGCTCCTGGATGGACATTGTGTACGGGAAAAAAGAGAACCATTCCAACCTGCAGGTGATTCCAGACATCAAAGTGGCCATCCACCAACTATAGCACTGATGCATTCAATCGTCCACTTCCAGAGGATGATCCAACTCTACTGGCTCTGAGAAGAAACACTTTTCAACCAGAGTACAAATGTGTCATGGAGGAACTGTGCAAGGGTTTCATAGATGTTCTGCAATGGCAAATGCAGAACTACATCAGTGGGCCCCTTGCTAACCCTTCATCTAAACTACAGGAGGAAACATCTACAGCTCCTCCACACAACATAAAGTCTGAGAGGGTACTTGGCGCCTTTGATGCCCAGGCCCGCAGAGCCCCGAATGCAAAAATGGGACTTCATTGACGCCAAATTGAGGTACAAGCAGAACCATAAGAGTGAGTGGCTACTTAAACAGGACATGAAGAAGGTCATAACATTTGCCAGACAGTTTGCAAAAAAGCAAACAGCAGTCTTAAAGTAAAGGAGCAAACAGCTTGCAGACAAGCATGTACAGAGACTAAAGGAGAAAGCCCAAAAAAGAGACAAATCTCATCGTGTGAAGGTTGAAAAAAGCATTTGCCACTGCCCTCAAACAACCTTAGTGTGACAACCTGGATCTTGACAGTGTGCTCCCAGTAGCAGATCAGGAACTGGCTTCTCTAATCCAGCAGGTGGTGAGGAAGCCGGTGAGGAAGCCAGAGAGTATGGTAAACTCCTGTGTATCACAGCTCTAGTACGATGAAGACACTTCACAGGATGTCCTCTACACTGGCCTAGTGACCAAGTTCAAGAAACGGTGCCAAATGTTTGTAATTGGATACTGGAAACAGTCAGAATCAAGAGAGGATGGTAGGTGGCGCTGCAGCTTGTAAATGACGCTCCATTGGGACCCGAATTTTTTGCCTTGAAAATAGGTCTACATCAAACCTATTTGGAACATCACATATCAAAATGACGGGCAATGAACAGAGAATTCTTGGGACTTTTCCAGGTGATTCAAAAGTGAGTAGAAAATGAGTCTAAGCAACAGATTCAACCTGTTTTGAAATTACCGCCAAAACCAAGATGGTGGCCACTTGTTTATAATTTCACCATCGCTGGTAATGCTTTAAACTGCCGTAGCTCCTATCCTCTACAGCCCAGAGCTTAGGAACCTTGATATTCTGAAAGAGAAGCTTTTTCCCGTCATTTAGAACCCCAGTTTGTTGCAAACAGATGGAGACTAGAGTCGGGGCATTGAAGTGATAGATGAACACATGTTGATTAGGTAGTAGATAGACTTTAGTTGAACTCTGATTGAGGTACAAGCATGATCGTGAGATACCTTTCCCCGTAGTGCTGGCGATAGTTAGTCCACCTGCCGCTAGTCGGCAGCACGATACTACAACATCCCCCTTTTTCTCAGATAAACATCAGAATGATATTTGGAGTTCATAGTCTATAAGGAATTGTAATAAAGCTCTTTTATGAAAGTCACAACTGCTTATCTATTATGTTAACATATGAGTCTCTTTGTAAATCAACCTTTAACCTGGTGTATTGTCATATGTCTATAAGTATGAGTTTCAACAAGTCTCTTGATGTAAGTGAACTGAAACATGATATATTTTAATATGATGACCTTAATCTACTCTAGAAAACATAGGGTAGACTGCCCTTGTTTTCCTACACCTGGAGGCTTTATTCTGGCCTCTGGCTGGCAGGTGGTCCCTGACTGACTATTCCTGATATTGTGATGGTGTTTTCAGTGTGTGGTCTAACGCAGAGCTGTGATAGGGTCGCCGGTCGACCCAGCACCCGCATCTGAGATATGAAAAGATAAGAGCTTCTTGATACCTGCATTGGGGCTCCCTACTAGTGGCCACTGGGTTACCCAGTATGGATTTATCTTAAAGGGGCCCTAGCATGGTAATGCATGCCATTAAAAATGGTTAAGGCTAGGGCACAGCCCTAAGATACCTATGGTCAACTGTGTTCTATGTGCTATGCTAAACTATGCTTTAACTAAATGCTGACAAATAGTGAGTAATTACTGACATATATTGACTAATTGCTGAGAAATGTTAACTAGATACTGACATAATTATATCGACTAATTTCTGACAAATAGTGAGTAATTACTGATATAAATTGACTAATTACTGACAAATAGTACATCATTGCTGCCATATTTTGACTAATTACTGACAAATAGTGAGTAATCACTAGCATAATTAATAATTATATTGACTAACTGCTGACAAACAGTGAGTCAGCTATCTTTAAAAAAACAGCAGGTATATGTACTTTGAACTTTGTTTTATGGGAATATGGGGGAGGGGTCATTTCCCTGAGAAAATTTTGAAAAATATGTCAAAACATACATTATGGTGACTTTAGGAATCACCTCATAACTTTGGTTCTATTGGGAATATTTTAAAAAATTCTTTCACTGTTGGAAAGCCCAGAATCTAGAGATTTTTATTAATGCAGTTCTCGCCAATTTCAAGGCCATTGTCGCCACTTTTTGGGTATATGGCAACAGTTGCCCAGCCCGGACTAATGTGCCTCTTGTTAACTTATAGTAATGCGTGGGCTTTTTCACTGAATGTGGATTAAAATTATTTTGACCCCCCCTCAGAGGGGTTGAAAATTGAAAAAAAAACGGGTGAAAAAAATTCTAACCCACCAGCCCCCCCCCCTGTTGTTAAAAAACTATCAATCCCTAATATATACATATATACTGGCTTCTGCTTATATATCATATAAAATCTCCTGTTTCAGTGTTTGGCAGCCCACAAGAGAAGTGAGTTAAGGAAAGTGGTTTTCAAGAGACTAAGCATTCATGAACTGCTTAACAAGACTACGTGGATTGATATAGATGATATGTGGAGGCTGAGATATTTCAATACAGCCTTCACTGGTTCACACCCACACAAGGACTTAGTGTAACAGTGAATCCTCTAATTCAATAGGATTTGGAATTATCATTCTAGGAATTGAAATGGTTTACATGGTGATTATTTATGCACGTTTTATCAAGAAGCCCTGTATATATACACCAAGTACCAGAGAGTGCCCCGACTCTCCCCCCTTCCCTAAGCCATCCTCTCTAGCTTCATCTCCTTCCTCCTAAAAGCACAGAGACACTGGACCCCTGTGCCAGGATTACCCCCAACTCTGAAATTGTGTACTTTAAGCAGCCAGTCACAGTTAAAAGTACTGGTAAGTAGATGGGCTTCCCTAGCCCACTTAAAAGGGTCTTATTTCTCCTCTTTCCTATCCCCTCGGATGTGTGTGGTGCACATACGTGCGGGAACCAACACATTCCTTTGTGAAATTGTGTAATGTAGTTCTCGCCATGAATATGACTTTAGCTGTCGAAATGGCGTTAAACATACATTACTCACTCACTCACTGGTAAATAGAAACCCAAATGTGTACATGCATGACAATTCTCAGGAATATGGATACTTTTTTTAAAGAAAAAGATATTTTAAAATTACATATACAAACTTAGAAATTAGAATATTCAAACAGTGATAAGGTAACTTCCTCCAAGTATGTATAGATTTATACTAGACTATTTACAGTTTGTAATAATTTACATGCATGACTGACTTGACCTGTTTATAACAATCTCATTGCCTATATGGTTTTCTTGAAGGCAAATAGCTTGGTCAATTAGATTTTAAGGACAGAACACTTCGGTGTTACTATACAAGGACCCAGTCGTAAGCTATAGAACCCAGGCAGCCTTATAGGAATTTCATTATTCTATATGAATGTAATATTGTCTTAGTACATTTCTAAAGTTGAATTTTTGCGATTTAATTTGCCCATTGAAGAAATATCATGGAGCCTAGTTTTTCAATGGGAATTCACCATATTTTTACGATGATTCACTGCTTCTGTATCATGATGTTCAGGCAATATCTCATGTATCCTTGTATTACTTCAAAGTATAGATCTGATCCATGATAATTTGGAGCATCCAGCACTAAACTCTAGCACTGTAGACTTTCTGCCTTAATCCTTAATGTGCTGATTACAGACTGGTCTAGGTGTATGTTTAAAAAAGTCACTCGGAATAGTGTTTCAAATTCCCATTCTTGAATACTTGTGTATCAATAATGTAGTTTAACCCTATCAATTTTCAATAATTCCATGTTATCAGGGAATTAAAGGTACCTAACATGATCTATGCAAACTCCAGCTGGTGGCAAAAAAATGACAATATGACATTTGCTTTAACTTATATGACATGGCCCATCTTTATCAGCACTTTATTTGTGATGCAGTGGAATTCTACCCATTCTTATCACTGGATTTCATATTTCCCGTACCCATAGACTCCCATACTTAAGAAATTGGAAAATCTTTTAGTTTATTCATAAAATTTGTATTTTGCCTGGGACATCCTCGATATAAGTCATTTGCACATGTGGTCACTACAAACAAAGTTACAAGCATTCCACCAAAATTGACCTAAACACAACTTTATTCATGAAAAAGTGACCCTTTCTTGCCTCATGGGTTTATTTAAGGGTAAATTACTGTGAAATTGTACACCCTTTCTTGCCTCATGGGTCTATTAAAGGGTAAATTACTGTAAAATATTACAGGTTCCATACTAAATTTTGGCATTTTTGTAACTGTAGCAACTGGTAGGTACCAACTGCAAATCTATTGACCCCCCCCCCCCTTCCTAGACATTTGACAGCCCCCCAAAGTCCTATGCGCTCGCTGAAGATGAGTTACTCAGTCCGCTATATGTGATGTACTTACATTATTCAAAAAGATGTGATGGTTAAGATAGTCTATAGTATCTCAGACTAGAGAACAGCAGTTGTATTGTTGCTGAATCACTTTTAATAAGGTATGTACAGCAGGGATTTTGACAAGATATTTTGCTATGTGACAACTGGCAACCATATCACCCTGCCATAACCAAATAACTCTCTACTGACTACTCCATATATGACTAGTATGCCTGCCATGAGCCATAGGGTAGTTTTAATATGCCATTTAAGACTTAAATGTGTCAAATGGCGTACTAGATGGCGTACAATGGCACCCTAATTTGTATACTAGTGTGATATTATGAAGTATTAATGTCATGATAGCCTGATATGACACTAGTACTGTAATTGTTAGATCATTACCTATTAGTTCTTGAGCCCAAGTGAGCTTGTACAATGTTTGAATGTAAATTTTGCAGAGAAAATCTTGCATTGCTTCTTGGATTCCTACATGGGTTGCTTAGCATAATTGTAGTAGTGCTAGTCTCATGGGGGAAGTGATCAACATGAGCTCTACCCAGCTAACATAGATACGTTGTCCCAACATCGGCAATGGTTGGCACCGTTGCGGCCAATATTCTGATGTTGAGCCAACATTGGCAGTCTGAAGTCATACAATGTTGGCAAATTAATATTATGCCGACATCAGTAACGCCCAGTGATTTGCTGATGTTGATACAATATCAAATAATTGACGTTGTACCAATATGAGCTGTTTATTGTTGTGCCAACGTTGGCAGGAAGTCCAGAAATGGGAAATTTACAAATATTGGCCCAACAATAGCAAAACACTGTTTCTCCAACCTCCACCAGAGACCATTGTAAGCTGTGTGAAGATATATTTTTCCATTAGATCCTTCATATTCTATCAAAATGAGTATCAAAAATTAGATATCTTGTGTGCTATTTACATACAAAATACCAGAATAATTCCATATACAAAGTATGTAATGCTTACACCAAAAACCTGTTGTAAAACAATAAAAAAAAATGTTGTATATACATAAGGAACTCTTTATTGATGTGAGTGAGTGAGTAATAGAGGTTTAACGCCATTTCGACAGCTAAGGTCATATTCATGGCGAGAACTACATTACACAATTTCACAGAGGAATGTGTCAGTGCCCGTGCATATGTGCACCACACACATCCTGAGGGGATAGGAAAGAGGAGAAATAGACCCTTTTAAGTGGGCTAGGGAAGCCCGCTTTATTGATGTAATAAAGAGATAAGGTCTATATGATGGTAGGACAATGTATCACTCCTTGGCAAATTAAACTTAGATAAAGTGAAAATGAAGACATGGCTGTATCTAGTATGGTTCTTATCTTAGAAGCCATATCTTTCATAGATCTGATCATGTTCTATCCTTCTCTTGTTCCATTGGCATGCATTGTAATGAAGAGTGCCTATACATTGTTAAAAATCGACATACGCGACACAGGGGGGGTGTAAACATTGACGCGCGACACAGCACTTTTAAATATTGACGGACACGGGTGGAGACTCCAGATTGCATTAGATAAAAAGTGACACGGCTCTTTTTCTCAGCACCCATGTAGGGGCACAGAGAATAGAGAAATTGGTTGGTACAATGTCAATGTTATCTGTTAGCCCAGCTTTGGGCCAACATCACTGACATGGCAACGTTGGCTCATCAGAGAATAGAGAAATTGGTTGGTACAATGTCAATGTTATATGTTAGCCCAACGATAGTGTCAATGGACCATTCTGGGTATTATTATTATTTTTCATATTTACTAATATCTTCGCCATATAAAACCTAGGCTCTGCTCACGATCCACACTCAACAACCTCCTGCATTCCCCAACAGGAACCAGGATCCATAAGTTATCACGAACCCACTTCCTCCATGAGACTCTGTGACATAAGGTATACGGATGTAATAACATTCCAATCATATCTACACCCACACAGCCCTGCTGGAGGATGTGGGATCCACCTGTGGTGCCATATTTGGAATGAGAGGATATTTCACAATCTCCTCTCAATCCTCATTAACACGATTAACCCACAGGTGGCAATCTCTCTCCTTGACACGTGTCTCTATTTCATTGAGCCACGTGTATAGAATATTTCGCAATACTGTGAGCTGCTCAAACCCTTAATATAAAAGGCAGCTTGAGCAGCTCCCAATCATCTCTCCCAACTTACACCTTACACCTATACCTAGAACCTACGACAGGTTGAGCTATAGGATCGGAGGCAGAGCTTAGATATTGGCGAGTGTTATCATTGTTACCACCTTTATGAAACACTCATGTCAGCTATGCAATAAAAGGATCAAATGAACTTCCCTGGATTCCGTGTACATTCACTTCACCACATGTAACCGTCCGTTGACACGATGGTGGATGAACCCTCCAAGAATATCCCACTACCAACCTCTCATGAAACATGAGCAATAGTGAGACATCACCCAAGGAGCCAGCTTCAGAACAACGCACCTTTACATCACCTGGGCCAAACGCGCCCAACCATTCCTCAAGTGATACTACTCACCACCTCCAGAGACAAACTTCATCTCCAGACGCATTGACGTTGGATCCAGTTTTACCTATAGCACTGCAGGCCCATGTATTACAACCTGTGAGTACCAATGTTGAGCAATTTTCCTCTACAATAGTGGACCACAATACTGGAGCACACACCAGTACGCCAGTATCACTACCTGCACCATTAGACATCACTTTACCTGGTTACTCACAAGTAAATTTACCGCCACTAAGACTTTCTGGTATAACTAGCCCAGCCTCTGAAGTACCAGTGGACAATACACAGAACCACTTGTACCTCAACCCACACCTGGAGGACAGACCACCAGAACTTCAAGCTACCCTCCAGGATATCATTCCCCCACAACCCACCACACCTAGTGGAGCTGCATCTATAGTACAAACTGACCCAGGTGTGACTTCACACAAACCACCGGTTTGTGAGGAGCCAGTGGTTGTAGACACAGACTCTGATACTTCCCTAGACGCTGATTACTGGAGAGACAGAATTGGATCAGCAGTCTCTAGGTGGAGAGCAGCCTATGAAAACGGTGTAGGCAGGGTTTCTAATAACAACCCCGGACACCTGGTAGGAGACAATCCAAATTTCTCACTTAACATCAATAGACTATTGGATGAGTGGCTTGACCCTACTGTTACCCAGCCTAACCAATATCAATCCACTTCTGAAGAGGAGGACCTGTACCTCCCACCTGTGTACACACCCACACAGCCACTTAGGACCAGGTCAGTGGACTCACCATCCAGACGAGGCTCTAGATTTAGAAGGAGGGCCCAATCAAGTTCACCTCTTAGAAGAAGAACCCCCACTGGTTACAGACTACTGAGAAGTGTAGACAGAGCTACAAGCAGGTCCCACCTCGTAGCTACAACCCCACTACTCAACAGAGGCAGTAGGACGCCTTACAACTCACCTCACCCTATCAGTTCACCTGGGGAAGATACTGAAGTAACCTTTCCCCACCGACCTAATATGGCAATGTCCCGAGGTCAGCCCCCTCAGTATGACCAGGAGGACATGAGGAGAAGTCTTGTCAGGGACTGTACTAACGCTGTCAGTGAATCTCTCTCTGAGCTATTAGCCAAACACGTGAGCACCCTATCCACTGAGATTAAAAATCATGGACAGGAACACTCAGGTCAGTTGGCTAGAGTACACCTCAGGTTAGATGACATGGACGCTGGAAGGAGCATATGGAAAGTAACACCGCTCACAACTTCAGGCAGGCAGAACAAGGCAATATGGAAGTTCTCACAAGATCCGAGGATTTCACATACCAAATGACTGACCAGCTTAGCAGAAACATGGACTCAATGAGGCTTGATCTCATGAGAGCTATTCAGAGCCAATCTACCAGTGCCAACGCCACTAGCTCCAACCAAACTGCCACTAGCACCCAGGGTAATTTAGGACCCACACAGTCCACCCCTCCTTACCCCACGGCACCTAATTACAGCCCCGGCCAAAATGACATAACAGGAACAAGACTGAGCCCACCACATGCCCTCATGGACAGAAGTAACCAATATACAGCCGCCGCCCCTTCAATCTCCCATGCACCACAACAATCTCCAGCGGCTAGTGCACCGAGCACCCACCAGGGGGCGACAGCATCATATAACACGGTGCCTTTTCCAAATCAACAGTGTGGCCATGTGGTTAATGGTGTTTACAGCCCCCAAGGACAGGCAAATAACCACTCTGGGCTACCATATCCTCCTAGGTATCCCCATATAGCACACTCCACACCAGTAGCGCACCAGGGAGGATACCATGGCGCTGAGTATACCAGATTTTCCCCCGGTGGTTCAGACGGCGACAAGCTCACATCTGCCCAGTTAGGCTCATTCAACAAGCCTGAACCCTTTGATAAACCGACGCCCTACAGGTCTGCAGCAAAATTTCTGACTGAATTCAAATTTTTCTTAAGGAATGTGCATGCCAAAAGGCCCGACCTACATGCAACTTGCCTGTACACCTTTCTCAAAGGAAGGGCAGCCCAGTGGTTTTTCAGCAACATAATGGACAAGCCAATCATGCAGAACAAGGAAGCAGTCTACGAGGCTTTCTTAACTAGATTTGGCAATGCCGACCTCAGTACCATCCTCAAAGGGTACAGAGCCAGAAAACAGAAGCCAAACGAAACCACTGAGGACTACCTTGCAGATATGACCATGTTGCTGTCCAACAGCAGCCTGGATGAGGCTTCACAGGTGGACTACCTCGTAAATGGCCTCAGACCCGAGCTGAAGAATGTTGTTGTAGCTAAGTCTCCCAAGACCTTGCTGGAAGCTGAGCAATTAGCCATAAGTCAGGAATTGAACCTCGAGGCTATAAAAATTGCTCAAAACAGCTCAGCAGAGTTATGTGCAGTAGGCTACAACAAGGACGACAACAGATCCAGAAAGGATAAATATCAGCGCGACCACAAGAAAGAAGACAGACTGCCCAGTAGTAACTACAGCAAGCAGTATGAAAATAAATTCAAAAACAGTTACAGAGGAAGATCCAAGTCCTCAGACAGATCCAATCCCAAGGACTACAGATCCAATTCCAAAAATAGATCTGACTATAAGTCCCCAGGAAGAGACAGGTCAGGAGACAGGTCAGAACAAAGATCAAGATCCTCTGATAGCAACAAGAGTTTTGTCTTCATACCAGTCGCTGGGCAGCCAAATAACAACAAAAATGTCTCCTTCATGGTCCCAGCTGACTTCACCATCCCAGACAATTGGGTACAACAGTCATTAAAGAAGTCAAGAGATCCAACCCCAGGCAGAAATTACTCCAGAAGTCATTCAGGATCTCAGTCTGACTCCGACAATGACAGTCTCAATAACATACAGGATGAATAGGGATCAGGGGAAGGCACTCAAGCACCTAGTGACCCCGACCCCATCCGGAATACGACCATTAGATTATCCAAGGACACTTCTCGAGATGCTGATGCAGAAATGAATTCAGTAGACTCTCAATCATCCAGTTAGTTAGTTAGTGTTTTACGGCACGTCAGCTACTGGTGATGGCTATTTGTGCCTAAAGGTTTTATGGAAGAAAGTTTCTACTGTTTAAATTTGACTGTAGTATCCCAGGTTCTTGACATATGCAAGTATTGTATCCGGTCTGCAGGTATCAAATAACTCTTTCAGTGTTGTACATTGATGGTACTGTGCCCTGATGGGGCACTGGCTACATTCCACAAGGAAATGTTCCACCGTCAGGTGTTTTTGACACCTGTTGCAAAGCGGTCTGGGTTCTCTCTTCATCAGGTGTGAATGCGTTAGTCTGGTGTGGCCTATTCTTAGTCTGTTCATGACAATTTCTTCTCTTCTGCTCTTGCATTTGGCTTCCTTGGTTGTGCCTATCTTGGGCTGTATTTTGTAGAGTTTATTGTCTCTTTCAGCGTCCCATGACTCTTGCCACTTTTGGTGGATGTATTTCCTGATTTTCCGTTTGAGGTCCTCTGATGGTAGAGGCATATCTATTGGAACTTGATTTGTTGCATCCTTGGCAGCAACGTCTGCTAGGTCATTGCCATGGATTCCTTCATGGCCTGGTACCCAAGCATACGCTATCTTCTTTCCAGCTAGAGCAAGACTATTGTGTCGTTCCAACACTCTTTTCACGAGAGGGTGTGTCCACTTGCTATGCTGCATTGCTGACAGTGATGATTTGGAGTCAGATACAATCAGGTAGTTGTTGCCTTCTGATGTCTCAATGTGATCTTGTGCTAGGTATAACGCATGTAGCTCTGCTGTGTAGATGGAGGCTTCGTCTGGCAGGCGTTCTTTGAAGGCATGGGGTCCTAGAACGGCTGCAGATGCTGTTTTGTCTGCCATATGTGATCCGTCGGTGTAGATTGGTACGTGATCTCTGTAAGTATCACGCAGTTCATTGAATGCTGCTTGATATGTGGTGCTAGATGTTACCCCTTTCTTAAGCGCGGTAAGGTCCATTCTGACCTCTGGTTTGTGATATGTCCATGGGGGCATTTCCGGGTACTCTACATTAAGTACATTATCCAGAGACATTCCCGCTTCTTCTAATAGGTGGGATACCCTCACCCGAAGGGGTGCAATGTATTGGTTCTTCTTTGCTTCATATTTTGCCTTGTGCTTGGGGTTTGTCAACAATGCTGCGGCTGGGTTGTTAGGATTTGTGGCAACCCGGATAGCATATTCAAGGGAGAGTTTCTCTCGTCTAAGGGCTAAGGGTAGTTCTCTAGCAGCGACTTGCAAACTCTTAATTCTGGATGTTCTGAATGCTCCCAAACAAATACGTAGTCCATGGCTCTGGATCCGCTCTGCCATTGCTAGGTATGTCGCCCAGGTTGATCCATAAACACACAGACCATAGTCCAGTTGAGACTGGACCAGTGCTCTATATAGTTTGAGGAGTGTGTCCTGGTCTCCACCCCAGCATGGATGTGCCACTACTTTCAGTAGGTTGAAAGCTTTGTTACATTTATCCTTGAGGTACTTAATATGTTTATCAAAGATAAGTTTGCGATCTATGACTAGCCCAAGGAATTTGGTATTTTCCACTACAGAAATATGTTTGTTGTTGATTTCAATATTTGGTTGTCTGTCTGTTGTAGTGCGGTAGTGGAAGTGCATAACTGATGTCTTGTCTAGAGAAAATCGGAAGCCATTTTGGTCTGCCCACTTCACTGTTTCATCTATGGCAAGTTGGAGGTGTCGTTCAATGGTTCTCAGGCTCTTGCCACGGAAACACATGAAGAAATCATCAACATATAATGTTCGGCCTATCTCTGGCTTCAGTTCCAGTTTAGAGACGATGTTGTTGATCTTCAATAGAAATAGGGTCACTGAGAGAATGCCTCCCTGTGGAACTCCAGACTCCTGATTGAAGACATCAGAGTGGATGTTGTTTACTCTGATCCTGAAGCAACGGTTTGATAGGTATTGGTTGATGAAATCAGGGAGCCGACCTTTCAGGTCTGCATCTTTGAGGTCCTTAAGGATACCATATTGCCAGGTGGTATCATATGCCTTCTCCAGATCAAAGAAGACTGCTACCACTTGCTCCTTATTTATAAAGGCATCTCGTACATAGGTCTCGAGGGTAGTTAGGGCATCCTGTGTCGAGCGACCCTTTCTGAAGCCACATTGCTCTGTCTTAAGGATCTTTTTCTTTTCTAGGTACCAGACCAGTCTGGTGTTTACCATTCTTTCCAGGGTTTTGCAGATGCAGCTCGTTAGAGCTATGGGTCTATAGTTCTTTGGGTTTGACAAGTCTTTGCTTGGTTTTGGGAATGGAAGCACTATGGCCTCTCGCCAGTGTGGTGGAAAGGTACCTGTTTCCCAAATGTTATTCATGATACCAAGCAAACACTGGTAGCTGTCGTAGGAACTCATAAGGGATGTTGTCTGGACCTGGGCAACTGTTGTTACTGCTCCCCAGGGCTGTCTTCAGCTCATCCATTGAGAACTTTAGGTTGTAGTCTTCATCTCTGTTGTTGCCAAAGTCAATGGGCGTTCTTTCTGCCTTCCTCCGGTGAGCATTGAAGCTCTGTGTGCCTCCATTTAGAGAAGATGTTTCTGCCAGTGTTGAACCGATGCTATCAGCAATTTCTTTGGTATCTGTTATTTTTCTCCTACCAATTTGCAAATGGTGCACATATGTCGTAGTGTCTTTGCCTTTCATCTTCCTGATCATCTTCCAGATCTTATACATTGGTGTATTGCTGTTAACCTTGGAGACATAGGCCATCCAGGTTTCCTTCATGGCCTGGCGAAAGGTTCTTCGGGCGTGTACCTTAGCCCTTTTCCAGGCGATGAGACTGGGTATGATTAGGTTCTTTTTGTAAGTCCTTTCAGCTTCTAGTCGGATCTTGCGGGCTTCTCGACATTCATCATTAAACCAGGGTTTATCTTTGGTTTTAGATTTGTTGGAAGTTTTTGGAATGCTCTTTTCTGCTATTGTTTGGAGGGTGGCTGTAAAGGTAGCCATAGGGTCTTCCTTTTGTAGTAGCTTTTCGAGATTGAGTTCCTTTTCACTGAGTTCCTGGAATGTCTCCCAGTCTGCTTTATAAAACTTCCATTTAGGTATTTTGTCCATGGGACCTTGATGGATGTGTTCTATGAGGATTGGGGTATGATCACTGTCATGACTGTCTTCTGCAACATCCCAGGAGTAGTCCAGGAATATGGATGGGCTGCAGAGTGTAATATCAATGTGTGTCCAGGTTTTAGAGGCTGCACTGTAATAGGTTGGTTTTCCAGTGTTCAGCAGGCAAAGGTTTTGTTCATTGATGAGATCCTCAATGAGAATGCCTTCCTGGTCATTTCTGGGGCTGCCCCAGATGGTATTGTGGGCATTAAAATCCCCAAGGAGGAAGAAGGGTTTGGGTAGTTGTTTAATTAGATTTGTCAAGTCCTGTAGACTTGGGTAGGGCAGTGATGGTGGACAATATAAATTACAGATAGTGACAGATTTTTCACAGGTGATTTGGGATGCTACTGCTTGCAGTTGGGTATTTAGTGGAATCTCTGACTGTATAACTGTTCCTTTTACTAGGATTGCCACACCCCCAAGGCTTCTGCCCTGTTGGTCTAGTGTTCCTTCTTTTTGGTATACTGTGTATCCTTTAAGTTTAACCTTAGTTTTAGTCTCTTGTAAGCAAATGGCTATGGGGTTGTATGTTTGACATAGTAGGGCCACTTCTTGGGGTTTGTTACGGAAACTGTTGCAGTTCCACTGAACTATTGTGTTATTATGTGTTTTACCCATAATTTATAATTAGTTAGTGTTTTAGGGGTAGCTAACCGGGCGCATTGCCCCTTTGGTGACTCGCCCAGATGGGGAAGTTTTTGCCCCAGTATTGAGTTGAGGTTTCTGGTTTTTCTTATCCTTTTTGGTTTTCTTAGTGCTTGGCTGATTTTCTGGTGGTGTGGGTGGGCTTTTCTCGGTGAAAGAAAGTCTAGCCCCACCCCACGTTGGCTTATTAGAATGCTTAGGGGTTACCACCTCCTGGAGGGGGGCACCTCCAGGTAGTGACGTTTTCCCTGTTTGGTCAGAGGAGCTTGCCACAGGCGGTTCCCTCACATTAGGGGTTGCCAGCTGTGGGGTCTTCTCTTGGCTGTCTTCGTGGTGTCTGCTTGGTTTTTTGGTTGGTTCTTGGGTTTTAGCAGGGGTTTCCGGCTGTATACCTTCCGCCTCTTTTTGTTTCTTCTGTTGTTCTGGTTCCTTGAGTTCGGCTGCCTTAATAAAGTGGAGAAGGGCTTTGACTAACATCCAGTTCGAATTACACCAATTTCCTGAATACCAATGAGAACTCAGACTCCAGTTATGACGAGGACGAGTATGAGGACCAGAGCCAGAGGACTTCAATCCTGAGACTGAGGATGAAATCTGATCAATATAGGCAGCAAGGTAAGGCCATTTACGTTGATACAGAATTAACCAAAGGTGCAGTTTCTGTAGACATAAATAAGCACTTGTATAGAGCTCTTGTTGATTCTGGCGCCTCACTCTCTTTTATTAGCCAAAAAATGGCTGACAAAATCGCAAACACACCAAATTTTAGACATGGAAGACGCGCGCGACTGACAGTTTTATTGGCTGATAAAACCCCCATCCAAGTAAATCACTCCATGACTGTAACATTTCTCATTGGTGGCCATGAATTGAGATCCAGATTCCATGTGGTACCTGAACTGAACCATCCCCTAATTTTAGGAGTAAATTTCATGACCAAATACAAAGCAAAAATTTCCTTTGGACCTACTCCCCCATCACCCAATTACATCAGGGCAAACAAAAATGTTGATATTCCACCAAACACTGAAGCCACTTTCAATGCGGTTGTGGTAGGGAATAGCAACATTGTGGGAAAAACTGGATTGACTGAGAACTCAGGTTCTACTCTACCGGTACTTATTAAGCATGCCATAGTTAAACCTAGATCAGACCTTAAGATAGTACCAGTAAGAGTAGCTAACCCAAATGATTTCCCCATCAAGGTAAAAAGACACATGAACCTCGGTGTATTTAGACTTTTTAACATCAAAAAGGCTGTACCCATTGGCACACTCAATAGCGCCCACTCACTCAACAGTGTAACAACAGCAAAGGACTTATTTCCAATTAATTGTGGAGAGGACCCCATGGACCAACTCCCCAAAGGAAATGAACCCTTGAAGTATAAAATCTGTGAAAAGCTCTCTGAAATTCAAAGGCAACAGATTAAAAACATTGTTGAGGCCAACAGGCAGGCTTTTGTCCTGAATGAGAGTGCTATAGGTCTCAATGTAGAAAATGAAGTTAAATTGGAATTAAAACCAGACTTCAAACCCTGCAACAGACCGTCGTATAGAATGTCCCCTCACAAAGAAATTTTTCAAAGGGAACTCCTGAAGAAACATTTAGAACAAGGGATAATAGAAGAGTGTACCAAACCCTGTGAGTGGAACTCACCTGCCTTTTTAGTGCCAAAACCACAAGGTGACAGGTCAGTAGCCTCTGGCTGGAGAATTGTAGTTGACTACAGATGGGTAAATGAAAATTTAAAAACCTTCTCTTACTCATTCCCCAGAGCTGACGACCTCATGCAGCAGATAGGCAGAACAGGCGCCAAGTATTTTTCCAAATTGGACGTCTACAGCGCCTATCACCAGATTCCCCTAGCAGAAGAATCTAGGCCACTTACCACCTTCTCTGCCAATGGCACGAGATACATGGCCAAAGTTCTCCCTATGGGACTCAAAACTTAAGGCCTATCTTTCATGAATGTAATGGAACAACTCCTCATGAAATGCAAGTATAAAAATGCTGTAGCATATGTGGACGATGTAGCCATTTACAGCCCCACGTGGGAAAGGCACTTTCAAGATCTAGACGAGGAATTGAAACTTTTTATCAAAGGAAACATCAAACTGAATTCAGAAAAATGCGAATTTGGAACTACCAAAATGGAATTTTTGGGTTTCAATGTAGACCAGCATGGTTTGTCCCCATCCCCGGACAAAATAGGACCTGTCAAAACCTTCCCCCCACCTAAAAACATCCATGATCTTAGATGTTTCAATGGTATGGCGCAGTTTTACAACAGGTTCATCAGAGGTTTTGCTCATGTCATGAAGCACCTTTATGAGGCGACAAAAAGCACCTTTAAATGGACCACTGAATGTCAGAGAGCCTTTGAGAAAATTAAAGCTGCTATCTGTACTGAAGCTGTGCTGAAATTTCCGGACTATAACAGACCTTTTGTCATTTTTACTGACTCGAGCAACTACAGCTTAGGAGCTGTAATCACTCAGGTAGACGACTATGGTTTCTATAGACTGATTGAATTTGCAGGTAGAGGTTTGACATCTCAAGAGTCTAGGTATGGGATAACTGATAAAGAACTGTTGGGAATAGTCTTTGCAGTCAAAAAGTTCCACCATTATGTGGATGGAACTCACTTCAAAGTATACTCGGACCACACCGCCCTGGTTTCCCTTTTCAATAAAAAGGAAAACATAACCAATGGAAGGTTAGCCAGGTGGGTTGACACAGTCATGTCCTATGATTTTGAAGTTAGATACCTGCATGGCAGAGCCAATATTGTGGCAGATTTTCTTTCCAGGAGAAAATACTTGCCCAGCTCCGATGACCCAATTCCCATCAGGTCTCAGGGCAAAATAATACTCCCCCCTAAATCAGTCAAATTCTCTGACATTACCATGACCAAAGTCTTCAAATCAAATGACCCAGTTCCCAAATATCCAGTCCTCATGGGACCACCTAGATCCATACTAAAAGGAGGACAGATTTGGGGTAGCACCTCAAAGAAGCCAAAGGGTGTGATCGCCAAAAAAGGTAGCTCTGAGAGAGAAAAACTCAGCTCCATTCAAATTGAGCCCGAGCTGTGCATTTTGACTCGATCTAAAACCAAGTTACCTGACCCGGCCACACCCCCTCAGTCCAGCAAATCAACCAGAAGTAAACAGATCCGCCCCCCTAAGGTCAAGGCCACCAAGACCAAACCAAGGGGCCGACCACCCATATCCAGGTCACCCAGGGTATCAGTGAAATTAGCTAACACCAGAAGGGCTAAACTATCACACAAAGTGCTACCCATGGCTGAGCGAGCGATAAGCCAGCTATGTAAACACCACTCCCTAACCCCATCCAGGGAGACACTGATACAGGCACAGCAGGAGGATGTTTTCTCAAACTCCATGTTGTCATACATCAACAAGGGTGAATTACCAGAAGACCTCAGCCTTAGCAAACAGATACTGCTAAACCATGACCAGTTCATGATTTTAGACGAAGTTTTATTCAGGATCACCAAGTCAACCTACGGAGACAGTTTAGAGCCTACACTACAAATAGTGATGCCAGAAAGATGGGCAGAGTCACTAATTGAGGCCACACACTGCTCGCCACTAGGAGGACACCTTGGTCCCACTAAAACATATGCAGCAATCAGATCCAGGTATTATTGGCGTTCCATGTTCAAACAAGTTTTTGACTACTGTGGCACTTGCCATACTTGTCTCACAACAAAAAAAGGCCAAAACACTTGAGAACACCAATGACCCTGAGAGACCCTGTTTTAACAGCCTACACTCACCTAACCACGGATACCATCGGTCCTTTCACACCTGCTGTGGATGGATCCTCATTCATTCATGTTGTCACAGACCATGCCACCAGGCACATCACTGTTTGGTCCACAAAGGATAACACCAGCACCGAGGTAGCGCTAGGATTTTTCCAAAGAGTTATTTGTGTTTTTGGGACCCCATCAATCCTGAACACAGATAACGCACAGCAGTATGTATCCAAATATTTCACATCTTTTTGTGAAGAATTCGGCATCAAACATGTGACAGGAAGTGCACATTGGTCAAAATCACAAGGTCTATGTGAGCGTCAACATCAAACAATAGAATCTTCACTCAGAGCCTTTGTCTCCAGATCACAGAAGCATTGGTCAACCTTTTTACAGGCTATAGCATTCAGCATAAACAACACTGTGTGCAGCGTGCTAGGATACTCACCCAATCTTTTAATATTTGGCAGGCAGACACATCTCCCAACTGAGTCCTCCCTCTCCTTGGTCCAACAAACTGAAGAGATCAAAGACAAGGAAAAATTGGTTACCGCCTTACTCAGCCTAAGAGATGACATCCAACTCAAGGCAGCTGAGAGCATGGTTAAATCCCTTAAAAAGATGAAAGCCAGATATGACGCCACTGCTTCTCCATGCACCTATGACACAGGTCAGCTTGTGTATTTACACATACCTAACCTGCTGGTCAAGCAAACGAGCAAGAAGCTGCAACCCACCTACAGGTGACCATACATCATCATGAAAATGACTTCACCAGTAACTGTAAAGTTAAAGAGGCTACAGGACGGTACAGTATTGAAGAAATCAATACATGTATCTAGATTAAGAAGACCAATCACCAAGGCTAGCACCAAGGCTGTAATCAAGAGACTGCAGTCTGGGCCAGTTAGTTCCTTGTATGACCCTGATCTAGATTTCACCCACACTGATGAACCAGAATCCCCCGCAGTCAAAAAGAAGAGAGGACGACCTGCAAAGAAAGGACTTGTCACCTTTGCCCCTTCCCCAATAAAGAAGGCAAAGAAAAAGTCCAGGAAAAAGAAATAAATTTTCAGAACACACCAAGTTTTTCCCTCCCCACCCCCCCCCACCAAACTCACAAACATACCTCACCACCTTTTTATCCCCAACCAGTGGCAGTTTTGGTCACGTGTTATTTCGTGCAATGATGTTTTTTCCCCCCACAAAACCTTTCTTTCATCATCATTATTCATTTTATCATCAAAATTTCTACACGAACCCCAAAAAGCTTCCTAGCTTATTTTTACTAATGGGACATTGTCAAGAATTTTATCTAGAGTTTGAGACTCAGACAGTCATATAATGATTGATTAAGGTTGGCACGCCACATAAATTACCCAAGGTCACAGCGTATTCTCGGTTCGTGGATCCTAATTTTAGGAACACGCATGCGCCGGTTTGTTACAAGCTCAGGGCTCCTCTATACCCTAAAGTATTACCAAATGACCGCCTATTGTAGGAGAGCAGCACCTAGACATCCTGATCCGTGTTTATGCCTCTGTTTACCATCAGCACTGGAATGTTTGGTGAAGACACCTAATCAAATAATTCAGCACGATTCCCCGCTGTGTTATCACAACAAGGAACAAGTGCACCCCTGGTAAGCTGACTAATCTCAGCTCCACAGCCATTACTCCCCTCCTAGTCATACTACAATATTCAGATCATCCAATGATCATCCGCACCTAAGGCCTGGGTGCCTCTTAAATTTGCATATCAACCAATAGCCAGGCCCCGTGCCATATATGGGTGAGACATACCTCATCGGGAGGCGTGTAATGAGGAATTAGCCAACCTCATGAAGTGCTCATAAGCCTCATCCCACCCCACATCTTAACCACTCTCATCAAATACACCAAACTCACCATATCCAGCCGCTATGGAGCAAGCATCCGGAGACCACAGGACCCAAGTGTCGGGACTGCCATGCAACAAGCCCAGGTAGGATTGGTCTTATGTGTCCATTAGTAGCGTCATCAATCGTTCTAGCATGACAATGATGGAATCTACCATCATGTTGCCCAGATACCCATTACATGCCAATGGTAGTGTGCGCCCAGAGTGCTTTGTAAAATGCAATAGTTGAATTTGCAGTCCTTTTTCAAAACCATGTATGGCAGCCTGATTTTTCACAACTTTATTTATCAACCTTTTGACAAAACCCCCCATCAACCCATTCATCTACCTTAGTCTAACCACAAACCTATCAAACCATTTATTCACACAGCCTTAGAGCCCCAGAGATTAGACATGGAGTCAACTCAGGGTGGACCATCCACAGTCTTTTAGGCCCAAATGGCATCAAAAGTAAGGCCATGGATCTGTTCGAGATCAGAATAACTATCATGGAGCAAAAAGACATGATCAAACATATATCCAGCAACAACCTAGGTGTATACCTAAACAACAAAACAGTTCAAAGGGAGCTCACCCTACAAGACCCCATTGTATTATCGGCCACCAAGGCCATAATATTCGACTTATGCAAAGACTTCCCCACAGTCCCATTATGGGATAGATTCATTGAGGAAACATCAAGCTACATTGCACTTCTATGTGCCAGAACTCTGATTACATCAGAAAAGCCATTAAACGAGCTACCAAGATATGAAACAGGTATTGGCAGACATAACGTCATAATCCAAACCACAAATCTTCAGACCCAGCTGGCAGCGTTTGAAATGGTCAAATACGCCCCTTACATAGTCAGAAACTCTCAACCCTGAATTGACCCATTCCTCCCCCAAACACGCACAGTGTGAAGGATCAATTACCTTTTTCATCAATTTTTCTTTTCTCGCGTCAATTTTTTTTATTATTATTTATATGACTAAGCTAGAGACATCCTTGCTAGTTAAGATATCAGCCTAGCAACCTGATAACCTTTTAAGTAACACGCCCCAAAGCGCCACAATCACATTGCACACACCCAACGCGACCCCCCCCCCCCCACATGTATAGGACGCCCACCACCCAATCAACACAAACACACCTCACACAAAGCCAACTCCCCAACCCAAACCCCTTAAAGACCCGCCCCACCCCAACCATACAGTCTTATCTCAGCCTCATATGAACCATTTCTCATAAGCTTATCTAAATTTCTATTTTTAGGATAGCAGCCTCCTTGGCAGCACTCTTCCTAATTACATACGTCCAAACCCAACAGTCGGGAGCACAGGATTTTGTAACCAATAGAGAAACCATCTTCAGGCCAAATTATGGCGTCCTATTCACTAAGATGCCCCAGAAAATGATTTCAGGATATATGGATTACCCATTGGTTTTCGTTTTAGACCTATCTTTCAATCAAACCTTGCAGCCACCCGAAAAATTAGCCTCCCTGGTCGGCAGAAATGCCCCAAATTTCATTTTGGTAACCCGCCAAACAACATATCAGGAGTAACCATAGCAACCACCCCGACCCATTTAGACCTACCAAATTTTCAGCGCCTGAAGCGCCTTCACAACCAAAAATTCCTACCCCTATTCAAAGACATTTTAAACTTAAAAGGCGCTGCCACCAAAATTCATGATAAATCATCCATCCTGAGCACTAACTCACTCATAAATCTAGGATATCACCTGGAGTTTTCCACTTGGTTACACCTGTTGTCGCTAGCCATCGCCATCTTGTGCTGCTTGATCATGTGTCGTGTGCACATGCGCGTAGTATACTTAGCCCAATTAATGACCATTCACAGTCGAGCAACGATGGCTGACGCAGCGTCTTGGAACAAGCTAAAAGAAATGATCAAAAACACCAACCAAAATTGGCCTACGCGGACCACACCCCAGGAGATTACAACACCAGACTGGATTCAAATGCCAGGAAGGTATGACTCTATGATTGCCTTCCTAGGCATCATCCTCAGCTTGCTATTCATCAGAGCCGCAGGGAGACGCTGTCTTAGGCATTGGCCCTACGGTAGACAGGACCCCGCCCCCGGCAACCCAAGATTCGTGCTGAAGATACACTCTGGAGGGCACACATATGCTTTTCCAATGGGATTAATGGTGTATGGACGGAACCTTTGGCCAGCCTCCATCTTGGCACCCAAACTAGCACCACCCAGGTAAACTTTCCCTCTAGCCCGTCATCTTGATGCGCATTGGAAGTCAGAGGTCGAAATGATCATTGGTGGAAGACTGAGGACAGTGAAGCTGGAGAGGTACCCCAGTTGCGCATTCCTCTCGCAATCATCCTCAGGTCCAGACCCCACACGGTCACCCTGGCCATTGTACAGGAAAACCAACCTGACTTCCAACTCACACCAAGTGATTATGAACTATCGGCCAGCTTCAAACCAGTGCCACCTATGACACGGAGAAAGGATCTACCTAGGCGGGAATCCCCTAAAGCCTCCACCAGTGGGACAACTCCGGCAGAGATGGCCCTGCTACAACTCAGAGAAACCCAACCACCCAAGGATCTATACTTATTCGACCCTACACTGGCTGAGAGGGCCATTGACACCATGGATGGTAGGTTTTTCATGTTTTAAACCGTTAGTTTCGGCTGATGTGGGGATCGTTGAGAACGCTCAGCATCCTCAGTGACCTCCACCGCCCCCCCCCCCCGAGGTTCCTCCCATAATGGACTCTCCCCAGCGCCCACAAGCCTGAAGCTACAACACTATGTCTGAGTTCCTCAATGGCCCCCGGACGTAAAACTAAACAAACAAACAAACAAACAAAAGCTACAACACTGGACGGTACCACCACCCTTATGTGGGGATGGCAGGTGCTGAAGCAGCGTTGCATAGCAGACCGGATAGCCCTGTGAACGCTGATGTGGGGATCCCCCTCCTATCCACCAAATTCCTACAGCCCCCCCCCAATAGGTCCCCCATATCCATCTACAAACTAAAACCTAGCAACATCTACAAAGGCCCCGCCATTGTTTCACATTAACCTAACAAAACCTTATCAATGTCGACGCACAAACACTTTCAGCCCTGATAGCGTCTACACAAATTTTTGCGCCAGTCGCGACCCGGCGTCGCCATTTTTAAAAGGCTTTGTGATATGCAAATGATGGTTAGTTTCGGTCACATGATCGCTCTTCATTCACTGCCGGCACCTGAGGCGCCAGCAGTAGGTAGGTGACCTGATGAATCCTGCAAGAAAACGAATCCAAAATTGAGTTACCAAAACTCCCAAACAAAATTCTCTTATTCAAAATAACAAAGAAAATTTACACGGCCACTTGTTTAAAATTACTTACGTCCCATCCTCGTTGATGAAAACGGTAATCAGTAGGCCCCGACCATCTGGAAAATAGAGGATGCCCTGCACGATATCCATCTTGCGTAACTTTTGATAAGATAGCCGGCAACCGTAGCTTATATAGGGCCAAGGCTACAGGCATCAAACTCAAAATTTAATTCAAAAATTTCCAATCATCACCTTTAGAGTTCAAATAACAAGTTTTATGCTAAAATGTCAAATCTCAACCCACTTTCAACACTTTTCAACCAACTCCTGGAACTTTAGGCCGCTGTTTAAAAACATTTATGTTATCAAACCAGGAAAATTCTCAGAATTTTTATCTAAATAATCAGGTTTCGGCACGGTGAAGCAACAGCTCGGTACCGCCACCCAGCGTAACTCAAGTAAACCAACTGAGCTTGCTTAGTTACACTTACCTCGTTCTATTCTTACAATCAAATTGAGCTCTGTCAAGTCAATTTTATGTGTCAAATAGCAGAAATTTATTGCACCTGTCGGTTATCCTGTATTGACAAGGCCACCAGCTGACCCGAGCAGGATTTTATACCTCTGTTAATGGTTTGTTTTCACGGCTCTTTTCCCTACAGACCCCTACTCTGGAGACCTGGCAGCCCCACCATCCGTCGGCCCTCCAGCCCCGAAGTACACAGACAAGCCGGGGCAATCATTGTCAAAGAGGGCAACAGAAGGAAGAAGCAGGAGGGAAGAGGACAAACAAGATCCAACCCCACCAACCGCAGACCCCGAGCCCCAACAGCAACCTCCACCAGCCAGTGGAGGGAGCCAGCCAACAAGCCCCCTCTAACATCCAGGGGAACCTATGTGTCGGCAGCCTGTAGGCCTGGTACACCCATGCCGCCAACCTACAGGCACAACAACAACTATTGCCGCCACATCAATGGGCAGGTATCCGCTGCCAGACTATGTATACCATGTTACCATCAACCAAATGGGTTCCTGTGCCCTTGTGCTTATGACGACAAACTTAAGCCAAGTGGCAACAGGCAAGGACCTACACCCAAAACCATGTGGAAGCCCATGCCAGTCAGACCGACCCCTTCCCCCTGTGTAGTGGGGACCTTCATGTGAGGGCATGGAGGAGCAGAATAACTTCATTGGGAGTCCACGAAGGAGGAATTTTCCTCCTTCCATTCTACCAGTGGGCATACCAGATTCGTAAAAGGCGACAAACTTGGGGTTTCTTGTGTCTTGGGGTGAGCATGTGGGCAGCTGGTGTCCATATGCGCGGGCCCGGGCGTACATGCTTGCCTTTTGCCATGGGATTCCCCCTCAGTGAACCACGTCTGAGTGATCAAAGGCCGTGGTTTGTCTGGCCCTGTCTATGGGAGCAGGCAAATAAAAGAACACTTGCTATCCTTCGAAAAGAGTAGGGGAATGAAGCCCCGGTAGCGGTTTTCCCCCTCACCCCTCCTCATAGATGCGGTCATTCATATCATAGATTCGATCATTCATAGATTCGGTCACTGCTGTGTCGGGCAAGCAGCATATAAATACCTGTCTAGCTGTTTGGACAAGCAGCTTTTAAAAACCTGTCCAAAAAGAAAAGAAAGGACTTGTTGTCCACGAACCACAGAAATGTCTGCTAACTTTTAAGTACTATTAGTGGACGTAAAATCAACCAAACCAAACCAAACCAAACCAAGACCGACCCCTACTACAGAGTCTGAATCCGCCTCCGATGACGGCTCAGATGTGGCCACAGCTGGTGACTTAGCATCAGTATACTTGGACTTTTTTGACATTACTATCTCAAAATTCAGGCCCATCAGATCCAAGACCCACCGTAAAGCTGAAGGCAGATTCAAAAATTTCAACATCAAAGAATATCAAAACCTACCTCCCAACAGCATACACCCACATCGACATTTCAGAACACATAAATAGACATTTTACAGAATCAATTTTTTGTACAACCACTTTTGATTCCTAATCGCTGAGACACGATTGTAAACAGCCCCCCCCCCATGCCTATACGTATTACTTGTTCTCTGAAAATGTAAAAATTTTTTTTTTTTGCACGTCAAATTCCTTTCACTGGATTCTTTAAAAGCCTGTTTTCCTTAGGCCAATGTATATATTAGTTTAAGATTTTCCCTTTTTGATGAACGTTATGAGACATAAACCAAAATGGCCTTCTGGTTTACCTCTCTAGGCGCTATAAAGTTCATCACCTTCACCACTGTCTTTTCAAACTCAGCTATGACATGTATTTATGAGTTTTAGTCAAATTAGTCATCTATAGCAATAAGTTCTATATATATCCCATTTTTGAATATTTTCGTAAAAGTTACCATATCCTCATCTGGATATAGCTCGTTACATTTTTAATATATCAAACCTAGCATGTTATCAAACCAGGAAAATTCTCATTTTCCCACAATAACAAACCGGTACATATATATTTTAAGCATTGTACATATTCCTGCATTTATAACCTGTGTACATAGATTAAGTCACTTGATCCACACAAACTGTATTCTTGTAATTCCATAAAGGAACCTTTTTTTTTATACCACATATAATGTGAAACCCATCAGGTTTTCACAAAAACCCGGTATTTGCATTATAATACCTATAATTGTCAATGGACTTGGCAAAGCCTCATCTTTTCTACTTATTTTTCTCCCTTTACACTCGTGCAGAGACGAGTAGGAATGTGGGGATTTGTCAATGGACCATTCTGGGTATTATTATTATTTTTCATATTTACTAATTTCTTCGCCATATAAAACCTAGGCTCTGCTCACGATCCACACTCAACAACCTCCCGCATTCCCCAACAGGAACCAGGATCCATAAGTTATCACGAACCCACTTCCTCCATGAGACTCTGTGACATAAGGTATATGGATGTAATAACATTCCAATCATATCTACACCCACACAGCCCCGCTGGAGGATGTGGGATCCACCTGTGGTGCCATATTTGGAATGAGAGGATATTTCACAATCTCCTCTCAATCCTCATTAACACGATTAACCCACAGGTGGCAATCTCTCTCCTTGACGCGTGTCTCTATTTCATTGAGCCATGTGTATAGAATATTTCACAATACTGTGAGCTGCTCAAACCCTTAATATAAAAGGCAGCTTGAGCAGCTCCCAATCATCTCTCCCAACTTACACCTTACACCTATACCTAGAACCTACGACAGGTTGAGCTATAGGATCAGAGGCAGAGCTTAGATATTGGCGAGTGTTATCATTGTTATCACCTTTATGAAACACTCATGTCAGCTATGCAATAAAAGGATCAAATGAACTTCCCTGGATTCCGTGTACATTCACTTCTTCACATGTAACCGTCCGTTGACAATAGGCCAACATCACTGACATGGCAACGTTGGCTCATCTGTAAATAAGACAAACAAAAATGATGTTGGTATGCCAGTGTTCCAACGTTAGCCCAATGTCAGATATTAGCCTGACTCTGGTTGGCTAGACTTTGGGCCAATGTTGGCACAACATCAATTTCTAACATTGGCTCAATGGTAAATTGGACGGACAAAAAGACGTGTCAACATCAGAATCTGACATCAGATCGACCCTAGCCACTGCTGTCCAGTATGGGGCATGCCATCTAGCAACTGCTCATTATGTATAAGTGGATCAGGGATAGAATCTAAAGGTCAATTGTCAAAACTGCTTAATATGTTAGAGGTTAAGGATGTTGATGTGTTGTCATGCAGAACTTACAAAAAGACAAGGGTAGTGTATGTGACTCTAGATAACATATGTGATAAGATTAAACTCATGTTATCATACAGGAAAAAGCCCGTAACCTTTAATATCGAGGACATAGAAAACAAGGAAAGCTGTACACTGGAAACTTTTTACTCATCTAATTGTAAATTTGCACTTGGAGTCTCCAAGTATGCAAGCACCACCCTCACACTAGGTGAGCTGGGTAGGTTTCCTATCAAATCCAAAATAATATTACTTAACATTCTTTTTTGGCTAAGACTAGAACAGGGTACAACAAACCCTATTCTGAATGAGGCTTTCTCCGCAATGAAGAATGATAAACACCAGTACCTATTATGTGAAATTGGTTGTAGAAATGTCTGGCTATGTCCCCCTATGCATGGTCTAAGTACTCGCTTAAGTCCCTCATAAAAAGGAGACTCAATGATCTACATATTCAAAAATACAATCAATACATCAAAGATGAAAAGCATGCTGCGAGGTGCAGTGTTCTTAAGACTTGTCAGGATGATCTAAATGAGCCACATGGAGAAAGTGAGTATCTGAGTCACATACACTCACCCATCATTAGAAGCTATATCACTAAACTTCGCATTGATACCAACTGTACCCGTGATAGCTTATCAAGAAGCTATAAAGGGAAGAAACCAATGGATTCTGTCTGTCCACATTGTAATACAACTCAGGATGTGAAACATATTGTATTATTTTGCTCTGTACCATCAATACAAAAAGCTAGGGAAAGCTTTGAAGGGGAATACCTGAAGTTTGTAGACTACTATAAAAACCGATAACCGAAAACTCTCTCAGATATTATCGGTAAACCCCTACTGAAAATCATTAAGTAAGCCTGGTGCGATAAATTGTATTCTGTCATATATAAAAACACTATATAACTTAATCAATGTTGATGTGGTGCTGACATGAATGTATCCTTTCATTAGTCAATAAAGCCTTCTTGAATCATGTTGGCTGGGTATGGTGCTACCACCCGGTGTTGGAAAGTTGCACTACTGCCGATATATTTCCTATCATATTCCCTTTGGTTTGTATATCCTGTATGATTCTGAAGCTAAATTGTATATCCTGTATGATTCTGAAGCTTATTGTGCACTCAAATACCTCTGGGCTCATGGACTATAGCAATATGTAAGCAGCAATTGCCACTTAGTGTCATGTAATTTAATTTGAACAAGGTTTCATTTTTTAAATAAAAAAGAAGAAAACAAGCATCAATACAATTTGATTGTATCATAAGTAAAAGGATTACCCAAGTAAAGCACCTTTCATATGTTAAGTATATGGTCACACATGAAATGTTTTGATAAGAGATAAGATAAGGGTCCAATTGGGCCCCCCCCCCCAACTACTGACCCCCTAGTTACTAGTCTTTCCACTTTCAATATACTGAAGTGAGCGTCTTTCCACTTTCATTACACAGAAGTAATATCGTACCAAATTGACTTTTAAAATATTCTCCAATTTGTTTCTTGTATTTTTTTTTAGTATTTTTATCTTGAACCTCAACAGTTTTGAAACTTTTAGATATTTTTTCTGAAATATGTTTTAATGCTCATCAGTTTGAAGCCCCACTGCATCAGCCTACCCCATCGTGCCCTTTGGGGTTACCTAGGGGTGTCTTGGAAAATATGAAGTGATTTTGTTCTATCAGTCATATTTCATCCCTCTTAGGGTAGAGTCATTTAGTGCCAGGTCATATAGGGGGTCATTTTAAAAGAGCTCCTTGGTGGTGGGGGGGGGGGAGCAAAACCCAATTCCGACCTAGCGGGAAAGGGGTGGCACCGTGGTGTCTAGCTGAAGCTGGTTGTATGGTATAACAAGAGAGCATTTATTTTAAAACAGTTGAGTCAAGATTATGTCTTGGAGAGACAGAAAGGAAACAAGGCAAGGGTACAGAGCCTAGGCTAGATGACTTGCCCATGACTTTCCCACTATGTCATTAAGGACACATTTAGCTGCTTGATTGTCTTCCTCCTCCTCCCAACACAACTACCAGCACAGCTCTGAGTATTGAGGCATGCCTGAGTACCCCCCAACCCACCTAGTGGCGTGCCTACCTACCATCCCCTCTGCCTGCCACACCCACTGGTGATTGTCTGGTGGTGTCACCATGCACCTATCCTGCCTGCCTTTGCCTTTAGACCCAACTGCCTTAATTTGTGTGTTACTAGTATTAAGTAGGTAATTATAGCTTTGTCTAGACCAATCAAACATCAGTCATAGCTTTCCCTGGTCTTCAAGGCCAACCCAACTAGCCATGCTTCAGCTCATGACATTGTCTACTTTTAATAATACTAACTACATGATTTTGAATTCAATATTACCTACAAATGCATCCATAATGACTATCTTCCACATACAAAACACTACAAACAAAATGAGACAAGGTGTTGTTTCCTCAAACATCTTAGTTGTTTGTCTGTATCATTTAAAGAAACGCGTCCAGTACCATGACCTTTCCAGTGGTGGACAAAGTCCCAAAGACTCAAAAGGATCCCAACTTAAAAAAAAGGTCCATCTCATAGGACGAAAATTAAAAACATCCGCACCTCTAAAAAAAATAAAATAAATAAATAAATAAAAAAAACGTCCAAAAGTCATGAAAGGTCCCAAGGTCACAAAAAGGTCTTATAGTCCCAAAAAGGTACCAAAATCCCGAAAAACTTCTGAAAAGGGCCCAGTCTTCAAAAGGTCCCAAGATACCATAAAGTTCCACAAAATTCCAAAAAGTTCCACAAAATTCCAAAAAGTTCCACAAAATTCCAGTTATGTAAAATTCAATAAAGATCTGTAAAATTCAATAAAGATCTGTAAAGTCCCATAAAGATCCATATACCCCAATAAAGATACGTGAAGTTCAACAAGGTAGCATTTGCTTTAACTTTATCTTAGCTATTTGTCTCCAATTCAAAAAGTAATGCGTCCAGTTCCATAGTCTTGACTTATTAGTAACAAATAGTACTAGCATATAAGGACTACTGGTAATTGCAGAGAAATGGTGAGTTAGTACGGACATACATTGCACGATTGCTGACAAATGTTAAGTAAATTACTTTCATATATTGAGTAAATAGTCCCGAAATAAGTCCCGACCCAAGTCCCGACATTAGTCCCATCCATCCATCCATCCATCGACAGTCATTGTTGATCCTACAATTAACATCACAGACAGTGTAGCCAAGGTGATGTGACCTTGTTACAATTACTTGTTACATTTCCTTCCTTTCCCATGGGAAATGATTGGAAGCCAATCCTCTTAAAGGGCCCAGCTATCTCACTACTGATACTTACCAGAGAGAACCCTGCTAGGCTCCTCTATGTACTGACCTAGATTCACTTCCAATGCAAGACTAATGTTTTGTCTATGAGAGAATCTTGGAATTAAACCTATCAATAAACCATATTGGAAGGCCTTCAAAATCAACTATATCAAAAGATATTTGCCCAGATAACCATGGCACGCACTGCCCCCATACCTACTCCATGCCCTCCTCTTCTAAGAAATCTGAAATCTGTCTATAAGTGGGGTTAAAGACAGTTTGATTACCCTTTTATTTAGGGTAAAAAGAGCCCTAAATCCCATGCATTTCTCCATAGGAAAAAAAACCAACAGTAATTACCATGTCACAGCCATCAAAGTACACCTTAAATGTAAATTCTATTACATGGATAGCTTTGTCTTACTTTTTGTCTCACTATATGACTAATTTTAGGGGGTTCAGTTGTAACAGAAATAGAGCTAAATGACAGGTTTTGATGGTCTATGCAAATTCTTGGAATCTAAATATAAGAAAAGCATACCCCATGAAATGATTTTTTCATCATTTATCAAAAGATTTTCATGTAAATAGAAATGTGACTCATGGGGTCTTTGAAGGGTGTGATAGGGCATATGCTGTGTAATGGAATAGTCTTTTGGTGGTGCATGTAATCTGCTAGAGGCCAAAATAGCAATTGAAACTTGGTAATCATAAGAAACTCGGCTAAGGGCTAGTAGACAAGAGGTCAGAAAGGTGGTGTCAAAAGCCCTTGCCTCGTTTAATTATGTAATACCAGGTGGGAATCCACTTTGTCCCACCCCACACACAGATGTACTATTAAGACTCATTAACAAGTTCAAAGGTATGGTTAGTGTGGGCTATCACTCATCACACCTCCAGGTGTGAGGTTTTCGCACCTACAGGTATGGGGAGTCACCCATGTATAGAGTGTTTTCTGACCCCTGAAGTTACAAGTCTCACGAGAGTGAGTGAGTGAGTGAGTAATAGATGTTTAATGCCATTTTGACAGCTAAGGTCATATTCATGGTGAAAACTACATTACACAATTTCACAGAGGAATGTGTCAGTGTCCACGCATATGTGCACCACACACATCCTGAGGGGATAGGAAAGAGGAGAAATAGACCCTTTTAAGTGGGCTAGGGAAGCCCAAAGTCTCACGAGAATGCATGTCAGTTAGCCCTGAGCTAGTTGCTGCAGTGCAGGCATACCTGTATACCCTACTAGCATGGTACTAGCATCCACTGGTACACTTGCAACATCGGTATAAACCTTCGCACTGGGTTGTCAATGGGCAAATCAAGAAGTCATTGCCAAGTGTCAAGGAAAGAAATTGCTGCCAAAATCCCCCCAGCTGGCAATAAACTGGGAATAAATGACTTAGCCAATAAATCTGGAGATTTTCTATGCAAAAGTGGGGATGCAAAGTCAAATATAGGGCAGCAATGTGCATTGCTCGTAACTCGTAAAGAAGTAAAATTTTCATTTTTTCGGCAGATGTTATGTACCATAAATTCTTTGATTTGAGGTTCAGATCATATTTGAATTGAATCAAAAGTGTAGTTTATTGCAAGGTCAGTAATGCAGGTAATGTTGCTTGTATCAGAGAATTTAAGGTAATTGCAGTTAGACTCTGCTGTCCCAAAGCTCTGGCCCCTTTATACTTGATAGTCTTTTCCATTACATTGTTTCTCCAGACTTAAAATCGGGCCTCCCTAGCCCACTTAAAAGGGTCTATTTCTCCTCTTTCCTATCCCCTCAGATGTGTGTGGTGCACATATGCGCGGGCACCCACACATTCCTCTGTGAAATTGTGTAATGTAGTTCTCGCCATGAATATGACCTTAGCTGTCGAAATGGCGTTAAACATCTATTACTCACTCACTCACTCCAGACTTAAAATCAATGGCCTTCAGCAAGTCTAGCTTGTGGTCTGACATCAGCACTCCCAGTCACAGACAGGAACCAACTCCAAGCAGATGTTAAGTAGTGTTATAGTGTTATACTTTCACAAGACATCTGCTTGGAGGACCATATGCTGTTCACCCAGGTTATTTGCACCACCAAGCCACTATTCGCATAACTCCCGCCAAAGTTAGTTAGTTAGTTAGTGTTTTACGGCACGTCAGCTACTGGGGATGGCTATTTGTGCCTAAAGGTTTTATGGAAGAAAGTTTCTACTGTTTAAATTTGACTGTAGTATCCCAGGTTCTTGACATATGCAAGTATTGTATCTGGTCTGCAGGTATCAAATAACTCTTTCAGTGTTGTACATTGATGAACTCCCGCCAAAACTGCCCTATTCACACCCAGGGATGAAAGTCTTTAGGGAATTCCCTGATTTCAGGGATTTTGAAGTTCCAGGGCCCTATACATTCATATAGAAACCCAGGTTTTTGGGCCGAATATTGGACCATTTCAGGGATTTTTGTGCTCTGTGACTTTCATCCCTGCACACCACACTAGCAAAAAGAGCGGGAAAATTGATCCTGGATCAACATTCCTATACCTTCATCATTGCAAGCAAAAGGTGTATTATGGTGGCTGACCAACTGACTGTATACAATATACTCAAAATTTACAAAACTTGTTACTGAAATGCCTTTTCCTGCAAGACCCCTACATCTCCTCCGGCAATACCACTACAAATTCCTAAACTAATTCTGCCTCTTATACATAAAATTTCCATCTTTTTTGCCACTTATTCACACCACCCAAAATGACTGAAAATGAGGGGCCAATAGTTGTCTCCTATAACTTGCTTTTCGAGTTAATAATGTCTACTTAAAATACTGCATTTGGGCCGTACAAAATAATCATTACCGTAAACTCCCGCATATAAGACGCGTCCTCTACGCCAAACAAAATGCTGGGGAGTCTTATAGCTTTCTCTCAAGTTGGGGGGCATCTTATACGAAGGGTAATTTTTCTATAGAAATGTACTAATCTTACAAATTTCAGCATTAAAATGTGCATCTTATACGCGAAAATGCATGTGCTGAGTTTGGGGTGCGTCTTATACGTGCAGCTCGTCTTATACGCGGGAGTTTACGGTATTTATAAATGGAATATGCTAGTATACAATGCAGGGTATACATGCAGTAAAAACCCAAATAGACGAATTCATTACATTTCATGAATGCATATTATTTTCCAATCATACCAGCCAATCCCTCCAAGCAGTAGGATTCAATGTAGACTGCTAAGTGAGTGGCTGAGTAATAGATGTTTAACGCCATTTCGACAGCTAAGGTCATATTCATGGCGAGAACAACATTACACAATTTCACAAGGGAATGTGTCAGTGCCCGCGCATATGTGCACCACACACATCCTGAGGGGATAGGAAAGAGGAGATACAGACCCTTTTAAGTGGGCTAGGGAGTGAGTGAGTGAGTAATAGAGGTTTAACGCCATTTCGACAGCTAAGGTCATATTCATGGCGAGAACTACATTACACAATTTCACAGAGGAATGTGTCAGTGCCCGCGCATATGTGCACCACACACATCCAAGTGGGCTAGGGAAGCCCGAGACTGCTAAGACCTGATCAAGAATTACACTTGGCCCTGGAGGTTCATCTATTTTCAGAGGTCCCTCAATTTAAACTTAAGTGCAGTTTTGTATGTTGAGAAATCCTTACACTTGTGAAATTTTCAAGGGCCCTTAAGTTTTCAGAGGTTGGACAACAGCCAACTGACACCTCTATCTAACCTGTACTGTATTCATTCTAGCTCGATGCAGCAAGTTGGGAACCTGAGTGTTTTCCAATTTTGGAGGCAGCTGTGCATGTAAGGCTTGTTCCGACGAAATGGGGACAAATGGGTATTTTGACATTAGCATGTTGTATTTCTTCACTTATCATTTAATACCAATTTTAATGACATCCACCAGATCAGGCTCATTCGGACCTTGAATGGTATATATAGTTTTGCATACCTATGACCGATATTAAGTGTGCGAGAAGCCAAAAATAAGTCAAAAATAACAATTTTTGTGATTTTCTACTAAAAATTCATTGTAATATGGTGGCAAGTAAATTAATTTGAAGAAGTATTTTGCTTTTCTGGTTATTTTCATATAGAATGCATATGGAAGGAATGCTAGAAGTGTCTTAACCAAATACAGCATGTGTACTTGTGAGTGGGGGGCCTCTATATGATTTTGTAAAGTTTTCTTAGGCTACGCTTTACATTATATAATACATGTCCCCAGGGTTTCCCATATTTAATGACCATTGATATTAAAAGTGCTTATCAACTACCCCTTGCACATACATATGTTAAAAAAAAGAGAGTGAGAAAATATTAAAAATTCTCGGCAGAGTGTCATTCTGAAATGCATGATAAGTGTTTGGCTAACTTTTCTTAGGCTACGCTTTACATTTTATAAATCAACACAGCTCTTGCAGGTATTATATTTAACTATCCATTGTCCCCCATATATCACTCCATAATGAAAGTGACAATATATGAAAATAATGGAACACTGGTATAAACACAAAGCAGTATGGGATCAAATATGTAGTCATTCTGCAGCGATCAGGCTACGCTTTACGTTAGGCTACGCTTTACACTAGACCATTTATATAAGACCAACAGCCCTGTATGTGCATTGTTAGGCTACACTTTCTACTTGGTCATCTTAGTGGTACTCATAGTGTATGTGTATGCTGGGTTATAACTTACTACAGCCCATTCATAAAAGAATCATAGACCTGTATGTTTGTCATTAGGCTACTCGTTACATTAGGTTACGCTTTACGCTACTATAATACCTCTCACAGAAGCCTACCTCTCTTATAATCCAACCCCCCCCCCCCGAACTTAATTAAATTGATAGCCAAATGTTGACAAATTTAAATTGTTTTAGACTGTCATAACTGGAATCAATACCTTGCTCATGAGCAGACTCTCTATATCAAACAAATTTATGAGCTGAATTGCTATTTAAATCTCCCAAAGAAATCCTTGGTTTTACAGATGTGTTGACGTGTGAGAAGCAGGAATACTCACTCACACACAACTTGGATTGAGCTTATTAAGGTAGAGCAATTCACACTAATGCTTAATTACATACATGTATATAATTGTGTTATATACTAAGAAACACTGATATGGGAATGCACAGAGAGTACACAGTACATGAGAACATAATTTATGCTGATGACAAGTGCACCAACTGCACCCGATGAACTGCTCCCCAGCAGCGGGAGTGAGTGATGAGCAGAGAGATCATACTGATCGTGTATGAACCCTAGATGACCAAGGGATGACACAAGTACAAACTACTAACTTTGACCTATGAGTTCATGAGTGGGAGCTTTGACCTTCTGCTCCTGGTGAGCTCATCCTGCTTAGGTATGAACCCTGAGTGACACCGGTATGACCCAAGTATGAACTACTAACTTTGACCTGTGGGTTCATGACTTGGTGGTTTGACCTTCTGCTTTATAAGCTTAGGGCAGACTGCTGCTCAGAGGAAGGATGTAGTCATTTGCTCTGTGGGACTGGAGGCAGCACTGACACCATGACAGGAGAGGAACTTGGATTATTCTCACATATGCTCACTAGGAACTATATGGAGATAGTGATTGTGAGATTGCCACTCTGTGACTCAACGGCATTGGACACTCTATATGATTATGGAGACTAGTGTGGACTCTGTGTTTGGACTTGGCATGTATTGGGATGAGAGTATAGTAACTGTGCATTCCCCATGGACATTACAGACTATTTGGTAGTCATATTATGTTCAGAATCATCTGGTTGGTATTTGTGGTTATGGTAATAAAGATGTGATTAACACTTAACCTCTCACGAGTGCTCTGACTAGTACAGATGAGCGCGTATTGGTCAATTAGCTACAGGCACTAGATTCTGATTCTGGTGATATCACTGCCCACTACATTGGTGGTACTGGAGACAAGGTAATCAGATAACACCCTAACGTATGTACATTTATCCCCGAAAAAAGACAACGCTCAACAGAAGTCCATTAACAGAGAAACAACAGACATGTACATCAGGCTATGCTTTCTCTCTTGAAAGATATGGGTATAGATATTTAGTAGGCATAGCTCTTCTTTGTACTGGTCTGATTAGCAATCATAGTTCAGCTTAGGCTATGCTTCACATTGTCTTATTCATGGTGGTTGAAAACATGATAAAACCAGCCAATGGGCAGAACATCGATTCAGTGATCAATGTACTTTAGAACCTCACATAAACCATGATCATACTGCACCTTATAGAGCCTTCCCAAAGAGGGGATGCACCTTATAGGCAGGTTAAATTTATCAGAGTAGTACTAACCTAATCAAAATTAGGCTGATTGGTCTAGCTCTAATTGCAATAAGAGGCAGATAGGATATGTTCAGTTACGCTTTAAGCTATCTTATTGACCTGACCACGAATATATGTTTATATGTGTAACATTATCAAGCGTGTATGAAATGAACTTGAAACACATGCTTTCACAGAGTTTATAATAGCAGGTTATCAATATAGTGAGTATTACTGAAATCTGATTATGTATACATGCGTATAGTGTTTCCAGAGAGTGAGTGAGTAATAGATGTTTAACGCCATTTCGACAGCTAAGGTCATATTCATGGCGAGAACGACATTACACAATTTCACAGAGGAATGTGTCAGTGCCCGCGCATATGTGCACCACACACATCCTGAGGGGATAGGAAAGATGAGAAGTAGACCCTTTTAAGTGGGCTAGGGAAGCCCAGTGTTTCCAGAACATTCTGTATTATTAGGCTACGCTTTACACTCATTTATGCCTATTGATAGGGCAAATCATATAGAAATAGTATTCTTAATAAACTTTAGCCTGACCTTTAAGCGGCACCTCATACATAGGGTATTACAGTACATTGGTCTCTCAGAATAGATTACAGAGATTTTAAGCCATGCTTTCTATGTTTATCTTCCGCCATACAAGAGGAAATATTATGATTTGACCATATGGCCAATATTATAAAGTAATGGGTTATATTTAAAAAAAGAGAAGAGATTTATTGGTATTGTGTGATATCTAACATAAAATCATACCAATTCTCTTTCATTTCTAAGCAGCAGAAAAGATCCAATAAATTTCTCTGAGGGTTATACAGAAACACTACATACAGAATCAAGAGTATTGAATACTTACAAGCAATACATTAGGCTACTCTTTACACTGCTTTACACCATTTCATACACAAATCTCAATAATTAGGACTTAGGACAGAGCTAAGTCACATATACCATTTAAAAGTTTATCCCTTCCACTTTAAAGTATTGAAGAAATATAGATTTTTCAGTAAGTTCCCAATCAGGAAAGCTATTTGAAAGGAAGTCTAATACCAGAACACATAGAAATGACTTACATTTCTAACATGTATATTTACAGCAATATCTCTCATTTGAGGCAAAAATTTTGATAGACACCATAATGTACCGGTACCTTACAGATTTATATTGCCCAGCCTGACCTCTCAAAAAAATACCTGCTACCTAACACAAAGAGGACATTGAATCCAAAAAAATGAGGTCAATAGTGATTGGTTGGGAGATGTAAAGAGTTGCCTAACGGTTTTTAGTGCATATTTGTACATCATAGCTTTGGTTAGCCACCATTTGAACAGTTTTGATATTTAAGGTAGCCAATCTCACACTAAGTTAGACCAATACCTCAACTATCATATGGTAAAAAGATTTTTATATCCTTTAACATTTTTATTTCACCCCCTGCTGTCTCATATGTCCCCAGTTCACCTGAACAAGCCGTAAAATGCCTTCATTCAAGGGACATATTTGTATATATGCTGCAGAAGACAAGTCTTGTGTATGATTCTATCTCAAAAATCATAGAATCATTTGCTCTGCATTATTCCCTCATAATACATGTCAGACAAGACAAAATGCTCTCGGTAGGTCTCATACCTGCTGGAAAAGCACCATGCTCATAAATGTCTTCATCATTTTCAAGATAAAAATAGCTGAAGACCTGAACAATGTGAACAGGCCCAAGGTGCAAAACCCTTTTGATCTATCAAATTCCATCATCAATTGTTGTTTTGACCTGATGATTCATTGAAAACCATATTGAAATGCTATTAGATCCCCATATTAGGCATGTGAGGCCTATTATGATGCACTATTGGCCCTTATGGGGGGGGTCAAAAGATTGAATTGGGTCGGAATTTTTTTGCACGTCCGCGCGCAAACCCACCAGCCCCCCGTTTTTAAAAAATAATCACTCCCTTTATTACAACCCCATATTAGGCATGTGAGGCCTATTATGATGCACTATTGAGCTATTTAGCTGTAAATAGCAACAAACGCATTGTTGGCACCAAAGACTAGAATCATAAGATGTGCCTAATTCTTCTCACAATTATTGTATCTTAGATATTTCACATGCCTTTAAAAATGATCAAGTAGAACATAAAAATGGATAATTCTGGTATCAGTGGGCGATCACACATCCATATATGGTGATCTATGTGGTCCCACATCAAAAACCAAGCAGAAATTTTGCTGAAAATCAGTTTTTGCAAACTAACAAAAATCACATGTCTCCCATAGTGTAATGAGCCACCATAGAGGTAGGGGAAAAAAGCATACTCATTTATAAACTTGATGGGTCAGTTTTATGCACTATCTATGAAAACCTAATAGTTAGAATATTTTTTCCACAAAATATATAGGGCCAAACTTTGAAAAACAGCAATTTTTTTAAACTAATGATTTTTAAATTTATAATTTGTACTTCAGTGGTAAACTGCACTATATTAATGTAATACCATCTACCCTGGCCTGAAAGCAATGAATTTCATTTTTCATTTGCTGCAAATATTGTGTAAATCAGATATACTTTGGCTAAACTATTGCATTTCTTAGCGAAAATTCAGGAAAAACTAAGTTTTAAGTTCCCAACTTGCTGCATCGAGCTGTGAGTGCACCAGTGATGAAAATTGTCAAATGCTCAGAACCTTAATACAAAAAATAAATTCTTATGAGCACACCCTGTTAACTTTTATTTGTTCGATTTTACTGAAGGTGCTGCACTTTTGGTCTAAGGGGGTGGGGGTGCTTGTTAGAGCAGGTGCATTTATTAGAACGAATACGGTATTTCTTGATTGAAGTACAATTTGGCTAGTCATTACAGTCCTTAGTTCTAGGCAGCCACTATGAAAACATCAATTTGCATTGACATCTATGGGGCGGCACATGCACTAAAGTCAAATGCTGTCCTTCAAGATGAGGAATGGAAACTGTAGCAGTGCTTACAACCCAGGGAGACCCTGTGCCAAAAAGAGAACTTAACAATGGTTTAGTTCAAATGGATTTTATTTTTGGACGCTTCAAACATTCTTTTATTCACCATGCATCCACACAGATACTCATGGAATGTCACTAGATGATGTTTTCCTACAATTTCTTGTCATGATCTTCCATTGGTGCAAATATAGTCAGGGTCTAGAACATACACTAAACCTCACTAACAAAGTAAAAACGTACCTATGAGAAAAATGTATACATCACAAAGAACATTGACTTCCCGAACAAATACCGGACTTTATCATAATATACAAAGTAAAAGATCTCTTAATGTTTCCCCTTTGTGTTTGGAATTTAATTTTTCAGCATTTCTTAAACAGGTATCATCTTTTCTGTGGCTTCTATATACTTGCAAAAGCTTTGCAATTGCCACACTGGATTATGAGAATAATTGTGACAAATTTCCTTTAAGTTAATGCATAAGTGACATATTCTCACTTGTTGGTATTTTTGATACTGTAAGTATTATTTAAAGATGAGATTTACATTATCTACTCAGTCTTATCTTTGACATCCTCTTTGTAGTGTAAGAAGACAAGACTAAAGATAAATACGCCAAACATCATACTGAATGACGACAAGTAGTAGGGATATGCTGACGGGATGAACCGCTCGTATTGTGTGTGCTCTAATGGCCGCACCGACACCTGAAACAACAATCATGATTATCATTTAAAATACTTTTGTTTGTTTAGGTAGTTTAACGTAAAGTTAATTTAGTATCGAACTGCTTAAAATCTAGCCCAAGGTGCAGTTCAGAACATTTCCTTTAACTCAGGGTGCTCCTTATGTCAACGCTATTCTATATATGTGTTAGTTATCCTATATTAAATTCTTATTCATAATACCAAAGTGTGTTACTCATTTTTACGTACTGCACATCTTGTGCATCACATTGACATCAGTACTTTAACATAGTGCATTGTACATTCAAGCATAAACTTACCCTTAGCAGGTTAATAGTTAAAAACGGCATGGTTACTACCCCAATACTTACCTGTGTGGTGCTAAATAGATGTGTAAAGCCTACTCTGTTGTAGTCTACTCTGAACTGGAACACTCCATATATGTCAGGTAATTTGAATGTGGTTGTGAAGACGCCATCTGGAAGCAAGAATATATTTTATTATCGAAAATTTATTTAACTTTATCGTTACTATCGTGGTCATGAAGTCTGACAGTCAGGAGTCAGAACTACTTTGACAGAATCACAATCAAAGTAGTACCGTAAATTCTCTCGTGTAAACCTCATCCCTGGTATAAGCCGCCCCCTGAGTTTGAAAGGAGGCTATGAGGCACAACTGGGGCTTGAAAATTGAGTTTAAGTACTGTTCTATGGTGCAAAAACCCCTCATATAAGCCGCACCCTGACTTTGGGCAAATCCTATAAGCCTAAGTCGGATACTGTATCGAGGACTAAAGTCTTAGTTTGATACAATGGGATATCCAGGTAGGGGGCGCTGGGGTAGTATCCACAGATTGGAGACCACACCTTACACCCCTTCTCCAAAAGTAGTTTGGGCCATCCTCTAGTCTATTCCATACACAGTAGATGGCAGCACAGGTGCTTCCCTCTAGGTCTTTCCTAAAAGGAATAGATGCTTATCAACCCTTTAAGGGCTAATGAAGTGCTGGTGAGTGGTCTTACCAGCACTTAATTGGTGCATCATGATGACCAATAGCCAGAACAAGGGGCATCCTGATTGTACAATCACTGGCCTTATGTTAAAAGATTTGTCGGGGGATGTGCGGTGCCTCACAGAGTTTGTTTGTTTGTTTGTTTAGTTTTACGTCCGGGGGCCATCGAGGAACTCAGACATTCAAGGTTTCTCGGACATTAAGTCCTTTCTTTTCTTTTTGGACAGGTATTTATATGCTGCTTGCCCGACACAGCAGTGACCGAATCTATGAATGACCGAATCTATGAGATGAATGACCGAATCTATGAGGAGGGTCGAGGGGGAAAACCGCTACCGGGGCTTCATTCCCCTACTCTTTTCGAAGGATAGCAAGTGTTCTTTTATTTGCCTGGTCCCATAGGCAGGGCCAGACAAACCACGGCCTTTGATCACTCAGACGTGGTTCACTGAGGGGGAATCCCATGGCAAAAGACAAGCATGTAAGCCCAGGCCCGCGCATATGGACACCAGCTGCCCACATGCTCACCCCAAGACACAAGAAACCCCAAGTTTGTCGCCTTTTACGAATCTGGTATGCCCACTGTTAGTATGGAAGGAGATTTCTCCTTGTGGACTCCCAATGAAGTTATTCTGCTCCTTCATGCCCTCACATGAAGGTCCCCACTCCACATCTGGTGCTCCAATGGGAATTGAATGTGAGTAAAATTGTAACAGACATGGTATAGAAAGTTGGACACCCTCCAATACTTTACTCCCCTTACTACCAACAGCATTTTCTAAACCCTTTCCGACTTCTATGAGAAGTGAGGGATACAATCATGGTTCTCACCCCTTTTCCAAGTTCTATTAGAAGTGAAAGATGCAATCATGTTCCCTTTTCTGCGGGAAAAGATTCTTTTCTATCTTAATGTATAGAACTGTAGGACAAGATTCTTTTCTATCCTTAACGTATAGCCCTGTGGGACAAGATTATTTTCTGTCCTTAATGTATAGCCCTGCGGGACAAGATTCTTTTCTATCCTTAATATATAGCCCTGCGGGACAAGATTCTTTTCTATCCTTGATATATATCCCTGCAGGCTAACCATGACTGTATCCCTCACTTCTATTTGAAAGGAGGGATACAAACATGGTTCTAACCCCTTTCAGAGTATAATGCTGCATGGCTTCTCTTGATTAAAAGATCAATAGTGTAATTAACAAAGCTCTCAGTGAGTGGGCTGTACACATATTTCCAAACACTTTTATGGTGAGCAGAATGGCATGTTTCATTCAGCAGTTTAAGGGTATTTAGAGCACCATGGGTTAGACTACACCTTTCCTTTGGTTAAAGAAAATACATGACTTTGTGTACATCTTTGTGGTTTGGAAAGTGGAGGTACCCCGCGTATAGGCGCACCCCCAACTTAAGGCAATTACCCTCCCGCGTATAAGACCCACTCGCGATCTGATTATACGCGATCTAATTATACGCGGGAGATTACGGTAGAAAGGAGGGATACAATCATGGTTCTAACCCCTTACAGAGTTCTATTAGAGGTGAGGGATACAACCGTGGTTTTAACCCCTTCCGAGTTCTATTAGAAGTGAGGGATACAATCATGGTTCTAACCCCTTTCCAAATTCTATTAGAAGTGAGGGATACAATTGTAGGGGCTCGTAGATCATGATATAGTGTGAGCGTCTTCCTCGAAAGGGCGTTTCGAGCGGTGCGCCCATCACCGGTAGTCACTAGAGGTCCTCACGACCCCTGGTCGCTGCGGGGTGGTGGCAGCACTGTTCACCTCGCTCCAGCTCCTACCTGGGGCCGGGGAAGGCGTTAGTCTGGCTCTGCCTGCCATCGGAGTCGGACCACTTTCCACTGAGCTTATCACATTAAGCGCATAACTTCGAGGTAGATGTAAACCTACACCGAAATAAATACGTGCCTGTTGCACTAACCCGAGATACCTTGTCTGGTTTTACTTCAAGCCATTCGAACCACTACACAATCATGGTTCTCACCCCTTTCTGAGTTCTATTAGAGGTGAGGGATACAATCATGGTTCTAACCCCTTTCCAAGTTCTATTAGAAGTGAGGGATACAATTATGGTTCTAACCCCTTTCCAAGTTCTATTAGAAGTGAGGGATACAATCATGGTTCTCACCCCTTTCCGAGTTCTATTAGAATTGAGGGATACAATCATGATTCTAACCCCTTTCCGAGTTCCTTTAGAAGTGAGGGATACAATCATAGTTCTAACCCCCTTCTGAGTTATATTTAAGGTGAGGGATACAGTCATGGTTCTAATGGGCTATACATTAAGTATAGTATATCCCACCTATAGGGAAGCACCTATAACTGATTTGTTCTAGTGCTAATGGTTATCACTAGGTGGTGCTTACTTACCAGAGAGGAGGGAGAAGGTGGGCCAAACCACTATGGGAATAGGGGTGTAAGGAGTTGTGAACAAGTAATCAATGGATAAGTCATGACGAGTGTGAGTTAGTGAAGGATAATGACATGAGGCCGTAGGCCGAGTGTTATTAGCCTTCGCTAACACACACTCGTCATGACTTATCCATTGTCTACTTATTTTATACCACAAAACCGATAAATAATCAATAAAATACCAATAAATTCAAGTTGAAAACAAAAATTATTCCCCCTCCCCGGGACTCGACGCCAGCCATAGTGTGTGTACACAGGTACATACACCTCGGCACCCGGCAGCGGACAGCGACAGCCCCGGTCTTGGCTTGGCTTCCTTTGAATGCGTCTTGCGGTTATGTTTGTGTAGAATACACCTCCTCGCCCGGCAGCGGACAGCGACAGCGCACACGGCGAAAAAAGATGCGTCTCGCTGTTATGTTTGTGTATAATACACCTCCTCGCCTGGCAGCGGACAGCGACAGCGCACACAGCGAAAAAAAGATGCACCCAGACCGGGACGCGATCCACAGACCTCTCACGGCTGAGCGCAAGGCGCTAACCGCTAGACCACCGCGTCTCCTCCATTCACTGCGTCTCGCGATTATGTTTCTGTAGAATACACCTCCTCGCCCGGCAGCGGACAGCGACAGCGCACACGGCGAAAAAAGATGCGTCTCGCTGTTATGTTTGTGTAGAATACACCTCCTCGCCCGGCAGTGGACAGCGACAGCGCACACGGCTTTGTATCATATCATCAGTCCCTGTGGCGCAGTGCATAGGGAGTTGGATTTGGGATGTGAGACTGCAGGTTCGATCCCTACCCTGGCCTGGAGTATTTCGTGTGTTTTAACATGTAACATATGACATGGAAGGACATGTAAGGTGTGCTGGTTATCCATGGATAACGGCACTGGGTGCGGGTTATCCATGGATAACCGCACGCCTTACAAAATTGATGTTACAGCCTACAGGGTGTGCAATATCGACAGATATGTGGATGGGAATAGCCACCAAAAAGCACTGTGTAACCCAGAAATTGTGGTATAATCACCAGTAGTCCCCAGTGCCCCCTACCTAACCTTGGATATCCCATGGGTACTATGCCACAATGGATATTACCATAATACCCACATAAAGTGTGGCTTATAAACATTATTCTCCACCTGGCTCTGCACCCTATAGTTCCTACTGTAGGTTTTTTTCCACATTCTCCAGTTGGGGGGCCAGCAGAAGGTTTTATGAATTAGGTCAGTTCTGGCAGGAGATTGAATTGGGTCAGGTCTGGGAGGAGGTTTTGTGAAATAGGCCAAGTATAACAGGAGGTTTTATGAATAAGGTCATTTTTGAACAGCAGATGTAATTCTTGGGAAAATTCTGTCCCATATGGGATTCATACCCACACACCAGACAGTGCTGGAATTCAGAGTCCCATGTGCTAACCATTACACCATGAGTCCTCAGGTGATACTGTGGGTGATAGAACATCTACTGAAAGGTGATATGCTACTACTATGACTGAGTAATCAATTATAGATAAACAGGGTAATTTCACTTTGAAAATTTGACTGGTCAATCTAGTGTAGTGGTTAAGGTCCGGGACTAGAAATCTAGACCACACAGGTTCAAACCCCTGGTGTGATTTTGTTTTATTCTCAGTTGACCTCTGTCATTTTTGCAACAAATTCTAAAAATAATGTATTATAATGAACATCCTCTGATTGCCAAAATGATAAAGGGGGCTTCAGGGGGGCCTTTTACGAAAACTCCTTTTACCTTGTATGTGTAAGTTAAAAACACTTTCCCCATGCAGTATTGAACCCACATTCTGTGATTCAAAGTCAGCCATGCTAACCATTATACTACTGAGACTGCTGGCAATTGTAGACTTGAACACCATATATTTATCATAGCTTTATATCACAGCCAGTGAAGATGATTCAAATCCTCTTCTAGGCCTCTACAGTTAAAGTCAAACTATGCTTATATTCAGGGGTTTACTGTTCTATAAACCTCTGTGGATGGAGTATAAGTAAGAAAACCTCCTTGGAGCTGGAGGATTTGCTACAAAACCTCCGAGGCTTTGCCTAGGAGGTTTTGTGGCAAATCCTCCAGCTCTGCGGAGGTTTTCCATTACAAACTCTACTGCGCCTTGTAAGTGTGTGGTGCACCTTATAGGCGAGGATCATAGAATGTGTAAAGGCAAGCTTCAGGTGTGCCCTATGGAGTGAGTAATAGATGTTAACACCATTTCGACATCTAAGGTCATATTCATGGCGAGAACGACATTACACAATTTCACAGAGGAATGTGTCGGTGCCCGCGCATATGTGCACTACGCACATCCTGAGGGGATAGGAAAGAAGAGATATTGACCCTTTTAAGTGGGCTAGGGAGGCCTGGTGTGCCCTATGGCTCTCCTTTCAACTCAACAGTGTGCCTTACATAAGAGGTCAGATACTACGGTGTATTTTTTTCACTTACTCTTTCTCTTGAGCACTGTGCGCACGAAGGGATCAATGCGGACAAACTCCAGCTGCAAATCGTTGCCTTCAAATGGTGCCCACTTTCCATTCTTCAGCTCCTCGATCTGGATTGTGTATTTCTGAAAAGCATGATACATATTTGAAATATGTCTCCTAAATTCATTTAAAATACAAAGTTAAGTTCTATTGCTAGCTGGACCTAGTACCAATTAGATTTTCTTTTCCTAGTCATTGTCAAAATGTGGAACAATGTACACCTCAGAAGACAAGGAGACTGCTGCTAAAAACATTCGTTGGTAGGGGCAATCAATTTTATTTGTCAACAATTTTGCATTCTCACCAAGGCACCAGAGGGAAAGATTTAACGTGTGATATATATCACATATGGTCCAGGGTTTGGCACATATGAGTTGAAGCATAGAAAAAAATGACATATGCTAAATAATTGCTGAAAACTATCTCAAAGTTGGTGTGTTAGATAGATGAACAGTGTGGTACTTGGTTGGAAAATAATAAATTGTCATTAAAAGATTGTTCTATAGACCTACAAAATCGCTCAGTTGATGTGATAACTTTATAATGTCATGGAAGTTCCATTAGGGCTACATTTATCACCAACTTTTCTGATCTTAGTCAAATGTGAAATCTGGGTATTGCAAAATGTTTCCCATCACGAGCTACCCAAAATTATAGGTCACACAATGTGAAAAGTCCTTTTATTAAGGGATTTGTCATTTCAAATGCCAGTTCATAACTTTTGTTGGTTCCTGGAGAGGCAAGTCCTCCCCCCCCCCCCACAAGAGAAAACCTGTTTTTGATCCTTTCCTGCCTAAAACCTACCAATTTTTCGCCAGTCATATGTACAGTTGGGTATGTGACAGAAGAGCGAAATCTAGACCGTTCAGTACACAGAGGGGGGGGGGGGACCAGCTGTGGCTAGTGGGTAGACAGGTGTCAGGAGCGTTGTGCAGTGTTTCGTGTTTTGTTGCCTTCCTGTGTTTGTTTTTTATGAAAGATATAAAGGGGTTAACAGAATTGTCCCCTGGATGCAGCCATAGCCTTATCTGGTCCTGGCAAGACATAAGAAGGTAAGCAGAAATAGATGTCTGTGAAAGGGGGCAGTTGGCAACCTTATCTGCTTGCCTATTTCACACCTGGACCCATTGGGTTGACAGTCACTGCATGGTGTTAGCAGGTCTGTTTGTGCTGTCCGGTGTTTTCATTTTGCACTGCCTTTCTGCCTTTCACTGCCTTTACTATGAGGCGAGAAATAAAGTAATCAGTTTCAGCTACTTAGTAGGCTTAGGCTATCGTCACACCCTAACAGATGGTCAGATATTGCCCTCATAGAGTCCAATTAGTTATGTGTATAGTGTCCAATGTGTTATGTGTATAGCTCTGAGGCCGTACACATTGTCTACTGAAAAAAAAAATTGTCTTTATAATTGGTGATTACCGATAGGAGTGAGTGAGTAGAGGTTTAACGCCATTTCGACAGCTAGTCATATTCATGGCGAGAACTACATTACACAATTTCACAGAGGAATGTGTCAGTGCCCGCGCATATGTGCACCACACACATCCTGAGGGGATAGCAAAGAGAAGATATAGACCCTTTTAAGTGGGCTAGGGAAGCCCGATTACCGATAGGACTCCATGTGCTAATTTCAACGCCAAGATCCATAACACCCATAGATCCAATGGTTAAGGGACTTGTAGTCAGTATAGCCCCCAAAAACATGACGTTAGTACAATACCGTATTCATTCTAATAAGCGCACATGCTCTAATAAGCACACACACCTCCTTTCTGGGTCCCACGCTGGTGTAAAATCAGTAAAATTAAGTGCAAAAATAAAGATATTTAGGGCAAAAACCATGATTTTAGGCACTTGGAAGTGCGCTTATTAGAATTATTTTTTAGCACCTAACAATTAATTTTCCGCATGTGTGCGCTTATTAGAACGAATACGGTAGCTCTTTTCGTAGTGAAATATGTTGTTCGATAGATGAGATTTGAAACTTTCCTTTGGCTTTTGAAAAATGTATAAACTAACAGTATATCAGTCACTGAATGATTACACTATATATAAAAATGGGATCCTAGGTCGCTGGTTATAAGTCATGGATTTTTGACTGCTTCAGCCTAGAGTACCCTTGGGGTACCAGATGAAGCAAAATTTTCAGGCTGTGAAGCAGTGAGGAATGTGCCAGCTAACTCGACATGCTGTATACACATTTAAACGGAAATATCTACAGAATTATACAATATTTTCCCAACTCAATTCATTCCAATAATTCGTTTTGAGGTGTTCTGATTAGAATTTTGGTAAAACCTTTTATAGCCTCAAAAATCGTCAGCCAAACTGCAATTTCCGCCATCTTGGATCTCGATCCAGATAGATCGGCGCCCATCCTGGTGCTCTTTCTGGGGGAAATCCCTCGATCTTTGTAGATCTAGACTGTACTCGCCAAGGGCTTTAATTAGAGGGGTCATACTTAAAATAGGTCAGGTAGTTCCATAGATAGGCCCCCTATTTACTGAAAATCTAACCTCTGAGAGAATCTGCTAGGAGAGTGGAAAATTGTTTGACGTTGCTATGATACTGGTTGCTAAGTTAAGCGCTGCTAAGATAAGCGCTTCTAGCGTAAGACCCCAGGGGGCAGCACTGAGCAGCTGAAGCTATTTGCCCAACGGGGGGGGGGGGGGGGGGGAGGTAGGCCTACCTACAGTTCCCCATAAATGCTATTGCTTCAAAATCTAGTGGCGAAGCCACTAGTTACACCTTAAAGTTGGTGATTACAATGTTGTGGACTTGACTGAAAACCCGACTCCAATGACCCAGGGGGACCCTGGGCCAAAAACGGAAAAATATTTGATAAGTGGTATACATACCACATCCTCCAGGATGGTGTAAGCATGTGGGGGCTTGGCATCTCCGACCTTGTGGTGGTTGACACGTCCGACACGCAGGACACCCCTCTCCCTGAACACCCACTGGGTGAGTGCCATGGCAAGGTCCTGGTTACCCGACTGCTCAAACCTATAAATAAAGGGTGAGGGTTAATTTTCATTTTGATTATTTTAAGTTAGCTGCAGCTAAGACATGATTAAATAGAGGCCTATATACATAGATATTAAGCATTGTAGGGCTTTGGAACTTAAAAATCCCTGGATCCGAGAAAATCCTGACTAATTTCATCTGTATCGTGATTTTTCAATCAGAAGTCTTTCTTGTTTAAAAATGTTTGCTAATAAAAAAGATGAGCAATCTGTGACTTTGCTCATAATCCAGTTGTTAACGCACTTCTTTCCACCATGTGCCTTCTGTACAGATGACATCAGGAACTCATCACTGAAGAAGTCAAGGGATCCGAAGAACATGACGCGAGCATTGTTACGGGCCTGGAGGGCAGCCACCAGCAGAGTATTCTTGCCCACAGCATGAGGGTACTGGAGGTGGGAAAAGGTTAATTAATTAGCTAAAAATAAGTTTGCTATTCAGAACTGGAATGCATGTCAACAATTAACATCGTCAATATATACTGCTGTCCATGAATGCTCAATATTGGAATCTTTCAACAATGGGTTTTACTTTCAGGAAATATGATTTCCTAATACATGTGTATATGTAACATTTTTCAGGAATGAAACTGACTAAGCACAAAAATCCCTGAAATGCTCAATCAGAACCATTAAATATAACTTTCATCCCTCAGTTTTGATGATAAATGTTTGTGTTCTCACCTCACTGATCTTCTCATCCGTGACAAAGGAGTAGGCAGTGGAAGAAGCGTGCAGGACGCTCAGTACCAGTGGGTTCTCTGGGTCAGCTACCATTCTGTAATTATAAAACGATTGATAATTCAACATTTTTTTGGGGGGCGTATATTTCCATAACCTATGTATCCAGGTACACTGCTAATCAAATATTTCATGTTTGGTCAAGTGAAAACTTCATGTTTTGTTTAGTGAAAATGGACACGTGATAGATGGGATAATACTTACCCCACACCCCTGAAGAGGAGAGGGTTGATCCTCTTGTCTCCTACTATCATAGGAGCATCGATGAGGTTCTTTGAGTCAGCAACAATTAAGGTATGCTGAAAAGAAAAATCAAGATTTATTGCCTTTGTTGGATGGTTGGCAGTACAGGTAGGCTTATTAATTAACAATCACAAAAGTATGGCTTATATAAAGCATAAAACAAACATAGCATGTCACCTGCATGCGGACTGCTGTTTCCATGACAATGTTCACGGAAGGGCGTCAGAAAACCCATCAAGTGTTTCCTGTCATGTGCATGTGTGGGACCACGTATCTGGAAACTTGCTATGTTTGTCTTTAACTTACCGTAATCTCCCGCGTATAAGACGCGTCTTATACGAGGGGTTTTAGTTCTCCTTGGATCTACAAGGGGGACACCAAGACCTTTCTTTTGATGTTACATGCCATAATTGTCATAATAGGGCATAAGGGGGCCCAGGGGGGGTCCAGGGGGCCCAAGCTACACACAGGTTTTTAAATTTTGAAAATTCACTCAGTAGAACCAAAGTTATGAATTTTTCATTTTTTTTTGAGAATTTTCCAAAACTCTAGGTGTGTCTTATACGCGCACTGCGTCTTATACGCGGGAGATTACGGTAATGTTCGTTTTTCATCCTAAATAAAAGCATTGCTTCTGACTACATCGTCGCCTCAGTGCAACAAGGTTGTATCTGCATTTTCAAGTGTGTTTTTTTTTCAGGAGAGGCAAAAGAAGTGTTACAACTATTATAACACACAGTTCACACAACCTTATTACCTTGGGCCCTGTAGGCACAAATATTATAGACAGAGCTTCAATATTTTTGTAGTAGGTAGTTTTGTAGTAGGTAGACCTGAAAGACTGGATTTGAATCAGAATAGCATTGCAGTCTATCAACTGTGCCATGGGTCCCTGGTGGGAGAAATGGGAACTACTAAGGGTAGGCCTTAACATGACCTACAGAAGATAACTTTTTTGCCCCACTTAGCTTTGTCACAGCTTTGATTCAAAAGCATCAGAAAGCCCTTGATTTGTAGTTTCTGACTGGCCCTATTTCATCATGATATCAAAAGTAGATATTTTTGAGAAAAGGCTCCGATTTTCAGGTCCGTGGTAGATATGAACCCGGATATGACCCTATAGATGTTAAAGGGTGGCTAGCACGGATAAGACGTACCCACGTTAGCAAGTCATGTGACCACCCCTTGACCAATAAGGGTGCTTCAATTTTTTAGCTGATACCCACGAATTTGTACACTATCTTTGAATCGGTACCTTTGTTGAAATTTGCCGTGCTAGCCCTTTAAAACAGAAGAAAACTCAATTTTGCCAAAATCTCAGTTACAGCCTTGTTGCAATGAGGCGATGACATACTCACCAAAGAGGTTAAGCTCACTCTAGGTAGCTATATTCCCACACTTTGAAGAAATGCATGATACAGAGCCTACAGGTGTACACTACTTAAAATTATTGATCTCATATTAAAGGGTAGCATTATGCATGAAATGGAGCACCTGCGGATGAACATCATTTGCTTTCACAAGCATTCTTTGGTCCCCTTACCTTTCCCTGATCAGCCATGTCGTAGTTCAGGTGGTCAATGACAGCAGTCTTGGCTTCATCAAACTCGACACCGCACTCACTGGCCAGCTCGCGGAGGGGCTCACCGATGTTGGAGTTAGCGGCAACCAGGACATTACCACCACCATCGATGAAAGCGGTAATGGCTGCCACATCAATGGCACCACCAAACTCCTCGACCGATGGTGAGAAGATGACAAGGTGCTCGTAGAGGAACTCACCATACTTAACGAGGGCAAGGGATTGGTCATCAGCCAATTTGAAAGTCAAGTCAAACCCACGGTCTGCAATGAAAAAAAATCAGGTAAATATTTTAACAAGATTCAAGAAGGCTTAATTGACTAATGTATTGTCAGCACCACAGATCAACATTGATTAAGTTAGGCCTATATGGTGTCTTTATATATCGCAGAATACAATTTATCGCAACAGGCATGCTTGATGACTTGCAGTAGGGGTTTACCGATAATACCTGAGAGTTTTCTGCTATTGTTAGGGTTTTTGTAGTAGTCCACAAACTTCAGGTATTCCCTTCAAATCTTTCCCTGGCATTTTGTATTGATGGTACAGAGCAAAATAATACAATATGTTTCACATCTTGAGTTGTATTACATTGTGAACAGATAGAATCCATTGGTTTCTTCCTGTTATAGCTTCCTAATAAGCGATCATGGGTACAGTTTGTATCAAATTATCAATGCGTAGTTTAGACTTTAGTTGTTATGCCATAACCACCACCATAACTTATGGTGGGTGAGTGTAACAGATAGCTAGGCTCGCGCTAGCCATTCGCCAGATCGCCAGTGGCGAATCTAATCACAATCTGGCTAACACTTTTCTCATTTGATTAGCCAGACTGGCTAATCCTCCTTCCAGAAGTCCCAACTGGGAATATGATATATGGAGTGTAGCATATCGTTGGAGAGCTCATAACATGACAAAAAATAAGCACACTGTCTCTATTCATATGCAATGAATCTGAAATTTTCAGACTTTAAAAGAAAAATTTAAAAAATAGAAGAAATTATGAAATCCCAACATCTTCCATATTGTTTGTTATATCGTTTTAGGCATTCAACTTTACAAATCTAGCGTATTACAATTACTCTCTGCCTCTGGAGATTGAGCTTCTCCTTTATATGTTCCTATGAGTAGCTGGTCCTGTCATTTCTCAGAAATATGGAAAAGAATTGGAATAGTGGGGGGAAATGCCAACACATTTGTCAACCCCTTTACCAAACTACTGCATAGGTCTATAGTCCACTGATTAAGACCTTATTTTCAACAGATATAAGAAGGGGAATTAAAACTGTCCTTTTATATTCAAAGCCAACTCCTACTTCACCTCAAATCTTAGCTAGAAGATGAAAGTGTACATGTCCTTTGATCACATGGAAATTAAGTGTCTTTTATTGCATTGTCCATTGGTTCTTTTGGCTAATTGATTTTGTATCTGGCTAATCAGAATTGATACAAATTCGCCAGACTGGCTACCTGAAAATATTTACTAGCGCTAGCCTAGAGAAAGCATACATTACTACATTACCAGGAAAATGAAAATGGGCTTTCAAATGACTATTTGGGAAATGTGACCCAGCCCCACCCCCAGGCTATATTTTCCTTACTCTGCCCCCCCCCCTCAGGCTATATTTTCCTTGCTCTGCCCCCCTTCCCCGCCCACCCCTTTTCATTTGTGGAGCATGCAAGGCTCGGACAATCTACAGTAACAGGGTATTTGTAGTCGTACCCGTAGTATGACGACCTGAGCTTGAGGAGGCCGGGACAGGGTCTCTCTGTCTAGGTATTTGCCAAATACCAAATAATTTGGTGACGTAGGTAGGTACATCAAACAATGCCTGCACCCCTCCTCTGGGAGTGTCCATCATTTATGACACATATTTTGTGACCCAACAAATTGCTGCACTGGCAATTAAACTGCACTGAAATTGGCATATTCTTACAGAACAAAGAATAAATGAACACATATAAGTAGTTATCTTGGTATTTCATGGCTTATTTTACCTATATGAAAATTTTTTCAGGGAAAATTGTGCATTTCTAGACATTTTTGTAGATTTCTGAAGTGGATGACTGAAAAGGTCATCTAAATCAAGTTGTCCAAAATGAAAAAGTAGAATGAATCTAAAAGAAAGTAATAGTATGTTTCATGGCGTTTCATATAAGGTCTAGTTTGTGTATGTGGACTGAATAGTACAGCTGGTGCAAAAGAAATTTCGAAAAATCACATTTTCCTGTGTGAAGGTGCGCAGTGGTGATTTGGCAGTTTTAAAACAGTCACTGCATGACCCATGTACATCATACAGGTGTGACACTTACAATACCGGCTAAGATAAACTTGTTTTACAGGCTCCCTGACTTTGGGAGCAATTATAACTGATTTGTGACGATTTCCCAACCATGTGAACTTGCTACCACACAGGAAAAAATTATTTGATTGTGTCATCAAAATCTAGGTCATGAGCTAACGTTGGTCAAATATATAGGGTGACCTGAAAATAGGTCAATAGGAAACCCATTTAGGGCCCGGGCCATTAGATGGTAATGTTAGGGTCAAATACCAGTGGTTAGGTTATCAGAATGTCTACTTCTTCATATTTTACAGTGTCCGTTCCTGTATATTTGATCATATCAGAATCTAGGTCATGAACTAATGTAGGTCAGATATATAGGTCAAGGGGAAATTAGGTAAAGGGGAAATTTCGTACAGGTAAACATCCGGGTCAGATATTTTTTTTATTTCATGCTGATTTTTGTGGTTCTTTTTTAATTGAATTGACATTTTACTAACTTACCTCCCTTTCATTTCTTCATTTATTATGGATTATTGGCCCATTATTGGGATCCAGAAGGTCACAACAAATTGCCTGAATACTTAGGACAAAAATGTCAGATTTCTAGATACTAATTCTGCGATTCTGTGAGAATGAATCGAGATATCAACATGATTCCAAAAGATTTGAAATCATTGCACTCTCCTGCACAACTAGTCTACTCTAAGTCTAACTCACAGGGGTTTACTTTAGCTGTTACTCATTATCTTAATTTTCATGTGATGTACCTAACGTAGACTCTAACACATCGTTATTAAACATACGTTAGCTCTAATCTAGCCTACCATAGATCGGTCCTCAAATCGTCTGATGACACTGATCAATTGACGACACTTGCGACGAGTTGCTGTTGGCAGTGTTGCTACCGAAGCCGGTGCAACGTGTCACCGACACCGTAGACGGTAATACTCCTGACTGAGTGAGGCTGAGCCGGACCCCCGTCAGACTCAGTGCCAAAATATCAACATGTTTTAAGAATGCAACTCACCTCTCAGAGACTTGAAAAATATAGAATGCGTTTCTCTGACCGCCCAGTTATCAACCAGCACTAATGTTCTTCCTGTTGCATTCGCACAAACGAATGCTGCGAGCAAAATCAGTAAGCCGGCTGCCGCTTTGGATGCCATGTTGACAGTATGGTTGAAAGCGATGTGGATTCTGCTCACGAATACACGCGGGACTATATTGTTGTTAGATGACTTTATATAAATCCAGCAAAACCTCAAAAACCGGGTACACTTTAAGAATACTTTAGTAAAGGTTTTTAATTTGTGGCATTTTTATATTAATTTTATCTGAATTTTATTTCTTTTCGGTGCAGTTAATCTTGAACTATTTTTCTTAGTCGTGTCACTTATTTCCGTTTAGGTAGCCAATCAGGGCGAGCCAGCGTGGCCGAAATCTCCTAGCACATCTTCAAACCGCAGATACCTCTGTTTAGAGAGTGAAACTATTTCGCGCGCCTCGCGCCTCCCTCAGGCTCAGTCCATGCAAAGAAATAATCGACAGCTACTCTATGGTCCATACACCACAGAACCCATACCAGTAAGGGCATAAATAACAAATAAAGGTTCACGAGTTGATTCTAGTGGCAGATAAGAAGCATGAGGCCGTAGGCCGAATGCCTTCTTATCTATAGCCACTGGAATCAACGAGTGAACCTCTATAAGTCTATTTGTTATCTATGGCGTTTATACCATGGTTTCAACCATTAAAATAATTATTTTACCTTATAAAGCCATGAAAATCAATGTTATTTGTTGCGAGTAGACATAATCCTTCCTTCGCCATATTGGTTTCTCGGCAAGACGACAACACTGCCTGGACGCAAAGTGTTACGTTGATGTGTGTCCTACAGGCATTTTCATAGAGCTACCGCTGGTAAGGAGTGCGCGCAACGGCCAGAATACCCATAGAGCATATGCCAACGTGACAACTTGTGTCTCGCCGCGGTAAAGAATCTGTCAACATGACGGCGAAAATTTCGCTCGATTCGATTTTTCTATCATCAATCCTATAAAATATACATGTCAAATCATGGCGAATTAAAGGTAGGTGCTAGAATATAATCTCTACTTTCATCCTCTATAAGCATTAAGGTCTTATTGCTATAGTTTTTTTTTATTATCGAATTAAATCTATCATGTCAACTTGCTGTCACATCGTCTCGTCTCAAGTGTCAACATCCATTCATTTAGTGTGTACTATTCTAATGTCTTTATCCCCTCCCGGCAGCGTAAAATCATGCAAGAATGTGATAACCATGGTATAATATATGGAATAAATGCATTCACGACGTAGACCTCTGTAGTTAGCCTAATAAGTGCCGAGTCATTTATTGCCTGGGGGGGGGGGGGGCCTTGTTAGATATAATAGGGGGGGGGTCACTTTGAAAAAGAACCCTTGGTCAAGTTGGTGGAGGGGCCAAAACCCCATAAACCTTAACACTGGAGATGTCAAAACTAAATATGGGGAATCCAAATACTCATCACGACGCATCATTCCACATGCATATCCGATTTTTTATTTGGGGGGGGGGGCATAAATGAGGTAATGCAAAATTTAACCATTTTTTAACCCCCCCCCCCCTCATCATGTATTTTGCAATGCTGAAGGTATATGGAAAATTAATTCCGTCATGCCTGACCCCCCCCCCCTTCCCCCCGCTAGCATGACATCATTTGTGGATGGCCCCTTCAGTTCTTAGTGGTGGGGGGTTGTCACGCTAATTTTTATTGTAGTGGTGGGGAGGTCAGAAAAAAATCTGCCGACCCACCAAAATCCACCAAGCCCCCCCCCCCCACCCAGCTGGCAATTAATGACTCGGCCCTAATTAAGCTAAGCATTACCATACTCCTGCCGTTATTTGCAGACATCAGTCAGTGCCATGTCTTCAGCTATACATAACTCCTAAACTCTCATCTCTGTACCGCTGTGAGGTTGGTGGTAACCACTTTCATAGCCCTGTTATATTCAGGGATGAAAGTCGACAATGACAAAAAAACCTTGAAAAAGGAAACAACTTTAAATGCACTGTATATGCCCTCTAGTCCCATCCATCCGTGTGTAACAGGGTTTGTGTGGTGGGGGAGGGGGGGGCAGTAGGGGTTATATAAGGGTGTAGTTTGTCCTCAAATAACAGGAAAAGCTGTTTTTCAAGATGTTGTTCGGATACTATACCCAAAATGTGCACATTATGGCCCTTTTGCAGAATATGACCTAGGATCCCTTCAGAATGCTACTGTATAGCTGTTTTCTAGTCTTGTTCGGATAGCATACCCAAAATATGCACCACCTGATATGCTGGTAGTGGTGCTTTTGCGCAACACGACCTAGGGACCAATTACAATGTTAATATATAGAGATAGGTCAAAGGGTGCAGGGAATATATGACCAATATAGTTACATGGTGAAAGCATAACGCGCAGGAAAGAGTTATACTATCCTACACTCTTCTAGCATAGGAAATATAGCTTGCTGCTAAGACTACACTGAAGAGTGGAACAAACACCAATATAGAGTGGAAAGTTTTCAAGGAAAAACTTGAGAATCCTTGAAAACCTTGAACTAAAAACTGGCATGCTGCCACTGTATGCAGTGTTGTGGGACCTGACTATGTGCATGTATGCAACCTCTGGAGGTAATTTGTGCCTCATTTATCCTGTTTTCAGAAGATTTTCAAGAAAAATTATTTTTCTTAAGTGAGTGACAAAAACCTTGAACTCTTTCATCCCTGTACATTGTACTAGGCCTTGCCCATTTTAATGTTGGAAGAGAGATGCGGGAATCTTTTGGAAATACTTTGGCCTAATATTTGTTATCAGCCAAAGTTGGTGATTTTTTAAGTAGACAATTTAGGCTACCCATGGTACTTATAACCCCCCCCCCCCGCTGACACCAAGAGGGGCGCAATTTATTTTGGTTTTCCCACACAGCAGCCCCCCCCCCCCCCCCATTGTTAGAAATTGACCACTCAATTAAACAAAGAAACACCTGAAGCGAATAGTTTATACGGGTACTTAAATCTTTTATTCCTGATAACATAAATCTATGCCTGGATTGACTTCAAATGGTACAAATCAATTTTTAGATCTTGTAACTCGCTACCATATTGCCAAGTTGAAATGTCTAACAACAGAATAAACAATTCAAAAGCGACCAAAGTTTCTACATACTGGGCATCACTCAAAACTTACCCAACGAGAGGAACACCAAAAATAAAACTCACTCTGTGACCTAACACTTATGGATGCTGCGGTAATTTAATTTTCAATGATATCTTCTACACAGCTAGGCCTGAAACCAGTACCCAACCACAGTGGGGCCGAAAATTCTGAGTTATTGAATAAATACGTATCTTATTCCTAGCACAACTTCAGGATCAACTTGTGCAACTAAACCATAACCTGTTCAAAATGTTAACACAAATATACGTACTGCATGCATCTATTATATCACTACAACGAATAACAGATGAATCCTATTCTGTCGTTCATTGCTTGTTATCAACCCTGACTGTTTTTTCCACTTCCACATTTTCCTTTTTATCCCTCTATACTGAGAAACCCTATGTTCCCTCTCCCTCCACTCCCTATCATCAGCAGTTTCTTATTATGTGAATTTCTTCCCTTTCCCCAAAACCCCATTTTCCCCATTTTATCAACAAGACATTGATAAAGCTATTGCTACACAATGTCCGAATTTATATCAATACTACAGATAATACTTTTTGTCTGATATAATATTTGAGCCCTTCCACCATGTGGATATAATTGATTCTTCAGTAACATTTACCCATTCAATCTCCCGAAATGTACATGAAATGTATTACAAACAGATGATAAACATTTTTGAGTATTTATGGAATAGCAGAGTACGTATTTACTATTATATTTTGATACTTTCTTGACTCTTTATTGGAAGCTCCATGTTCATTCCTTTCATTTACCACCATTAACACTGCAGTCTATTTGACATCATGATAATTGTTTCCCATGCAAGTAATTTGAATAATGTGCGACAAAGGTGGATTATGCTGACCCTGTAAATGTGTACTGAATCAATAGGACAAATGGACAAGTCTTAATTTGAAATAACTATGCGTCCTTAAAGGGTACACTCAGGGGTATAGCAAACAAATACGTGTTCAGGCCCCTTATTTGTATTGGAAACATTCTTTGATATTGCACAAGTAACTATGGAGATTCAAACCCAGACCGCTAAACATTTAGAAAAAAGGAAGATGTCAGAGCAAAAAAAAAAAAACCCCAAAAAAAAACAAACTTCTCACGACCAAACAGAAAATAAAAATAGAGGAAATAAATAACCACAACTGGAATTGCTGAATGTATGGGAAAGGAAGAAACAGATCTACGCAAATTTCGTTATGCATATCACTCTATGATTTAATAGCTGCGCTCCAGCTCATTTAAATATATTTATATTTGGATGGATTTAACATATATTCATATATATCATACACACACATAATCTACATTTATATCTTTAAATAACGATAACATGATGGAAGACTCTGTTTGGATGAGTATTTGGCAATGGAAGTTGTCGTTTCCCCTCTGAGGTCTAGACAAACCATCAGGGATCACATATCACATAAGAACATTTTGGAGAGAGTATTATGGAACAGTATACATTTCTCATCATTTTATATATAATGATTCATATCAGTTGAACACTTAAACGTCTTTATAGGTTATGAACGACAAACCATGATCATAAATCTGAAAACTTTTCATGAAGTCCAAACACCTATTTATCAAACCGAATAATGGCATTCATTCAAACAGTGATGAATAGGCCCGTTTCTTTGGTAGCTTGACAAAAAAAAAGAAACAGACATTATGCATCATCAATTGCACAATAGTGAGTCTGATATCACAGAAAAGTTAAAGCGGGTAAATTCTTAAGCAGAGAACTACCAGATCCAATACATAATGTAACATAGGAGGAACTACTGGTATATGCTATTGAACGGTAAGCCTTTGATCAAATCTATTAAATACATGTATACTATATAATCATAATCTGGAAGATTGTTCCACCCAAGCCGCTTATCTGAGATCCAATAGAGAGTATAACACATTCCCAGTGGGCACAGAACGTTGCATCAACGTTGACAACCTGCTGATATTATGTTGATGATGTTGATCAACCTGTCTTCAACACCTTTTCAATGATTCTATATTTTAATGTTGTCAACCAACACCATTTCAACATCCAATCAACAGTTGACATATCAATGTTGAAATATTTTTTTCAATTCAATGTTGACTCAACATTGATTTTTCAATGTTGAATCGACAATATTGATTTCAATGTTGATTCAATGTTGATTCAACATAGACATGTCAACAAAGAATGCCCTAACAAATATCAACGTTGTTTCAACATCATATCAATGTTGTGTCAATGTTGAATCAACATAGAAATACAAACGTTGAATCAGCGCTGATGGTTAGATGTTGAATCACAGTTGATTTTGATTATGTTGTGTCAACTTTCAAATTCAACTATATTTCAAGCCTTTATCAACTGTTGATATGCAAACATTGCAAATGTTGTTTCAACGCTGAATCAATGTTGATGTGCCCAGTGGGTTATGCTATGTGTTATCTAATATCACGACTGGCCTTTAACCCGTTAAGGACTAATACTGGTATCTCTAGGTTCATGATGTAGAAATACAGGTCTGTGCTTCATCAGTACTTCATTACTGCATCATGCCTTCTATGCTGAAAGAGTGTATCAAACCAGTAAGCTCGACATGATGCATAAATACAGCAATGGCGAGTTATTCACCGAGGCTGCATTCATACAGCATGAAGACAAACTAGCATAATTAATACTCCATATCACCCTTAAAGGGTTAGTATTCCTTGCCTAAACCTGGTTTGCCTTAAGTGACATAAAAGATTTAAGTTCATCGGAAAGATTGAGTTTACAGAAATCGTCTTGTTTTATGCCAATCTCTAACAGTAGCTGCCGACAAAGGACCTTGAGGGAAGGCAACAGTGGCATCAGATGAATCTTAACACATTTCTTGCCCTTATTTCCCTTCGACAACAAAGCCATTTTCCTGCATCCTGGAAAGAAAATGGGCAGAGTGTATGGTGGGCAGTCGTTATGGCAAAGTGATGCTAGGCTCGCTTCAGTGCGACCCCGCAGAGTGAGGGAGTCACTATCGAGTATATATGTACGATACAAGAATTCATGACCATACCCCAAGTACTCAATAACCTGAACTATAAGCCCAGTACCATCTTCAGTATGTATCATTTGGAGGGAGGTTTCACCATCAATATCATAGAAGTCTATTGGTTGGGATTTCAGACTTGTCCCAGTGTTTAAGCAAAATGTCTGAATCTTAGGAGCCTGGTCAAGTCCTAACATTACGACTCTGGATCGCTGGTATCGAGGATCAAATGAAAAAGCTGGTGGAATCCCAGATGGCCCTTGGAAAGTGCGTATAGGTAGCCATAACACTGTATCGTAAAGTATGACTTGCGTGGTACAGTCTAGGTAGTGTAGATCAGATCCTGAGAGGACTCCAACGACATATCCAAGTATCGTCCGGTCCCTGCTAAATTCACAACTAAAAACTTCGACATGTGATACCTGATCTTTACAAACTACTGGTATCACACCGATAACTTGCTTCCCAATATCATCACAGAACAGGAGAACAAAAGTAAACTCTCCCTTGACAGCCCTATCTTTGGTTAGTGTCGCAACCATAACACCATCCCCTTTGAAGGCCCAGCGGTCTGATAACACATATCCCTTATCTAGTAATTCAGGCAAACTCGCTGATGTCCGGTAGCTGTATTTCTGCAAGCCCTTGTGTGTCTTGATAACAATTTCTCTTGGTTTTTTGTCCAGTATGAGAGAGTGCCCTTGAGTACATGTTCGCCACTGGTCTGCTTCGAAGCTCTCCTCTGACAATGGCTCGTGAACTTCATGACCTGCCATATGTGCTATGATTCTGGAAAAGCAAAAGAAATGATGGTTAACAGGAGTGGTGTTCACATGATACCCAGGGTCTTTAGGCCTATAGTCACTATTGACAGGTTGGAGTGCAGGGCAGATCATGTTGCTGATCACAGAAAATCTGATCCAGTCAGCCGACTATCCAGTCAGCCAGCTGACCAGAGACAGCCTGATCCTGTCAGCTGACTGACCAGAGACAACCTGATCTAGTCAGCTGACTGACCAGAGACAGCCTGATCCAGTCAACCAGCTGACCACAGACAGCCTGATCCAGTCAACCAGCTGACCACAGACAGCCTGATCCAGTCAACCAGCTGACCACAGATAGCCTGATCCAGTCAACCAGCTGACCACAGACAGCCTGATCCAGTCAACCAGCTGACCACAGACATCCTGATCCAGTCAGCTGACTGATCAGAGACAGCCCGATCCTGTCAGCTGGCTGACAACAGACAGCCGATCCAGTCAACCAGCTGACCACAGACAGACTGTCTCTGGTCAGTCAGCTGACTGGATCAGGCTGTCTCTGGTCAGTCAAGATGGGACTGCAAACGGTCTGCCTCGAACATCTGACTGAGACATCTGATCGGATCAGAACATATCAAACATTTTTGATCCGTTCTGACTGGATCGGATGGACATCCCCGCACACAGGGGCTTTCCTTAACTATGGTAGTACGGGTACTGATCCAGTCAGATGTCTGAATCAGTCAGTTTGCGGATTGACTGACCATAGACAGCCTGATCCTGTCGGCTGACTGACCAGAGACAGCCTGATCCAGTCAGCCAGCTGAGCACAGATCCAGTTTGCAGCTGAGCATAGACAGTCAGCCAATCGACCACAGACAGTCTGATCCATGTGACCAGAGAGGCCAATCCAGTCTGCCAGCTGCCACCACAGTCAGGCTGATCCAGCCAGTTCAGTTAATGTCTGCAAGCAATAATAGACTCAGTCAGGATTACAATGCCCAGTTCTTTATTTTAATAGGCCCTAGGGTTCTATAAAACTCAGGTTTAACTTTAAGTGATTTATCAAAATAAGGATGTGTATTCTGGTGACATCAGAATACCGGTACACATCGTTGATGCCAACTTTTGTGATTTGAAGAATCTGGAGAGTCCCACTGTAGTACTGGTACATGTATCTCCTATGAGCCTATAATGAGGAATAGATCTAGAGGCTGAATCGTTATCTTGTCAGGTGATAAGGCTGAAAGTGATGCCCCTTATTCAATATATCATAGTGGATCACACTGTACAAGAAGATGTCAGCTGATGCAACCACTCTCCACCCATCCCCTGTCAGAATACAAGTTCAGACTCAGTGGGTGTGTCTGAAAAGCTACACCACCATTGGTAGAACACCGTCCTTGACCCTATTATATATAATTATAATAGCCAAGCCCATGTTTTGTTTTGACTGGTGTCCAAACTACGCGTCAAAAGAAGGAAGCCTTTTAGAAACGTACAACGGATTTTACTAGTATTTTCAATCGATACACATGCCACATAATTATCACTTTAATTCCTCCATATAACTTGCTGTGATTTGGGGACATTTTCAATACACTCATGCCATGGGACACTGACTGGTGCACCCCCTTGAAGGCTTGAGTTTTGACTTGATTCGTGGCTTGAGCCTTGATGGCGGGCAAGTTGATCAGGTGTAAACCAATTTATCTCAGATCTTAATGTAGTTAGATCTACAAGTTATATCATTACGTCTCCAGAATCTAGAATACATCAGGAGCACCATGGTTGATTAGTAGGTGCCAATGATAGGAGGTTTGACATGAAACATAGAAAAAAGCTGCCTTGTTCACTCACCACAAACCGTCTGTTGCTGGCTTCCTCAGTAGTTACTGAAGTTACATCTTTACACTCTAGATGGTGCCAAAATTGGCTTTTGCTGCCATCTCGCGGCTGATAGTTGTTATCCGGTAGTTCCCGCCCTATTTAATAGGCTGTGTTCAATTAAATTGAACACAGGCTAGTCTATATGTTACGCCGGGATGTTACACTATAATCTTACTTACTTATTGATGACAGTAAGCCTACAATTGAGGAGTTAACTAATTAACCACTTTAATTATGTCAAGTTATTTATTGCCAGATTTTGCAAAATGACCATCCAAAAATCAGATACCGGTACGTGCGTGGAATGACACTTTTTTTCTTTTCTTTTTTTTTTTTTTTATTATTATTATTAGGCCACTCACTAAATACAGAGTGTTCTGCCTGGACCTAGATCTATTTCAAGTAGATCTACATATTTGAATTTCCCATATTTAGTTTTGACACCCTATTGTGATTGTTATTGGGTTTTGGTCCCCCTCCAAGGGGCCCTTTTTCAAAATGCCCCCCCCCCTATATCTAACAAGCCCCCCCCCCCCACCTGGCAATAAATGACTCGGCCCCTATATAAAGACAGTAAGACGAGCACATACAGGCCTGGTTTGATTACCTTAAAGTCTCTCATATAAGCCGCACCCTTGTATAAACCGCCCCCCTCACCGTTAAACACAGCCATAATATTACATACTGGTACTGGTATGCCACATCTGTTGCCTGAATATTGCACTTTTTGCTAGTACCGGTACTGTTCTACAGTGCCAAATACCCTCCTACAAGTCGCACCCCTTCTATTGGCTGATCCTATAACCCTCTTTTTGATTTGGGTTCTGGTACGAGCCACGGAATCTACAGTATGGTAGTCAGTGAGCCCATATCTCTAGTCCTTGAAGATCTACCTGTGTAGCACACAGCCTGTCACCTTAGACTTGACTGACATCTAAGCAGCCAGCGACCAGTTATGCACTTGGGTGTATTCACCCAGTAAACAAGTAAGACATTAAAGGTGTCCAATTGTAAACAATTGGGGGAGATGATAGAAATTACAAACATTCCCCCAGCCATGACTGCCAGAGGTCCCAACCCACCCGCACACATAAAATGAGAAACACCACTTCACCCAACCCCCACCCCCCCCCCAAAAAAAAAAGAGAAATGAATAAATAAAGATAAGAAGGGAAAAAAGAAACATGAGTGTACATGTATATGTAGTAAGGTATGACGACCCATTTCGTTTTTGGGACCTAACTCTTTCAAAACCTGTTTATTAAACGAGGCAAGGGCTTTTGACACCACCTTTCTGACCTCTTGTCTACTAGCCCTTAGCCGAGTTTCTTATGATTACCAAGTTTCAATTGCTATTTTGGCCTCTAGCAGATTACATGCACCACCAAAAAACTATTCCATTACACAGCATATGCCCTATCACACCCTTCAAAGACCCCATGAGTCATATCTCTATTTACATGAAAATCTTTTGATAAATGATGAAAAAAACATTTCATGGGGTATGCTTTTCTTATATTTAGATTCCAAGAATTTGCATAGACCATCAAAACCTGTCATTTAGCCCTATTTCTGTTACAACTGAACCCCCAAAAATTAGTCATATAGTGAGACAAAAAGTAAGACAAAGCTATCCATGTAATAGAATTTACATTTAAGGTGTACTTTGATGGCTGTGACATGGTAATTACTGTTGGTTTTTTTTTCCTATGGAGAAATGCATGGGATTTAGGGCTCTTTTTACCCTAAATAAAAGGGAAATCAAACTGTCTTTAACCCCACTTATAGACAGATTTCAGATTTTTTAGAAGAGGAGGGCATAGAGTAGGTATGGGGGCAGTGCGTGCCATGGTTATCTGGGCAAATATCTTTTGATATACCGTAATCTCCCGCGTATAAGACGCGTCCTCTAGGCCAAACAAATGCATTGTGAGTCTTATAGGATTTCTTCAAGTTGGGGGTGCGTCTTATACGAGGGGTAATTTTACTATAGAAATGTACTAATCTTACAAATTCCATCCTTAAAATGTGCGTCTTATACGCAAAAATGCATATGCTGAGTTTGGGGTGCGTCTTATACGCGCAGCGCGTCTTATACGCGGGAGATTACGGTAGTTGATTTTGAAGGCCTTCCAATTTGGTTTATTGATAGGTTTAATTCCAAGATTCTCTCATAGACAAAACATTAGTCTTGCATTGGAGTTGAATCTAGGTGAGTACATAGAGGAGCCTAGTAGGTTTCTCTATGGTAAGTATCAGCAGTGAGATAGCTGGGCCCTTTAAGAAGATTTGCTTCCAATCATTTCCCATGGGAAAGGAAGGAAATGTAACAAGTAATTATAACAAGGTCACATCACCTTGGCTACACTGTCTGTGATGTTAATTGTAGGATCAACAATGACTGTCTATGGATGGATGGATGGATGGATGGGACTATGGGACTATGGGGGTCGGGACGGGGGTCGGGACGGGGGGTACTCAGGCATGCCTCAATACTCAGAGCTGTGCTGGTAGTTGTGTTGGGAGGGGGAGGAAGACTATCAAGCAGCTAAATGTGTCCTTAATGACATAGTGGGAAAGTCATGGGCAAGTCATCAAGCCTAGGCTCTGTACCCTTGCCTCGTTTCCTTTCTGTCTCTCCAAGACATACTCTCGACTCAACTGTTTTAAAATAAACGCTCTCTTGTTTTTCCTATGCTTATAATACCTCATTGCAGTCAAACAATGAAAATGCATGTTATCCAGTCATTGAGGTGGGAAAATGGGGTTATGGAATTTATCTCTAATAAACAATATACACCGAAACCCGCTGGCGCTCTCCATGCCTAGTGGCCGCTAGCGCCTTCTGAATCCGGGCGCTGTGAGATACGGACGTAATAAACAATGTTGACAAGGTAATTTAGAATGGCTATCTCTACTAAAATCATATAAGATAAACATTCTCATGTAAGATAAACAATGCTGCTATTTAATTAGAAATGATAATAGACAGTGGCCAGACACTGCTTTGGGTAGGCCAGACAGTGGGGGGAGGGGGGGGGGGTTCATTTCCGTGGGTCTTTAATAGGTTACGTACAGACGGCCAAGTTACCCTTACCAAAAATAGTAATTTTGAGGTAAAAAAAAATCGTAATTTGAGGTAAAAATTCGTAATTCTCTGTACCAAAACTCGTCTATCTTAAAACAAGAGAAATCTACTTTAAATACATACAAACACATTCATATGACATCTAAATAAATATGGTACAACATATTTAGAAGCCCTTATAAATGCACAGATATTTCTGGTTATTATAACTTTTCTTCTAACCTTTCTACTAAACATAACACCCTTTCCCATACAAAAAGTATTATAGCTCGACTACCCAAAAATCGTAATTTTGGCATCTAAAATCATAATGGTCGTGACAGGGGTGGAAAATCGTAACAATTACGAAAAAAATTCGTAACACTTGGCAGCTCTGTGTTATACGGCACATGGCTATTGTATTATTGACCAATGGGAGGCATCCCTGGCATAAACTGTGGAGTCGGGGGCTGAAGGTGTTAGTCATTGTGGAGTCAGGGTCTAATGGCGGCCCCCAGCTGATAATGGCTATGTGAGCTATACATGTAGCCTTGTGAAACAAGCCAGTTTCCCATCAGAATAGGACCCAGTTTGATATGAGAATAGGCATATGCAGTGAGGTGGCACTGTCTAGTGAGTATTGAAAGAACTAAGTCCCACCAGCTAAACACAGGCCCTATCTGTGCACTACCTATTGCAAAAACGGTCAACTAATTTCAGAGAGAAAAATCTTTTCAACCAATCACAGCACAGCAATAATTCAGTGCAGAACACCAACATATTATGCAAATGAGCTTTGTATATTAGTCTATGGTAAGATGGAGACGATCTTCTATTCTATCTCCTAGCATAAATTTCTGATAATAAAGAAGGGTATTGATAACAGATCGTCTCCATAAAAACCTAATCTTATCTCAAGTTGAATATGATGGCCCCGTAGGTTCATCGTAGAACCTACTTTATCTCAAGTTGAATACGACAGCCCTATAGGTTTGACAAAGAACCTCCGTATAACACCACCCAGTGTGATAACCCTTCCCCATATCACACTGCCAGGGAAAACGTCCAAAATGGTCAAATAACTGATGATAAAATCATTTCTAATGCCAAATGAATGGAATTTTGAACATATCTGACTAAGAGAACTTGAGATAAATACAAAGGAGCACTTGAATTGGTCATCACTGAGGATTATCACATGAGGCAAAGCCAAGTGTGATCACCCTCAGTGCTGACCAATTCTCGTGCACCTTTGTATAAGTATCACCCCCCCCCCCAGTGTTATAACCATTACCCGTATCACACTGCCAGGAAAATCATCCCAAATATTCATTCAACTAATGATAGTCATTTCTAATGGCAAATAAATAAATTTTTGAACATTTCTTACTTAAAATATTCGCCTTGTGTGATAAATCTCAGTGGTGACCAATCCTCGTGCACCTTTGTCGATATATTAATTTTCTTTATATATTTCCTTAGAATAAAATATCCATAAACTTTGTTTTGAATATCTTTATTTTCTATGATCATATTAAGAAAAGCATTATAACAGTAGGTACAACTTAATCACACTCTTCAATTCATAACATATCAACTTGCAAATCCCTTTGCACTTGCATCCATTTTATACATTTGGTGAAATTCTGTAAGGAACTTTACCGCATCTCTCATTCAGGACTTTCATACATTAAAGTTTCAAGAAAATACTCATTCCTTTCTGGCTTTCCCATTTACTGAAGATATACATTTTCAATGTACAACTTTTTACATACAAATCCTTCATGGATTCCTTAAGGTCGAAGTGTGTTAGGTTTTAACACACATGATAGCCTGGCACCTCGCCGACAACACCAATTTGAACCATGTTTTCCCATATTTGTATTCCATATAAAGATACTGTTTAACTAAGTGACTGCATCTTCAGAATGGATTATGCTTGCTGATTAATTTTCACTTTGATATATCTTGGCTGAAATGATAATGGGTTCCTTCGTGACTGTCAGATAAGCACCAGATTATAGTATATACAAGTCCATCCCTTTCTGTTATTATCAATTATATTGTGTATCCTTATGTAATGTGCGTGCACAGTGTACCCAACTCAACCCTTTAAGGACCACAGGATGACTCAAAGTACTGCATTGGTGCATCATGCTAACCCTTAGGGACTTATACAAGATACATGCTATGCCCAGGCCCTCATATAGAATACCGTATTCGAGATAATAAGCGCCCCTCCTCTATTAAGCGCCCCTCCCCCTTTTGGGGACTTTTTTTCAGACTAGAAAAGGACCAATTTTTCACGATTTTAGGGTCAGTTAAACTCTTAGCAACTGGAGGGCCATACAATATTTTTTTAAAGCGCCCCGGGCGCTTATTACGTCGAATACGGTAAATGCACAATACATGCGGGAGTTGAGGCAATGTGCAGTCCTTAGAACAATTGAATTGTAATCCATTATTTCCCAATAAGTATTGTTTCTAATGATCTGCTATCTAAATATTTATCAAATATCTACATTAGATTTTTACACTTTCCTCATACTGAATCTAAGATATTTTCTATCTACAGGCACTAACTGTAATCACTGGGTTCAAGCCTCAAAGTCATTGACTGTTCAAATCGTCTATATATACATTCAAGAAGCAATCACGGTGCTGTAAGCTTATATTAAAGTCTATCTCTTGGACCATGACTCAGTCCATATTCATATAACGCCACACAGCATTTCAAGCTTATGCCACCTTTTCTTGCAAAATCACAATACCCCCCCCCCTCTCACACATGCACACTCCTTGATATGCTATCACGTGCTCTCGCTGCAATATACTGCACTGATAACAAGATGCAGGGTAGGTGGGAACCGACAAAGATGCCAACTTTATCCAGTTTCCTATTACTGTCTCTGTCAGCCTATACTGAATACTCCCATTACATATGGCAGTTTAACGGACCCAGAGACTCCCAGCGTACTGTCACTCCGGTGCTACGGTCAACGCTCTTTAGTCGTATGGTAGCATGACTTCTCTGCGTTCTCCACAAGGAGTTCGGGGCTTTATTAACTTCGTCATGGCTTGTCCAGGATGGGGCGGTTCTCACTGTGGGCATAGGGTCTACCAAAAGGGGCACCTGTAGAAATGATAAAAGGATTTTTTAGTTTAAATTTGTCTTTATTGTCTCGACACAAGGCTTCTAAACACATGTTACATAGTAGAACACATACCCATCGTTCATTTAAATCTGTATCAAAGAGTCATATATGGGTAGTAGATAATGTTTAGAGACAACTGACATCATCCTATAAGACAACAAATGGTTGTATGAGAAGCTATAAACCAATATATCTGATCTAAAACATGCTGTCAGTGAGTGGATATTGCGGTTTTATCATTTTCAGAAGTCTATGTGGGTGTGTTTTGCCACATATGGCAGACACAGCGAAATTTAAAATGATGTATTGTACCCACTAGGTATGGATCTAATAAGAGAGTAATGAATGGGCTAACGGGCACCAAATTCAGTGTATCGTAGCCCATTCCTTACTGTCTTTATTACATGATTAATCAATAAATATTCAATAGAATATCAATAAAAACAAGTTGAAAACAAAAATCCTTCCCCAAGACTCGAAGCCTGCCATAGTGTGTGTACACGACCGGTACACACAGCTAGGCGCCCGGCAGCCTTTGGTTTGGTCTGAACGCGTCCCGCAGTACCGTATATCCTCGTGTTAGCGCCTGGTCAATTTGCTACTTAGTAAGGAGGTTTAGGTAATAGACAGTACTAATACAAGCCTGGCCATATAAACGGGGAAAAATGGTATGTAGCTATGGGTCAGTCGGAAAAAAAAGATTCGCCTGGACCGGGACTCGTCCCTCCTACCTCTAATGGCTGAGCGCAATGCGCTAACCACTAGACCACCGCGTCTCACACCTGGGCGCCTGTCTCGGCTTGGCTTGCTTTGAATGCGTCCTGTGGTTAAGTATACATGATCGGTACACACACCTCGGCGCCCGGCTAGGCTTGCTTTGGTTTTGTTTGGTTCTAGCTGACCACTTCTCATCAGTCCCTGTGGCACAATGCATAGGGAGTTGGATATGGGATCTGAGACTGCAGGTTCGACCCCTACCCTGGCCATGAAAATTTCGGGGGGTTTAACATGTAACAAGTGACATGTTAGGACATGTGACATGGACAAGGAGTGCTGATATCCTGAATATCAGCACTCCTAGGAGTGCCGATATCCAGGATATCAGCACTCCTAGGACCTGCAATATCAACAGGTATCAGAATGGGAATATCCTGAAAAAGCACCTAAAATCACAGACGTCGTGTAATAACCTCTAATATCACTTACCATCCGATGTAACATTGACAGAGGTTCTCGTGAGATGTCGCCAGCTGGATCAGCAACTCCACCTGGCGGGCCACGTCCACACTATCCTCCGATGGAAAGTCGTTACCTGGCGGGGAAAAAAGACAGAACACAATGTTACCTCCATTCTCAGTAGAGAATGCATTGTGCATCACAGCGCTGCAAAGTTGGCCTCCAAATGACTCTTTACTACAGGGAATCCTAGTGGACCAAATATTTCTGACTGTGCCCCCCCGCCCCCTTGACTACCCCTTGATGTATCCGGACAGTGCAATGCTGGTCCACCCTTGTCAAGAGTGCATCGACTCGACAAAGTCATCATGATGCATAAATGCAGTTTTTGTGGGTTACATGTCAGGGTTACATCCAAGAGTCATATACAACAATAGACATATGTAGCATTTAACCATTCAAGGGATACTTCATGTTTTATTACATTATCAATGCAGCCCTAGTGAGTCTGAGTTCCATATACCCATGCCAGGGGGCGTGACCTACCTCTACTATATATGCAAGCTGCACTCCCATTAATAGGAGACCCAGCGCAGCTGCACTAACGCTACAACCTATACCTTAAGACTCTGTACTGTACAATATGCTGGAATAAACACCTTTACTGCAAAATGATCATATCTATATAACTAATAATCACAGACTACCAAGATATGAAAATAGGGCTGACATACTGCATTTATACATGAAGACACCATGGCCTGTTGATTAACCAATGCACTTAGCACTTAAAGGCCGAGTGGGGTTGATTATGGGCGAGAACCTACCTGTTAGTTTGTCACGTACACGGTGAACAATGTTGATTGCACGCTTGTTGAGTGCTTCAGGCTGGCTTCCGGGTTCTGTAATTTAAGGTTGGCCTTAGTTATGTTTCATTGATCCATCTCATAATAGCCCCCCCCCCCCAAAGCTGGTGATTCAAGTAAGGAAAAGCTGTATTTGGATGTGGGGCGAGACAAAAAAAAGAAGTCACCCCTATCCAGCAACAGGACTTTAATAAGCCTGTGATTTCTCAAGAAGATAAGGCAATAAGTTTCAACGCAACGAAAAAAAATAAGTATGTGATTCAAATCAATAGGTGTTTTTTAAAGAAGAAAAATAAGGCCAAAAATAAACACTTCATTGAAAGCCCTCGCCTTTCCACTATGTCACTAAAGAACTTTCCAATAAACTTGTACTTACCGATTGTGGGGTCGTCGCCAGGAGCCTTCTTGGGCTTATCCAAGTCCACGTTTGAGAGGGAATCTGTTATTCATAATATGAAGCGAAGATCAAATTATTCATTGATATTTGTACCACCGATAGTATTATTCTTTTCATTCAAATATGGTAGTGTGTAAGTTATATATACAGGCTCCTATATTATACACCAAAAGCACACATTTGTACTGTAGCTATCAAATGGCTCGCAAAAAGTTTTAAGTATTCAGGGGGGTGGTTGGTGGAAAGGAGAACGATCTAGACTTAAAGATGGGATAAATGATGTATACATAAATACTGTGTGTCATTTCATATAGGGGACAGGTGGATCTATCTAGGCCAATGATGTCGGTCCAATCAGCCCGCTAAAACCACCACCCCTCTCCCTTATTTTTTAAAACGACCACTCGCTAAACACAGTCAAGTTTTATGATATAACAGTGCCAGAGTGAATTATAATTACGGTGGTTATGTTTAAATTGGTGCTGAGCATACCTACCACGATGCTCCTTCATGGAATTTAGAAAATAGGGATAGAGTATGTTTTATCCCATCTTTAAAACTTAAGGGCTCCATAGCGCTTTAGTGCATGATGCACTTTCATCATCACTAGCCTTATGACATCATGCCTTCCTTAAGAGGTCAAATAAAGTACCGTAAAACCCAGCGTATATAAGCCAGACCCGCGTATAAGCCAAACCTGACTTTGTGGATTGCTTTGAAAATTTAAAAGATCCATAAAAATGTTATTAACCAAAGAAATTTCAAAATTCAAAAAGCTATGCCCCCCCCCCATCCCATGTCAATAAAAATGTTGGGGGAAGCTATGGAAAGGCGCTACAGCTACCTACTCTTAACCCTGCCCGTGTGTCTGAAATGGTTTATAAGCTGCAGGCAGTGCAGCTCATACGCGGGGTTTTATGGTATGTATATCTAAGAAGGTAACTTTGGCGCTGACCTGCTTGGTCTCCACTGGCAGAGTAAGCTTCATGCTTACTACGCTTGTCTTTGGTATTGGCTACAAACAGACACGGAAAGGAAGGAAATACAAATAAAAACTCAAGAAAGTGCGACATAAAACAACATGTACAACTGGAGCAGTGCTATACCAACTACAAGCCACATGGATGTTCCGGCTGATAAATCTGCTTACATATGACTACTGATAAAAAAGAAAGTTCACAAAGCATTTGCTACATCTGAACTGTTCTATGATGTATAAAACAGATTTAAATCTAAAAATATTTCACTATAACTTTGATTAGAAATATATTGTTAACACAATAACTGAATATACAAATCAATGGGTCTACAAATATTTCTCGAACCTACAATTATACATCTTAAATTTTGTTATTCAAAGAAGGGTTTACTCATAAATGTCTACCTATTCTATGCATGAATATTCAAGGGTTGAAATCAAATAGAAAGTTTGTCTGACCTTTCCCGTCCATGAGTCGCCAATTGAATAGCGGGTCGTAGACGAAAGCCTCCAAGACAGCCATGATGCTGTCTTTGTTATTTCGAAGCACCGCCATGACACTTTGACACGTCTTCCGATAGTTACCATCAATACCAGTTACCTAGCGACCATATGAAAAAAATCAACTTTAGAATTAATATCCTCCAAATTGCCAGCAGAATATTTGGTTATACATTCATGTTATCTGATTAAACATTACAAAAAGTCATCTGATATTTTGATAATTTCTGTCAGAGAAATCAGTTAAAATAGCACCCTACCTCCATGGCATTGATCAGCATGCGAGTTAACCGGAAAGGTATTTTCTCTGGAAACTTCTCTCGGGTCATAGCAACTTCAAAACAATCTCCAAAGTCAATGTGGACAATCTTTCCACTCATACGGTCCAACATCAGGTTGGATGGATGTCTGAAAGGCAAAGTTTACTTTGTACAAGTAATCAAATCATATCCTTTGATGATGAAAACCAAGGCGCTATTGAAGCACTATATGAAGTTCTGCTCTTTCGTTAATGAAGTACTTTATATAACCTTGCCAAGGCCATTTAAGGTGTCTAAGTGTGCATATGGATTCGGCCCTGGATTTTTAAGATCACACCATCCAAAATCAATAGCCTGATTATTCAAGGAGGAATTATTCAAACTAATCTGAATCCTAACCTGTCACCCAGGCCCAGCACATAGCCCACCATGGACATGACCGCCAAAGACCGCGCATAGTTTGTTCGCCGGTCAAACCACACTTCTGAACTGGGCGACTTGATCCACAAGATCTTGGCGAGATCGTCACCTTGAATGTGTTCTAGCGCATGCTCAAACACTTCCACTTTTTGCATCAACGTCAGGTGGTCATAGTCAGGAGCCATCTGGGAATATACAGTAAAGATTGTGTACAACATGAAGCAACAGCAGGCAAAATTGAACTCTTTAAGCTTTTAAGTTACCTAAATTGGACATCCAATGTGGTCAAGTAAAGAACGTGGTCCGCGTTTTGCAATACAGAGTTACTCAGGAAATGTGAAAATCACCATTACCGTATTCAATAATTACCATTACCGTATGTAATAAGCGCCCAGGGAGCTTTAAAAAAAGTATATCTATAGTACTCCAGTAGTTAAGAAATTTGAGCTATTTCTTGTCTGAAAAAAAAAAAACAACAACCAATAAAATATGATTTGGTTTGGTTTGGTTGATTTTACCTTCACTAATAGTAGTTAAAACTTATCAGAGTTTCTGTGTTTGATCGCATACTGCATAATGTAAAAGCATGGATAATGATGATCTAAACATAAATTCATACCCTGAGCATGATTCGGTGTTCAATGTTCAGCAGGATCTTCTTTTTGTCGCGGTAGTCACGGATCAGTGAGTGAAGTGTGTCTGTGTCTGGAACCCACCCGATCAAACCAGAGTTTGTCGATAATGGAATGACAGAGAATCGGTGGATCCTGTGAAAGGAGAGAAATGAAAACTTTTATACACAAGGATGTTCATACTGAAAATATCAGTTGCTGGTATTTTATATGGAGATAGTATTCCTCTTTTTCATGTCTTTTTTTTTTCATGCTGATAGGAAACACAAAGTAAAATGATAATTACGTGAGGTTTCGCCTGAATGTCTCAGCATTCCGCAGAAGAAGTGAGTTTATGAGACCAAAGAGCTGCATGACACGTTCGTCTTGTCTTAGGTCCTCATGCCCCTTCAGAAGGAACATGTACTCGTGACCATTACAACCTGAAATAAAAACAGTATTGTTGATGGTATCCACATGTATTAACCCATATATTAGCAGTGGGTGAGCGAGTGAGGGATTGCGTGACAAGAGTGGGTGATAGAGTGAGTGAGTGACAGATTGAGTGATATAGTGAGTGAGTGAGTGAGTGACAGATTGAGTGAGTGAGTGAGTGAGTGAGTGAGTGAGTGAGTGAGTGAGTGAGTGAGTTAGTTTTAACAGCTAAGGTGATATTTATGGCAAGAAAACTAGATTACACTTCACTTTTACAAACAAAAAACATTGTGTCCATGTCTGTACATACAGATATCAGACATCCTGTAGGAGAGGATAGGAAAGGTAAGCCAAAGAGATGAATATGTGTGTCTGCCCACACTTATGGAGACCAGACACCCAGAGAGGACAGAAAAGGAGGGCATAGACCCCTTTAAAGGTGGGAGTGAGTGAGTGCGTGAGTAATAGATGTTATATTCATGACGAGAACCACATTACACAATTTCAATTTGAGGGATTCTGTCAGTACCTGCACATATGTGCACCACACACATGAGAGTGGATAGGAAAGAGGAGAAATAGACCCTTTTTTAAGTGGGCTAGGGAAGCCCTTTAAAGGTGGGCTAGGGAGGCCGAATAATAGCAGTTAATACTGAAAACATCCAACAGAGCGGAGTGTTGCACTCACCAAAGATGCCAAACTTGCGAGGGCGTTGTTTGGAGTTGATGACGGCTAGCGTGCTCTGTACCCGCTGGATGCGTACAATGGGTTTGTTGGGTTCATACGTTCCCGGGACGGCCAGCTCCAGGTTGTGAGACATGAGGAGTTTAGGAGACACATACTGCAACTCTAATGACGTAAGCTGTAGGAAAATAATGATTGGAAATGCACTAAATTTGTTGTATTTGGAGCTACTAATTTCTCAAACGTATGCTATGCATAGAATCCATATCTGAAGATTGTAGTACCTGCGTATAAACTAAAACTTACATATAGAGGTTTTTTTCAGTAAAAGTCTACTATACCTGAGGCAGCTGTTTCGATATACGTCTGAAGACATGGTAATAGAGGTCCCAGGCCTGCGTAAGGTCCTTGACGTTACCTGACCGCTTGTACTTCCGGCACCACTCCTGTGCCTCATTCAGGTCCCGGCCGTACGCCTACACAAAGAAAAACAAGGTTGAGTTTTCATTTTATGTAATAGTTTGATAAGTTCTATTAGTTTCTTGGTTTCACCAAAATACACAAATAACGCAGGCTTACAAGGTAAATTAGCAAGATATTTGGTCTGTGAACTTTGGTTGCCTTGAAATTCTCCTCTCGGTTCTGCTGATGAAGATCAGGTTTCAATAGCATAAGGTTGTTCAAAAAGCTTGTACCTGGTTAAATGAGGTCTCCTTGAGTGTCTGTGCACCTCTCTCCATCATGTTATGTAGTGGTTCGAGGGTAGCGAACATCCCTTGTACATTGCGCTCACCAAAGTAGAGCCGCGATGCCTCCTCTAGACCTTCATGCCATAACTCGTGCCAGAGGATGGCCACACGGATCAACTCCTCACTCACCTGTAGGGAGTAGCATCATAATAGCATTAGTAAAGTCATAGAGGTTACATACAGGTAGCTTCTTGACAATTCATTTACCAAATCTTCATCCAGTGACCAATAACACTTAATAGTCCTTGATTATCAGTGCTTATACAGCTAAGGAAGCTAGCATAGCTTTACTCTTTTTATTTTACGAAGTCCATTATACAGATGAGTTATCACATATTACTTACCAGCATGGCTTGCTGTACGAGTGTATTGCTGTGTTCACACATGTTTTTGAGCACCTTGTTGGCCGCGGCATGGCGGGCAGGGATACTCGACTTGCTGGCTACGGTCAGTGGGTAGATAAGGGCCTGCGGGTGCTGCTTGCCGATGTCGATCAGCAGCTGATGGATTAGTCGACCCACATTGGTACGTGGTGTGTCTATCCGAGCAATCAGTTGTGGGATCACCTGTAAATCAAGTCTCTTTAATTTATTTACTTCTAAAATTCCATTGATCAGTTTCAATTTCTTTGATATGGTCGCTGTAGATTTTACCTATGAAACAGCTATATTCAAAGGCTTATTTTATCTAAATCCATTTTTAATACCAGTATTCATTACCTGTAACCAGTTGTCGATTTGGATATTCTTGATCCCTTCACTGAGAGCCTCGTAGACCTCCTGCCACTGGCCGTAGTCGAACCATATTGTTAATAATCGAAGGGTGTCCTGAAGCGAGCTTCCTGATGATAATGCTATGGACTGGAAGAAACCCTGAATGGCCGGCTTACAGTACATTTGTAATTGGACTAGATTTCGCTCCTTCTCTTGTCGGCTGCTTGGAGCTGGCTCTGCTTCTCCTGAGGCGGACTGTGATTTGGTTGCGTCACTCGGGGTAGATGTCGCGTCCATGGCTGTGCGTTGTTGTTTGTAGAATAGTACGGCTTCGTAGTTCATATAGGCCCATGCATGCCATGCCTGTTAATGAAGCATTGTGTAAAGTATGGAATAAAGAATAGTGTGGAGGAAATATAAAAGAGGACATGTATGAGCAATGCAGAGTTGAGTGAAAAATCATTCAATAAAAGTTGTTTTCTGAATAGATAATACAAATACAAGTAAATGTTTCCAGCTTATCAACTGTAAAAGGCAAAACCTACCTTGTACCAGTCTTTGTCATGTTCAGTTGCAGCTTTGTAGTATTCTAGCACCTGGAAAAATATCAAGCATATGATTTACCTGTAGCTAGTATAAGGACTATATATATATATATATATATATATATATATATATATATATATATATATATGTGTGTGTGTGTGTGTGTGTGTAAATAAATGTAAATATCATTTTGTACCATGTACATTTTCATCTATATATATATATATATATATATATGTGTGTGTGTGTGTGTGTGTGTGTGTGTGTGTGTGTGTGTGTGTGTGTGTGTGTGTGTGTGTAAATAAATGTAAATATCATTTTGTACCATGTACATTTTCATCTATATATATATATATATATATATATATATATATATATATATATATATATATATATATATATATATAAATGTAAATATCATTTTGTACCATGTACATTTTCATCTATTCCTAGTCACATTTGTTACCTTAGGCACAGATGTGTCCTTGATTCCTTCAATGTCTTCGCACCACTCTCCCAGTTTGAGATAGCAGCGAGCCATGAGTTTGGAGAGTTCCGCTTTCTGTGCAGTGGTGGTCTCCTCGCCTAACGAGTTCTGCAGTCCGCCAGATACAAACTGATTCAGGTGCTGCACCGCTTCAACCTGTTATAATGTTAAGCAACAAATAAGTAGTGCGAGCAATTCGTGTAAGGTGTGCCTGACTTTGTGGTTTTGTCAAAAGGCACACCTGGGTATTGGGCTTTGCTTCATTATGATACATGAATGTACCTCTATCTTGCTAGGGCGGTATGAAAATATTATGATGACAAATAGTCAAAATGCATTAAAACTGCATGCGGCCCCTAAAGGATTAAGTACGCTTAAAATAAATGAAAGTAGCGTGACATGCATTATCAGATGATATCTAAGAACAGGCAGTCATCTTACCTTTTTGTTCCCCTTCCACATGTGCTTAATGTAGGCAAATGTGACCTGGGGGTGGGTTGTGGGGAGCGGGGTGTTTGGGCTCTTGGCGGGGTCTGTTCCAAGGAGCATCACCAGTGTCTTCTCTGAGAGTGACTGTAATGGAAATTGAATATAATTTATTATTTCAAGGTTTTTTTTGGGATGTACAGGAGCTGAAGTCCCCTTAATGGCGGTGATAAGGCAAAAGGGCACAGGAATTTACATGACAAATGCCAACCACAGCTAGTGGACGGATATGGCATTAGCTTTGCTTCACATTATATTAACCGGATATTGTCAGCGAGCCATCCAAAGTACTATATTTCACTCCTGCATCTTCATGCAAAGGTTATCAGGTACACCAGTATGTACCCTCTGTGAATCACCCATGAGTCTTACACTTAAACCTATTCTTAGAAGAAGGTGCCTTAATAACTCCAGACCACCTGACAGGGATCCATCACCTAAACAGCGACCACTGGCAGGTGCTCATTGAGACAAGATTAAGACACCGGAACTACACAATTTCCGCCAAGGCTTATTGCCAATTAATAATGTTCAGGAATCATCAAGCCCCCTCACCTTTCAGTAATTACAGTTAAGTGGATCACAACCACCTGGAATCCCCCATTAGCATGGATGACTCACCCAACGCCTATCTCTTTATTGACACCTGTCTGAATGATGATCCAATAAGCCGCGGCCGCTGGATCCTCCTCCAGACAGTAATTAAGATACGGCAACATATGTCTGACCCCCTCCATCCTATATATACCTTAGGCTGGATGGGATCAGACACCTCTTCTCTTTGAGACCCTGAAGGGTTACTTCCGACGAGTTAACCCTGCGTGAGCAGATAGGCTGCATCAGCCTACACTGGTATACTGCTGACTCTGTAAGATTCATCCGTGCTGACTACACCAGACTCTGTACATCTTCTATATCCACAAGAAAGGATTCATCATCAACTGAAGACCTATCTGATGGGAATCTTTCAGGGCATGTATCATAATGGTGGTTTACTATCACATTGATGACTTACCAGTCGATGTGCCCGTCGGCAGAGGCTGGCATATTTTAGCCAGGTCCTCATATCCTCATGTGGGGATACCACCAGAGACCGCACCTGAAATTATGAACAATAAATTTTGTTTAATGTGTTGAAACTTTCAGTTGAAACTTCTATAGAGAACTCGGCCGAGAACTCTCCTCTCTATGCATGTAATACTAAACCTTTTATGATCATGATTGGTTCCTCTAAGAAGTGTGACCATTTCCAACAAATGTTATATTGTTAAGCTATCCTACCTGTATGATGCGCTGCCAGTCCTCGACGACACGTTGACATCCCTGAAGGCGGGACCACCACATGGTGAGTATAGGGTCGCGTCTCTCTGGTACCAACTTGTATTGAATTACCTCCTCCAGCTCCGACAACATCTGAACATTCACCATCGCCTAAAATAATGACCGAACAAATTAGTTTACTGTTACTAGCCAGAGTTGCATTAGTGCATCAGAACGGCCTATCCATACATAGGTGCACTTTTCACTGCCACTCGTGTGCTTCCAGTTCAATTTTAGCTCTCTGTAGAATTTTGAATTTTGTAAATCGGCCTATCAGAACAAAAGTTATCACCATTTTAGATCTTATGTCCAGAAAATTTCAAAATTTTCTTTGCAGGACACGGCCGACCCCCCGAAACTTGTCACTGCACTCTGCTTTTACTGTCGCACAACACTTTATATCCAAAATATTCCTCTGTGCTTTTTTATCCTGTGGATAACCCTAAATTATTATAGATCATTGCATTAAAGCACTACCAGGTACATGTGGAGTTACGGGTTAAGGTTCATACTTTCATAAGGACTCACCCCATAGGCACGTTGGTAGCTTTCACCGGCCATTGCAGTCAGTTCTGTGTCAAGGATATCTCGCGCCTTGTCGATACATTGCTGGGCCAGCTGGAACTGATCCATGTGAAGTGCCAACACTGCACGGTAAAATGCCCCGTCATACGTGTCACGTGGGATCATACATGTGTACTCCTCCATACTCTCCCACTGGCCTGAATAGAGACAATTACATAGTCATTGTTGGAAGTTTGTAAAAATTGAATTTCCATACTGATCTTGTCTAATACAAAGAAAACGTCTATTTGAAATATCTCATAGATTGAAAATAAGAATGGACAGTCAAATTTCTCCATCATATGGGCAGAGCAAATGTATATTTCTAGTAACCATTTCTGCTTTTTATAAATATTCATTAAAATTTTGATCAAAACTATCAGAGAAGACTCACTCAGGCCCCATGCAGCGGCTGATGCCATGCGTGCCATTTTCTGCCTAACATCGTCTGTCGTCATCAGCCACTTCTCACAAGCAAAGTTATGCAGTTGACCCCTGGTGGAGAAAATGGAATCAGTTTTGATTTATAGGATGACAAGGAATCAGGAGAGGGGAAGTTCATGTCCCAACAGAGTCATGTGCATCGATCCAGAGGAAGATGTAGCTGTTGAATGTGCAATCCAACAGCAGCATCAAACCTCATTTTAGCTCTATCAGCTTCAATTTCTATAATATTTGAGAAGTTACAGCATCCTAGAAGGTGGCGCTTTCTCTCAGGGTGCCCAAAAGGAAAAGAAAAGTGGTACTAAGCAAGTAGGTATTTGCATAGAGAAAATGTATCGATCAATTGAAACGCTAGGTTTAATGAAGTAGGCTAACTCTCATGAGACTGTTAAAAATCAAAACACCTTCAGTCATCATATACTCACCATTCTCCAAGGGCCTCCAGACAGCGCATCTTGCCCAACATATAGTCAGTGTTGTCCGGTTGTTGGTTGTATTTACCGTCATACACCTGAAGTGCATTCTTCCAGTCATGAAGCTTCTCGTACCAACGCTCCTCCACCGTCTGAAAGTTAAATTTCACTTTGTAGATGATCAAAGATAACACTCTTTGTTTTATGGATGCTTTGTTCAGATAGCTTACTATGTTGTTATCAATATCAAAAGAAAACTCCATGCACTGGAGTTTACTTACTAAATTTGCTCCATGGTGTTTCATTGCATACTCCAGCACTCCAGCTGCTGCTTCTGGTTGTTGTAACTTATTATTGATACTGCAACAAATAAATGATAAAATGAAACACCTTCTAAGACCACCCCCCCCCCCACCATATAAATGGTAAAATGGTATTTCATTGGAGCTGTACAAATAACAAGACTGACCCTGACAGATCAGATCTTAGAAAAACTGAGAAAACTGAAAGACTGAGGAGTTTGCATGTGTGTGTATAAATTCTTGAAAAGCTGGAAAAGTGGCATCTTTGAAGCTTGATTCAAAGCCAATTAGGTCCTTTCTGACTGAAAGGGAATACTATTTTTGAAATGCCTTGATCAAGAAGAAAAAAGTAGAAATAGACAGACCTTATAAGGGACTCAAGTATTTGTGTTGTGGCCTCACAGTGGAACTCTTCTTCCTTGTAGTGCAGCGCCTTGGCATACGCCCGACACTTGATGGCCTGGTCTCCGAGAAGTGTAGAGTCTAGCGGAAGTGGGCCCTGAATACCCGTGGAGAAAATATTACTGTATTACAGGGGTATGAACAAGCCAATATGGAAGTTGGAGGTGTTTATCAACTAGAAATAACCAGCATTTTTACCTATTTTGATAAAATTCAACCATACTTTTCACTACTTATACATGATTCAACATCTGCTTTTTAAGTGCCTACCCAAGCCGCATAGCGGCGGTCCCGCGAAGCGGGATGGGAGGCGCTATGATGATTGCATTTCCCCCATGTGATGAGGTGTCACAATACAGAATCACCAAACCAAAATCTTTTTACGCGGTCACAACTGCATTTCTTGTTACATAATACAATCCACCATAGTATACACAAAATTAAGTGCCTTGATATCGACAAAGAACTGTCCTCAACTCTGAGGCCTACCTTATCACAGTGTTCCATAAACTCAGCCAGGTTGAGTAGGGTTTGGGTGATCTCGGGGATGTTCTGTGATGTCAGCGCTTGTTGCAGGCTCTGAATTAGTTCATCCTGCTGCGTTTCACTCAGTTCCGTCCAACACGATACAAATGCTGCATTAAACAGATCCCTTGCCAACGGGTTATATGTCTGTGCCAGCGCCCAACATGACCTCAACGCTGGTGATGGAGACTCCTTCAGCAGCTCAATACTAAGGCGCCTTAGCCACTCGGTCCAGTCGTCCTTAGCAACTTGCCGGCTGGCTATCCAGGCACGTTGTAGGTTGGCTGTACTGACGTAAAGCTTCTTGATGGGTTGTGTGTCGCGGCCATGCTCGGCGGCTGATGTGTCAAGCGTCTTCTGACGGCTGTGGCGTTGCTTAGATAAAACTGGGTCATGCTCCTCCTCTGCTACTGTCGTACCCTGAAGGATAAAAGAGGCATGTTAACTAATACTTGTTTTTTTTTGTGTTGGTACTCTGTTTTCTGATTCTATTGATCATAACTTCCGTAACTAAGTAATGCATTCACTATGTTCTAGCAATTTTGTTCAGTGTCTTGAGCAATGGTGATATACTTCGGTAAGATTAGATTTTAGTTTCCTCCTGAAAGGGAAATTTTGCATAATTTCTAAAAAAATCTTTGAGTACGAGCTTATTAGAGTAGCAATAGGTGCAATTTTTACACAGAACAGTTTAAGCAGGGCAACTGGTTAATGCTGGCTCAGGGACCAATTGCCCATGAGTTTTCCCACACTTCTTAAAATATAGACCGCTTTAATAGCCCATCGAATGTTCAACTATACATTGGAATTTACCAGACTGCGGGTTCTGGTGGCCAAGCTCTCAAAATGTTAGCATCTAAATCTGGTGAATGCACACCCACCTTGATAATTCGGTAGAGAAGCGTGTCGTAGCGTTCATGTGAGATGCGGTGGCGCACCATCACTTTGTTCACCATGGGGATAAAAATGGTGTACTTTTTGCCCAGCTGCATCACCAGAGCTGACAGTGTATCCATGGCAACTGTCCTCAACTCTGGACTGCTGTCCAGCGTCCGTACTAGTGGATGGATGATACGCGAGGCATAGTCCGTCAGATCTAATGTGTCCGAGAGGCGGTCTATTGTCTCCAAAGCTGATCTGATGGTGTAATATAGTTCATACAATTAATTTTCCGTATAATTTATCTAACAATTTAATCATTTGTCTATTCAAAAGTTTTACTTTAGAGGATATTATTTTAGGTCATTTATAATGATCTTAGGCCGTTGATAATGATTACCCCCGTAGGTTCATTTTGAAAGAGCATAATCATAATAATCACATATTAGCCCATTTAATGACACCTGCAGATGTAAAAGCTCTTAGGTTGCATGGATCTACTCCCCCGCATTTCACTCATACCCAAACTCTTTAGAGACCCTCACGGGCGAGTACAATATGTCCCAACTTGGCTACTTACTTGCGAACAGATATCGGCATATCCGGGGAGTCAAAGAGTTTGACAACCGGTGGTAAAAGTAGGTGGAGGTAATCATCTAGGTTAGGTCCAAACTGTTGTAGAGCATTTAGCAACTGAAAGAAGATATTTCATCATTTATTTACACACTAGTACATTTCTACACTGAGAAGAGCCGAAGGGAGTGGTCATTATTTATCAATGGGGGGGGGGGCTGGTGGGTTTGAGGGGGGGTGTAAAAATTTCAGACCCCTCCTGAGGGGGGGGGGGCTAAAAACATTTTGACCCCTCTTGATGGGGGCGCTAAAAAAATTTACCCTCTTTTTAGCAAAAAAGCCTGTGCGCTACTATAGATAATTTTGAATGCCATCGAGGGGGGCATAAAAAATTTACGTGCGTCTGCACGAAAACACACCAACCTCCCCCCTGTTGATAAATAATGACCACTTCCTAAGGGAAATTCTATGCACATACATTGTTCGTTAAGTTGGAGCTGAAGGTGCTGCTTTCACTGAGGGTAGGGTTCTTTCACTTTCTAGAGGACAATAGTCCCTTGATAACATCTCAAGGAGGAACTGATGCATTTGAAGTACAACTCTTCATGGGAGACTCCTAATAATGCATTTATAGACTATGCAATTTGGAAATACTTCAAGAGGTCTAATTTACATTTCCTATTTCTCATACCTTGGCAGTGACACTGCGGCCTGGACTTGTGTCATGCATAAAGATGCGTAGAATCTGAGGGACGATCTGTGGCAGGTAGATCTTGAACTCGGTTCCGATAGCACCCACGATCTGCTCTACCAGCAGGATAATGGTGTTCTGCATGCTACTGTTCATCGTCCAGTAGTCCTGGATGAAAAACAGTCAATTATAATTTTCCTTTTTTTTATCAGGAAGAATGAGGGGGTAATATGTAACACATGTGGTTCTACAACAATGAATGCATACAGTTTGAGGAACCCACCTTAATCAGTTCAAAGATGGCATCTAGGTAGTTGCGAATATGCTGTTTGACAATAGCGATGATCACTCCAAGTTGTTGGAAAAGGAACTCCCTGAAGCTGGTCTCGGAGGTTTTAATCACATGTAAATATGCCGGCATAACCTGCGCCAAGTATGGGACACACTTGAGTCCGAGTGACTTAAAGATGAAAGTGATGGCTTGTACCACCATGTTGTGATGTTGACTCAGTGACGGGTCTCGGATGATACGCATTAGCGTCGCAATGGCTGCAGCTGGGTAGAATTCCTCCAGGGTCGTGGCCGAACTCATGTTGACCAGCATCTCACTCGTACTGTATTCAGCTAAAAATAGATGATTTTTTTTACAAGATGAGAATTTGAACAAATCTTTTAAAAAGCTGACGGAATAGGATTTTAAAAATACATATCAAAGATTAACTTTCCATTCCAGTGCAGTTGAGGGAGGTAACTATTTTGAAGATGGAGCAGGTTAGGTCAAAGACCTAACAGACCCGAGTTCTTAATGTAATTTTCAATGCTATTTTCAATTCAATTTTAAATATTCCATCAGATACAAACTAGACAGTGTAACTTCAACACACATTTTTTACAGTGTAGGGATGGGGTGGTGGAGAGAAGCAAGACAGTGTAAGTTCAACACACATTTTTTTCAGTGTAGGAAGGGTGGTGGTGGAGAGAAACTGGACAGTGTAAGTTTAACACACATTTTTACAGTGAAGGGATGGGGAGTGGTGGTGGTGGAGAGAAGCTAGAGAGTTTAAGTTAAACACAATTTTTTTACAGTGTAGGGAGGGTGGTGGTGGAGAGAAGCAAGACAGTGTAAGTTCAACACACATTTTTTAGTGTAGGGATGGGGGTGGTGGTGGAGAGAAGCTAGAGAGTGAAGTTCAACACACATTTTTTACAGTGTAGGGATTGGGGTGGTGGTGGTGGAGAGAAACTAGACAGTGTAAGTTTAACACACATTTTTACAATGTAGGGAGGGGGTGGTGGAGAGAAGCTAGACAGTGTAAGTTCAACACACTTTTTTACAGTGTAGGGAGGGGGATCGAGGTGGTACAGAATCTAGAGAGTGTAGGTTCAACACACATTTTTTACAGTGTAGGAAGGGTGGTGGTGGAGAGAAACTGGACAGTGTAAGTTTAACACACATTTTTTACAGTGTAGGGATGGGGTGTTGGAGAGAATCAAGACAGTGAAAGTTCAACACACATTTTTTACAGTGTAGGGAGGGTGGTGGTGGAGAGAAGCAAGACAGTGTAAGTTCAACACAGATTTTTTTTTTCAGTGTAGGAATGGTGGTGGTGGAGAAAAGCTGGACAGTGTAAGTTCAACACATTTTTTACAGTGTAGGGATGGGGTGTTGGAGAGAACCAAGACAGTGTAAGTTCAACACACGTTTTTACAGTGTGGGGAGGGGGATCAAGGTGGTACAGAAGCTAGAGAGTGTAGGTTCAACACACACTTTTTTTCAGTGTAGGAAGGGTGGTGGTGGAGAGAAACTGGGCAGTGAAAGTTTAACACACATTTTTACAGTGTAGGAAGGGTGGTGGTGGAGAAAAGCTGGACAGTGTAAGTTCAACACATTTTTTACAGTGTAGGGATGGGGTGTTGGAGAGAACCAAGACAGTGTAAGTTCAACACACGTTTTTACAGTGTGGGGAGGGGGATCAAGGTGGTACAGAAGCTAGAGAGTGTAGGTTCAACACACACTTTTTTTCAGTGTAGGAAGGGTGGTGGTGGAGAGAAACTGGGCAGTGAAAGTTTAACACACATTTTTACAGTGTAGGAAGGGTGGTAGTGGAGAAAAGCTGGACAGTGTAAGTTCAACACATTTTTTACGGTGTAGGGATGGGGTGTTGGAGAGAACCAAGACAGTGTAAGTTCAACACACATTTTTTTCAGTGTAGGAAGGGTGGTCGTGGAGAGAAACTGGACAGTGTTAGTTTAACACACATTTTTTTACAGTGTAGGGATGGGGGTGGTGGAGAGAAACTAGACAGTGTAAGTTCAACACACATTTTTTACAGTGTAAGGAGGGTGGGGTCCTATCCGCCCCAACCATGTCCCTGTCAGCCATGTACATGTTATCAAAGGGGCAGTGAGACATGCTACTCACAGTGTTTATACCAGCCCCAACAGCGTACCTATGTCGGCTATACACACTCTATCAAAGAGGCAGTGGTCCGAGCTACTCACGGCGTTTATACCAGCCCCAACAGCATCCCTATGTCGGCTATGTACATGTTATCAAACAGGCAATGGTCCGTGCTACTCACAGCGTTTATACCAGCCCAACAGCGTCCCTATGTCGGCTATGTACATGTTATCAAAGAGGCAGTGGATCGTGCTACTCACAGCGTTTATACCAGCCCTAACAGCGTCCCTATGTCGGCTATGTACATGTTATCAAAGAGGCAGTGGATCGTGCTACTCACAGCGTTTATACCAGGCCCAACAGCGTCCCTATGTCGGCTATATACACTATCAAAGAGGCAGTGAGCTGCACTACTCACAGCCCCAAACCGCGTCCAGTGTCGGCTATATACAGGCTATGAAAGAGGCAGTGAGCCCTGCTACTCACGGCGTTTATACCAGCCCCAAACCATCAACAGATCGTTCACATTCACCCTAGTTATGGTTGGATTGGTGAGACAAACACAATGGGCTCGGAAGGGGGGCATTGACAGTTTCCCAAGGAATTACAGTCTACCACTGACGTGATGCTTTGCTGCTGCCTATGGGTAGACCTGCCATAAATCGCCCTACACTGTGTACAATACCAATACAATTTACATATTATTTCATAGTAATATGTGTAAAATACCACTACAATTTACACATTAATCCATAGTAATTTGAAATGGCCAAACTTTAAAATCAATATGCATATAATATGTATACAATACCATCACATTCACAACAATGGGCAGTGGTCGATTTATGGTGCACATTACCCCTTTCCGCAAAAACCTTTGGCGAAAACGTGTACCGTAGAAGTAGACCCGAGGTCGAACCTCGGGTCTAATAAATTTAAACCATTACAAAAGATATAAATAAATATTCGATATTCGACTCTTAATTCAATAAAAGTTACTTTTTTTTTACCCACCTTGTTGAGAGCGGTCCTCTCCAGGTTTGGGGTCAGACTGACTGAGAACAGCTCCTGAGTCACTGCTACTGTCAATCTGCCCGAGGAACACTTTGTGCTTGTAGGGATCGAGCGCACCGAGCAACCCCAGCACACGGATAGCCTGGGCGGAACAAAACAGATTCAAATGTATACATATTCTTTCTGCCTATGGCGTTGTGTCAATACCTGTGTTTTTATTTTAGTTTGTTTTTTTCCAAATAAGGAAACTTTTTATATTCAATTTCCATGACCCGCTCTGTCATTAAACATATTAGCCCACCACTATACATAATCCTAAAACCTTTGTCCTACCTCACGGCGTATACTGGATGTCTGCTCTGTCTTGAGGAAGTTTAGAAGCACGTCGAGTAGAGTCGGGTACTTTTTGTATGGCTCAACGACACATCCTGTACTCTCCACCACCTGGCCTAACGTCCACAGCGCCACCTACACACAAAGTAATAATTACCATATTACCTAAAATACAAGGTTCAACCTCGTGTATAAGCTGTATTCTGACTTTGGGGAGGTGCTGTAAGCCATATTATTCCTGATTTGCATATAAGACACGCCTTCTATGCAAGGTTTCCTATTCTGCTACAAGCCTACAGCCAAAAGATTAAATATGGTTGGATGAGCAAGACACAAATTTACCGATACCTCCTATTTGAACTCGACTGATGCAGCTGTCCCACTGACAGTTTTGAATTGAAAATGGAGAGGCTATTTTTCATTTAAATCCTCCTTATCAGCCCATATATATGAACTTCCAGAGTTCTATAGAAGATATATAGACTGACCTCTCTCTTCTGAATGGAGGAGGAGTCTTGGAGCATTTCTAGTATGATGGGGAGCAGCTCGTCCACCCATTTACCCAGGTCAGCGCCCGACACCTGCGCCTGCTCCCCGATAGCGGCCAGCACGCTGATTGTCACTGCTGGGTTGGGGTCTGGGTCCTTCAGCTTAGGGATCAGCACCTATAGAAGGACATATTTAAAAATTTCTTAAGTCTTAAAGATTTCGACTTTAAATTCATATTGTTCTCTTTAAAATTCAAAATCAAATAGACTTGTTTAGTGTCCATGGGTATTGGCGGTGGTCAAATCTATGAAGAAGTTGATATTAGAAGAACTAGATTATTATAGGGTGTATAATAACCTTGAGGATAGGTTCCATGTAGGGCCTGATAAGGCGGGATGCGGTGGAGACGAGGTGACCAAGCATACGCGCTGCTTGCTCCTTGTTACGTCCTACACCACTATGTTCCAGTTCTATCAGAATCTGAAACACAGACAAACCTTTATTTGAAACGATTGTATAAAGTGAATAATTGGCATTTTTATCGTGTTTGTTTTCCCGTTTTATTTATTATTCATCCAAAATCCATTTCTCCCTTTTTCCATACTATCAAAACACATTACTATGCACTTCAAATATTTATATAAGTTTATATTCATGAGTTCCGTTCTGTCATCTACATATACACCAGTATCTGTACATCTTCACAAAATTATAATAAATTTCAAAATCTAACTCATTTTCGATGCAAGGTCAAGGAAAAAATTTAGGCAATCTAACCTGTATGAGAGTTTTCCGCAGGGAAGGCATAACGTAGGCTGGGTTCAGCGTACTGAGTCGACCAATAGTACAAATGGCCAACTCACGTATCTCAAATACCTCGTCATTTAGTGCCACAAATAGTGCAGCCAGATTCTCTGCCTGTGCCAGGTGAGGATCGAAGCGCTCGTCCAGTGACATAAAGACACAATATCGAATGTCAGGATCTGAAAATGTAAGGCGATAACTCAATAACTTATTATTAATCCAATACTCAGAGTCACTTTGGTTCACTTTTTTATGTGCATGTACCGATAGTTCAACATGTGGCACCATATTTAAGGTGTGCAGTTAACTAATGCTTTACTTTTGAAATTTACACATGCCACTTTTTTCTCTTATCAGCTGATAGTAAGGTATTTGTCAAACCTACCTGAGTCGGTTATACCGACAACGAGTAGTTTGTTAAGAACATCGGCGACTGTGTTCATGGCCGTTGTGCTAACTGTTCCATGTTGTCCTGCCAGCAACTTTAACAAAGGTAAAATAGGATTCAATCAGTGGTAATAGTGCTTTAATGCATTATACCCGCTGGTAATCATGATGCATGCATGCAGTCATAAATCGTCATGGCAGCATTCATACATGAAATCTATTCTGCAGTGTTGATACACTCCCAAGGTTCGGCATGATGCTCTAATGCAGTACTGGGTAGTGGACTTCCTGGCTCAGCATTGGTACATCATGACGACAAAGGAATATAAACCTTGAGAAATCATACTGTCATCAGGTGTAAATAGAAAGGATAACTTACTGTGAGTGCAGGTGACAGGAGGTGGGAGCACGTTTTCACCGCCTCCATCCGGATCTCCTTGTGTTCACTCGACAAGAAATGCTCAGCGCAATGTCGGACAAACTGTGTTAGAGAATGCCCTGAAAAAACAACAAAATGAACTTTTCATCATTATCTACTCTTTAATGAATGCTAATAGTTATAGTCTTTAAATAACAGAAACATCAGAAATATTCTGACATCTCAATAAAATGTTCATTTAAGTTTTACAATATTTTTTTTTTTTTTTTTTTGTGGGCAGTTGGCAACCAAGCCATTTGAATCAAGGTAGTGTCGAGGCACAGACGGGTTTTCACACTTGTCTCATTTAGTTATTTAAGTTTTACCTTCAAAGTCAAAGCTGCCGAGTGTTCGGAGAGCAAGTGTGATGCTAGTAACATCAGAGGCTTCAGCGAGGTTACTAGAGGAGCCGGACAGTGGTAAAGGCTGGTATCCGGAGCGTGGTGCCCCCATATGGCGCAGGGGCCGTCCCATCAGCACCATCGACAACATCTTCAACAAACCATCCTGAATGTCCCGCTTTAACTGCGGGATCTGCATGGCCAGGTCTCGCAGTGCCGCAGTCAGCGCTGGGCTGAGGACCACAAATGGAAAATGTTAGATAATATCTTCTTGAATATATCCGCACACTTCAGCAGAATGTCACAATTTTTCACCTCAAATCACATTATCTTTAGATATGATATATGTAATCAAATTGAACACATCATGCATGCCCTTTTCAGAGAAGTCACTCTCTCACCGACAAAAAACAGGAGGAAAACCTATATTTTCCACATAATTCAATACAGAAATCTAGACAAAAGTCAGGGGTTCCTAGACAAACAAGTAATGTTTGCGCTTTTTTTCTCTGTACGCTTTCCAGACACAAATTTGTTATGGCCTGTAATTCTAAAAGAGTTCTTCCATTATCCATACCTTTTTCCTCTTTTCCTTCTTACACCATGCTCTTATCTATTTATCTTATTCAATTTGTGTTAATATACAGTTTCTCACATACCTGAGGCCCACAGCGAGCATTGGGTCAAGGAGATGTTTTATGTCAGCACCAATAGAAGGACCGACGGCACGAGCCAACATGCTGACACAGATAAACACTGTAGGGTCCACCGTAAAACTCTTGGCCTTCCTGTAAGGGTGAGAATTTCAGAAATAAGTGTCATATCATTTTAAGATGTTACCTTACTGTTACTGGAATGACAGAAAGTGTCACTTTTGTGACAAACTACAAGGCGAGTAAAAATCACTGTAAATCAGGGTCAAAGTCAGATATCATATAACTGTAAATCGGTCGTTAAATAGTGTTGCCGAAATGCCGCCGGTACACCGGCTTTTGCCGGCATAGAATCTTAATGGCCGGCGTAGGGTCTTAGGACGCAGGCCACAATGGCCTGCCATAGTATAAGCTTCATAATGGTGAAAGAATTTTTCAAAGCGGCCAATTAGAATGAAGATAGGGCCATATTTGTAAAATGTTTGTATGAAATATTTTTTTCAATTTTTGCATACTATAAACAGGTTACAAAGAAGTTTATAAAGGTAACTTAAAATATCAGTATTCATATGGCCTGCATTAAAGGGAAATGGCCTGCGTAAGATACTGAGACGCAGGCCTGCGTCAAGAAAAAGTTTTCGGCAACACTGGTTAAATGACTACCGCAATCTCCCGCGTATAAGCCGCGTCTTATACGTGGGGTTTTAGTTCTTATTGGATCCACAAGGGGGACATCAAGACCTTTCTTTTGATATGTTACATGCCCCCTTAGTCATAATAAGATATAAGGGGGCCCTAGGGGGGTCCGGGGGGCTCAAGCTACACATAGGTTTTTGAATTTTGAAAATTCATTCAGTAGAACCAAAGTTATTAATTTTTCATTTTTTTGAGAATTTTCCAAAACTCTAGGTGCGTCTTATACACGCACTGCGTCTTATACGCGGGAGATTACGGTATATTGATGCATTCTTTAACAAAGGCAAGGTCCTTACTTGGAGGGAAGATCCTTAGATGGCAGGGCAGCACGTATGACCTCCATAATGCGAGGCAAAAGTTTGATGATATCGCCCTGAATAGATACGGCAATCAGTCCCATGGCCTGGAACGCTGCTGACCGCTCTCTGTCCCGCTTCAGACAACCCAACATGTAGGCCATTGTCTCATCTAGGTACCTACATTAAAGTATGAGAGGTGCCCTGCTGGTTATATTGATTCATTTATTTACTAATTAACCATTTAAATATCGACCCTTAGATTATCTTATAGTGCCGTTACTAAATGGTTAACATCAAGCCTACTTTGATGTTGGGAGAAACTCAAATTATATATTGGATTTTCATAATAAGGGATGATTATTTTCTTTTTCATTTAGGTAGGAAATTGGGTTACTTGCTTGGCAACAAATGTCCTGGGAAGGAAGGCGGCGAGTCGTGGCAGTACAAAGAGCAGTGTTTGCTGGATGAGATAGTTCCGACTGTTTTTGTGACTTAACACCACAACACACAGCTACAAACATAAGAATGATGCAGCTATTAGACACATATGTAACACATTATCATAATCCTAATATTTTTGTTTCATCATGAGGTCCTATATTTTTTAACCATGATGAAAGTACATGCATGGTCTTTCTTACCAGATGATTTAAGTATTTTTCTCCTAAATAATATATTTGAAAATGTATTTTCATCACCTATTTTTTTTTAAAATAATGAATTCTAAAAACACCTTTTTACAAGGCTCATATCATGTTCTTGTTAAGCTATGATCTAAAGGAACTTACAGTGTCAAATTTCTCGGTCATAAGTTCTTTGCAAGTGCGGCTCTCAGCAAAGGCAATCTTCTGTGGTGGTGACCTTCCAGCCGAGCCGTAGATACTGAGTGGTGATCCTTTATGTTGGATCTGTGTCAGCAGAGACGCCGCATGGTGCTTGGACTTGTTGGAGTGGATGTCCTAAAGTCAGAAAAGGTGAAATAATTTATTTCATATTCATTATATCTTTGTAACCCTTGAATTTAAAAGGACAAATATTTCTTACAGTTGGCTAGGCCCCTTGGGTAGTAAGGGGACACAAATAGTTTACTCAACTTATTTCATCAAATCTCAATGGTGGAGGGGGAGGGGCAATATTCTGTATGAAATCGACGCCCCCCCCCCTCCCATGAAACAGGTGAGTCAATGCAGCCCTGGTGAGTCACCAGGGCTGCATTCATGCATCATGACCAAACATGACTAAAAGCAGCCCTTGGGATACAAAGCGTAATCACCGAATACCCGTAATTAAACACTGCCATAAGTTGACATAGGACAAGTTTGCCCTATAACAATGGCACAATACAAAATGTATAATCGAAGATGAAATAGCAAAGTAATGTCTGAAGACTTAAGAGTGCGTAAAATTAACAATTCATTATATCAAACCATCACTGTTCAAGTATCAAAGCAACATGATATCCAAAAAAGGGATCCAAGGGACCTAAAAAATACTATTGGTAATTTTGCGCACTCCATAAAAGAACGTAAACATTGAATGGTTTTCCTTGACGAAACCAACATACCTTTTCTTTTATATTCTGTTTTAGTCTGTCCTTCTATTTAAGGTGAATAACAGAAAGACGTGTCAATGCATGACTATTACTTCTATTCATATTTTAGGAATAAATGGTTTTAATCTGGTTAACACCTGCACGATGCACCAATGCAGGTCTGAGAAATAAATGTTGCCCTTAAAGAGGCAAGTTTCGTGATAACTTTAATACTGCTTGATATTTCGTGACATAAGTCATTTCTAAAAACATCATGATCTATCTCAGAGTTTTCACACCCGTCAAAGAAATATCATGGGTTCAGAACCAAAAGATGCTATCTACCATCTTAAGTGATTTTAGGTTTTATATTTACCATAATCCCCTTGAAATTCTGCATCATCTTATCTTTTCCATTGTATTAAAACTTACCCTGTACGTCTTCTCATGTAGTTGCTGCTGTTGGGTGATCTCCTCCATCTCGTGTCTGAGTCGCTCTCCCTCAACGTTACTACACCTGAGCAGCTCGTTAATAATCAACAAAGACCCATGCGCCCAGTCATCACGGTTCATTCTCCGATCCCTCGCAAGCTGTTCGTCAAAAGGCATCTCTGCTTCATCAAAACACTGCTTGTACCAGTTGGCCTTATCTCGCGCTTTGGTCTCACGGTGGGAGGTCACCACGAGAGCAGCTCTGAGTGCCCTCGCTGCTCCCTCACGGATGTTGGATTTGGGATCGCGAACTGCATTAAAGATGCAGTCAAAGAACTGTTGGACTTGTTGGAAGAAGAAGGTAGGGGTACACATAGCGAGCTCTCTCAAAACCAATACCTGAAAAGGTAAAAATATAAGAGATATATAATCACTTAATGTTTTTCCTTTTCTTCAAGGTTCTCAAATGTTGACATCATGGAACCGTTAATCTTTTCATGACTAAGTCCTTTTGGCAATGTTCCTGACCTCAGGGTATTTATAGACAAGCATGCCACAATACATTCAAATGGCCCTTTCAGGATATCATAATTCCTGAGGGCTTTGAATTCATCTAAAGCGATGATTCTTGGACAAAGAGTTAATCTTTTACACTTACCGCTGCATGTCGCCGTCCTTCGTTACGGTCTCCTGTCAGCCATTCGAAGGCTCTTTTCACTTCAAACTCTACGTATTCTGCTGTGTAAGTTCCCGAGGCAAGCGCCAACTTGCCAACTGCCTTGGCAGCCATCTCCATCACACTGACGTCACTCGATGGGAGTAGGTTTCTTAGATAGTTAGCGAAACGACTGATCCTGGTGCTTGTGTTGCCCACATCCACACCAATCAAACTCACTGAGAAACAAAGGAAATATTTGATTGTGATGGCAGTAAGTTATAGGTGAAAATTAGACAAATATCTGCTCCTCTGCTTAGAGGGGACGCTTTAGGTATCGGGACCCTGAATCCATCAATTTATCAAGTTAAACCAACTACCGTAATCTCTCGCGTAGAAGACGCAGTGCGCGTAGAAGACGCACCCCCAACTCAGGAAAGGCTGGTTCGCGTATAAGACGCACCGCTTAGGGGTGAAATTTGTAAATTCAGTACTGTTCTATAGTAAAATTACCCCGCGTATAAGACGCACCCCCAACTTGAAAAAATCCTATAAGACGCACCAGGCATTTGTTTGGCGTAGAGGACGCGTCTTATACGCGGGAGATTACGGTACTTGTTTAAAACAGTGTAATTGCTTCAATATAAATTAATCACTTGATATGACTAGAGATTTACAATATGTTGAATTGCTTTATCTATTACTATGACTTGAGATTCCTGTATCTGACTTATGGTGGATTCACACATTTCATGTGTCTTGACACAAAGACCTACCTATGGCCATAATTCCTCCTTTCTTCTCATTGATATCCGTACTGGAGACCATCTCGAATATATGGTGATTAAAGTCATCCATGAAGACGGCCAAGTCCTCAAGCGACACTTCACGCAGCTCAGTCAAGACATAGTGATTGAGGTCACGTGAGGTTTTCAGGCGGGTATCCTCGTTGCGACTCTTGAGTCCGGAGACAAACTGCTGCATGAGTTGGGTCCCCATGGTGATGGTTTAGGGGAGCATTAACCACCCCAATACACTATAGATTGTAGATGTATATTTCAGTCAACTAGGAGCTAATGTCATGTCCTCTTAATAACCTGGAATGTGCAAAAGAAAATATGGCTTTTGACGGGAAGACTTGGGACTAGTACAAACTATGCCAGTTCAAGTCTTTTATAGCAATGACTGAGGAGACGACGCCCTGCAGCGGCGTTATATACAGGCTGCAGCTAGAAGAAAAACCAGTCAACCCCCGCAGAGTCCTGCAGCAGCCTAACGCTCCTGCCACAGTAAGCTAGGTAAGATCATAATAACTTAGGGACGAGTCCTTTATTGCCAGAGGGGGGGGGGGGGCTGTTAGATATAGGGGGGGGGGCATTTTGAAAAAGAGCCCCTTGGTGGAGGCTAAAACCCAATAAACCTTCACACGGGGGGCGGGGTCAAATCTACATACTGGTAAGGATTATTGGAGATTCAAATACCCCATCATGACACGTCATTCCACGCGCATATCCGATGGGGGGGGGGGGTGTTCATTTTGCAAAATTAGCTCTTAGTGGGGGGGGGGATGCGTTCATTTTTGTTGTAGTGGTTGGGGGGGGGGTCAGAAAAAATTCTGCCAATCAGCCAAAATGCCAAAAATCCATCAATCCCCCTAGCTAGCAATAAATGACTCGTCCCTTATTAATGCATGGTTGATGGTACTACCGGTAACTACTATTGGTAGAATAGATAAGATGATCATGATGTCTACTTTCAAGTAAGAGAGTGATCTTTTTTTTTAACAGGGGGTTGGTGAGTTTGCACATGAACACGCGAAAAAATGTTCGACCTCCCCCCCTCTCAAGGGGATAACATTTTTTCGACCCCCCCCAAAAAAAGAGATGAAAATTGTGTGTGAATGTGCCCTTTTAACCTATACTATAGTAATGCGCTGGGTTTTCCACTGAAAACAGGTGAAATTATTTTGACCCCCCATCAGAGGGGTTGAAATAATTCTGACCCCCACCGGTCAAGGGTTGAAAAAATTCTGACCCCCTCAAACCCACCAGCCCCCCTCCCCCCCGTTGTTAAAAAATGATCACTCCGTAAATTCAACAAAGTATATTACACATGTACCACTATTTTTAGGGTACCATGCAGTAGATATGGTATTTGCAGTAGACACGAAATCTAGATCTTCGATCCCACTAGACTATGATATTTGTAAACAACCACTTCTCAAGTTTCTGAGCCAACATCAGTGATGGTGTGGTTTCACAGGTCCCGTTTCACACTAGCACTGGGCCATGGCACTTCTGGCAGTTCTGCTAGTAGCAGAACTGCCAGAAGTGCCATGGCTAGCGAAGTCAGCCAAATCTGGCCGCCCGCTCCCCCTATCTGTCACAGTGCTGAACAGGTGTTGGTAAAACACTGATTCTGAGGGTTCTAATGGGCAGAATTACTTCAAATTAGTATCAATTTGAAGAGGAAACCTTTCTCTATCTCACTGGTATAGTATTTTCCTTCTCTCACATAACTTTTTTCTCATCATAATGGGAAACAATTGGATGGTTTTGTAAATTCTGTCAGACTACACTGTAAGGGTGACTAGAATAGACATGCACTTATTGCAGAAATACATAGTTATTGTCCTTTCTAGACATAGCTAGACATGATACAATGTAATGAACTTGTGGCCAATATTTAGACATACATTTTGAGGGGATTTTGGATGATATCAACTGATTATTAAGAGCGGGGCGGTCTTGCAAACTTCTACAACTTTGGACCAATTTTCCTAAATAAATATTCGTTACAGAAGCTAACAGAACCAACAGGGTTATTCTTCAACCTCTTTTTTTAATCAGAATATGGTCAGTTTATACAGCAATAGAGCTGCGATTTTCTGCGATTTTGAATCTACTGAATGAATAATATAAAAAAATTACTGAATTTTTTTTTAGGTTTCTGATTTCAGCTTGATATTTATACAATTTACACCTCTAGTAATAAATTGTCACTTAGATATGTTAAGCTCCTATTTCCCAGCTTTAAGGTGGTGTTTTTGGTTTTTTCGTCATCATTTTAAACTGTACAAAGAAGGAACAAGTGTGATTTTAGTCTGATTTTTAAACTTGCTGTATCATGGAAAAGCTTATATCCCCTGAAAGCCTGGAACTTTGCCATAACAATGCAGTTCATCCCAGGTCATTCTGACCAAAAGAAGTGGAAATATCAATTTTTAAAGATAAAAAGTTAGTAAAATCCCTTAAATTGGGCAGAAATTATCAACCTATCAATTTCTGCTGATCCTAGAAAACTATGTGCTCAACGATAGATTTTTTTCATATTTGGCAGAGATGATGCTAAGACCATATACTACCTCTTCTATATGTTTTTGAATGACTTCCTATATTCCTTCATGTATTTGATCAGGGGGTAATGATTAAATTGACCTAATTAAGGTGACAATTAATTAATTAATTAGAGTTGTGAAAAAAATCAAACACTAAATTGAAGGAAATTTGTGTACTTGGGGTACAAATTCTCAGGTATAGTTAAACCCTCCAATATTTCCCATAGTTATAAGCTGATCACTGAGACCTGTCCCTGCACAAACCTTCCAAGCCTGACACAGTTTTCCATGACGCAGTCAAGGTTACATGGACGTAAATGCTGCCCTCTCGTGAGTCATATGGTATTCAGGACTGCACTGAAGGGTGTTCTGACTGCTGATTGGTTAAGAATTAGACAGAAGAAATATTGGTAAAATTATGAAAAAAATCACAGGTGTTCCCAAATAGTTAATAAATGGAAAAGTAGGTGTGCTTTTATATTATGCCAGGCCTTGGGGATTTTATGAGGCATGCAAAAGTTAATCTGGCTAATGGAGATTTTTAGGCCCAAAATAGGGTACAATGGCACTCACTGCACATATCATTCCCTTATTTAAGATTTTCAGGGTTAAGCCTATCCAACATTCTGTCAGATTGTGTATGAGGGATGAGTTAACTGTGCTATGGTTAGGCGGCTGTTTTTGTGTGTTATGCTATATAGAAACATAGAGCGTGCCCACTGCATGTGTATTCATGCCTGCCGCGGCCATGTTGGAAATACTAAGATGTAAACATTACAGGCTGTGCATACTGCCAGTGCTGATCTCACACTGCAAAACTTTACTTTTCCACATTAGTTCTCCAGCAATTTTCTCCATCAATCGTAGCAATTAGGGTCTCATTTGATAGCTATGATTCATTTCCATCTGTGGTTAAGATGGTTTGTCGTTTTCCCTAGTAATTAGAGAGAAAATGATGACTTTGTGAAGGGTAATATTGCACAACAGTGGCCTCCGCTACTGCCTATCTCGCACAGTAATATTTTCCACTTCAACAGAAGGTTTCCACCATTTATTCTTGGTCAGATTTAATAAATGAGGATTCCTTTAATCCACATGATAATAATGTATCTTTGGTAAAGAGGATTAGTCATTTGTCCAAGGGAATGACAAGAAAATCGGTATAATGCACAGGGTAGAATATCGCTTATGCGCTGTCAGCCCTTCCCCATTCCTGAGCTCACACGGCCAAACTTTCCTCTTCCAGTTTAGATTTCTACCATTTATCCTTGGCCAATCTAAACAAATATAGTGTTTATTAATGCGCATGGTCTGTATCTATATATTGTTAAAACAATTTTTCATTTAGTGCATTAGATTAAGAGAAAATGACAATATAGTACAGGGTAGGAGATCGTCACAGTGCATTCTCAATGGGAGAGTGTGGGGGGTTTCCAGCAGAGTACCTCCAACACTCCCCTGCAGCAAGAAATGACGTCACGTGGGCGCGGACTATAGAGGAAATGGATTTAGTTCCACGTGACCTATCAAGGCACATATCAACCCCAACGCTGACATACCTATACCATGGTAGGTATGTCAGCGTTGGGGCTGATATGAGCCTGGACTGCGTCATGGAAAACTGTGCCAGGCTTGGAGGGTTTGTGCAGGGACAGGTCTCAGTGATCAGCTTATAACTATGGGAAATATTGGAGGGTTTAACTATCTGAGAATTTGTACCCCAAGTACACAAAATTTCCTTCAATTTAGTGTTTGATTTTTTTTTCAGAACTCTAATTAGTTAATTAATTGTCACCTTAATTAGGTCAATGTAATCAATACCCCCTGATCAAATACATGAAGGAATATAGGAAGTCTTTCAAAAACATATAGAAGAGGTAGTATATGGTCTTAGCATCATCTCTGCCAAATATGAAGAAAATCTGTCGTTGAGCACATAGTTTTCTAGGATCAGCAGAAATTTGTAATTGATAATTTCTGCCCAAATTAAGGGGTTTCACTAACTTTTTATCTTTAAAAATTGATATTTCCACTTCTTTTGGTTAGAATGACCTGGGATGAACTGCATTGTGATGGCAAAATTCCAGGCTTTCAGGGGATGTAAGCTTTTCCATGATACAGCAAGTTTAAAAATCAGACTAAAATCATGGAAAGGTCACACTTGTTCCTTCTTTGTACTTTTTAAAATGATGATGAAAAAAATGCCCACTTTCGATCATGAAAACCACTATAACTTCATCAATTTTCACTTTAAATAAAAAAAAAATCCAAAAGCATATTATTACTAACATGTTTCTCTAAAGGCTGTGTTAAAAGCTAAGCGATCAGACAGCTTTTCAATTTTTAGTGACATACCTAACCATGGCCCATGGCATTGGCAGGTCAACAGAAATAGTGTGGTTTACACGTCTATGCAAGCTATTCAGCAACCCAGATGCACATTTTTATATTGTATGTCACAGCAACAAGGTACATCGAACAACTATTTTGTCATATCAATCAATATTTGAGTGCAAATTCATGAATTTCCTTGCACCTACCATGTCTGGTCAAAAGTTCACTCCTCCACCATGTTTTGATATATTCACTGCGGGGTGGAATTTAGCGATCTACGCTGTTTTTACGAATGATAAAAATATATGCGCCATATTTCTTACATAACTCAATTTTAAGAACTTTTTCTAAGCATTTTGAGTTTGATATATTAATTCTATTGAATTAATTAATCCCATGATAATCCCGCACTCACCGGCATTTCACTTCCGGCGAATTTTGCAAGAAAAATGACGTAAACTCGTCTTACAATCCGTATATCCTTGCTGGACTGCCTATTGATATTCGGTTGTGGTGTTTCAGCATGCCATTTCGTAATCTGTGCATTCAGAGTGCATTCTAATGCCGCCGAGGTTGACCTGAAGTTCAAGAATTAAGAGAAGTCTCTATCTTATGTAAACACTTCAAAAAGTCACACTCCCTCTGACTTCTGAGTCTGACTGCAGGGTGCAGTCAAGTTCAGGGTCAAGCTAGTGTTTGTACAGTGTATTCTGGGCTGCGGTTAGCTATCTTTTCTCTGAATAATTGGAAGAAGATACACACGAGTGCACCACATCTCTAGGGAAAACGGCAAACATGAGTGAGTACCGGTACACTTATTTAAATCATGGTTAATCCAGTAGCCGGCGGCCCTCAATCATTGAGTCAATGATCAATCGAATACTGGACACCTCGGAGAATACATGAACGATGATCCCAAGGAACGATGATCCCAGAACGATGATCCCAGCTTTTTAGGAACCATGATCCCATCTTAACGAAATGATTGCCCCACTTTTCAAATATGGCTATATTGTGTTTGTATCTTATCTCTGAACATGTAATTGACAAAGTGGTATTTAGATGAAGTTTTCCATGAAATCTAGGAAGAATTTGAGAGTGACAATATGCTAATGTGTGTGTAGGTACAGTACTCACAGTTTGTCTGTTAATCCATGAAACCCTATGATTAATCCATGTAAGTGATATGTATCCCCAATAATCAAAAGAAATATAAGTAAAAAATAAATATTTACAAAAGAATTACTTCTATGTAAAATAATTACGAAAAAAATCACTCCAATGATAGATCTAGTTCTATAGGTACAGACAATTTCAGACATTTTTTTTTTGCATTTTAGTCATATTCATCATTTCTATCTTTTTCTAAGCATAAATCACCAACAAATCATTAAAAATTGGATATTACTTTGCCTTTTATGTGTAGGGTATGTAAGTAGCCTGGAGAAGTAGCCTGCAGTGTGGAAAAAAATCCTTTTCAGATATTTCTGGGCATTTAATCATTATTAATCATCATTTCTATCAATTTCCATGCGTAAATCACCAACAAATCATGGAATACTAGTGCAGATGGGTCAGTAAATATAAGCAATGAGAGATATTCTAATGTGGGATCATGGTTCCTTAAGATGGGATCATCGTTCCTGGGGAGGAGAAAATGGGATCATCGTTCCCGTGGGATCATCGTTCCTTGGGATCATCGTTCCAGTAACCACCTCGAATGCAGGGACAGGTCGGTAGCAGACACCTCGGAAGCAGACTTTGGGACTTCTCAGAAGCAGGACATTTTGGGTGCAAATTAAACCATGATAAAATCCCTCTCCTCTTATAGAAATTGAAGGACAACAACCCTAATGATACTGTCCCTACGCCGTAGAAACATGGGCTGGAAAAATGCTTTTAAACCAAGAAAATGATTAATGTTACAAGTTATTTGCTTCCGAGATATCTGCTTCCGATATACTTGCTTCCGAGGTGTCTGCTACCGACCTGCCCCTACTTCCGAGGTGTCCAGTTACAAAACAATGAAACAAAGGCTCCACGGCACTGGGCCTAGACACAGCTTGGTCTCAGTATATTACATAACTGAGACGCACAGATAGTACTATAAAAACAGGTGACACTCAGGATGGGTAGGCCGAAATACCTGCCTGTTTTTTTTTTAGATCATTAGTACATGCGCCCGTGCAGACCCCGCCCAAGGACTAAGAGGAAGAGTGAATTGGAGTACATACAATTTATTACATGATTATAATAAACAGTTTAAGTAGACATTGGATAAGAGACAATTGTATGTACAAGATATTAAAAGAATTGGTATGATAAAAAGAGTTGAGATTGAATAAATAATTGTGAGATTGATTGACATTGGATTAAATCAATATCACCTTGTATAGATTGTGTGATAGAATATAAGACAAGTCCCCAATACCCAAAAGGTATTGTTTCTTGGCATGGTGGTAGTGATATGAACCAGTATGAGGTGGTGTATTTTAGAGGTTAGCCATTGCCCTGGTTAAGGCCTGGGATACCTTCATCATGTTCTGGCGTGTCACATAGGCCTGATATGAGTCCGAGGTCCATCCCCCATACCTTTTTACCTCCAGCTCGGTGCAGCCTTGGTCGTGAGCCGTGTCGGAAGCCGACTTTCGGATCAAGTGCAGGGAGTACTTTCTCCTCGGAATGCCCAGCTCCTTCAGTGCCGCGCCCCACCTTTTCCTTACCTTGTGGAGGGGGATCGGGTCTGTGGAGTCTGGGTAAGTGTACATGGCCTGCGCCCAATTCCTGGTGGGGCTCAACAACAGTGCCATTTTCATAGACATAATGGGACATAACTTCGGGTTCGTGGCCGGATAAAGAACTACATGCTGATACTGATTGAACTTCTGAAGGTTCTTGGCGTGCTTGATGGCCACTTTTGCTACCTGCCCCACCTGCATGTCCGCCCAAGTTAGATGGTGTTAGGGCTTGAATGTCCTGGCAGACGGGGGCACACCTCTGATTGCCGTAAGCCAGCATAGAAAATTGTCAGGATGATAGCCCTGTATATCTGGTCTAGCGGGTCGTCCTTGAGAACCATGACGACCGCGCGTAGTATCTCTATGGGGATCGACGGCTTGGCACGAGTCTTGTAGGTGGTCTTTTTCGATGGCGTCCATGGCCCGGCGGACGCGAAAGTGGTTGGCTCCCGTCAGGTCTCCGCCGCGAGCAGCAGGAACTGGCGGACGTGCCCCAGCTTGTTGGCTACCGTTCCCGGGGACGGGTTTGACGACATGATGTGTTCCAGATAGATACAAACGTCCATCACTGAGGGGCTCAATGTGTCCACTTTGTAGTCCACTGTGAACCTTATGTACTCCTTGACCGCGCTGTTGTGGTTCTGAATGGTACCCTCGGCCCTTGCTTTTGTCTGCCATTGTTCCACCTTCTCTGCGAGTCTGTTCTTGTTTTGGTCTGTAGGTAAAGAACGGGAGTACATGTGAGATGAAATACATACACGGGTCTACCTCAGTGAGATTGTATTGAGCAATAAGGTTGTCAGCCAAGTTTTTATGTTCCAATGATAAGTGAGATCTTCTCAGAGCATCTGCAATTACATTGTCTTTTGTGGGGATATAGTCAAATGTCAGGTGTATCTGCAGTTTTGCCTGCAGTGCCCAAGTTGCCCTGGCACACTCATTGAGGGTGGTATTTTGAGCCCTGCCCCATCTCAACGCTGCCACTGCTCCCGTATTATCGCAATGGACCAGTATATGGGAGCCGCGCTTTGCCATAGACAAGAGCGTATGCAAGGCGACAATAACGTTGGCTGACTCTAGTTCGATGATAATGTGCTCATAGCCGGGCGGGGGGGGGGGTTTCTTTGCGATATGCGCTGGATTCGTCCGCCCCGCCTATGCCTGTGAGACATGCATCAACCCACATTTGGGCGGAGGGGACTGGGGAGGTGGGTATGAGCCCCACCCCATTCCAATTGTCACATAGCTCGACGAAGATGGCAATATCCCGCCTCATATCACTAGTGAGAGGGCCCCCACCCTTTGTTGTCGTCTCGGAGGCCCTGTAGGAGGCTATGTAGAAAGGGGCGAGCCGGTGCGATGCATTGAGCCACGTGAAAAAGACGGCCTAGTAAGGACTGGAGTGCCTTTCTGTGTATAGAATTAGATTTGAGTGTCTTATGTAGGGTCGCCTTCAGTTCATCTAGTTTGTCGCGCGGGATAGATTTTGACATGCTGTCGGCGTCGATGATAATACCCAGCCAGTGAATAGTTCTGGCTGGTGGCTGCGCCTTGTCCAGCGCCTCTAGCAGTCCCAGCTCGGAGAAGAGTTGTTTGACACGCTGGTATTGTGCTCTGGCTGTCTCGAGATCTGGGGCCAGGACGACCAAGTCGTCGAGGTACATTATCGCATTGATCTGTTCTCGGCGAAGTATGGAAACTATAGCGTCGGCAACCCGCTGCATGTGAGCTGACGAGCAGCGGGCACCGAAGGGCATGGCTATTTCGATGTAGGAGCTATGCCTCCATTTTAGGGCCAGTAAGGGCCAGTCAAGCGGGCAGGCCCTAAAGTTTTTATATGCTCGAGACAGATCTAATGTAAACATGTGGGCAGAGGGTCCGGCATGGATGGTGGTCCACTGAGGGGAGGGAGTGATCCCTTATTTCCCCTAAGGCAGTGTTCTTGATGATGTAGGCGTTCACCAATGTGGACTCGGGGAAAGTTAGATCCGTTATAATGCGGCGGTCTTTTGGGTCTGATTTTGGACGCAACATTATTGGTGCTGTATGGACCCAGTCTCTGAAAGGGGGAGTCTTGAAAGGGCCGACAACGGCCCCCAGCTCAACCTCCCTTCCTATAAATTCATCAATTTGCGCTGGGTATTTGTCGCCACTCGGATGGTTGGGTACCGCACCAATATTGGAGACCGGCCCTAGGTAGCCCAATGGGAACCCATATAGGATATAGTCTAACAGGCGGCTATTTTCCTGATGGGGGGCCAGATATTTACGCCATGCAGCGATATTTAGTTGGCTGCGGCCAGGCAGTTGGGGAGGCCTGTGGCGCGCACAGCGTCATAGATATATGCTAGGTGGGCAACATCAGGGCCCAGTGTGGCCCATCCCTCAGTAGAATGTGGCCAGAAGTCGAGTCTATGTCGACAAAAAGCAATGGGGGATATATCAACTTCGTCCATATGGCGGACTTTTTCGAAGTCCGGATATATGGCGCCCCTAGTAGTGGCACAATCATCCGGGACTAAGTTCTGAAGGACGTCCATGTTTGCCATTTTATAAGGAACACTAGCGACAGACACCTTATCCGTAGTGTGCTGGTCTCTCTGTGCGTCGCCGATCTCAGCATGCAGGAGCACGTGGTCATGTTGATGTTTACTGCCAGCGGCGACTGAGGGGGCGCCCGGATTGGCTAAGGCGACGTCTGAGGCGTGGCCTACTCTGTCGGAAGCACGTGGGCGAGGGTCGGGGCGCACGTGCGATTGTTTATGTTTGTGTGGACGCACGTGTCCGTTGTGGGCGTGGCCCTCGGACGTAACACGTGCAGTGGCAGGGCTGGCAATGCAACAACATTACAAACATTGGCAGGCACTATACACAGAGGGTGAGAGGCATCAACACAATTATTTACAAGAACACTGACCTCACGCTCTAAATGGAGTGAATCCGAGCTGCTGCCCTGACAGGGACCACTCATTGTGTTTATTTGTTGGCACAAAATGGTGGTGCCGTTGGGCGGAGCTGGGGTGGGTGTTGTGGAGGCTGGAAGTGTTGTTGTTGTCTGTGCATCCATGGCTGAGTGTGGCCCGGCTGGTGCTGTGGTGGAGCGGGGGGCCAGCAAAGTGTGAGGGCTGAGAAGCATAACTTCCATTACGACATGTGTGTAGGGCATGGTGAGAATATTTTCTCCATCCCCCGGCCGCACTGTAGCAGTGCGAGCAGAAGTGAAGGAAACGTATATGATTGTTATTATAATGTTTCTGGTGGGTACATCCCCTGGGAGAATTGAAGTCCCTGCAGGCAACCTCATTTTTTGTGTCATTTGCATTTTGAACAGATCCGCCCATAGCACTGGATGAGGGGGCATGGCGGGCTCTAATGGCCGCCCTAAGGCGGTCATTTTGGAAGCGTAAGTCATAATTGTCAATGGACCATTCTGGGTATTATTCATTATTTTACACATTTATAAAATACTTCGCCATATACGCTCAGGACCTGCTCACAAGCTCACAGCTCAATCCCCCCCGCAGTGTGTACAGTGAGCTGCTCTTACATCACCCATACCAGGATGTTGTGAGAGCCGGACCCATCCTATTTCTGGGCACTGACTCACTGGGAGTATCACAATATACCGACATACCTGTGGACGCATTTCTAGGATGCAGGGAAATTCCACAACCCCCCTTCATCCTGATTGGTCCATCTATAAATAGAATCATTACCGGGTATGGCGACGCGTCAGATCTGATCAGACCCAACCAGATCTGACCTGTTCCTACCAGGACATTTCATCACCCTGTGAGCTGCTCACCTTAGTATTTAAGACCTGGTGAGCAGCTCCCAACCATCTATTCTAAGCTCATCTTATCTATTTACATTATCCCACGTACAACCTCCCTAGTATCTAGGACCTACGACAGGTTGAGCTAGGAGCTTAGGGGCAGAGCCTGCACGCTGGCAAGTGTATCATTGTTACCACCTATATGTACACTCTGTCATCATGCAATAAACAAGGATCAAAGAACTTCCCTGGATTCAGTGTTCATTACAATATCGACTTGTAACGGTTCGTTGACAATGGTGGAGAACTCCTCAGAATATCCCACTACTAACCTCTCATAGCCATGAGTAATAGTGAGACCACACCCAAGGAGCCAGTTTCTAAACGTACCTTTGCATCACCTGGGCTAGACATGCCCAACCCACCTGCAGCAGCAGAGAAAATTTGTCACCTGACGCCTTCAAAATGATCCAGTTATACCCACCCGTCACACCAAGGGACACCCCCCCCCCCGGTAGAAAAAATAGCAGAAGCCATACAGCATCTCAGTCTGACAGCGACAGCCCCAGGAGCAGTCGCAATGATTAGGATTCAGGGGACGGAACTACCGCACCTATAGTCCCCACCCCCACCCTAAAGGACCCGGCCATACGACCGCCCCCCACTACTCCTGATCCTATTACTGAAGCAGAAGTTAACTCAATTGACTCTCACACCTCCAGTGACTATTACACAGAACATATGGAATATAAGGAGGACCAGGACTCTTGCCCTGACGATGAGGAGGACAAATATGAGGACTGCAGCTGGAGAACCTCGATTCTGAAGCCGAAAAACAAGTCTGATCAATATGGACAGCAAGGTAAGGCCATTTTCGTTGATACAGAAGTGACTGAGAGTGCAATATCTGCTGACATAGATAACCACTTGTATAGAGCTCTCATTGATTCTGGCGCCTCCCTGTCTTCCATTAGCCAAAAATTGCGGATAAAATATCAAACACACCCAATTTCAGGTAGACACTGTAGACTCTCAGTGTTACTGGATGTTAAGACCCCAGTCCAGATAAGTCACTCAACCAAAAGCTCCCTCATCAACGGCCATGAATTTAGAACCAGGTACCATGTGGTTCCTGATTTAAAATCACCCACCCACCCTAGGTTTGAAATTCATGACCAAATACAGAAAAATCTCTTTTGGTCCTAAACCTAGAACACCCAACACTAAAAGAAAATAGGGATCTTTTTCCTGCAAAATTATCTTGCAACGTCTATATTCGGAGCATAGACCCCCCCACCCCCCCACCCCCCCACCCCAACCCCACACCCGACTCTATTACCTTTTAACAGACTCATCCCCATAATAACCTTTTTACCACCCTTGAAACAGACATACAAAACACTACCCAGACACTATAGGCATATTTTCTTCGTGAACTAGATGTTTTCCTCTCCATTTCCCATATATTATTTCAATGGAAAGTATTCATTAGAACCACCAAATTCACCGCTTTTTTTTTTTTGTTTTATTTTTCCACAAATTCAAATTATTCCTTCCAACACATCACAACCTTACAACCACAATTAGTGAGTGACATTGCCAAAAATATTATTTAATTTCCTAAAGGCTCAGGCAGCCGTTAACTGGATGATCTGGTTGGCACGCCACATAAATTACCCACGGTCACAGCGTACGCACGGTTTGTGATTCCATTCAATTGGGACATGCATGCGCCGGTTTGTTACAAGCTCAGGGCTCCTCAATACCCTAAGGTATTACCAAATGACGGCCTACTGTAGGAGAGCAGCTCTCTTGCATCCTGATCCTTGTTTATACCTCTGTTTACCATTGGTACTGGAATGTTTGGTGAGACACATAATTATATTAACATCCTTAATTCCTGCGTCACAGGTGGCCAGGATAGGGATCCAATATGACCTGATTTCATCATCGGTTTTTCATATCCAACCCACCCATAAACCCAACAATATTGCATCATAGCTGACCACTCCATCCTAACGTAATACAGGATCATAATTTGCATAAGACCGACGGGTCCTCTAGCATCCAACCAATATAAAGGCTCCATGCCATTTTAGGGAGAGACATACCTTTAAGGGATGCCTGTGATTGAGAAATAGCCACCTCATGATCAGCATATTAGCCGCCTCCCACCCCAATCTTATCCATTTCACAACAATACACCGAACTTACCAAACCCAGTCACCACATGGAGCAAGTATCCGGAGACCACAGGGCCAAAATGCCGAGACTGCCATGCAACCAGCCCAGGTAGGACTTGTCTTATGTGTTCATTTAGTAGCGTCATCAATCGTTCTAGCATGACAATGATGGATTATGCCATCATGTTACCCAGATACCCATTACATGCCAATGGTAGTGTGCGCCCAGAGTGCTTTGTAAAATGTGATAATTGAATTCGCAGTCCACTTCATGCCTTTCTACGACGACCTGACCACTTTAGATCTTACTTATCAACCTTTTGGCAACACCCCACCCACCCCACACACAACCTATCTTACCTTAGACTACCCATCTATCTAATACTGTCTAATAGCCTTGAGGCACCAAAGTTATATGGACCCAACCCAGGGTGGACCATCCATAGCCTTTTAGGCCCACATGGCAATAGGAGCAAGGCCATGGATCTGTTTGGTCAAAGCTGTCAATCTAAAAAGGTTTGAATTTGCTCCTTTTTACCAGGCCAAACGCCCCCACCACTGTATTGAGCCATCCTAGTTTATTAGTCACTGTTCCTCACACAAAGTCAAGGTAAAATACATCAATTACTGATCATAGATTAGCGTAACAAACTAGTTTGTTTAAGAATTATGCCTACAAATGTCCTATGGTTAAACACACCACCCACACAATCGCAACCCCCACCCAAATTTGCATGAATTTTTATATTTTTTTCCCCAACCCAAAATTCACCGAACAACTAGACCTTACACACATTTCCCTCACAAAAAGCCAAGCAAACAAACCCCCCCTACTCACCCCCCCCCTAAAGCACATTAAAACCCTTATAGATATCGACCTAAATACCCCACTAGACTCACTTAACTCCTTGATGGAGGCAAGCTTAAGTCCCTCATGACACGATGTAGGACTTAAGAACCTATCTGATGCACTCCACACCGCCCGCAGAGGCGCTATGGTGTTGAATGCACCACTAGATTACTATTACAGGAGAGTACACGTGCACTGGCAAAATCAAAACAAACTTATTGTCACTGTACCCGCAACCATAACAACGGGGAACACCTAGTCTATTAACTCTTCTTTTACCAGGGTATTTCAGAGCAAGTTTTGTAGTGTACTAGGAGGCTTGAACTTTCAAAAACTCTTGGAATTGTGTGAATATTCCAATTAGAAGGGAAATGGTGATGGATTAAGCTAGGCTAGTTGATCAGAAAGAGCAGAACCCAAGTTTTCTCTGTCTACTTTAATTAGTGAGATTTATCATCAGAAAAGTGATGTCCTAATTAGCAAAATCGTTCATTCAATCAAACTTCAAATTTCAATATCTCAGTAATCCCTAAGTCGATTTTGATGAAATAAAGTGCACATTAGAGGAAATATTAAATTTTACTGGAAATTTGGTGAATGGCGAATTTTTTGGGAATATTCTTTTGGTTACCATGGCAACCACAATCATCCCGAAATCATCACTTTTAGCATATCTGTTGCCATGGAAACCAGTCCAAATGGCCAATAATGCATCAAAATAGACTGAAAATTTCAATGTCATTTTGTTCATCATGGAAAAATGTACAAAGTCAATTTTCACCAAAAAAAATAATATCATATGATGTTTTTCAATGATTTTTGGCTTGAATATTGATAAAAACCATGGCAAACTGTTATGCCATATAAAACCTATAAGAGGTAGAGATTAGTTCTTTGGACTGTGTGGGGAACCCAACTCAAGATGGAGCAATGAAAAAAATCTAAGGATTTCAGTTGATTTTGAGGAAGATACAGGGTGCTCAAAATCTGCCCAAAATCGGTCAGAATCGGCCCAAACTACGCATAAATGCGTAATCGGTAAAGGAAGAGTTAATAGTACGAGGCGCTCCCACATTGTGATAGTGAATCCTCGGCGAGTCTCGCCCCGGTATCGCCCCCCCCCCAATCCAGGAGGACATACTAGATAAGGAAGCTTTGGCCCAGCCGTCGGCAAGCAAAATGAACCACACTGAGTTGGACCTGCTGAACCCTAAGAAGGCCCAGCGTCCCAAGAACCTTATATGTTCAATCCCAACCTGGCTAAGAGGGCCACAGATATTGTTATTGGTAGGTAAACTTTCAACTTACAAATCAAGATGGCCGGTTTCGATACGTGATGGTATCGTCCGAAGTCCCTACTGCCCCAACCTCTTAAACTACCGGCCACCCCCACCATCATATAACTTAGGTCCGCCCCAAGGTTACACCCAAACCTCAGTAATGCTTGGACAGCGCCATCTTGGTTTCGTTTTACAAACCGAAGATGACGGATTTCACAGCCATCACCATGACTACCGTCGGTCATGTGACACCTGCACCTGGCGTTTATACTACAACAACAACATTGACACATGTTCACACCTTGACTTGCTCAAAACAAACTTACCTCAATATCCATTGGGCATCCCGCCCGGAGGGACTATGGTCCACTGAATCTGCATAATGCTGAAACCAGAATATTAAGGGCAGATTAGACCAAAATGCTCCACGTCTTGAATAGCCAAAATTGTCAAAGACTCAAGAGCCGCCACTTTTGAAGGTCAAAATACACTTACAATCCACCCGACATGATTATGGTGAGGTGGAGGATGGTGGCGTTGGGCATAACAAGCTGCACCTCGTACACTTCCATTGTTGGTTATGTTACATTAGGACATCACAGAGCGGACGAGTGCTCTTTTATAGCACCCCGAACCAAAACTTTGGCGACACAGGACAGAAATTTTTCCCCTCCTTTTTATTTTATTTTTTTTCTGCCCGAAAATAAGTTTTTTTTTGAATCAGCATCAAAATAGTTCCTCTTAAGACACACACAACAGATATGAGCCGACCTGAGCAGATCTAAGCCATATTAAATCCCATAAATTACTGAACATTTTCGCCATCATGGTACAGCGCCAGCTCGCTTCTACCACCTGGTGGAGTTTAGAGAAACTAACCATAGCGTCCCTGGATACAGAACCCGCGCTAAGCCAAATTCAATTGAGCTCTGTACTTATGTTTATGCGTTGACAAAATGATATTGACTTTGTGTCCGTTTTCTGTGTTGACTGTGGCCTGCCTGCAAGCCATGACAGACAATCTGTAGGTCGGTGAATTGTCTTCTCTTCCTGTCGTTTTCTCAGCAGGCCTACCACCAACACAGCATCGGTTCCTTCAGTAGCAGAGGCCAAACCCAAGGAGGAAGGACCAGTACCATCTGAACCATGGACCAAACCAACATCAAAACAACATGGCAACTTATCACCCAATAGCTTCCATGCTATAGAACATTTCAGGAGAAACAAGTGACAATATCGCCATAAGCAACCATGAACTTTGAAATTTATGATATGTCATGGAGACCCAATCTCCCACAGACCCCACCAACAACTACCCAAGATGTTTATTTTGGACAAAAGACTGACTCTTATTTTTTTATAAACAAGGTCAACCTTTTTATGCTTTCAATAGATTGGCAAACTCTTATGATCTTATAGCATGACCTTTTATAATGTCACCTTAGGTGCTACAAGATCATCCCCATTTGTACACCCTCTTCAAGCTCAATTATGTATTGTATTTATGAGCTTTAGTCAGTAGCATAATTAAGTTCATATTCAACCTTAGGTTCTTAAGTTTGGCACAAACTATGTAGAGCGGGGCCAACAGTCATATCGAATACTACCTTGACCCTGTCCTACATAAAATCTTCAATTTTTTTCCCTCTCTCTTCCCACAGCCAGTCCAAATACGACCTCGGTCAATTTATACTGGCTAAACATGTGCCCTTGGCAGCTTGAAGCCGAACTTATCTTGGGAAACTCCCAACCTTGGTTCGACTTCCCGGTGCCAACTCCACATACTGTGTAAATGACATTTTTTTCCTTCCTTTTCTTACCGATACATCATATTTGTAAATACTCCACATACCTCAGCTTAGACAAATGTATTTTCATACTCCATTGTATCAATACATAGCCACCTCAAACTCAGGTACAAACAGTATTCACGACGTGCCAAAAATATGTGTACCCATTTATTCCTGTAGTAATAAGTATCATAGGGTTTCTTTGATCCAACATTTAATAGCATGCTACCGGTATCTCTCATTTTTGAAAAGATCCATAAAGGAACCTCCATGTATACCTATTTCATTCTTGTACCGTATTTTCATACCGAAAATCCCCTTTGTATCATGTACCTTGTATGCATAATACCCAAAATTGTCAATGGACTTGGCAAAAGCCATTATTATTAATGATTTTCCTCCCTTAAACCTTGTGCAGAGACGAGTGGGAATGTGGGGATTTGTCAATGGACCATTCTGGGTATTATTCATTATTTTACACATTTATAAAATACTTAGCCATATACGCTCAGGACCTGCTCACAAGCTCACAGCTCAATCCCCTCCCCAGTGTGTACAGTGAGCTGCTCTTACATCACCCATACCAGGATGTTGTGAGAGCCGGACCCATCCTATTTCTGGGCACTGACTCACTGGGAGTATCACAACATAACGACATACCTGTGGACGCATTTCTAGGATGCAGGGAAATTCCACAACCCCCCTTCATCCTGATCGGTCTATCTATAAATAGAATCATTACCGGGTATGGCGACGTGACAGATCTGATCAGACCCAACCAGATCTGACCTGTTCCTACCAGGACATTTCATCACCCTGTGAGCTGCTCACCTTAGTATTTAAGACCTGGTGAGCAGCTCCCAACCATCTATTCTAAGCTCATCTTATCTATTTACATTATCCCACGTACAACCTCCCTAGTATCTAGGACCTATGACAGGTTGAGCTTAGGGGCAGAGCCTGCACGCTGGCAAGTTTATCATTGTTACCACCTATATGTACACTCTGTCATCATGCAATAAACAAGGATCAAAGAACTTCCCTGGATTCAGTGTTCATTACAATATAGACTTGTAACGGTTCGTTGACATAATGTTCCCAGCCTAGCTCCTCGGCATCCATGGTGTCGAGCATCTCCTGGGACCACAGGCAGGCCATTTCTTCATCCACCAGGGAGTCCTCCAGCACATCCTCTAGATGTTTGAGATACTGGGGCCACTCTGGCTCACAGTCCGCCTTGGGATCCCTAATCATGCGTACGTAACACAGGAGATATTCGAGAATGGGGAGGGTGGAGCGAAGCTCCAGCTTCTTCTTATACATGTGGACCCCCACTCTCTTAACATAGATGTATGGCTTTGGGCGGCGTTGAGCAGAGAGTATATCCAATATAGAGTCATCCTTACCCTCTATTAAACTTTTCGGCCAGTAGATGTTGTGCGATGATGTCGTTTAAAGCCGGCTGTTGCTGTAGGCGTGGGTTGGCCGAAGTGTGCCGGGCCCTCTCCTGGCTAGAGCGGGCCGGCTGTGGGTTGTTGGCGGCATGTGAGCCCGCCCCGCCCGGGGGTGGGAGCGTGCCAGCGTTGTCCTGGTCTGGGCGGCGCTGGTCAAGGGGGCGCCGGTCACCAGTATGGTCGTCAGGCGACAGGTGGCCGAGACTGAAAACCGCCGGGTTAATATCCACCCTCGGTGGCGGGGGGTGAGAACCGGCATGGTGTGGCTACCTTGGTCGGTTACAGTTCTAGGCCTATGAACGTATTCCGTACGGGCCGTGGACGTGTGAAGTGGTGCCGCCTATGGCGTGGGGAGAGGTGGCTTCACACCTGGCATGGCATGGGTGCCATGTTGGCCATTGTCCGAGGTGTCTTGGCGGGAGACGAGTGGGAATCCGCCATTTTGGATTGGCTGAACCAGCCTGAAACTCTGTGTAGCAATCCCACTGACTGTGGATTCTAGGGCACAGAGTCTCTCCTTATCAGTGACATCCTGCATATCGTCCATAGCCGACATATCACCATCCCCGTAGTATGTAAATTCGGGTTCTTTGTCGACTGACGTTGGCATTGGGGGCGGCCATTGCAGTCACCGGTCCCATCACGAGACATTTTCTCAAAGTCCAAAGTATCACAGCGAAGTATCACAGGCTAGTATCACAGGGTATATTGCACAAGATGTAGATAGAGACAGTTTTAAAAGACTCGCATGGTCTATGGTTTTACCCGTTGGTCGTTACGGCGTCACAGCATGGAGAAAAAATGAAGAGTAGTGGGAGCGTCGAGCGCCAACGAGGTAATGTGGTGATTTGAATGTGTTGTGGGTCACCTGGGGGAGGACAGCACAGTGGCGCCACCAATGACCCGTAATGCGCTTGCGCAAATTACAACACAATGAATAATGAAAATTTCTCATGCGGCCCTTTAAATACATGCGGGCGGTGGACAGTAATCTCTAATGTGAGTTCCCTTGGCCTTAGTCTTGTTGCTGTAATGTCAATAAAGTCCAAATGGCAAATACCTGTAATATTGAACATTTCCTTGCTGAGGTGAAGACCTGCATGGATCCATTAAACCACCATTGCTGATTTATGACATATATGTCACTTCCTGTCCCAATTACTTGTGGTCACCTGAGGTCCATTAAAGGAGCAATCCTTGTTTCAAAGGCCCTTATTTTCTCTCCACAGTCCACACCTATGGCCACTATAGACCTTTTTCAGCGAATGTGTATTCACAGCCTCAGCGGCCCTGGTCGAGGTCTTAAGTGTAAACTCTAACTGCAGTTTAGTGGGGAGGCTAACTGTACCGATCTACTAGCCTGTATAAAATCCTGATTTTCTCTAAATCCTGAAGCTCGAGCAAAAAATCCTTTTCAACACTAATACTAGAGATAGAGGGGAGTATGCGGAACTAAGAATTATGAATGTCCAATTTATATGAATATTGAAAATCTTAAATAGAAATGGAAGGATTTCGTTTATCCCAATTTTTTTCTCGATATTCTGATATATCACGATATTCAGATGCATTAGATTGCAATACTAAACTCGTTTTACATGTCCTAGAGTACAAGTAAGGTATAAGGCAACTCTACATGCACCTTTACATAACAAAATTAGATGAAAATTCACCATAGGAGGGGTATTCTTTAAGTTACAGGCACACCAGAAAATGATTTAACCAGGGCCTCTAGGATGGTTAAAAAATCATTTGAATTTAGACATTTTTAATAGAATTCAATTGTGTTTACAGTCTATTGTGTTATGAAGTTACCAGGCTTAACCTGATTTTCAGGCCTTCTGAAAAATGAGAAAACTTGATTTACGAAAATCCCACGCTATCAGTCATAAGGGTATGAACAATGATTCCTTTTTACTAGGTGTTCGGGAATCTGTGATGCTGTGTTACAGGGTATTTTACAAAATTGATATTTTTTTCTGTATTAACTAGTACAGTAAAATTCCGGTACAACGAATCCTGTTAGAACGAATTCTCGTTTATAACAAACAAATTCTAGTATACCAATTCAGCTCCATACATTTCCATAGTAAAAAAGTCCCTTTACAATGAAGTTCACATGGCTTGAAATCATTTACAACAAACTTTTTGGGCTTATACAGTAGTTTACTTAGCCTTACAATGACTTCAGGGGTGTGATGGGGCTTCTCAGAATGCCCATATGCGGGTAGGGGAGATCTGAGAGGTGCCAAGGGGTGTGATGGGGCTGCTAAATCCGCCTACCTTGTGGCCTGTAGGGAAGATCTGAGAGGTGTCAAAACCTATGTCAGGACTTCAAACATTCACTCCCTGGTCCCCTCTGTCTAGTTGGAGGGTATGGATGGATGGGTGGGAAGGGGTGAAGCCATCCCCCATGTCCCTTTTGTTTTAAGAAATCCCTCTGTCCCATGTCACTAACTGGTCTATTGAAGTATTGAAAGTTTATTGTGCAACTCACCTCTAAAATGAGGAGTTTATCGAGCAGAGGTCATATGAATTATTCCTGCATTATTTCCTTATTTCAAAATAGGAACTAGGGAGATAATTGGCATGCATTCAGTCAGTGGTAAAGATGGTTAAAGTGCTTTGTTTGGATACAACGAATTTCGTTTATAACGATTTTTTTTGCCTTTCCCAAGAAATTTATTATAACGGAATTTTACTGTACTTATAAATATAGAAATGCGTTGTGTCCCTATGGCTGGTTGCATTCCTTACACAATAATCTTTAATTTGATACCAAACATGACCACCCTTGACCGATACTTCTAAGTAATTGCATTTTTTCTGTTGGAACCACATATATGGGACAATATATATCGATATAAAAGTAATATCGATACGATTTTTACCATCGAAATATTGCCGATATTTAGATATTGTGAATATCAATAACATTCCTAATCCTGAGGCTTCATAAAAAAATCATTTTCACCACTAATACTAGAGATATAGGGGAGTATGTGAAACTAATAATTAATATAAGGTCTGATTTATATAAATGTTTAAAATCTAATGTGGAAGTGGAATTTTGTCTAACTTGAGTGAGGCAAGCCACACACTGACTGCTCTACCCCTGCCGATACCGCAGGGCACATTCTTCCACTTCCACATAAAATTTTCAACATCTATATAAATTGGACATTCATAATTCTTAGTTCTGCATACTCCCCTATATCTCTAGTATTAATGGTGAAAAGGATTTTTTGATGAAGCCTCAGGATTGGGAGAAAATCAGGGATTAGTAAAGGGTAGTAGATCGCCACTTTACATTCTCTATGGGTAGCGTGGGTTGGGGTTCCAGCAGGAGATCTCCAGCATCTCTCCAGAGCAAGGTGTGGTGTCACGTGAAAAAACTCTATATGGCCTGTCTCAGCTATTGAGTCAGTAAACCTTGTGGGTGTACTGTGGGTGACATAGCCACGTACCACCTATAAATAATAAGTGCTATTAGATGTATAGTCCACATAGCAAACAGTAAAGGTACATGTAGTACTTGTATTATAAACAGGTATACATAGGTAGGGTAGAGGCACCCTAAGCTGGACAGACACCTACAGTCGGACACCTTTGGGACTGAATTACATAATCAATATCAGAATCTTGCCTATCATATAAACCAAATATGAAAATTAACGTATAGTTTTCTCCAACTAATACAGTATAACAAATATAAGTCTCTTCATACTTGGCTTGATAGTTGTGCAAACCTGGTGTGTTCTTGATACATTCTCATCATGTGAAATACCGTAATCTCCCGCGTATAAGATGCGTCTTATACACCAAAATGCTGCTGTGTCTTATATGCGGGAGGTAAATTGCCTTGAGTTTGGGGTGCGTCTTATACGCGGAGTATTTCTACTATAGAACAGTACTGAATTTACAGGAATCACCCCTAAGGGGTGCGTCTTATACGCGAACCAGCCTTTCCTGAGTTGCGGGTGCGTCTTATACACGCACTGCGTCTTCTACGCGAGAGATTACGGTAGTGCGCAAATGAGAAATCTGATTTAATTCTTCTATCTGTCTTGCCTTTACCAAGATGTCTTAGGGTTGCTATGTATTGCACTGGCAAAATATAGATTCTACCTAATCATTTGGCATAGCAAACCAGGATACTGCACTCATATCATATTTTGGGAACCATTTTTATTTCACCATCAAATTATACCTATAGTCAGACACCAATTGCACCCTGGTTGGGACACAATTACATGATGGTTCAAGTGTTTTCTGAATGAATCTTTTTTTTTCATAAAATGAATCTGTTACACTATATTTGTACTCCCAGCCATGGAAATTTAATCTTTCCTTGGTTTTACCTACTATCTAGTACTCCATCTGCCCTGTGGAAGTCATATAGATTTGAGCCTGCACAATCCACTGTTACAGGTAGGCAAAAATGTATATCTTAGTTATTCTGAACATCAAGCTAATAGCTTACAGTTTCTAGAGGAATGCTACATGGCTTTACAGCATATTTCATATGCAGTTATCCATTTTAACAATCATTTAATAAAATGTCTGTCTGTAGGGTCATTCCTGATCTGAGCTGTCTGACTTTAGGGGCAATTCGGCATTTTGAAGTCAGCATATATACAGTTGATTTATCAATATGTTATGGAGCGATTTATTAAAATTCCTTCACAAGTATATGTGGTCAAGTATCTTGTTCCCCTTAGTGCAATAGAAAATAGAATTTACATGAATTGAAGGTACAAGACTAGACTGTCAAATATAGTGACCTCTGGTTTGGCCAGGAGCGTCCGAGACGGGTGCCTTTACCCTATGGCCATTGTGTAGTGTTTGACCAGTGCCCTCTGCAATTGTCATGGATGAATGAACACCCCTGAAAACTCAGTCGAGGCGTTCGGAGTACGGCCGAGGGATCAATGCTGGTTTGTAAGGCCACCCCCTATTGGTCTGCCCCATGTGGGTCAATGTTGATCCCTGAGTCAACTTACTGCCCTCCCAAGCATAGTTAACCACTGGTACCTACCAAGAGATGGCTTTGGTGGAGAGGGGTGGAGGGAACAAGCTAAGAATTTGTCGTTAGCGTTCGAGGTCAACCCTACCCATAATGCACTAGATATCGATAGAAAACCGCTGCCCGAACGCCTCGAGTGTTCCCTTGACCTTATTACCAACAAACACTGCAGGAGTGTCTGCCATTCTGTAAACATTGGATCTGGTGTCCCATTGGGGATGGAAGTACACTGCATGGGAATAATTGAGGGCTGGACACAGAATAAATGATTGAGCTCAAGGACATGGCATACCTACCAGGCACATAGATGAAAACAGTGAGTGGGTACATGCCTTTATTGCTGAGTGCAAGGCTTTTGAAGATGCGTCACCTGTTCTTACTATAACTTACTCTCCAGCTCTGAACAAAGTATCAGAGCTGGATACTCTGGCTACACTGGGCCTAGCCTTAACCTGAGGCTGAGCTAGTTATTATCTGTTATAACAGTGCTGGGCAAAGCCAGAGTGCATTATCCTGAATGCTGCATTCTGATTGGCTGATTGACCGTGCATTATCTAGATGGATAATGCACTATCAGCACAGGAGGTCAACTTTATCTCACATTTAGACTTCACAATTGATATTCATGTGTTGTCAGGTGGCTGATGGGTTATTTTTCTGTGTTATAACGGGAATAATGCACTATAAGGCCCCTTGATGTCTCAATAGTCTAGAGCACTCCCACAGCCATGCCCCGTGCATTATTCCCTAAATATATCACTCGTAGAAGCAGCAGTGGTAACCCAGGGCTAGTAGCACTGCCAGTGGCAGTGCAGCCTCGGCTAGCATCTTTTGATACCGGTTCAATAGGCTGGGATCAGCTCTATACTAAACTGGATGTGTATTCTAGTTTATTAGTTTATTGTCACCTTAGTCTTTGATCGAGATAAGAATTTGATTGAAGTGAGATGTGTATTCACTCTCCAACTGATATTAGGTGGTACATACATGCTTTGAGAAAGAGACGCCTCCTACGTGTCAATGATGACGCCTCAGATGAAGGGATGCGGCCAGGCCATACTGTGATGTGATGGAGAGGGCGAGTCTGGAGGCTTATAGTTTATCCAGGCACAACGTACATCCTATCTACAGTTCATTCCACCCTTCCTTTGCCATATTGGAGAGCAGGAAAATGTTTTTTTGCTGGCCCCTGCTCGGTTCATACCAGTATGTAAAGGAAATGAAGATCGTGAGAGCTTCGTGGATACCCAGTCTGTCCCAGGGGCCCTCAACTAAAATGGTGATAGCTTTTGGAACCAGGTCAAGGTAGTCAGACTTTCACACACAGCTGTGTTACCAAAAGATGGCATTTTTCACATTTCAAATAGGCCTACTTTAATCAATATGTGGAAGATATTTTTGTCAAGGTAATCTCAAGAGTGCATGGTCTGAGACAAAAACAATGCCAGTAAGGTTGCGGTGGGTCCCATCCTGTTTTTAGACCAGCCACTGGAAGAATTACATGTGCGCTCATCCAATTGGCGTCAAGCTGGGTAGGGTGTACCAAACTGTACAATAGTCGGATCTCTGATATCCCATAATGCCTTGCACAGTCAGTTTCCGGTCTGCCTAGTGTCCAGGCCTCACCCTAGAGGGCACCACTAGCACACATAGAGAAACGTGAACCCTTTCGAGGAGAAACGGTATGATCGGAAGTGTGTTCCTGGTACCGGCGAAAGTTGAAAGTTTACCTGCTCATATTTAACAAGCGAAAATGGCGCCACGTTAGCGCTTCTCCCCGAAAGACGTAACCATAGAGAAAGAGAGAGGTCAGAGACACCTATTGTTTGAAAATTAAACTATGCCAGACAGGAACCTGACTCCCCAAGGTGGGTGATAATACAGAATCGGCCCACCGGTGAAGACTCTATAGGCTCAGCTGCAGTGGCGCCCCCAAACTATGAGGCTTATCTCACCAAGAGGGTTTAGATCCTTTCTTGAAAAGATAAACTGGACCTACAGTAGACCTACAGCAAAAAAACAAAAACAATAGAAATTCTGAAAGATTTTCAGAAATTGCATAGGATATGCTTTGTATAGGTTGTTCACTATTGTCTAATGCCAGTACTTGTATAAGAGAAGGAAACAGCAAAAGTGTGGTTTTTATTTCTCGTTCATTGCCTATAATATATAATGTGACATATTTTTGAGGTCACTTAGCAACAATACAACTGCTTCCAAGAATCATTACGATTATATAAAGTTTTGTTTATATGAATTATTTGACTTCCAGGCAAGACTAACTTCACTTATCGCAAATACACTTGTAAACTTAGTGTGCGGCTTAGATGTACTTTAGGGTAATATAATTAGTTTTAATACATGTGTATATGTTGATTTGACATATTTGACGTAGGGTGCTATATTTGTGGCACTGTAATATTGCAAGAGACGAAAATCGTGAAAATTTGGCCCTCTCTAGTGAAAAAAGAAACCCAAAAAAATGTGATTAGCACTTATATTAAGGAGGTTTACCATAATAGCGACGAATACAGTGTTGCTTCTCTAAAGCATCACATGTCATGCATTTTGCAAAATACTTTAAACCACAGTACACCTGAGAAGGCCTTAAAACCACACCACGGTCCATTTATTAAGCCATACTTTTTGTATGATATCTCTACTATCAGACCACATTTATGTTATAGGAAAAAGGAAAATCCCAATCCCAACACAACTCTGAATGATATAAACAATTTGTCTCACAGTTACTTTGTTCCACAGAAGTAATCTCAGTGCCCACACTGACGTGTGGAGAAGACCTTTAAGTCGTCTAGACAGGAACTAATCTCCCCTCTGTCACACCTCACCTTTCACCAGCTTGAGTGACTGACAGTCCGGGGGTGGGCCCAAGTTTTCGGTCTGTACCTCTCAACCAATCAGGATTGAGCAGCTCAGGTCACGTGACACCTAAGTGGGGCATTGGAACGCCCCCAGAGTTTCAGTACCAAGCATTGTACAAACGTATTAATGATCCGCCACATGGTGGATGCATACCGCGGATAGACAGGGTTAGATTAGCTTGGTCAGTGTTTTTAGTCAAAAATGTGTGATAATAGATTAGGGGAGATGGACAAAACCTGTGCAAAGGCACGTCTTGTCAACCAGATTTCAGGTATGTGATTTAATGGTCTTTTTCCCACTTGCTGATTGATATCACTTATGTTTATCATTTATGTAGATTTTAAGAAATTATCCAGGACTGCGAGTCCTATAAATGTTTTTTTACACACCCGACTTTGGTAGAATTTTACAAGCTGACCCAAGGCTTGTTTCTAAGTATTTGAAGTCGAATTTAATGTAAAGGAGGAAGAAGGAAACATTTCAGGTATAAGGCTCCCCCAGGCATTGCCTCTGGGGAACCTTTATATGCCTCGTTTATGTATAAACCCAGAAAAACTTGCATCGCTTATACCGGGTATGCAAGGTTTTATGTTAGTAATAGTTGAACACATATATATGAGATTATTACATGACTTCTGTGATTTTGGGTGCTTTTTCTGGATATTCCCATGCACATACCTGTCGATATTGCATGGCATGATGCATGGAGCATCACTTTTGTAAGGCGTGCAGTTATCGATGTGAGGAGGCATGTTATCCATGGATAACATGCCTCCTTACATGTCATTCATTACATACTAAAACCCACGAAATTTTCATTGCCAGGGTAGGGGTCGAACCTGCAGTCTCAGATCCCAAATCCAACTCCCCATGCATTGTGCCACAGGGACTGACGAGAAGTGTTTGGCTAGAACCAGGTCTTGATATGATACAAAGCCCAGGGAGGCGACGACTGCGGGCTGCAGGCTGTCCGCTGCCATAACCGCGAAACGCGGGACGCGTTCAAACCAACCCAAGCGCCGAGGTGTGTCGCCCGGTGGTCTAGTGGTTAGCGCATTGCGCTCAGCTGCTAGAGGTAGGCGGGACGAGTCCCGGTCCGGGCGTATATTTTTTTTTCGCTACTGCTCGCATAACGGCGATGACTGCGGGCTGTCCGCTGCCATAACCGCGAGACGCATTCAAACCAACCCAAGCCAAGCCAGGCGCCGAGTTGTGTCGCCCGGTCGTGTACACACACTATGGCAGGCTTCGAGTCCCGGGAAGGGGGAACAATTTTTGTTTTCATCTTGAATTTATTGATATTCTATTGATTATCTATTGATATCGTGTAATAAAATAAGTAGTCAATGGATAATTCGTGACTTGTGTGTGTTAGCAAAGGATAATTATCCTTTGCTAACACACTCGTCATGAATTGTCCATTGATTATTTGTTCATTATAAGTTCTTCGTTTTTTAAAACTGTATTGAAACCAAATGGGACTGGTCTCATACATAATGACCTTTGTCCCAAATCCTACTGCGTTACATGAATTACCGGGGCATGGTCCATGTTCTAAGAGAGAATAGCAACCAAATGGTACAAAATGTTGCCATTAACCCATTGAGGGCTAGCATCGACTATAGTCGACACCATGCTAGGCCTAGCATTGACTATAGTCGACACCATGGCAGGCCTAGCGTCGACTATAGTCGACGCCAGTTATATAGGCTTAGTATAGGAATTGAAAATAGGCTCGTCCTCTAGGAACTATACTTTTTTCAGAGGCCGTCCCCATGGCCAGGGCAACAATTTTTGCTCTGCCCTTAAAGGGTTAATACTAGATCGCCACTAGAGCATAGCACTTGGGCCACCCTTAAAGATATATTCGTTTCCTATCCAGAGAAGTGGATTTTTTTTCAGACCCATGAGGGAGGGAAAGTTCTCTGTTCAAGAACATATTGTTTTTGTCATGAACATGGTAAGCAGTGGCAGCATTGATCTGCCATCACATTCTAAATTTAAGGATTGGAAACCTAGGATCTTCAACACTCAACAGGCCACTGGACAGGAAGAAAACATATTTCGAAGGGTGGCCTCGCTGTATAGATGTTGGCACTATACCGATAGTTATGATCACATGAGGTGTCTGGAGGCTGGGGGGGTATGGTATACGTTTGTGGTTTGGCCGATACTTTCCTCATATTATCTCTATGGGGATTGTATAGACACACATGTCCTACATATATATGAAATATACTTAAACCCTTTAAGAGCTCCTTACAACTTGTTCATCATACATGCAAACGCCTCAGTTTTTTCAGTTTTTCTATGATCTGTCAGGGTCATTCTTGTGATTCATCTAGATCCAATGAGATATAATTTTACCATTTATATAGTGGGGTTGACTTTAAAAAATCCGGATACAAGGGTATCAGCCATCCATAAAAAGCACCAGGATGCACCATTGGCTTCTCAGAATTCAAAAAGTTTCTGGGGTCTCCCCCCTCATCCCAATTTTCATGATTCAATCTGACTTGTAAGGAAAATCTCATCACTTATATCGGCCCAGTTTTTTTCTCGTCCGGAGTTTGCATGTATGAGTTTGCATGTATGTATCAGATAATGTCTTAGTATGGCATTGAGGATAGAGAGTAGGCAGGCTTAATATTCTTCCTTTGCACTATGATGGTATTGGGTAAGAGAACATCTCCCATGCAGGTTGATGAAATTTCCATAATAAAAAATGAGAGCATTTAACTTGTTCATGTTGCATTTAAGGGCTACTATTGATAGCGGCTATATGTCCATTGCATTAAAAAGAGGTTGCCCTTAGGGCTCTTCAAGATGATCTTACGGTTATTATCTCAGTGACTTTAATCACTGCACATAGTTGAAAGTATGGAAGAATAACGATTTTCTACGATGTGCAACCCTGCCTTACAAATATTTTGTTGTTTATTTGGGTCCATAGGCTTACCCATAGGCCAGTCACTGCAAAAGCAATATAAATAGATTGAAGCCTTCGGTCAAGTTGTATTTATTTTTAGACCCAGAATATAATCCATGTACAACCTTAGCAAGTAACCCCCCATATTATCCCTATATACAAAATAGTGATTGGAGAGTAGAAACACATCAGGTGTATGAAATATACTCCTGGTATAGGCTTTGGGAGTAACTTCCATGTTTTTCCTACACAATGCATAGTGGTTGGAGAGTGAGAAGACGTCAGGTGCATGGGCATGGTCATAAACAAGAGCCTTGTCAAACTGTGAATACCTTAGATACTGCCTTAATAAGCCTTGAAGTGGTAATTATAGCCCAAGAAAACAATTAGTGCCAGGTCATTGCTGGTTAATTTTGACTCCAGTGGTCATAGTGTGTAATGTTACAATTAGGTGCATAATATGTCGTCATGATACATGAATTCAGTCCACAGATTGCTGATCACGACCATTGATTAAACCTTTAAGAGCCGCATGGTGCTATATGTCGTCATGATACATGAATACAGCCCCGAGTTTGCTGATCCAGGGCTCTATTCGTTTACATGAATAGAGCCCTAGGTATTCTGACCACAACCAATGATTAACACTTTAAGGGATGCATGGTGCTGTAGATGTCATAGATATGTCATCATGATACATGGTATAGAGTTCTGGTTGTTCTGACCACAGCAAATGATTAACTCTTTAAGGTAACATGATGATTTATTCGCTATACCATACAATAACCCTTAAAGGCAACGTGATGGTTTATAAGTTTCACCATACAGTAACCCCTCTCAGGCAACATGTTGTATCAGATATATCATACAATAACCCTCTACAGGCAACATGATGTTCTAATATTTACACCATACAATCACTCCATACAATAACCCCTTACAGGCAACAGGGTATATTATTAATCACACTAAACAATAACATTTACAGTCTAGATGTTTTATTTGTTATACCATACAATAACCCCTTACAGGCAACAAGATGTTTTATTAGCATGGCGACTAGTGAGTACTACTCGTGAGATGAGTAGACTAGTGTATGGTTCACAGTCGCCACGGTGTAAAGGATAGGGAGGCCTTGCAATCTATTTTTGTTTGTGGCTCCTCTGGTATGGACTATTCCTGCTCACTATTCTAATGTGATAACAACAGTGTATGTTCTTTACTTATCAGTGAAGGAATTTTCAGAATATATCTCATACTTTTGATTTTATTCGCAGATTAGACATTTCATCATTTGGAGCCCTATGGCAGATTAGCATTAGAGCATCTTAAGATTTAGAAATGCATCTTTGTAGCCTTTGTTTTAGAATTGTTCGTTCTGAAACTACTATAAATATGTAGTACAGGTTTCATCTCAGTGGGTTATGGTACAATTGGAACATATTTTCTGTATTTGAAAATGGAGAAATCAGTGCTAAAGTGTGTGTTGCCATATATGCATTTTTGTAAATCAGAGGAGGTCGAAGTGTAAGGACACCTTGTGGAACTGCTACATTCTTTTCTGTGTAAACTTTTTTAGTTTACATTGAAATAATGCTTTCTCAGAATATGTACCTGTTATTGGTTATGAAACCTTAATTTAATTACTCCTTTCATTATATAAATAATTTTGTGGAAGACTGAAAACATGTATGTACAGAGGTACTTACACTGTGCTCCCCCTCTACAGAGAGGTGGAGTGATCTGGCCGGTTTGCTGACCACTGCCTGTGATGAGCTACAGACTATTATGAGGTTATTGGCAGTTGGGTGTGTATGTGTGTGGGGGGGGGGTAAGGCAGAGCAGGTCCTGGCGATCTGAGACAGTGTACACTCATAATGACACACCTGTTGACTATGACATTGAACATTGAATAAGACAGGTCCCTGTGACAGCTGAGTGAGGTGCATGCAGACTGGACAGTCTACAGACTATTAGTACTTAGCTGCAGTTGGTAGTTCTGATTATGTTATTGGCTAGCCAATAACATAGTCACGTAAGGGGAGTCGATGCAATGGAATGTGGCCAAATGGGTAGACTTGCCCACATAAAAGTCCTTAGTGTTCACATAGGATTAGACTGAGACAAGTAGCTTGGACAAGTCTAAGGTACCTGGATCTAGGGGTTGAGGTAGCTTCCTTAAAAGTTTTAAGGACAAAACTCAGTTTAATATTTCAAATCTGAAAGAGGTATTTGTCATGTTACAAGAGGATTTTAAAATGTCAGGATGTGGTAAAGTCATTAGTCATTATAATGACAAAACTCCTTTGTTAGATGGAAGTTATACATGTATTGGGATGACAAAGTAAAATGCAGTTTGTCTCAAGGTGAGTTTAGCCTTAAGAGAAATAGCCATGTACATGCTCACACATCTGGATGGACCAGATATAATCCTCTTAATTAGGTAGTAATTATGTCATTGGCTTATTGGAAGGAGAGGTTCCAGCTTGCTGCACAAGGGGTTGAGTGGGTTGTACTGTTTACCTGTGACCATTAACCCCTTCAGGGCCACCTACATGTATAATAGTATAAACATATGATACATGTATTATATTGACGGTAGCTATGATGCAGGATGTGAAGTGTTATATTATATTTGCATGTAGCATACCACTTTTGCATGTACATGTAATTTCATATAGAGTCTAGCCCTTTGAACATAGAAACCAATAACATCTTAGGGCTGTGAAATAGCCCTACCCTTAAACATTTTTGAATGTGTGTTATATACTACCAAAAGCCCAGCTAATAGTGTGCCCTATCTATCAGTCTCACCAACTGAAACTAAACACAAGATTACAAGTTGCCGCCCCATGTCTCACAGGACTTTTCTCTACTATTGTATTAAAATCTACAACACTGGTTTTATTAACTACACCAAACAATAAATCTTTACAGGCAACAAAATGTTTTATTAATCATACTATACAATAGTTTATATCATTAGTAATTCATTAACCTTTTAAGCCAATGTGACATTACATGTCAGTACTTACTCATTAGTTGTCAGCAATTAGGCAACAAAATGTTTTATTAATCATACTACACAATAGTTTATATCAATAGTAATTCATTAACCTTTTAAGCCAATGTGACATTACATGTCAGTACTTACTCATTAGTTGTCAGCAATTAGGCAACAAAATGTTTTATTAATCATACTACACAATAGTTAATATCATTAGTAATTCATTAACCTTTTAAGCCAATGTGACATTACATGTCAGTACTTACTCATTAGTTGTCAGCAATTAGGCAACAAAATGTTTTATTAATCATACTACACAATAGTTAATATCATTAGTAAGTCATTAACCTTTTAAGCCAATGTGACATTACATGTCAGTACTTACTCATTAGTTGTCAGCAATTAGTCAATGTATGTCAGTAATTAGTCACTATTTGTCAATATATCATTATTTACTCACTATTTGTCAAAAATTAGTCAGTGTATGTCAGTAATTAATCACTATTTGTCAGCAGGTATTCAAAATATATTAGTAAGTTCTCACTAATTGTTAGCAATTAGTCAAAATATGTCAGTATTAAATGTTACACTATTTGTCAGCAAATGGCCAACATATGTCAGTATGTTATGTTAGTACATACCCCGGTAGTGTGTAGCACATTGCGCATAGATGTCACTGATATTCTCAGGTTTTGCCTGTGGCCTTAACCATTTTTTTTAGACTTGCATCATTTTCACAAGACACTTCCTGGTAGCATTGAGGACCTGGAAACTGAAAGAACCCGTACCTTTATTTCTAGATCTGGAAACATAAAAGTGTGAAAGTATGAGTAACCAGCCTATCCCTAGGCACAACTTATGGAAAGTGAGAGTAGCTCAGTAGAAACTAACCAAAAACGTTCTCTCGTAAAACATCACATAAAAGATACAGAGTAGGGACGATCTCAGTGTCCCTTTACAGGACAACTTATTTCTAACCACCCACTAACATGCAGTAGGAAAGTTGCATGTAACCCTGAAATAAACAAATGATAAACATTACCGTGTGTGACTAATCAAACACGCATTCTATGACAAGCGTTTCCTACCGTAAATCCCCGGTCATAAGCCGGATTTTTTTTTCTATTTTGGGCCCAAACCGGCTTCTAAATTTTTCCCAAAGTCCCCCCCGGCTTATGACCGGGTTTTTTTTACTATAGAATAAAGAGAAAATGGTAAAAATTTGACCCAAAAACCGGCTTTTATTTTTTTCCTGAACTCACCCCCCGGCTTATGACCGGGGGTGGCTTATGACCAGGGATTTACGGTAGTATCTCATTCAGAAAGAGATCTTTTGTTGTTCTTGAAATGGATTCAAAGAGCGTTTATTTTTAGACTCAATTCCTTTTTCTCAGGGTTTGCTTTATCCTGTGGTAGCTTATTGCACTCAATATATAAGATACAGTATCGCCATGAAATCTGATCCCTGAACAGAACGCTGTCGCTTACTACCGACACCGGTAGTACCATAAAACCCCGGTCATAAGCCGGCCCCGGTCATAAGCCGGGGGCTGAGTTCAGGGAAATCCTATAAGCCGGTTTTGGGGTCAAATTTTTTCCGGTCATAAGCCGGGAGTAGACTTTGGGAGAAATGTAGAAGCCAGTTTTGGTCAAAAATAGAAAAAAAAATCGGGCTTATGACCGGGGTTTTACGGTAGTATAGTGTATTATATATTGTATAAACTTATACTTGAATGGGACTCTTCCATTGCGGTGCATAGTGAGTACTGACACTGGTAGTACAGTACTCAGCTGACCACACTGTGCTGACTGTTTATCTGCCGACCTCAAACATCCTCATCCTGGTGTGGTGAAATCCTATGGCATTGAAAATACCATAAAAATTGTAAAAGTAGGTATTTGTACCGTAAAACTCCACAAGTTATATGCAGCTATAAATTACTAGTAGCCTAAATAAAGCTGATGACATTATGATGCCTCTTTAGCACTGATTGGAACTTTTTACCGTCTTTTTTTGGCTTGTAGTTTTCTTTAGGTATTCCATACACAAAACGGTTTAGAAGACTCCATAATAATTATTTGTCTTTAAATTTTTGAAAACGCAAACAAAAATTTAAAAATAATGATAATAATTCCGGAGATATCTTTTTTTTTTTTGTATATTGGATTAATGCCTTGGCAAGATGCATGTTTGCTTTTTGAAATTGAGTTTGATCAAATATGATGTGTAACATTACAAAATATCTACAACAGGACACCTATGGGTACTCCTTACCCCGCCTCCCTCCGAGAAATCAATAATGAATAAAATCTTATATATCTAATTTGTTTCCTTCACAGTGCAAGAAATGGCTCCATCTGGGGCATCAGAGGTGGGGGAAGAGGAACGATGCGAGATTCCGCCAACGCAGGTCGAGCGGGCACAGGGACCAGGCAAAGTCAGCCAGTTCTCCAAGTTACTGGTGGCCATGCGGCCATGGTCCTTTAGTGCCTCATTCACACCTGTCGTCCTTGGCAGCATCCTCGCGTACAAGACCCTCGGTACCTTCAACCCTTGGGTGTTCATTGCCACTGGCCTGACTGCCCTCTCAGTGCATGCAGCTGGGAACCTTGTCAACACATACTTTGACTATGTCCGTGGTGTCGACAGCAAAAAGAGTGATGATCGCACGCTGGTAGATGAAATTCTACGACCAAATGATGTAGCGACAATGGGTGGGGTTTTCTACATGATGGGGTGCTTCGGATTCCTGGTACTTGTCCTACTCTCACCTGCTCGTATGGAGCATCTGGCACTGATTTACTTTGGCGGCCTCTCTGGGAGTTTCCTTTATACTGGTGGTCTTGGACTCAAGTACTTAGCTCTCGGTGACTTGGTCATATTTCTTACATTTGGACCAGTGACTGTATTATTTGCGTATCTCTCCCAAGGCGGAGAGCTTTCTTGGACCCCGCTTATCTATGCCATACCTGTAGCTCTCAACACTGAAGCCATCCTCCATAGCAACAACACCAGAGACATGAAAAATGATGCGGAAGCGGGAATCGTCACGCTCGCTATTCTTGTTGGCGAGACAGGCTCATATGCACTCTTCACATTACTTTTATTTACGCCCTATATAATGTTCGCAGTCCTAACGACACATGTGTCATTCTGGTTCGTCCTGCCTCTCGTCACAGTTATAATCGCATTTAGACTAGAACGGTCATTCAGAGATGGTCAGCTGGCACGGATGCCACACAATTTAGCTCAGCTAAACTTACAACTTGGACTGTTGTATAGTATAGCATGTGGACTAAGTAAAACACTACCTGCCCTTGCTGTGAAATTATCCTAATCATCACACTGTCAATTAGGCAGTGTATTAAGGGAACAAGTTCATTATCATCACTTCATTACAGTTTTCTATGAAAATTGTTCAATTATAACTACTAGACCACTTCTATACTGGATTGGTATGGGATGATTCTATTCCATCCATGTGCAAGTAAAGATATAAGAAAGGGATTTAACCTTTAGTTCAAAACTCTTTTTGTGTATGTTTATCTTTTCAAAGCTTAATCGATTGAAAAGTGTGAATGGAGGCATCACTCTCTAAAATGGTTTTGGTGGAAACTTGATTTCGTTTGCCTAAATCTAGGATAAATGATAAATTTGCAATAAATGATAGACTGTATGGTTTTCCAGTAATGTAGCGGTGCTTCTGTATGTGGCCAAGTTGATGTGGCAAACGAATTCATGTTAAAAGGCTTGGAGTTTGTGTGTACACAGCAAGATACAATAGAGTCCCCTAGTGTTAATATGATGAACTTCTAATTAGTCTGTTATGTCCATGCTATTCTTGTGTCCCTTTAACCCTCTACGGGCAGCATAGTGCTCTAAAACCCTTTTCTCATTCTGATTTATTCATACGGCCCTGGCGAGTAACTAGCTACTGTTAAATGCATGAATTGTTCTGACTAAGAAGGGCTGGCATGATGCACCTACACAATGCCAGTGGGTTACTCGATAGCGCTGTATTTGTATATCATAATAATTAAACATGAACATGGAGTCTTGAGGCATCATGGATTCTTGAGGCAGCATGCTGCCCTTGAGGAGCTATTTTGCTATGTTGACCAGAAATTGTTAAGCTGTACCGACCCCTGGCTATAAAGGTGCTGAAATCTCATATGGCATTTAACAACTGAGTAAAACATCATAGGATTAATGTGTCATATACATGGGTGCTATAAAACATACCTGTCCTACTATTGTGGCCTACACAGAAAACCTGCCGCCGCTAAACTCATTAATACTGACGAGTTTAGGGTAGTCAGAGCTGTATGAAGACCTAAACTTGTCATACTGACAATACAAAGTTGTCATACTGACGACTTCATCAGGATGACGACCTAAAGTCGTCGATTTAACCACCTAAAGATTATGAAGCCACAACCTACCGTAATCTCTCACGTATAAGGCGCACCTCGCGTATAAGGCGCACCTAGAGTTGAAGAATATTGTCAAAAAAATCATAACTTTGGTTCTGCTAAATGGATTTTCAAAATGAGTTAGGGGGAGTGTAACATATCAAAATAAAGCTCCTGGTGTCCCCCTTGTGGATCTAGGAAGAACTAAAACCCCTCGTATAAGACGCGCCTTATACGCGGGAGATTACGGTATAATGCGATCAGGACTTGTGAATTACTGTATAAATCCTGCATATAAGCCGCACCCCGAGTTTGTGCGGCAGTTATAAGCCGCAGCAGGTGTCTGAAATGGTCACCATTCCTTACTTTTACTAAAGTCTACGAGGGGTTTCCATATGTAAACCCCTCTTATAAGCCGCACCCTGATAGAGCATTACAGTATTTGTTACTGGTGATGTAATAAAGTTAGCATAGCGGCACAATGGCCATTATTACCCAAAAAAAAACAGTTCTGCTGTGTGATGACTGTGGTACCAACACATGTGTCAACATATTCAAACATTCTCAAATCATCATACATGTAAAAAGAAATTGAAGAATCTCAGATTGCCTTATAGACGAGCTCCATGTTTCTTTCTAACAGTCACTGCTATTGCTACATGTTTATAGTCGATCAATGTTTAACACTTGAGCAGCTGTTAATGTTTTATATTATGGTAGAATAAAGTGATATAGCAATTTCTTATTTGAGAGACATTAATTTCATTTATAACTGATGAATGTATCATTAAATTGTTATCAAGAGATGACAAAGCTCTCGTAGATAACGTACCATGATGTAAATAAATTAAAGTTAATTATATCAGGACGAGGCATTTTGTGTTTGATAACCGAAGAAGAAAGTCTTATTCTTGAGGCAGTGCTACCGACAAAAGTGGCCTGCTTTTTTGCATATCCCTTTCCACGCAAGCCATATGGAACCTGATATTTTGAGGTACCTGTCTAACTTCTTTTTTACTATGCAAAAAAATTTAAAGAAATCAAAAAGTGTTTGACTATAAAACAATAAAAGCTTAGATCATTGCACGTCATCCTTGCCTGCGTTTAAAGGCCCTGCGCAGGCCATTAAGATTCTACATTGGTAAAAGCCGGCGTCATGTCAGCGCAACCCTGTTAATAGCAGGGGGTGCTGGTGCATCATGTTGGAAAATGAGCATGAAACCCTGATAATTCATGTTATCCTTGAAGGCTTAATATGTTTTTCATAAAAGATAGTACAATATTTGGTGACGGATGTAATGAGTTTCCTTTAAAATCATTACCTTATTACTTCCATTTTCGCCTTTATCAGTGTTTGGTCTTCTCATTTGTTAAAAAAATTGCCGCGGGGGGGGGGGGAGGGGCGGCTAATTATTAACTGTCTTTTAAAGGGAGCGGGGGGAAAACATGTTTCTGTGTTCACATGAATATTTTTAACAAGGTACAGCTGATAGAAATTAGCATACCCTAAATAACATGGCTACTTTTAATGTAAAAAGGGAGATTAAATGAACATCAACCAAAAGCACGCTTGTCAACCAAAAGCACGCTTGTAGCAGGAAATGTGCCAATGTTGTATGTATGTGTATAAGTGACTTTTATAAAAAAAAAATGTCACAGTCGTAGCACTGAGTGCTAAGTCCCTGTCCTTTATGACAATTTGCTCATCACTACGTCAAATGAGTAATGTCAGTTATCCTCAAAGGTTTAAGATTATGACAAATTGTGAGTAAATTTATACTGACATATATTGACTAATTGCTTACATATAGTGACTAAGTACTGACATATATTGACTAATCGCTGACAAATAGTGAGTAATTACTGACGCACATTGACTAAATGCTGACAAACTGTGAGTAGATACTGACATATTTTGACTAATTGCTAACAAATAGTGAGTAATTACTAACACATATTGATGTTTAAAGCCCAATATAACTAGAAGCTAGACAGTGTAAGATCAACACACATTTTCTACAGTGTAGGGAGGGTGGTGGTGAAGAGAAGCTAGACAGTGTAAATTCAACACACACTTTTTACAGTGTAGGGAGGGTGGTGGTGGAGAGAAGCTAGACAGCATAAGTTCAATACACATATTTTATAGTGTAGGGAGGGGGGCAGAGAAGCAATACTCTAAGTTCAACACATTTTTTTACAGTGTAGGGAGGGTGGTGGTGGAGAGAAGCTAGACAGTGTAAGTTCAACACATTTTTTTACAGTGTAGGGAGAGTGGTGGTGGAGAGAAGCTAGACAGTGTAAGTTAAACACACATTTTTACAGTGTAGGGAGGAGGGTGGTTCATTATAGCACTATGCAGTTATGTAAGGGTTATAAGGGATCTACTTTAGCAGCACGAAGTGAGGACCTTCTGCCCACAGCCAGAGCTACCTTGTTCTATAAGGGATCTAGTAGAGGAGGTTTGTAGGGCAAGCCTATTGCAAGGTGAGAGGCTAAATTCACAGCTAGGCCAAACATAGGGATTAGTGATGGGCACCTCAAGAGCCAGTGTTCAATAGAGCCACAGCAAGGTAATAGGTGGTGGTCTAGCTGTCTGCCTATGTAGCCTGACTGTCTCACTCTTCAATCACAATTCAAAGCATACATATATTATGGTTAGTTAGTGACCCAGACTATACATGGAGTATATCCATTGCGATTTCATACTCTGCAAATTCCCAGTCCTCCTAATAGTCCCTGACCACTCAAGTGGACAGGGCCGATAAATGGTGAGATGTTGAACTAAAAGAAATAATTGTCTGATCATCATTTATTTGATAGATATTCTAAATCCTGCCCACACAAAACACACCTAGGGAAATGTCGGAGCACATTTTGTGGAATCATGTCTACCATTCAATCAACGTCAATGAAGCTAATAATTTTACATTCCTGGAAGAATCAAACTCGATACTAAACATCAGGTAGACATGAATATCAAAATGAAGTTGCAAAAGCGGGACTTTCGATTTCATTATAATTAAACACATTGCTAAAAATGTTGGTTTTAGTTCTATATATTACCCGGTGTTCAAACACAACCTCCTAGAGCGTCATTTGCAAAATTGATTATGTGCAGACTATTAAAGAAAAATGGGTTAAAAAAAGAAATGAAAGATAAAACAAATATCATATGACCTATGTATCATTGTCAACTTGTTTCATGCATATTTTCTAGGATATAGAACCATAAATGTAGAAATAGGACAGAAAACATTGATATTGAAAAGGCCCTTCAGAAAACGAGTTCAAGTAACCAATAGAGCCGTTAGACGTAGATCTATGGTGTTACTTGATTCGTTAATAAATAAAATTAATACCGGGGGTATATGGAATTATTACAAAGTTTCAATTTATCATAAATACCGTAATCTCCCGCGTATAAGGCGCGTCTTATACGAGAGGTTTTAGTTCTTTCTGGATCCGCAAGGGGGAGATCAAGACCTTCATTTTGATATCTTACACTCCCATATAACCTCATCAGCTGAATATGGGGTCCAGGGGGGTCTGGGGGGTCCATGCAACACAAAGGTTTTTAAATTTTCAAAATCCATTCAGTAGAACAAAAGTTATGAATCTTTTATTTTTCTGGTCAAATCTCTAAACTCTAGGTGCGCCTTATATGCGGGCTGCGCCTTATACGCGGGAGATTACGGTAGGAGCTGATCAATAATTCATGGCAGTGCTATGTGAGAAATGTGTTTGGCAGAAGTTGAAATAACTCAGGAATAGCCATCATCACAAATATAGAAATAAAAAGAGTGAGTGAGTAATAGATGTTCAACGCCATTTCGACAGCTAAGGTCATATTCATGGCGAGAACTACATTACACAATTTCACAAAGGAATGTGTTGGTTCCCGCGCGTATGTGCACCACACACATCCTGAGGGGATAGGAAAGAGGAGAAATAGACACTTTTAGGTGGGCTAGGGAAACCCGGAAATAAAAAGACAACAACAAAATAATCAATAAAAGTTCAGCATAAATAGTATTCTACTTCAAAAGCCTGGATATGTGTATAACAAAGAGTTCATTTCCATATTCTGAGGTAGTTGAACTTGTTGCTGTGGCTGTACCGCTGAATGAGGCGGTGCAAGGGGTGGGTGGTGCGAGGTATGTTCAGATTCGGGTGAGACCGTTCTCATAGACTGTATATACTCAAACTGATGCTGTATCGAGACCGGCCCGGACAGCAGCGACTTGGGTACGGCTAGGGGCATACCATGGGATGGAGGTGGAGGACCAATTTGCGAATCACTATGGTCAACTTGTAGCGTCCAGATCCCTGTGTCCTCCGCAGGTGGTGGCGGTTGTGCAGCCAAGTGGTGCCAACTGCGCTCTACTGGAACCATCTCCTCCGGTGTGACAACTACAACCGGAAACCCCTTGGATTGATCTACACTTGGGTTATTGTCACTGTCACTAGAGACTTGTGAAAGCTGTGTGTGTTGTCTGTTGTTATTATTGGTGGGTGGCGGAGGGGCTTCACTGCTGATTCGCGTGACCATGTATTTGGTCTCGACTGTCCGTTTGTGAACATTGCGGAGGTGCTTATAAAGGTTACCCTTGGAGTTACACCTGTAGGAACACTCGTCACATTCCCACGGTTTGTGGTCCTGTGAAGATAAAGTAGTTCATTTATAGGTACAAAAATTGTAGACTATATAATAGTACAATCGACTAAAAACATGTGAAAACAGGTCCTAAGGTGTATAGTATGTTCTTGCACCATTATTAATTTAACGATCAATGAGCTTTTAGAGGGACAAAGCAGGGATGAAAGTCGACAATGACAAAAAACCTTGAAAAAGGAAACAACTTTAAATGCACTGTATATGCCCTCTAGTCCCATCCATAAGTGTGTAACAGGGTTTGTGTGGTGGGGGGGGGGCAGTAGGGGTTATATAAGGGTGTAGTTTGTCCTCAAATAACAGGAAAAGCTGGGTTTTTTTTAGTTCATTTATTATAAAAAAAATTAATGATTACCGATCGAAGGGAATTACAAACTAGGGAACCTCGAGTTTGGGCGATGCGCAGCGCATCAAATAATATGTCATTGACATTTGTGTTGCCCTCACATCATCCCCACTAGGTTTAGGACACCTCCAAACACCTGGATATATGATATCTTGTAAAAATTATATACTTTTACATATCTCAGTCTCCTATAAAAATCCTCAATAATAAACTCCACCCAACAGAAAATTTCTGTTGTCTGGGTTTTCACATTGGGGATTTGTTTTTTTCCTGAATATGCAATTGTTTATTCATGGATTTTAAATCTGACAATGTCATACACCTTGTTTTTACCTCAGAGTACACCTGATGAGACCCTAAGAGGTCGAAACCTTGTTTTATTCCACCCATATTAAATAAATTTTAATATCCTCTAAATATATGTTTAGAGTTAAGCTCCAAGGCTTGGAGAGTGAAGCCACCCTGGGCCCTGGAGGATGCATTACAAAGTGGTGTATCCTAGGTAATGATGACATCATTAAACGAGGCAAGGGCTTTTGACACCACCTTTCTGACCTCTTGTCTACTAGCCCTTAGCCGAGTTTCTTATGATTACCAAGTTTCAATTTCTATTTTGGCCTCTAGCAGATTACATGCACCACCAAAAGACTATTCCATTACACAGCATATGCCCTATCACACCCTTCAAAGACCCCATGAGTCACATTTCTATTTACATGAAAATCTTTTGATAAATGATGAATAAAATATTTCATGGGGTATGCTTTTCTTATATTTAGATTCCAAGAATTTGCATAGACCATCAAAACCTGTCATTTAGCCCTATTTCTGTTACAACTGAACCCCCAAATTTTAGTCATATAGTGAGACAAAAAGCAAGACAAAGCTATCCATGTAATAGAATTTACATTTAAGGTGTACTTTGATGGCTGTGACATGGTAATTACTGTTGGGTTTTTTCCCTATGGAGAAATGCATGGGATTTAGGGCTCTTTTTACCCTAAATAAAAGGGTAATCAAACTGTCTTTAACCCCACTTATAGACAATTTCAGATTTTTTAGAAGAGGAGGGGATAGAGTAGGTATGGGGGCAGTGCGTGCCATGGTTATCTGGGCAAATATCTTTTGATATAGTTGATTTTGAAGGCCTTCCAATTTGGTTTATTGATAGGTTTAATTCCAAGATTCTCTCATAGACAAAACATTAGTCTTGCATTGCAGGTGAATCTAGGTGAGTACATAGAGGAGCCTAGTAGGCTTCTCTATGGTAAGTATCAGTAGTGAGATAGCTGGGCCCTTTAAGAGAATTGGCTTCCAATCATTTCCCATGGGAAAGGGAGGAAATGTAACAAGTAATTGTAACAAGGTCACATCACCTTGGCTACACTGTCTGTGATGTTAATTGTAGGATCAACAATGACTGTCTATGGATGGATGGATGGATGGATGGATGGATGGATGGGACTATGGTCGGGACTATGGTCGGGGCTGTGCTGGTAGTTGTGTTGGGAGGGGGAGGAAGATAATCAAGCAGCTAAATGTGTCCTTAATGACATAGTGGGAAAGTCATGGGCAAGTCATCTAGCCTAGGCTCTGTACCCTTGCCTCGTTTCCTTTCTGTCTCTCCAAGACATACTCTCGACTCAACTGTTTTAAAATAAACGCTCTCTTGTTGTACATCAGTAACAATGAATTCCTTGGAGACCCCCCTATCAACCAGAGTTGATAAGGTGAGGCGAGCATGGCAACAGTGCCATTCAAAGCAAGGTAGTGCTGAGGTGCGGAGGTCCAACATTTGTTCTCTAGAGAAAAGCTGTTTTTCAAGATGTTGTCCGGATACTATACCCAAAATGTGCACAGTATGGCCCTTTTGCAGAATATGACCTAGGATCCCTTCAGAATGCTACTGTATAGCTGTTTTCTAGTCTGGACAGAGGATTTTCTTCATTTTTTTTCTTTCTTTTTTTTCATTGCGTCAATCCTGAATGAAAAAGGAAACGAATGTCGATACGCACCTTTTTCTCATGCCTAACTTGTATGTGTCCTCGAAGGTTGTGAATGTATTTAGTTGAGTAATCGCAGTATTTGCACTTGAAAATATTTGCACCTAAAAATAGAAACACCTCGAATGTCACACTTTTAATTATCACGGATAAAGGTTGATTCTCCTGTAGAAACACTCAACATAATGAAAGCAGCTAAGTACTAGTATTTTTTTCAAATGACAAGAGCACCCTACCCTTCAAGGATAACATTTTCACAACTTTCGGAATACTTATACTCTAAAGAGTCCATCATTTAAAATTTTGATTTTTGATACAATGTAGTAATACAAAACTTATATGGTATACGTTGATCACAAAACTGAATTGAAATTCATTTATCCGACTTACCAATGTCATGTTTCAGTTGATGCGAGACGAGAGAACCACGGTCTACAAACCTCTTGTCACACTTGTCACATTGGAAGGGCTTCTCGTAATCCGCTGTTTAAAATGTTAAAAAAAGAGTTTATCTAAATAGCCGGGAAGTGATGGTTCTAATGCAATAAATCACAACCTTTGGTCGTCAGTAGAAGAGCTGAGGATAATGAATGATTTAGCATGATAGGCCAATGCAGTGCTCGTGAAGGGCTGAATGCATGATTATACAATATTAGGCCACACAAAAAAAAAATAAGTTGGTCTACAGATTTCCCTCTCCATATTTTCGGAAATACAATTTTTTTTTTCTTTGAAAAAAATCTTGTCTACAGATTTCGCTCGCTTCACTTTCTACAAGTTTTCTCTTTGTGATGTTTGGCAAATTCTTTTTAAAATAAATTTTTTTCGCTCGCCTCACTTTTCCAGCAAGGAATCCATTGGAGGCCAACAACTTAAAAAAAAAAAAAAATCTTGCTCGCACGCACCATTTTTTCAAAACAAAAATCCGTAGACCAACTTATTTTTTTGGTGTGGCCTTAGTGAAAAGTTTTGTTTCTTTTAGAATTCCTAATTTTGCCTGTATTTCGTATTATAGACTTCATATATTCCCTATTGAAAATAAAGAAAAAACAAGATAATTTACGAAATCAGTGATATAAACCAATACACATATCCTTTAAGAACCACATAATGAATTAAAGTTAATGTTCATTTGAAAATAAAATGCACCAAGACAGCCTCAGCAAGCATTATCAAAATCAAATTACACATTGCACTGAAATACTACCTTGGTATATAACTTATAAGTCGTGAAATGATTAAAATTGGTCTTACGTTTGTGTCTGATCTCGTGTTTCTTTATTTCTGCCACATGTGTTGTCTTAAAGTCACAATGTTGACACTGGTACCTGAGTCAGATATACAGTCAAATTTAGTCATAAGAATTTCAATCAATTCTGTACAATTTCAATATCAAATCAAACAATTCCAATACTTTGGGGAATTGATTATAAAAAAAATTGCCAGGTTGAACAAATAAAACTAAATGAACAGCTGTGTCAAACCTAAAGGTTTCTGTGACAGCTAAAATATCAGGAAATACAACATTACTTTCACTTTGGAAATAACTATGTTGATAAGATTACCAGATAATAACTGACAAATATTACTCTTGGTCTTTTGTCATTTAGACAGAGAGTGGTACCATCTTATATTTAAAGTTATGACTTTTTATCAAAATCTTGTGTTGTGACATGATACTACTTACGACTTCTTGGACGGAGGGAGTATGTCATGTTTCTTGTAAAGGTGTTCAGTGAGACTCTCGGCTAACATACATACATGGGCGCAGTATGGACATACAAACTTGTCGCGCTCTGTTGCCATTGTGCGATGTGCCACATCCTTGTGTTTCTGTTAAATGACACTTGATTATTTTAGCTTGTTTCTATTGCACATACCAACCTTATGACATTGATAAATGGTCAGTATGATGAAACAATAAATCACCGGTGAAATGTGTGTTAAATTGGTGAATCATAACAGAAAATGAATATGATGCCTTTTGGCAACTGCTCAGTCCAACTTTATTTGAAAATACATAAATCAAGTTGGGCACTTTGGTAGGTCTCAATTTAGATGACCGATAGAGTAAAAAGAGGAAGATGGATGATGTAAGAAAAGGAAGTTTGGTTTTGAATTACTAACCTGCATGCCCGACTCTGTTTTGAAGACCTTCTCACAGGAGGGACAGGCAAACTCTTTGCGGGGGCTCGTTGGGTGGACAACTGCTTTGTGTTGGCGCAGGGTGAGCTCGTTCTTCAGTGCCTTACCGCAGATATCACAGATACTACACTCAGATGGGTGCGCATGAAGGCGGTGGTTGTACCATGACATGCGCTTGTGGGTGTTAAAGTCGCATCCTGAAACCTGACGTTAAAAAAGACCTACACTGAGCAAACTGTATATATTTGAAGCAGTTTGTAACACATCAGTAGGATACAAAACCAACGCCATACTAGTCTAATATACACATGTCTAACCAAAATGTTAATAGATAGGAAAACTTCTTTCCAATATTTACAATGGAAATCAGTAACTATCTTGAATGCTAACCTGACATGAATAGATCTCTGGGAGTTCCAAGCCTTCCTGCCAATGACGCTGTACATTGTGCGCCAAAAGTTGATTCCGGTCAGGGAACTGAAGCTGGCACTCGGTACAGTTCAGCATCTCTTTATGATGTTCTTTACGATGATGCGTCAAATCTAAGCGCCGCTCAAACTCAACATCACATAATCGACATATGAAAGTACCACCTTTTTTAACATTAGCAGTTTGTGTCGTTGACACCACCACTTGCCCAACTTTCTTCCTTGGCCTGCCACGGGGTCGCTTTGGAACCGATACTACAGTCTTCCTCTTGGTATTATTTTTGGAAACTTTGCTTGTTTTGGCATGCTGTCCTTGGTTCTGAAATGTCTTTGGTTTTGGCTTATCATTGCTTTCAAGATCGTCATTATTCTGTGAACTCTCATCATCTGATGTTGTAGCATCATATGCCTCGTTAATGACATCAGAATCATTGCCATCGGTCATATCTTTTGATTTTTCTTTTTGTAATATTGCACCTTCATTCATGTTACAGTTTTTTACATTTGCTACCTTTTTTCTTTGAAGTGAGCTTTCAGGGCTAGAATGTATTGAAGGAGTTCTCTTGCGCAAAGACCTAGTTTTTCTATCACACAAAGTGGACTTTATGTCAATTCTATTTGCTTGACTAGCAGTATGTTCTAATGGTGCATTAACGTCATCTTTTGTTCTGGCATTAGTTAATTTATCAGAACTCAAACCTTGAGAACTCTCCTGTGCATCTAAACTTTGATTACTTGGTGGTGACACAGTCCTAGTCTGTATCCCAGTATTTTCTGACTTTGTTCTTCCATTAAAATCCATTTGAACTTCTGTCCTTTGAGGGTGTTTTAGACTCCATTGCTGGCAAAGACAGTCAAATTCTTCCAATAGAGAACCTGACAACAATGCTACACGACCTGTGTACAGATACTCAAGTAGTTTGAGGCACACTTTGTAAGAACAGTTTGCTATTGCGATATGCACAAATCCATCTCCAGAATTAAATTCTGTGGAAGTGCAGCATGTTTTTAGATATGGTGAACATGCGCTGAGAATGATGCGGTGTGCAGGCAGCTGTTCTCCATCTACGTCAAGTGTGACATCACACATTGTGCCCTCCGATCGCAGCGTCCATAACTTCTCACACAGCATCTTTTGATGGTCATTGGTTTCCAGGGACGTGCCGAATACCTCCATTGTAACCCACACACTGGAATGATCTGAACAAAATTGAAATCTACATTAGCATTATAGAAAATAGGCCTGGAGGGGCCATCTGCAAATGACGACATACTGGAGGTGGGGGGGGGGGTCAGGCCTGATATGAGATTAATTTTTCTTATACCTTAGGCATTGCATAATTGGCAAAAAAAATGTTGAGAATTGTCGCACTCCTCCTTGATCTATAGTAGCGAACAGGCCTTTTTTTTGCTAAAAAGAGGGTAAATCTTCAGGATGGGTCTGAAATTTTTACGCCCCCCCCCCCTTCAAACCTACTACTCCCCATCCTCCCCGTTGATAAATAATGACCACTCCCTTACAGCTTACTGACTGGGTCACTACGCCCCAGACTGGCGAGCCCTGGGGTAGGTTCTCAATCTGAATAATAATCAATAAATTAGACCCCCAAAAAAAGTTGTGTGTTTCAGGTAATATGCTGAAAAAAATTAGGTAGGGTAGGTCGGATTTTTTTTTTAAACTTTGCTTCAAAGACTAGCGATGAGTCGTGGTGACTCGGGGGTGATTCATGGCGACTCAGAGATGTCTAAACTGACTAAAAATTTGGCCAAAGATCTATATTTTCAAAAATGGAGATAAAAAGTTAGGGTCGGCCCTGTTGGATAGCCTAAATGGCTGCAGCTGAATGACTGTGACTAGTGAAGTCAGCCAAAAATCCGGACCTCAACAGAATTACGGAAATCATACAGCAAATGAAAGGGCATAAAATGAATGAAGTTGATACTCCTATTAGAAGTATTTCTATGCCACTTTATATATTGGAGATATGAAAATCTTTCTGTCATTTCTCAACCCCACATTTTCATCAAAATATCCAGATAAGACCGCCCATTAAACATACACTGCGCATTGGGTAATTGGACATCACTGTACATAATAACTCATAGATTTTGATTGGAAAGGTCTATCTACTAACCAAAAGCACCACCTTAAAGCTGAGAAATAGGAGATTAACATATCTATTAAAGTGACAATTTATTACTGAAAGTGAAAAAGTTTTAAATATCAAGCTGAAATCAGAACCTTGAAAAAAAAAAATTCATTAATTTTTTTATATCATGCATGATTCAGTAGATTAAAAATCGCAGCTCTATTGCTGTATAAGCTGACCTTATTCTGACTAAAAAGAGGTTGAAGAATAACCCTGTTGGTTCTCTTAGCTTCTGTAACAAATATTTATTTAGGAAAATTGGTCCAAAGTTGTAGAAGTTTCCAAGACCGCCCTGCTCTTAATAATCGGTTGTTATTTTATGCTGATATGCCCGAGATACTGACAGCCCATAGATATAACACTGCAGCGCCGTATCTCACACCCCCCGTGCGATAACCCTAGCCCGTATCTCACGGCCAGTAAAAGAACCCAAAATGATCATAAAACAGATAAATAATCATCTTTTTATGTCATTTTAAATCGTTTTTGAACATGTCTGACTAAGATAACATGAAATAAATACAAAGGTTCACTCGTAGTGGGTATGAATAAGGGTTATCTCACGAGGCGTAGCCGAGTGAGATAACCCTTAGTCATACCCACTACTCGTGAACCTTTGTCTATATATCATCCAAAATCCCCTCAAAATGTAGGTCTAAATTTTGGTCACAATGTCATTACATTGAATCATGTCTAGCTTTGTCTAGAAAAGACAATAACTATGTATTTCTGCAATAAGTGCATGGCTGTTCTAGTCACTCTTACAGTGTGGTCTGACAGAATTTACAAAATCAACCAATTGTTTTCTATCATGATCAGCAAAAAGTTATGTGACAGAAGTAAAATACTATGTCAGTGAGATACGGTAGAGATATGTTTCCTCTTCAATCTGATACTAATTTGAAGTAATTCTGACCCATAAAACCCTCAGATTCGATGTTTTACCAACACCTGTCCCAACTTCTCTGGCGACCTATTTTGGTGGGCAAACTAAGCCTTCTCCCCTAGGTTACCATTTTGACCAAAAATCGCCGTATTCATACACTGCTGGTGTTGGACCTACTTTGACCCCAATACTGGGTGCTTGTGGGAACCAGCATTCGCTGGTATCCATCTGCAAGCTTGACTCACCAGCAACAAGCTAAGAAAAATAGTACCTCCCAGCATGCCTGTTTACCTCCTTCTTCTATGAAACCTCCCCCTCTTCCGACGGACGTGGACATAGAGTCTGTCTGTTTGTCCGCTTCTTTCACGCACTGACGTGACTTTTTCCACCTAACTCTGCCCCCAATTTATGTTACTTTTTCACTGTTGAATAGTCTATCCTCACTTTCTCCTCATCTAAGTCAGTTTGAAACAGGTATGGTAATCTGACTCTTAGACTTAGAGGAGAGTAATAAAAACGTATTTTGTCAGGTGGATCTTTGGTTTAGTTCCAACCTCCACATCGCCCTTTACGCTCATTGAGGCAGTCCCACCATGCATCATTATCGTGAATATGGCGTAACTGAGGGGTGGGCAAAAGCAAACTTTCCCGCTGCTGTGTTAGACGCCACGATCACAGCGCCGTAGGCGCTGGTTACCAGTAACGTAATCGTGAGACTATGAGATGGGGCCAGTGTGCACCTGTCCAGCACTGTCACAGATATATGAGTGGGCAGCCAGATTCGGCTGACTTCGCTACTGTGACCGGGGCTAAGTACCGTAAGTACTTCCATTATCGCTCAGACACACAATGTATGCCTGTTTAAAGAGGTTATCTTCATAATTTCCCACCGCGAGACATATGTACATGAAGGTGACATGGTACCTCTCCTAAACGATATTTAGATATTGATAAATTTTCACCAGTAATGGAATAAACAACGCAAAAACCACCCTAACTTACCAGTTTACTGAATCCACACTAAATTGACTGTCACGCCCCCTGGTGAGAAAAGGGTGTACTATAATTAGTTAGACGACAATCCGCGAGGGGGCGCTCAGTGAGGCACGGCCCCCGCCCCGCCCACACCAGCAGCCCGCTGAGAACGGCAGGAGAGTGAGCCGGGGGGGGGGGGGCACTCCCTATATGTTCTATAGAAACCATGTGCGTACATGGCCTTTGACTTGGTACCCCTTTTAGCGGGTAAAATTCAACCAAAATATACCCCTTTTGACGGGAATTGGCTTGCAAAAGTACCCCTTTCCCCTCCAATAGAATATAAGAAGAAAATGCATCAATTTTGGCACCCTTTCAATGGGATATAGATCTATTCATAAAATGTACCCCTTTCCCAATCATATTTTGAAATTTTTTCTGAAAACATACCCCTTTCCCGACCACAATCGTCAGAATTCTATGGAGAAAAGTACCTCTTTCCCGGCTATAATTTTGAGAATTTGCTTGAAAACAAGTAGAGTTTAGATGAGACTGTATTTAGGGAATTTTCTTTATTCTTTAGGGAGTGGTCATTTTTTAACAACAGGGGGGGGGACAAAAAAATTTCAGACCCCTCTAAGGGGGGGGGGGACAAACAATTTTTCACCCCTTTTGAGTGAAAAAGCCCACGCGCATAAAAGGGGGGGTGGAAAAATTTCAAACCCTTGGAGGGGGGGACGGAAAAATTTTGTTAAAAAATGACCACTCCTTTAGCAGTGCGCTAGCTTTTTCACTCAAAAGGGGGTGAAATTTACCCCCCCCCCAAAAAAAAAGAGGTATTTGAATTTCTTTTGCCTCCCCCCACCAACTCATCTACCCTGACCACCCCTTGTAATAAAATGAACACTAGCATGGCAAATTTCAACATGGGTACCGGCTCAAAGATTGTTGATAAATTTGCGGGACCCAGCGGAAAATTTGCGATGATCTGATTGGTCAAGTCGTAGTCGAGTGACTTGCTAAGCTGGGTACATCTTAGCCGTGCTAGCCCTCCTTTAATTACCAGCCCTGAGTTGCTACCTTTCGGGCCGAAAATGGTTTTCGGGCCAGAAAGATGAGTAACCCAGGCTGAAGTGAGTTTCTACATCTTGGGCCGCGACCACATTCTCTCAGCAGTGTCAACAAGTATTATATATGTTGAATCACCATGCATGTTTTTTAAGCCTTATTTATAAGTTTTTATTCAGCTTTCTTGATGGACATAAAACCTCTATACAACCAGTTATCTTGGGTGCAATATATACATCAGTATTCTCTACGGTATTCAATGGGTATCATATTCGAGGTCTGGATATAAATAGTAACTCATTCATTGAATTTCTCACACACGTCAAGCTTTCTTAAAACTGTACGAACAATAAGAGAAAATATATCTCACTATAAAACATCTTTCCCATAAACAATACTAGGAGACAAATAAAAAGTACTCATAAAAAGGAAATTGCAGAACCTGTATATGGGGGACTAACATGATACCTATTCTGTGATACAATAACATACCAGTAATATCAAATAGTTTTCAAATAATTGTTTCAGTGTTAGACAAATAATTGTTTCAGTGTTAGACAAAGTGTTTCAACTAATTCTATCGTGTGTTAAATTCATATCCAGAGATTAAATTGAAATGATCTCATATACAATATTGGTAACTTATCGCAACAAAGTGAATAAATTCAGGTTATTTTTCAATCTCAAAATCTTATGAATAAAAAAAAATAATAGAATTTCTCGCCATTGTAATAGGTTGTAGTCTCTAACCCACCAACAGGTTCTAATCATAGAAACAGACGCGAATAGACAAAAGTCAACATATCTAGCACATCAGATATCATTCATCTTAGTTTAGCTTTGGATCTAAGCCAGGATACATGCCCATCCCATTATACATTACCTGGTCTCCATGGATACTACCCATATTTGGAGCAACTGATGTCAGCTGTGAAAATATGTCCAGTTGGTTTGGTTGATGTTTTTGTACCCAAGAATTGCCATGTGGCATTCCACCTTGAGCAGATTGTGTCAACAGAGGCTTGGCAATGACTGGATTATACATAATATTATTCTGTATATTGCTCAGTAAATTTTCACTAGAAGGTATATTTGCTGCTGCTTCTTCTGCTTCTGAACTAGTTGTTTGGTCAGAGTCTGCTGTCTCTCCAGCTCCTTTTTTTGTAAGGGGAGTATCCTTTGACGTGGTACTCTTTCGCTCAACATACCGATCGCAGCTCTCTCCTTCGACAAGTTTGGGGATAGTCCATTTGGTCTTGACTTGACATTTGTGCACGTTCCGTATGTGTTTGTGGAGGTTACCTTTCAATTTGGTGCTGTAGGAACAGATGGTACAAACCCACGGTCGGTTGTCCTGAAATGTAAAATCATACATTTTGTAATTATGGTACTATCCACTTGGTGTGTCATTCAGTACTTTTATGCTTTGTACTGTGCTGTATCTGAGTAACCTTCATTTATTGGACTAACTAACCTATACAATAGTTGTAGAGTATACCTTATCATTTTTCACTCTATATCTCATGAGCAATCTCTGAACCACTGCTTCTTTTTCTTTGCCAAAGCACCACATACCTTTTCTGGAAACAACTTTGATATCATACAGGTCAGAATGGTGAGAGCAGACCAAACAGTTCGTTGAATGTATCTTTTTTTCTCTTTAACATTCACCACATTGAAATGCTGGAGTTTTGCCTGTTTAATGCTATCAAAAGACATGGAGTTTGGATAATTTACCAAAAAAGATGAGGTATGCAGTAGTGTGACTGCTAGTGCATGTGCTAACCTCATGCTTGACTTGGATGTGTGAGCGAAGTGCTGCTGTTCCATATTTGGTGGTGTAAGGACAATGTGTACATCTCCAAATCTTACATTCTAGAAAATAAAGTGTGAAAAGATGAGCAATACACACAAAACCAGACAAGTGGAATTCAGTTTCAACATGGGTGTAGTTTTTATTTAGGGATTTTTTTTACACCGAGATAGGGGGCATTTTTTTAAGGAACGTTTCAAATAAATTAATTATTCTTCATCAGGCTAGAATGCTAGAAAATATAATATGTTTGGTTATTTTGGGTGGTTAAGAGATTTTGAGTTATATGATGAATCTCATACTTATAAGTTCACTCAAAATCTTAACTGTATGCACTGTTCCTTTAAAGAACTACCCTTTAGCTACTCAAGATTTCCTTTACTTTTAGTTTCTGTCAAGAATTATAAACTACACAGACAGGCAGCATTTGCTTTTTTTGCATGTGGTCCTTAGACGAGAGGGATGAAAAATTGAATCTTCATAGTTTATGTATTTTACTTACTGTCTGTATGAAGTAGTTTATGTCGAGTAAGTTCTCGGTTTGTCGGGTAACTCCTCGGACAAAGATCACAAGAGAACTGCTTCTCCGCTGCAGATCAAACATATAGAAAAGAGCAACCCTTTTATTTGTTGGATAAATGACTTTTGTCAATTCTAGAGTGCTTCTTGAATGTTATACAATAATCGGTTTTGTTTAATATCTATTGTGTTCTCTTAGTTACGAATAGCTGTACATTGTAAATTTTAGCTTAATTGATAAGGGGGTGTCGTACTTTTTGAAAGGCACCTATCGCATTAAGCTAATCTAAAACACAATCCATAGAAAGGTTTTAGGCATAATCTTGAAAATCTCTTCGAAACCCCAGTCCTTTGCCCTATGCCTGATCAGTGATTGCTATCTGTTAGTTTTAGTTTTAAAATCTTATTTCAGATATAAAATACTCACCTTTATGTCTCAGCTCATGGTTTCTAATATCGCGAATTTTGGTGGTCTTGAAATCATCACAATATTTACATTTATATCTGAAACGAATAAGCAAACATGTGAGGCAGAAGGACTGCTATAAAATATAAAATGGTTAAGCCTAGGCCTTAGGCCTACTTGTGATTGAATCCTATGTTCTATGTTCAATGCCCTTGTAGGGTTAATAATTTTACTGCTGCTATGTGGCACTGAGGGGTTAATGACCACTGGTGCAGGCAGGCTTGAAGAAATGCCTTAATCCCTATTGTTATTAGCTGCTGACCTGTGACCACCCCAGAACAGAGAATATTCTGTCTCTGAGGTGTAAATGCTAGCTGTGCCATCTACATGGCCTATGGCCTATGGGCTACCTTCAACTATATTATATAGCTATTATATACCAAAACATATGTATACACCAATACCAATGTGTACAGAGACAGAGTATGGGCCAAAATTCCCTCTTTGTTCCTATGTCTGTCAGAATCCCTCTTTGTTTCAATGTGGTTTTGTGCTGCGGTCTATGTATATATAAGTATGTGATTGACGTCTAGTCAATCACATAATGAGAAGGACTTTTGTAGTGAGTAATTGCTAATATGTGGTCATAACCAAGGCAACTTTCATTTGATAACATTTATAGGGCGCAATTATTATGATATCAAGTACCTACTTTAGCACATGAAGTTGATAATTTTAAATTGACGTATTGAACTGGAAGCCAGGAATCTATTTCTGCTTCAATTTCTTACATGATGGAAAGCCAGAAGAAATAGCTAAAATAATAAATTTCAAATAAACGGTAGTGCGTCTATTATGCAGCAAAGATGACAGAAAAGGTTAACATACTCACCCTGTCTTTCCTGCTGGTGGGGGTACGTCATGTTTTTTGTAAAGGTGCTCGATCATGGAACTGGCGTTTTCAACAGTCTTTGCGCAGTACGTACAGATCTGTTTTTCCCGCTTCCCTCCTCCTTCGTGGATATTCACTTGATGACGCTGGAAATGTATATTTGACTCATCAGCAATGAAAATGCCCATTGATGTAGTAGAAAGTAAGTCTGCTCTCACATATATGGGATAGACTTGGCTGATTAATGTATACGTCAGGGTTAGACGTTTGCTGTTCTATAGGTGTTTACAGTTAGGTGAACACTGGCTACTGGAAGTGCCCAAAGGCTTGCTCCTTACTGCGCCTATGGTTCAAGTCTTACATTTCTCCTTTTAAAATATAAATTCATAAGAATATCACAGATCTTGATATATCCAGAATGTCCTATATATATAAATTTCCTGAAAAAAAAGGAACACCCAAAGAAAAATAAATGCTTACGGTTAGCCCACAGTACGACTTGAAGACCTTGTCACATGAGGTGCATGGATAATCCTTCGACAATGCAATGACATGCACAAGTCGTTTGTGCTGCTTGAGTGAGACTTGCGACTTCAGCGATTTCCCGCACAGGTCACAAATACTGCGCTCCGACTGGTGCACAAACATCTTATGTGCATTGAATGACTTACGATTGTATGTCATATAATTACAGCCTTCTGCCTGAAATCAAACGAACCATTAAGTAATCAAAGGAACAATCCATATACTGTATTGAACGTAATTAGAACAAATCCCCAAATATGCGCACACCGCCTTGCTTGAGTCATATTTAAATCAGAAATGACCAAAGAATTTCTGATTTTGAGACCCAATTAAACACTTAACTCCTATTTTTAGATATCTTTGATTTAAAGGGAAACAGTGCTCTATTTCCATGATAGTTTATTTTGAGAGCCTTTATATCAAGTAAAAAGATTCTGACATTGTTTGTAAAATATTCATCATTAGAGAGCAGAGCAGGAGTCTTATCCAATGCATCTGATGACGTCACCATTGGGCAAAATGCACCCCAGTAGTGCTTGCAAAGTACTGATATGATGGAATCAGATGCTCCATGTAACCTTTTTCCGCAGCAGGATTTATCTATTCTTTTGAAAACACCACTAGATAACCCTATAGAGGTTTCCTATACAATATCATGACGGTGGGCACTTCACTATTATAATCAAACATATTTTGAAAAGTCTTCTATGCATAAACAATGCCACTGTGGCATGCAAAATCTGGTCACCGAAATTCAATTATTTCTAAAATCCCACTTTGCCCAAATCCTAGTTCTCAAATAGGGACAGTATCCTTTGGGTTGTTGTGCATTCAAATTCTATTAGATCTTGGAGGATGTAATCATGGTTCTTTCCCTTAAAAAAAATAAATGTGATTCGTTTTGAGGCTATCAAGGATGTATCACTCTCCAAACAGATAACTGGATTGGTTGGCATTGGATTCTACTGTAAGGAGTCTGTTAAAAGAGTGAGCGACCATATTTATCACGGACCGGTTTTCGCATGCGACATCGCACCTTGTGGATTTAGGCAATCGTGACGTCATCAGATGCATCAGACACACCTGCTGCTTTCCTCTACAGTAACAAATATTTCAATAACTGTGCTAGAATATTTTCATTTGATATAAAGGCTATCAAAATAAGCTATCATGATGCAGGAGTACATCATGTCCGTTTGTTGTCATAATGCAGCAATGAAGTCATGACGACCAATGGGCATGATGAATTAATGCATGATGCATCAAGTGAATGAACTAAACAATATAAAAACCTGTACACATTTTTATTTCAGATTGACAGTAAATTTACAAAATTTTCAAACGTGTAGTTTGTTACGAATCTGAATCTGTAACCATAAGTTAATGTCATAATACAAGTTTTTCATCATAAAATTTTCACTGGTCACAAGTTGATGAAATAAATTCTTACTGAGTCATTCAGCATAATTCCAAGCCTGTGGTGAGCTGACCCAATTTATATAACAAGTAACACGTAACAAGAAACTGTGAAAAGACCAATTAACACCTTATACTTCTATAACGAGGGATTTATTCACCTTATTAACTCGGAAAGCCGAGTTTTAGGAGACAGGTAGGGGCTGGGGAAATTTTTAAGACCGCAAGTAAGCATTTTTTAGAAGAGGTGGTCGAGTTTACCCTCAAATTACATCAAAACCATCAAATATGAGATGAAATGAAACCTTTCATGTGATAGTGTACATGTTCAAGATCATGGAGGTGTAATATTTACCTCTTATAAGATTCTAATCTTTGTAAAATTTAGGTTTGAAAAAAAGTAGGTCACCTGAAGTCCAACTTAGACGTTTGGTGCACTCAATGCCTTTCTATGGGGGTGACATTTTGGGTGACGGGTTTTCCCACCCTTTTCAGCAGGATGGTGTTCTCATTGTTCATTATTTAGTAGCACGGAACTGAGGTGTTTCCAGCTAAGGGGTAATGGGAGATGAATATGCCATACCATAGTGTTTTCTTCTTGGTTGGTTCCAATTTGAAAGTAGCAGTATATAACTCTGTCTAATAGCATTATTCTGACACTCAATATGAAATGAATATAGTAAAAGATATGATATATTGTAGGCGACAGATTTTCTGCTACTTGGTCCACCTATGTTAAGTACATCCAGTATCCCCCCTGCTAAAATATGAGCCAGCTGCAACCGCCTAGTTCACTCATAACTCACCAGGAGGCACCACCTCTATAGAACAGTGCTGATGTCATCTACATCCTGTCACTTACTGTAGATCATTATTTAGCAGGGGAGAGTGAGGTGTTTTTCATGAACAGGCACATTTATAACACTCATGTAGTTAAAGGGAAATGGGTGGAGGGACAGACAAGATGCAACAAGTATTTCTTAGAATCAACAATGGACATGGGACTCCTTTGTCTACGGAAATAATCATATACCTGTAAAGGTACCAAGTGAAAAGTGTTTCACCAGATGCGGGACTCGAACCCCTTCATCCGGAGTCCAGTGTGCTAACCACTACAATAATATTGCTCGTCCACTTTCCATACTTGGGAACCTTGTACAGATCAGTCACTAGGAGGTGCAGGGCAACCATACTTCCCCCTACATACCTATGATCCCATAAAATTGCATACAAAAAAATCCTCCTTTCCGAGTTACCAGACATAACAATCGCTTCAGCACTCGTACTTTATATTTATTAGGACTGGACCTCCCTTTGAAGTGTAAAAAAAAAACGGGTACCAATATGTCAAGAAAGCATACTTAAAACATAAACTATAAACCCTTATTGGAACAAACACTGTTCTGTAGCTTTTTATCACAAATACATGAAAGCATACTTAAAACATAAAATGTGTGACCTTTACCAGTAATCTCTAATTGAACATTTACACCAATACTGGCGTGGAGAGTACCTGGCCTGTGTTTTATTAATCATAATGTACCATGGAGACCCACTGGCTCGGAAGAACACTTTAAGGGTCAACAAGTTGCATCTGTGCTGTGCTGATGATACTGTTACCAGCAGTGCATTGGTGCATCATGGCAACGATTGACATGAAGCCATCAGTATTACGTGGACCTTAATATTTTAACCCTTGTCCTATAACCACAATCATATCTTCACACATCTCATGAAATATATAAAAGTCCTTACTGCAAAGAAACTTGGTCTATTCTATTTTCATACGTTATTCCAGCCGAAAATATTATCCTTACTCTGGTAAAATAGCATTCGTTTTTGTTTTGAGCATTACTATAGTTGTTAACAAAAGGCACATGTAGATAAGTTCATACACAATATCAAAATACCATGAAACAGAATTAAAGCTATGACTGAGAGGTTTTCACACTACAGGTTTTCTCATGATTTATCAAAGAGGTCCTATATGGATACCCCTTCCCACAGAAACCACAAATATAGCCAAATTGGTTTGAATGTGCTCCCTTGTGTGCCATAAGGCTTTTCATTGATTTATAAGTCTTGTGACAGATATCACACTCATTTCCTGCAAGACCACAAGCCTTCTCATGATTTAACAAAGAGCTCTGATAGGGATACCCTTTCCCACATGATTTACAAACATAGTTCATTGGATCTTTGTGTCCCTTCCTATGTGCCCGGAGGCTTTTCAGGGATTTATACATTTTGTTGCAGATGTCACACTCAAATGTTCTCCCCTCAATCCCACAAGACTTTTTGTGATTGATCAGGTCAGAGCCCGACCCAGTTTTGAAGTCACATTTATCACAAGCGTATGGCTTTTCCCCGAGATGGCGGTTGATATGTGACTTAAAGTTACTGCTGTAGCTAAAACCTTGACCACAATGGTGGCAGACAAATCTGAAAATACCCTTATGAGTTGCAATGTGTAGTGTAAGTGCATTTTTGGTTTTGAATTCACGTTCACATTCGTCACACATGTATCGCTGGCCGGCATGCTCAACGGCCGTATGTTCTTCAAGTTCATCCTCCTTGTAGAATTTCCTATTGCAGATAAGACATTTAAACGGAGGCTCGATGTGCGCTCTCATATGGCGTTGGTAATTATATTTTCTTGAGAACGTCACATTACACTCTGAACATGTGAAGTCCTGAGTCTTCTTTGATGTTTTAGTTGGGTTTGACTGGAAATTTAAAAATAAGAACATATTGAGCACTGATAAAAATGCTTTTAGAAATCGCCTATAAAGGTAGATCACTACTTTTTGAAATTGAGCCAACGATGAAGGTCATAGTATATGGGTTGGGTTATATCTATTGAGATGATGCCATTCGTAGTATGTGCATGCCTACCATAGTCCCGGACTATAGTCCCCCATTCTCAAAAAAAAGGACTCATTTCAAGTAAAATTTCGCATCTACTGACATCTTAATATTTTGGTATATTTTCATCTAGTGTTATACTATCATTACTGATATTATTCTGCACCCTACACTCTTGGTGAGCTGTGTATTCATGAATTGGTATGTTAACTAACCTTTGCATCTGAATGCATGTCCTGCGTTGAATCCTTATTGGAAGATGTTTCTGCTGAGGGTACTTCAAATGTGGCTGCTTTTGTACAAGGAGGGGATGAGGTAACTGGATCAGAGGATGCTGCTGTGGCCTGGATTGGTGATGATTCTGATTCTGCTGAAGACATGTCTGATGCTGAGGAACTTTCACTCGTCTGCAAATATCATCGATCAAGCTGATTCTTATTTTCTATAATTTATGTCATTGAGCCCATAAGAATTTAAGATGTTGAATACTTTAAATACTAAGCAGTCTGCATTATTTATGTCAAGGTGAATATCGATGCTCCATTGACAATGCACTAAACCCCCGTATTGCACCCCTGCGTTAAATAACCCGCGGGAAATCCGCACGGTGACGTCATAGGTCCACCGCGCATGCGCAGCCTTTTTGAAATGTAAACATCCAAGATGGCGGCGGTCAGGATTTCGCGATGAAGATGGGTAAATAAGGGATTAATTTCAATGTTATTGATGAATTATTGATTAATTATCAACCCAAACACCTCGACATAAATGTAAAGATGAACTCTGACCAGTTCGAGCTGACCGTTTCTTCACGAGCGTGTCCTGCCCGTTCCGCACTCGGCCTACCGGCCTCGTGCGGAGCGGGCAGGACACGCGAGTGAAGAAACAGGAAGCTCAAACTGCTCATCGTTCACCTTTACCATTATATCCTGAGTTCTAAATAACGAGTTCACACAAGCTTGAAGTGGTGTCAGTTGACTGAACAAGATTTTTTAATGATCTTCCCTTATTATTGCCACCAGGACTAAAAAGTGGCATCTTAGTACATGTATTTTGAACTGACTAACCCCGTTATTTGTCAAGGAGATACCGGTGCACAGGAATATGGGAAGATTTGTTATTCTGTTATTGGGTCACTGGGCTCTACGTCATACCAATGATTCTGACCTACAGTTTTCCCTTTCTTTTTTATTTTTGAAACTATAGGTGTGGTCATTTACTATCAGTCTGGGTGGGGGCAGTGAATGTCTATTTTTTCGCCTGAAGGTTATCTCTGACCAGCCTCAAAAGGGATCTGAATTTTTGTAGTGTACCGCCGCCCCTCAAGGGGGCTCAGCATATCCCCCCAGGAGAAAAAAAAACCGGCCCGCCCACATTTGATAATTAACTCCCTTAGTGATAAATATATTAAACACTCACCTTTTAGACTATACTTGGGAAAACTTCGAAGGTGGTCTTTTATCTCCTCTGAAAGTTGAAAGACTACTCTTGGAGCAGTCATACACTATACGACCTGAACATGTACTGATTATAATACTCATCCCCTTTTAAGACGCAAAATATAAGGGAATTTGTAATGTACCGGTACCGTAAATTCCCTTGTATGAACCCTGAGGTTGAGAGAAAGCTATATGTCACAGCTGGGGAGTGAAAATAGGCACTTTTAGTGCTGTCCTATAGTGTCAAATACCCTTGTATAAGCCGCACTCTGAGTACAGGAGGACCTTATAAGCCGCACCTATAAGCTGGTTCTCCTATAAGCCGCGGCTTATACAAGGGAATTCACGGTAATAACATGGTTAACATGGTCACAGTTAACCACGACTTTCAAAAAAGTATTTTATGACTAAGAGCCAAAGAGTTATTTACCTCGCAAATATAGTGTGTCGGTAGCTCCATCCCTTCCTTCCAATGGTGTTCGACATTGTGGGCCTTCAGTTGATTCTCGTCAGAAAACTTAATGCTGCAGATCTTACACCATGCTTGTCTCTTATTCCTGTGAATTGACTTCCTATGGTATTGCAGCTTACCCTTGGTTTCAAATTCAGCATCACAAATATGACAAATGAACATACCAAGGTCATTCGCCTCTATCACTTGTCGTGTCCGTGCGGCTCTTTTCTGTCGAGTCTTTCTTGATAGAGTTTTTGACTTGGTGTCATCAAGCTCATCCAGAGTATCATTATCTGTGACTTGTGGGTCAGCATTGTCAGTCACTGGAACTTTCGTTTGGGATTCTGATGACTCACATTGAGCCTTTTCTAAAGAGTTTGGATCATCTACATCAGTGTCACTATCATATTGAGGTTTCTCCTCATTTGGCATTTTGTCTTTCTCAAGTGTTGAAAGAGGTAGTTCAGATTGGTTTGCAGCAGCTTTATTTTTTGGAGGGCGCCCCCTTTTCCTAGCAGGCATCTTTGGATCATTAGAACGAGGTCTTGTTCTAGTTTTATTTGGGGACTTTCTAGGTCTTCCCCTTTTAGCATGAACCTTTTTTTTTGTTGGTGGCTCCCATAAATCATCATGGTTTGAGTCATGTCCATCCTCACCTCCTTCTGTGTTTTCTATTTTCGGCTGAGATTGATTATCAATATGCATAACTTGGTATTCGTCAAATAGATTAGTGTGTGGATGTGTTTGGCCGCCACTCGCATCCACTCTTGAATCATCTTGGGATACAGTTTTGATGCTGCCATTTTCTTGCTGCACTCTTTCAGTGATACCCACCATATCCCACTCTGCACAGAGCTTCTTGAACTCATCTAGAGCAGGGCCTACAAAGTCTACAGGCTTCCCTGTATAGAGAAACTCAAATAGTTTCAGGCAAACCTTGAAGGAATAGTTTTCCACTTTAATCTGTACCAGCCCATCCAGTGATATAGCCTCAGGATTGAGACAGCAGGTTTTGAGGTAAGCCGAGCATGCGCTCAGGATCACACGGTGCCCAAGGAGGTATTCACCATTGACATCAAGTATAACATCGCACATCGTGCCCTCAGTCCGCAAGTTCCACAACTCACGACACAAAGCACCTTGGTGATGGACATCAAAGTTACTGTCGCTTTCCCTCTGGATATGTATATCTTCCATGTTGACAGTTAAGACTGTCTGCAGTATCTGTAAGTATAAAGTGATATTATAGTTAGATATATACTGGAAAACTTTAGAGCTGACAGACACAATGGCCCTGATAATGGGAGTTAACCTGGAAGAAAAATTACTACAGGGTGAAAAATCCCAGACTTTCAAACCCTGATGTCAAAAACTGAATACTCCCCTAATCTCCCTATGTGACAACCCAAGAAGGCATCTAGCAAGGCTAAGAGAACCTATCTTAGGAAGTCCTTGATTCAGTGCACCTTAAAAATTGACAAGAGATATGGGGTTGAGAGACAACATAGCCAAATCAACAAGGGACAAAGCACCCCGACCCCAAGTCGTGTCTATATTTAGGGCCCTTTCAACAAAGGGGTCATCCCTGGACGTCATGCTGGAGTGGGGAGTGGGGAGTGGGGGTCAGGCCCAGCATGACAGGATTAATTTTCCTTATACCTTCAGCATTGCAAAATTGGGGAAAAACATGCAAGGGAGGGGGGTCAAAATAATCAAATTTGGCATGACATCATTTACCGGTAGGCCTATGGATGGCCCCAAAGATTTATGGGCCAACTGTGACCCTCTGTGACGTGTGACTGTGAGTTCATCACTGACATCAGCAAAAGAATATTTTACATTACACTGGGGTCCAAATAGGCCCCCAATTCTGTGTATGAAATGCAGCCACAATGCTACATGTAGTAGGGCCTACATGTAGACCCTACATTATAGGGCACTCGTTTTCAGTAATCTTACCCAGACCCCCCCCAAAGGCCCTATCCAGCAGTGGCATTACCTCCTAAATGCAGTACTGCCAGTAGTAATGGATTCTTTCACCTAACATCGCCCACAGTTCTATACTGGGTTTTACCATGTTTTTACAAAGTAATGCCAAAGAAGCAGCTCAATGCACTGTCTAATAACTGGGGCAAATATAATCATATTAATCTGTTCACATTAATACATGGAATCGGGATAATATAGGCTACCTGCTAGTAATATAAACCGCAAAACAGCGTTTGTTTTCTGACCTGGCTGGCCCTCTTTGTGGTGGTGCTCTCTAGTGTGAGGTATCTGTAACTAGGTATTTATTATTTAGTTTTAAAATGTTCTACTAGGTGCCAGCACTATAGTCCGCGTAGACCATTAACAGAGGCAGTTCGCTTGGTTCGACCCTCTATAGGGGCCGCTATACGGCACATGGCTATTGTATAATTGACCAATGGGAAGCATCCCTGGCATTTACTGCGGAGACGGGGGCTGAAGGTGTTAGTCATAGTGCAGTCGGGGTCTAATGGCGGCCTCCATAGCCTAATGTGCTAATGCCCTATATAATGCGTTAAGGTAAAGGGGCCCCCCGGGAGGGGCCCTGGCATGGTAATGCATGCCCGCATTAAAAGGTCACATGATCACCCCTTGACCAACCAGGGTGTCGCGATTTTTCCGCTGGTTCCCGCGATTTTATGATCACTCTTTGAATCGGTACCCATGTTGTTAATTTTCCATGCCAGCCCTAGCCGTAAAATGGGGATACTTTGTCCCTTAAGAGGTAAACATTAGCCCAGTCACAGAAAAATGTTGTTTTGATCTCGATATTACAATTAAGGATATTATTCATATCTAGGTCACTTTTATCAAAAAGCCTATCATCTAAGCTACAAATTTAGCCTAAATAGAATTTTGAAAGTGATAAATATTATTAGATATAAGGCAATGAGTAGAGGCTAAAATTTTCACAGATTTTCGGTGTGTCTGGAATGAGTCTGTTGGTTTTAACCAACAATTAATCAACCCAAAGGCATCTCAAATCAATTGTACTATATTCATTTAGCCCAAGAAGCGGGCTTCCCTAGCCCACTTAAAAGGGTCTATATCTCCTCTTTCCTATCCCCTCAGGATATCGATATGTGTGTGGTGCACATATGCGCGGGCACTGACACATTCCTCTGTTAAATTATCAACCTGTGAAGCACGAGATAGCCACTTAGTGCCGCTAAAGTGCTGTAAAACACAAATCAATCAATCAATTAGCCCAAGAAGGATTTTATTATTTCACATTTTCTGTAAAATTATAATTTCTCTAAAAGAATTGGGGTTACTTTGGCCCTTGGGGGTAATTTTTGCCCGCTACTACTAAATGCCTGTCATTTTAGTCAAAATAGTCATATTTTTCACAATTTTTGTTACATGCCATATTTTAGACTGTATCCATGAGTTTTGTTCACCTTTGATGAAAAATACCTGAATAAGACACTTTCTAAGAATGCTCTTTATATTGACAAAGTTTTTAGGGGTAACTTTGACCCAATATTTGGTTGTGAAAAAATAAGAAAAATACTACCATAGGGAATCCCTTGTGGGCCAATGTTGCCCCGAAGTAAGGGTAACTTTGCCCCAACCTATTTCGATGTAAATCTAGTATTGCTGGACACAAAATTTTAGAATTACACATACATCTGAAAGATATACTGACTAAAACTCAAACTAACAATAGTTATTTCTGCAATACTTGCACTCCTATCATGCTAATTTTTCAGAAATATCCAAAAAGTGGGCCAAAGTATCCCCGTTTTACGGTAATGCAATTTGGCCTAATCTCACAGGGTCTAGGCCCCTATAAAGTATAATGGTTCTAGACCCGTACCCCGGTACAGAGATGAGAGTTTCATTCTAAGCTAATCTTAAATTCGACATGTGACATGGAGTTTAGCCTTAGTGATAAGAACATAGGAAAATAAAAGTTACCGTAGTGACATGTGCTATACCCCGGTGACCCCCATCTAACCCCCCCCCCCCCCTCCACAGCTAGGCCTAGGGGAAACTGGGGGAATACAGGACACTTAGCCGATCAACGCGACCCTCTACAGTCAACGACCGTATCAATGACGACGGGTTGGCCGACTATACGGGACACTTGACACTTAAATCTGGCATGAGAGGCCTAAAGAGGAATTTTAGATAACTGATAATTTCCACAAACATGAAGCCCTTTTATATCATCAATTATTCATAGGAATCAAAATCATGATATGCACTGGATTAGTGATAATGGGAACTTTGAAATTGTCCTGTATTACCCCACACTTCTTGTAAATGCGGGGTAGGGTAGGAAGGGGTAAGATGCCCTTTGGGGTAAAAGGCCCTTTAGCTCTCATGCCTAAGGTACTAGCTGTATACAGCCACTTTAACACTTGGAAGAAAAGATTACCTTAGTGAGACCTCTTTTGTAGGTTTCATTATACGGTAATTGGATGAGAAATAGTTGACTTATCAGACATTCAGTATTTCTCACCTGTTAAGATCATCATGTTCAATTTCAGATAATTAGAAATAAAAGGTCCTGAAATGTGCATATTTTGTTGGATAGCAAGTTAAAGGGGTTAAAAGTATTAGCTGAGGTGCTATAAGGAAAAGATATCAAGAGTAGACCATAAAGATACATTTTATTTACCAGTACCTTCCCTTTTATTCCAACAGCTACATGGGCTTTTTATGCGAACATTTTCTTAGCATTGGATCCATGGGCCTTTCGCCCCAGCCTTTCGACATGCGGAGTAAAATGCTCCGCTTTTTGTCAAACATTCTAATGGAATATTTCATGAGGCTAGGCTTACAACCTACTCCACAATTATCATACCTTGTTCCATCCCTTGATTAATGTGAAAAATATGCATTAATTGGGAGTTATTTTCTTATAACTAGCTCATTTACTTGTTATTAAGGTATTTTACCCTATTCTACCCTGCCATCCCTTTAACTTCAACATGAAATATCTATAGTGTTACTGTAGGTTATTTACCATATCCAAATCTTAGTTCTAGCTTATGGAAATTATTTTTAGTATCTTTTCTTATGATAAGAATCTAAATGGAGCATTTATTCCAATTAAGATGCTGTTTTTATGTGCATGTGGGCCTTTTACCCCAAAGGCTGTGGGCCTTTTACCCTAGCCTCTAGACAATGGGGTAAAAGGCCCACTTTTTTTCACACATGCTTTATCGTAACATCATATGAGGCATGGCTGACAAGCTTTTGCACATGAAGAACATATTATTCCATCCTTTGATTAATGTAAAAAATATTCTGTAAGTAGCAATAAATTCCTTAGAAATGACACAGTTGTAAATTAAGGGCGTCTTACCCCACCCTACCCTAATACGGGACACTTCTGTAGGGTAAGACAAGTCAGGGGAGGAATTTTTTATTCAAAGGGGTCAAATTTTCTCCAAGCAAAATATGAACTGTTTGAAATAAATTCCTTTGATATGTTTTAACAAAATACGCATTCAATTCAATTAGTCTAATACATTATATAGGTATTTTGTTAATTCATCTGACACTATGTGCTGATCATCATTTTGTAATGGTTGGTATTTCTAACCAGAGGGGTTCGGGTTTCGTAATTCGAAAGGAAAGACAAAGACGGTATTCCGAGTGTATGCCAACAGTTTTATTTGTTTACACCTTCCGGTTACCCTTGTGAGTCTATGATTAGGATAACATGATATTACATGGGTTATGTACGGAGGCCTACATGGCCTCCGACGTGGTAGGTGAGCGCAAAGCCTTTTATAGGGATGCTCCCGGTTCGTCGCCAGGTGTCCCACGGACCCGGATAGGTGCTGCCACCTATACGTAACCTCAGGAACGCCAGGCGACAGGTCTCACCCGCCACGCCAGACGGCACCAGTTATTATTATACCTCTACACTACTCCCCCAGACAATAGGTAGGAGTTATAACTATTAATGTATTATATAGGATTAACATATACATAATGTCTATTCCTATAATAGAGGTTAAGTTATAGTTAAACATCCATACCATAGGAAAGTAATATAAGTTTACATATGAACATCGATGCGAAAGCAATAGTATAGTTACGGATAGTTTGGATAATATTAAGGTAAGTACAGTATGGAAATACCTAGTCAGATTTATGTAACGTATCTGAACATATAACAAGATATGGAACCTTGTATTTAAATTATCAACATACGAATCCTTAATAGTCTTGATAAAGACTCTAACCATTACATTATTACTTTCATTACACACATGAAACTTTAGTTCTGATAAGAACTATTAAAGAGTATTTAGGTTATTGCAGTACACTCGGGAAAAAATGTTTCGATTGTCTTATACATTAGTATAGACAAAATTATGTTTTAGAAAAATATACACATATCTTTATGTATCACCGTATTTACAATATAATATAATATCACCAGATGATACATTCGAATAGTATTAAGGAACGTAACATTTGCTGGTGAATTAACTATAGGGGTTATAGATCTATTAAATGAAAACATTTGGTGTTTTTATAATATCATACAAGGATAGTAGATCTGGACCTGTATATTATTAAGCATGTGTAACGGTTCGTTTCGACTTATATGTTGGGTGGCTCTTTGGCTCGCTTATCACTAGAGATACCAACACAACACAAGTAGTTCGGGTTGGGCAAAGCCCCAGACTTCCTACCACTCGGGTAGGCCTTTATTATAAGTTCAGAACACACGTCTGGACTGGACATACTTCTGCAGATCATCCGGCTTCTTAGTAGAAGCTGGACGCGAGGCATGGTGCTGCCCCCTCTTGTACCAACGGGTATTGCGAAGCGACACCTGGTTGGCATAGAAGGAACGAGCACCACACGAGCACGTCTCTTGGATGAAGCGCACTAATATATATACAACAATGCCGGCCCTTACACCACCCCCTAGACTTTACCTAGGGTAGGTGTTGGAAATTACCTATTGTTAAAGTTATATAACAATATATACACAGGTAAGTCTAATTTAACAATGTTATATAGAATATATGACATTAGGGGGGCATTATAAATAATATGTACATAGTAATAGGCATCGTCGCATATACTCCGAAGTAACTAAATAATAACATAAATAGGAGGTGGTGCCTTATGCACCATCAATCTATGGTGGTATAAATAGGTAACAATGTTACGAAGTTATTATAGTTATGACGTGTTTAAATATATTAAGTTATATATAGAGATTACATGTTGTAGTATTATATACAATATGAAGTAACAGTAACCCGAGAGGTAAGGCAACCTGAAAAAGATTTTTTTTTTTATTTAGTTTATATAAAAATATAGTTTATAGAAAAATAAGTTACATAATAAAATATGAATTTAAGAGGTGTCCTACCTGGGTAGCAGGATCACCCTTACAATAATACTAAACTTCCGGCGAACCTGGAATGACTGGTTTCTGCAGCTCTATACGGCGACAAACGTGTGGTGGCAAGCCACGTTGCTGTGTGTTGTGCCCTGGTGAAGATGGGAAGATGGAGCCCTGGATTCGTGTGGTAATCCATAGGTGTTTCGGGTGGCGTCTATCTTTGCTGCAGGTTGTCATTCCAGTCCGTCGGATCCGAATAGTCCTTTAAGAAATTAATCTCTGGCATAACGTATGCCTGTACCCTCAGGTACTAGTGAGTGGGAGCCGGCAGATGGACACTTACAAGTCCTCGGACTCGTCTTAAGTGTCCATCTTCTCAGCTGGCTCTGGGTTAGATACGGGAGCCGAGCTGCTGCTGCTTGTGATAAATAGCTTAAGGGCTTCGGTGCTCGGGTCACTGAGTAGACTCAGAGCACCCATGCCCTCGGAGGGACTGTCCGCCGCTGCATCGGCTTCGGCACCTGAAGTGATGACTAGAGACGACGCGGAGCAATCCCAGTCATCCAGGTGCTTGCCGAAGCAGAGGAAGAACTTCAAGTCTGCCTCCTTGTACCTATGGATGTACTTCAAGTTCTCAGCAGCGTGGAACTCCTTAAGCTTCTCAGCTTCCCTCTGTTTCTCTCAGCAAGATTTATAGGCCTCCTCGACCCGTTTAATCTCCTGCTCCTTAATTTTATTCTCCTCCCTCTTCTGGATTTCGTAAACCAGATTGAAGGTGGCTTCAGTCATCGTTCACCGGTAGTCAATCGACTTCTGGCGATGGAAAGACTGCCATTCGGCCATCAGGTCATTATGGATCTGGTACGCACGTCTCTATGATCGACGAACGTATCCGGATCCTGAAGACCTGACACAGTGCTGGCTATCAGTCCCATGATGGGGACCCGAGGGCCCATGGATGGGGTGGTAGCTGGTGCAGGAGGCTGCGCAGTAACAGGCGAAGCGCCTGCAGAAGGGACCTCGTGACCCTTGATTGTGGTGCCTCCCCGGCCTCAGCCATAGCTAGGGGGCGCTCGGGTGGATTCAAATCCACCGCGGCCTCTACCCCGAGGCTTAGCTCGGCCCAAGGAGGTCAGGACCTGTGATTCGGGTCCCGTGGGTCCCATTGCAGGGAACTTCGCCGCGTACTCGCTATAAGTCGGGCGCTGCTTACTGGAGGAACCCTCCCAGGCCCACCATGCACTGTGGCCGATGGGGCACCGAAGAACGTGCTCCAGTCATCCTGACTACCAGTGGCTTCACTCGGAGGGTGCTGTGGAGGTGGTAGTGTTACCTGGCTAACCACCCGATGGGTCTGGTTGCCAGGCATATCCAAAGCCGAGACCTGTTGTCCCGACTGGCGACGATCAGCTGGATTAGCTGGTCTGGGCTGATCCCTGTTGCCCGAGGGGCTTATGGATCGGTCTGCGTGGGTCCGTTTGGAGGTACCTGCGGCCGGAGCCGAACCTCTATTGGTTCCCTTCGAACGAGATTGTTTTCCTTTCTCTCGTTTGTCGTCGCCCCGCCACTTCTTAACTTTCAGGTGCACCTCGGTGGGCATCCCGAATTTAGTACTGGAGGGGTTCACAGCAAAATAAGTGACAAGGTTGCCACTCCTCCAGGCGCAGAACTTGGGTTCAAACGCCTGCTCCTTAACGTCCTGTACCCTCAACGTAGCCCACTTCGCCAGCGCGCTTTCGTGTCTTTTCCAGACCGGTGCCGTGAGCTTTCTGCAGATGCAGAGCCAGGTCCCGGCGCTGGTTGGTCACGAAGGTGCCGTCACACAACTTGCCTCGGCGGTCTCCAGGGACACACCGCATCAAGGGCTTATGGTGCATGTGGTGCTCCACTATATGCCTGGCGAACCGAGGCTTCGTTTCGGTTATCTTCTCTCCGGTGAGCGAGAGCTGACAGGACTCGGATGGGCACTTACGGCGGTTGCCGCTCGGTCCCCATTGTGTCATAGCCCATTGGACCTTGGTCCTGGACTCATAATGGTAAATAGTACCCAATTTGGACTTGAGCTGATCAATCCAAATCAGGTAAAATTTACCAACTGGCGTGTCGTGAGGACCAGACTTCATCCATTCCTCATCGTCACTGTCACCATCCTTATTGACGGCGGGCGGGCAGATGTAGTGGATCATGTCGTAAGCACAATCGGAAAAACAGCGGGGGACGCGGTCTTTAAATCCCTCGGCTGCATTCTTCCACATCCATTTCTGATTCTCGTCCTTGGGGACGTCCGTGGTCATTTCTTCCCACGTCGTCATGGACTCCAAATCAGCTTGCTGACGAGAGATATCCTCGTCCGAGATGCCACCAGTCGCCTCAGGTATACTGGCGCCTGGCTCCTTCTCGGACTTAGACCTCTCGATGGCTATCCGAAGGTCCTCCTCCTCGAGATCAGACTCGGTATAGACTTACGGACCAATTTCTTGGTCCGTCTGGATTCCACCGACGACTGTGTGACGGTGGAGTCTGTGTCCATCTCAGACTCGGATTCTCTGAGCTGACTTGCCTTCCGGGTGATCCCTTCGAACAGAAGTACAGCTCGAGCCAAGTTCTCGTCTAGTGCCATAGCCCCCGCCAACCGTCTGTAGTTGCGGAGCCATGACACCGGCATATTTTCAGCTAGCTCGTCCGTACACGAGTCTATCACCAGAGTCTTGAAATCATCTGGGATGTTCTCGGGTTGGCTGGGCACTTCCGCTAAGGGACCGCATCCAAACATGGAAGGATGCATGGGGATGTACGTCCCCCAGCTCGTGTATACCACACCCTCATTCTCATCCACGTGGGCGAGACGCTGGGTGCGGGTCCTGAATCCCGGAGGATACAGCGGAATGTCCATGACATCTATTCCCGGCGGACAAGACGGGTTTGCTGAACCCGACGCTAAGGGTACTGGACCCAGATTCGGTGGAGGAGGCATCCACTCCCTGTCTGTGACCTCAGTCGACATGGCAGAGAGAGTCTGGGCGGCTTCTTCCACTTCTGGTTCTCGTCTGAGGCCAGCATTAGAGGACTCCATGGTCTCCTCTACCCGAGAAGAGACCGTCGGGTCCTCGCCTTCGTCCAACTCAACGTTGGCGGTTTGACATGCAGCGTCAATCGTCCCCTGTGCCATCACAGTGGGGCGATCTTCCAATATAAAATTGGCAGTAGTTGTGAAGGATTCGCCCAACAAAAACAAATAAAAAAAACACAGCTATAAGCTGCCGGAGGGTGTAGAATAACTGGAGCAAAACCAGTGACATCTTACCGCCATGATTCCGCCCTTGTTATGAACAATATGGCGTCTGACCTCTCGTCTCGCGAGATCCTGCTATGGGCAATCCGGTGACCTAGTTCCGCGCGTTCCCGCCACCCCTGTGGCCTCACCTAGCGGACTAGAATCAAACTAAAATTCGGCTCGGTATACGCAGGTTGCTACCTGGGTGCTATCATCTGGAGCTTGGTGGTATATACATCGCTATAAAGCGAGTGTACCGGTTAATTTGTCCACCGCTCACGGGATACGGCTACCCGAGGAACACGCGTTCGATGCCCCCAGCCGCGATACATATTTTATTCGCCTACGGCAGACAACACCCAGTAGCTCGTTGTGTACTGAGTTAGGTAACGGCGGACCTCAACTGAGGACTGCGTCTAACGCCTTGGGTTAGCATTTTATTCTTCCCGGCTTTACATACGGCCTTCTCCGAGTCGCGCCTAGCCACGCGAGACCCTTCCCATATGTAATGCCTTCACTCAGCGAGACATTTTTCTATTTCTTACGATTAGGCCGTTTCCTGGCCGTCGTCTTCTTTTTAGAAGCTACCTTCGCCTCCGGGTGCTTCCTAGGCCGACCTCTAGGGCGTTTCTTGGGTACCGCTACGCTAGGCTTACTTAAAGTTGGCCTAGGGGGTTGGTATCCGAACTCCCTCTCCGCCGCCTCGCGTCCCTTCCAGGGCCAGAGCTTTCCTACATTGGTTTTCCACCTTCTACCAGTATGGCAGTCTTCCACCATCAACGTTGACTCGGAGATGATGCGTACAACCTTAAATGGACCCTCCCAAGGCGTTACGAGCTTCAGACGCTTGAGTGGCTCGTAATACCTTAGTACCTTGTCCCCTACATTAAAGCGTATTCTTTTTGCATTGGTGTCATACCCCACCTTCTGCCATTTAGCACTTTTCAGCAGTTCTTTATGAACGGCCTCGTATGCATGCTTGAATCTGTCCCGTAATGACTCCACAAACAACACGGTGCAGGGCGCCTCCGGGTCTATCCCAACCACTCCGTACACTAAGTCGGCGGGCATAATTATGTCCTCCCCGAACACCAAGAGGTTTGGAGTGCAGATAGTAGATGAATGGACAGTGTTGCTGTAGGCGTGTACTACAAACTCACACTGTTCATCCCAATCATCCTGGTGGGTATTAACCAGGGGTTTTAGTACTTGTATCAAAGTCCTATTGAACCTTTCCACCTGACCATCCGATTGTGGTCGGTATGGGTTGGTTTGGGTCTTACATATTGCTAAGTAATGGCACATTTCCTGCCATTACTCCAATTCAAACTCTCTTCCTTGGTCACAGTGCATCATGAGGGGTACACCCAAATGTAGCACCCAGCCTTTTACAAATGCTTCCGCACATGTAGTGGCTTTGTGGTTTGGAAGAGGAAACACCCGAGTGTACTTTGTATAGTAGTCTGTGACGACCATCATACAAGTGTTCTCTCTAGGCATCGTTTTCAATCCGCTGATGATGTCGATTGCTACTCGAGCAAATCAGACACCAAACAATTCCTGGGACAAGGGTAGCTTGCCTAGGCCTGGTCCTGGCTTGTTTTTACAACAATCGGGGCAAGTTGCGATCCACCGAAGTAGGTCAATTCTCATACCGGGCCAGTAGTATCGTCTCTGCAGACGCTCTATGGATCTTTTCTTTCCAAAATGGCCACTCGTTTAGTGGCCATGACAATAATACATGATATCCCTTCTCATAGAGGTGGGAATCACTATTCGTAATAGCTTAATGCTGGCTATCAATCGCCTCGTCTCTCTGTCTTCCAGAGATAACATTGGCCTTACAGGCTTAATACCTTTCCGCAAGTATTCCATTATGCGCGCAGTGGTAGGATCCGACTGTTGGTACTTCTTGTTGGTCTCCGGGGACCAATCGAGATAGCTACATGCAGCCTCCTCCCAGGGGATATGGGGGGTGGTATACACCAACCCTGCGACCACAGCATTGTGGGCCCCGCAGTCTTCACAAGTGGCATTCTGGCACTTTCGGACCGGTCGCCTCGATAAGTCATCCGCATTAATATGCTTCGCACCCAGTCGGTGCTCGATCTGCTTGTGCTCTAATCCGAACTCGGATAAATGAGCTAACCATCTCCCAATCATCCCTTCGGCGTCCTTAAAATTAAGAAGCCACCTTAGGGATGAATGGTCGGTCTGTAAAGTGAAGTCAGTTCCCCACAGGAAGTGCTTAAACTTCTTCGTATACACCACTACTGCGAGAAGTTCTCTTTTAGTGGTACAATAATTACGCTGGGTCTTGCTTAACGTGTTGCTAGCAAATGCTAATGGGACTTCGACTCCATTCTGGACCTGAGAGAGGGCCGCCCCTATAGCATCGTTGCTCGCATCGGTGTCTAGTATGAAATGCCCTTCAGGAGTAGGATATTTCAATACCGGTGTATTCCTAAACAAATCTTTTATTTTACTAAAAGATTCTTACTGCTCGCTGGTCCATGGGAATGGCTCCCGAGCCCTACCCGGGGTCCAGTGAGCTAAGCATTGCATGGGGAAGCTTACACGGGAGTAATTCAGTATAAAATCATGGGAGTAGGAACAAAACCCTAGAAATGATCTAACCTCCTTAGCACTCGTGGGCCTTTCCCAACTTTCAACCGCTTCCAGCTTCTCCAGATCTGCACTCACCCCGCTAGGGGTTATGATCCTTCCCAAGTATGTAATTGTTTTCTTGAACAGGTTACATTTCTTAGGTTTGAGTTTTAGACCGTTGGCTAGAATCCGATCCAGTACCAACTGCAGGTTCGCGTGGCATTCCCTAAACGACTTGCCGAATACAACAACGTCGTCCAGGTAAACCAAACACTTCTTCCATAGCAGGTCACTGAGCAGAGATTCCATCATGGCCTCGAACGTAGCTGGGGCGTTACACAATCCGAAGGGCAAGACATTATACTCGAATAGTCCCATATTGCTAGAGAAAGCAGTTTTCTCTATGTCATCGGGATGCATCGGTATTTGCCAATACCCGGATTGTAAATCCAGGGTGCAGAACCATTGGTTCCAACTCAAGCTATCTAACCCCTGGAAACAAGGAACGACTTTTCACCACTTTGATACAAGTAAATTTGGTGAAAATTTGGTTCAGCAGAAATTCTTGTGAAATCTTGTGAATTTCACGAGTTCTTCACATTTTATTGTCAGATGCATGTAGGCCTACATGTGAAAGTCATGTGAAATTCACATGAAATCGCATGAATTTCATGTGACTGCTGAATTTCACGTGAATTGCTGCTCACAAATTCATGTGAATTCACGTGATCAATATACGTGAATTACACCAAATTTTCTTGTGAAATCACATGAATTTCACGTGAATTCACAAGAAATTGTTTCTAGGGACGTCTTGTCTATCCTTGGTAGGGGATACGAGTTCTTCTTTGTCATACCGTTTAATTTCCGGTAATCGACACAGAAATGAATTGTACCGTCTTTCTTTGTAGTCATACAAACGGGACTGGACCAAGGGCTTAAGCTAGGCACGATTACCCCCAGTTCCAGTTGCTTTTGTATTACTTGTTTGCATATTAACTTCTTAAGAGGAAGTCTATGATACTGGATCTTGAAAGGTTTCTCGTCGCCCACATCTATGGTGTGCAACACCTTATCGGTTTTACCTACAGGTCCTCCTTCCCTACCGAAAGCACTCTCGTACCTTCGCAAGAGGTCCCCTAGGTGCGTTTGTCCTCCGTATTCTGTAAATCTGATTTATCAATCAGTTTCTGGAATTCTTTATCCACTGGATGCTTACTAACAGGGTTCAATGGTTTATTAAACTTGGCCTCGGTGACGTGTTCTACCGAACTCATCTCCCCAACACTGTCGCCATGTTTTAAGTAAATCACTGAGCCAGTTCGGTTAGTCATGGGTAATACAGTCCATGCTGCATTTGCCACCAATGTATCAACTGAATCTAACCCGATGCTCGATAAGTATACTGTATCGGGTTCAAAGACTCCCGTCTCACCCTTCTGGGCCATTGATCCGCCACAAAGGACATCACAAGTGGTACCCGGGGGATTTTCACCGTATGCATAACCGAAGCTACTGAAGACACCTGTCTTAACACACACTGTACATGCAAGCCATACGGGTTCCGGATATTCATCATACCATCCCGTGGGTCCAACACGGCCCCGTATAGGCTTGCAAAGTCCAATCCGAGGATTCCATCATCGCTAACCTCTGCGATAGTTAGCGAAAGAACGAATTCTTTGCCTCCTTTTCGGATAGGCATAAACGTCCTACCAAAAGTCCTCATACTGCTCCCGTCGGCCGTGCAAGCATTTACCCCCGTTTTGAGGTTCTCATGACTGCTGGCCACCGAATCGAAGAATCTTTTGGACACACAGGAATGGCTAGCTCCAGTATCCACTAAGAATTCTCCTACCCGGCCTTCAACAGATATGGGTACATACCACCGTCTCCCTCCCAGCGGGGATGGGTTACTGGTAAACTGTTGAAAGTCTCCCCAATCACCAAGATTCAATCCGAGTCCTCTCAAAAATTCCAGACACAGATGACTTGGGGGAAGGCGTGATCCGCACACTCGAATCAACTCTTTGATCCATCCTTCCTCTCCCCCAGTGCGGCCACTTGCCTCAGAATTATCGCCACCATACAAATTAACACTAGGGTCCCTGGCCCCGGTCGGAGTGCTGGGGTGCGCACCCACAGTCACCCGACCTCCAGGTAAATTTGATTCGAAATCTTCCACTGGATTACCCCCGGTAGCCTTTTGGCATTCGATTCATGCTGGGGTTATACCCAATGCCGTGGATACAACCCCCACTAATTTCCCCCTACGTCGGGAGCTTCCGTGTCATTATGGCCTTCCTCGGTTTCGGCTTTGGCTTCATAATAAGCCGCCATTACCGGCTTTGCAGCGGTACATTCAGAAGAATAGTGCCCCATCTTTTGGCACCTAAAACACTTAACTGTTTGGCATTCCACTCTGGGTCTCGACTGATTGGCTTGTAGTGCATCTGTTATCTTCTTACACATTTCTTCCATCATTTTGGTCATATCCGGAGATTGACCCCTTGCTTTGTCAGCGCTATCAGTGGGCTTATAAACTTTGCTGTCAGCTTTAGCTTCGCCCCTGGCTTCGGATTGTGTTTTAGCATCCTTTTGCCTGTTGAAAACCTTCCTCGGAATGTATTTCCTACCGGAAGTGTTTTTTCTTAGTTGCATTGAGCAAAAGGTACCATCCTCCTGCTCAATGTCTATCAACTCGAAGTCGTCCGAGGCGTTATCTACCTCGGATCGTTGACTTACAGACGCCACAGGAGTCGGTCCCGACGTGTTCAGGATGTCTCGGACTAGCATTGTATGTTTCTTCACTGCCATATCTATTCCATTGAATATGCTGTGCAATGTAGTCCCCTCTTTCCAGGTGTCTCTTGCAGCAATCTGCTCATCTCGGTCCCTTAGACCCTTGACGAATTGAGTTATCAAGTCGTCCATGTACCAGTCCTGGTTCTCTGTCCCGGGTCTGGCCTTACTTAACAGGGCATGAAGTTCCATGCCATATGCCCTGAAAGCTTCTGTAGGTTTTTTGGTTACATTTCTTAAAATGAACCATAGGATCCTCCTTGACCATATTACATAACAGTCCACTAGCCGATTTAACAAGCTGCTCAAAACTCCCGGCAAGACCATACCAGGTACGCCATTGCTCGCCAGCCATGCGTCCCGGACCACCTTTTAAACATCTAACTAGATGTGTGTTATATTCCATCTTATGAGTATTGATTATAATAACATGTTATTCTCATTCTCATGGTTACATCTTTTATCCTATTGATATCATCTGACTGTTCAGCTAATAACCATTGATGATGGCATGTACATGGTTTATCCTCATTGATATTTCTTATCCTCTTATTCACATGTTTCGTATATAAGACACCTGTCCTCCCACTGAGAGACAGAGTGGTAATAAAGACTCTTGACTACAAGTTCTCTTGTTGGAGTTACCACTTTAAATCATCTTTAAAACTATTCTTTAAAATAGTACTTCCGGATATAACATGTGGCTTGGCCTCGTATGGGGTCCATCCATTACAATTCATCACGTCTATGAAATCTTCAAACCATTCTTTCCATGGCCGAGTACCATCGTATTCCTTTGGAATGACGGCAACCCTTTGGGCTGAATTGTAAGCATACATCAATCTACTGCATTGCTGTTTGCTCCATTCAATCGCCTTGGTTTCATTCAAGGTTCGATTGCCTCCCAAACCGCCGAAGCTGCTGTTGTTCTGCGGTGGTGGTGGTGGTTGGGTATATGTCCATTGCGAACCATTATTACCCGCATAACCTCCACTCCCTGCATTGTTGTTGGTACCCGAAGCACCATCACCCCTATGTCCGTTTGCATTGGCTGACCTGCCCTGACCACTGTCATTAGGCGCTTGGCCAGCCTGTCCTTGTTGGCTACTGCCACTTTGAGAATTTTGCTGGTTGCCAGGATTACCTGCATCCAGCCCAACATTATCTGTTTGATCCACGTGTATGTGGAATCCGCTTGTTTCGGCACTAGTGTCGGAACAGTCTCTTGGTATGTAGTCCGGGTCCAAATTATGGACTATCAGAACTTCACTGATGCGAACTCTACTGGTCCGGCCATTCTGATCTTGGATTCTGACATAGACACCCCCTTGATCAACATTCAGAGAGGCATTGTCATTTACAAAAGGGTTGTACGCCCCTTTTGGATGCTTAGGTGTGGAACAGGAGACGGGGTCTCCCTGTTTGACAAAAGTAGAGTCTGGATTTTGATCCTTACTCCTTGGCGGTGCGTTCACATGCTCCTGTTCCTGCAAGTAGCTTTCCATAGCGGACTTATTTATTGTTAAGGTTGCCACGTCCGTGGTCAAGTTCCTCTGTTCTTCTCTTAACTGAGCATTCTCTGATAAGATCTCGGATCGGATCTTCTCATTGTCCGCCACAGCTCGGTTTCGTTCTTCTTGGGCAGCTAGTGCCTCCTTCTTCAAAGTATCTTTCAATAGACGATACTTCTCACCTTTTTCTTTCTGAGACCTTTGGTACTCGGTGGTCTCCTTACGGATCTCGTCTTGTTCCGAGACCAACTAAGCTTCTGTCTGAACTTTACGGAGTTGAAGTCTTTTCAACTTCTCCTCCATAGCATGCAACTCGGATTGCAATTTACTTACATCCCGAGCCTTAGCGACTTCCTCGGCTTTTCACAGCTTTTAGGTGGAAGCTTTCCAATTCGTTCTTTTGTCTCGTCTTCTATTTTCTACTGTGCAGCTATGAATTGTTCATGTTGTTTCTTAGCTTGTTGCTCTACCTGTTCTTTGGCTTTCAAATATGTATGTTTCAGGGCCCATCTGACGTCCAGACCTTGACTTACGGCTGCCCCCCGGATTGAACACGGAGTCAGATAAGCCTTCGTCTAGGGATAGCCCCAGAGAATACATTTCCGCGCTCCTCGGTAAAGTCTCTCGGGTGCTATCTCTCTTGGTGCCAGTAGATCCTTTTGGATCTTCCCCATCCCTATCATCGTCGCTCTCATGATCTGACGATGTCATCAATGGGGCCACGCGAGTTGATCGGACCGCTCCTTCCACTTCACCCCTCGTAGGCATCTCCGTCCACTGGATTGGACTTTGAGCCTTAGGGGTTTCTAAAATACAAGAAGTGCAAGCTGGGATGCTAGGTCCGAGCTGGCGCCTACTAGTTAGAACTTGGGACCAATCACTCAAGTCTAACCTGGCAGGTTTAACCAACCCGCTTAATAGCCCCGTATCCGAAGCAACCTGTCTAGGTGTACTTGGATACAGTTTAACAATCCCATCTCCAATTCTGGTGGGATCGTCTGTTACACCCGGTATCGAGAAAACTGTCTGGACACCTTCCGGGTTATACACATGCTGTTGACCCGGTTTCCAGTCTTACAGCAGGTGCTGGGATGTGTAGTCATCCTCTTCGAATCCCTCTAGCCCAGGGCTGGAAGGATTCGCATTAGGTTGCCTGCGACTTTCGGCCGTTTGGCCGTGCTCTACCCCCGAACCTCCTGGTCACGGCACCAGTGTAACGGTTCGTTTCAACTTATATGTTGGGTGTCTCTTTGGCTCGCTTATCACTAGAGATACCAACACAACACAAGTAGTTCGGGTTGGGCAAAGCCCCAGACTTCCTACCGCTCGGGTAGGCCTTTATTATAAGTTCAGAACACACGTCTGGACTGGATTATGTTCAGTCCCCTTCTGCAGATCATCCGGCTTCTTAGTAGAAGCTGGACGCGAGGCATGGTGCTGCCCCCTCTTGTACCAAATGGGTATCGCGAAGCGACACCTGGTTGGCATAGAAGGAACGAGCACCACACGAGCACGTCTCTCGGATGAAGCGCACTAATATATATACAACGATGCCGGCCCCTACACATGCACTTAAAAGTCATAGTTTATGACATAGATTAGGTTTTACAATGAACCTTTCAGTAACATAACTATAGTTAATATTGAATATAGAACATAGTGATACATACAGTTTGTTTACATTGTTAACTATCCGGATGCTCCTTTTGGTGATGTAGTGGATGTGGAAGTGTAGTGGTAATCCGGGTATGGTCAGCTAACCATGGGAAGGATGTGCTAGAGTCTCTTTAATATATCACGGATGTTAATAGGGCAGCTACCCAATTCCTCTTGAAGTGCTAAAGTCAAATGTACCGTAATCTCCCGCGTAGAAGGCGCGTCTTCTACGCCAAACAAAATGCTGCTGGGTCTTATACGCGGGAGGTAAATTGCCTTGAGTTTGGGGTGCGCCTTATACGCGGGTTTTTCCAACATCTCATTTGGGAAAATGCGCCGATGACAGCTTGAACTCATAGCGCCAGCACCGCGGCAGACCGGGAGGTGTCGACGCGCTCGCCGGGGATAAGGCCCACCATGCGCCGATGACAGCTTGAACTCATATAGCCAGCGATTCGGCAGCCCGGTCGGTGTAGATTTGCTCGGCGGGTTTGACACCGACCGTCACACCGTGTGCCGATGACAGCTTGAACTCATATAGCCAGCAGCGCGGCAGACCGGGAGGTGTCGACGGGCGTTCGGCGGGTTTGACGCCGACCGTGTGCCGATGACAGCTTGAACTCATAGCACCAGCAGCGCGGCAGCCCGGTCGCTGTAGATTTGCTCGGCGTGTTTGACGCCGACCGTCGCACCGTGTGCCGATGACAGCTTGAACTCATATAGCCAGCAGCGCGGCAGACCGGTCGCTGTAGATTTGCTTGGCGGGTTTGACGCCGACCGTGTGCGGATGACAGCTTGAACTCATAGCACCAGCAGCGCGGCTGCCCGGTCGCTGTAGATTTGCTCGGCGGGCAATGCACTGACCGTGTGCCGATGACAGCTTGAACTCATATAGGGGGGTGGGGAGGGGGGGCGCCTTCTACGCGAAACAGCCCCCCTGTGAGTTGGGGGGGCGCCTTATACGCGGGTTTTTCCGTAAATGGATCCAGAAGAGGTACGTGCGCCTTCTATGTGAAAAGGCCTTCTCTGAGTTGGGGGGGCGCCTTCTACGGGAGCTGCACCTTCTACGCGGGAGATTACGGTAGTATATCCAGATGGAAGAATCCTATTATGAAGGCACTCGGGCCAAATAGCAGTAGTGTTCATAATGTCCTAGTAGTAGTAATAGTAAAGTTCCAAAACGTATATCCAGTGTCTATTAGTGTATAGTTTCAGGAAGCAAAAGAAACATATACATCTGGGTGTAGGTAGGACATCAAAGTAACAGGTATTTAGGTAATCCACATCTCGCGGCATCCGTCCGGTACATCAGCAAAAACTATTCGGATGTTTAAGAAAGTATCCGAAGCTAGGTCACTAGAATGTATGGAGTTCCAACCAGTAGACTGTGTACTCTGTATACATTCCAGGTTAATGGACTGATTGAATAATGGAATCTGGAAGCATGTTAAGCCGAATGCTTAGCATGCTTCTTCTTAAGAAGAACTAGAGTGGACTCCGGTGTACCGTCCCACTCATCTAAATCCACTCCGAACACTCTCATGAATTTAGTATTCAATCTGGTGTTCTGTTATACTTCCTCATTTACTCTCTTTTCGTGGACATGGACATCCATGGCTGCCTGTTCTTTGGCAGCCAAGGCTTCTTCTTCGAGTGATTTAACATCAGCTCGAATTTTCGTTTCCAGGTGTTGCTTTTCAGCGTTACTAACCTCCTGGAAACACATCAGAGTGTACATGCTTGTTTTTTGCCATGGGATTCCCCCTCAGTGAACCACGTCTGAGTGATCAAAGGCCGTGGTTTGTCTGGCCCTGCCTATGGGACCAGGCAAATAAAAGAACACTTGCTATCCTTCGAAAAGAGTAGGGGAATGAAGCCCCAGTAGCGGTTTTCCCCCTCGACCCTCCTCATAGATTTGGTCATTCATCTCATAGATTCGGTCATTCATAGATTCGGTCACTGCTGTGTCGGGCAAGCAGCATATAAATACCTGTCCAAAAAGAAAAGAAAGGACTTAATGTCTGAGAAACCTTGAATGTCTGAGTTCCTTGATGGCCCCCGGACATAAAACTAAACAAACAAACAAACAAACGAACATCAGAGTGTCATTTAAAAGACCCTGATGGTAATCTGTGGCTCGTTGCTTAACACACTTCTCCCAGTGGGTGTAGATGGCCTTTTGGACATCCGCTTCCCCCTGGCGAGATTTATCAAACCAGACCTCTGCCGGACTAGCTTTAATAGTGATGGCATCGGATGGTTTTGGGATCATTGCAACAGGTGGTGTAGTACTCGGAAGAAGTGCTGGTGTAACTGTTGCAGTGGCACTGACGGTTCTGGATGAGCTAACTGGTACAGGAGATGCACCCGGTTGTGAGACTATAGGAATACAGTATCCGGGTGGTAGATTCTGTTTCATGCCGAGGGCCAAATACTGTTGTACCTGGTCCTGATTCAACTGTGCTGGAGATCCAGCGGCGGCAGCAGGGGCAGGCTTCTTGGTTACTAAGCGCCCACCTCTGCCTATATTCAGAGATTGACTCTCCGGTCTGGATTTCTGAGACATGGAAGGATATGCCTTTCTGTCCAGTTTACCCGGATGTAGCGCAGATGATGCATATGATCCGACAGGTGCAGGCTGTTTGAAGACAACAGATACCTGCGACTGATCATGCGGGTGGCGTGCCAGCTGGGATCTGGAACGATCCTCCCTGGCTTGATTCTGGCTATCCTGGACACTACCGGGTTGTCCCCGGTTTTGGTCTCTTCGGTTCTTATCTCTGGCACGTTTACCCTCTCTGCCAGACTCCTCGCACAATTTCTATATGCTATCGTGCATATCTTGCTTCCCTCGGCCTGTGGTGAGTACCATCTTAGCGCTGAGTTTAGACTCTTTTCCTCTGTTAACTGCACAAAGGACCTGGTCACCTGGTTTAACTTTAGACTAGGGTTCCGTATCTAGCTTATCTACCTCTTGCATAAGCTCCCGATGAAGTTCCATGACCTTCTTCTGAACGAGGACATAATGGAGTCCATGAAAGATAGTAACCAAGACCTATTTTTGAAACAGCAAGAGCTGTGTCTTGAAATAGCCAATTTGACAAAAAGAAAAACTGCCCTCGATACATATAGGTCAGGAATAGAGAATAGTGGTCAAACTGACAAGACGTGTCTAGAGGAACAAGATAAATCTTTCGAAACGACATGAGTGTATCAGTAACACAAATGGACATACTTTATCTCCAACAAGGACATACCTTCTGATGCTACTTTTATAAAAGGAACTACGCCAGCCGAAGCTTTGAAGAAGCCAGACCGATATGACCCATTCGTAAACGAGAATGCTGATGTACATGTCCGGAACAATGGCGTCTATGACCCCACACATAAGTCCAACCGAATTGAACCTGAAAAAGGCAGAATGAGATTTAGCGTGGCCACTGAGTTACCATGTAAAGAGGATGACATCCCGAATGAACCCAACACTCAGTTTGAAAAGGACGGACACTTCGAGCTATCATATGATGACAACTCAGTAGACGAATCTGAAACTTTAGGTACAGGGAACCAAGGTGCAACAGGGGGCAGTACACTTAGCACTACCCGAGGCCCGACTACACCCCCTCCAGGGGCTGGTGGCGCCACGGGGGGAACTTCGAGGCGTAGATCCTGAAGCAGCGTGTTAGAGGATATGCTAAATCAATCGGCTAACACCTCACATAGTGAAGAGACCATTAGAGAGTGGAGCGTCAACCAATGCCAAAAATCGGTATGTACGAATAATGCAGCTAGGCGACACGCCATTCTGCCAAAGATTTACAAGGGCGTAAAAACCTGGAAAGAATGGTTCTCGAACTTTACTGATGATATGAGATGCAATGCATGGACTCCCGAAGAGGCACTACCACACCTGATTCGCTGCCTGAAACATGGCCCAGGCCGGATAGCTGTCGAAAAGTGGAATGAGGTATACTTCGAAAGAGGTACTTTCCAACAGTTAGTTGAGATTGCCAGCATTTTGCTGTACAACTTAGTGAGTGAAGACCCTTTCATGCTCTTCAAGAAGCAAACACAGAAACCTCAAGAATCATTTTGAGCCTACGGGTACGAGTTGCAATCCCTGTTACAGAGGGCTCGGCCAGGAACCAATCCTTCTGACAAATACTTCCTGAACGACTTGTTGCCACAATTCGTACAAGGACTTCGAGATGAAGATCAATAGCAAGCAGCTTTAGATGCTTGGAAAGGAAGAAATCCTACCCTGATGGACCTTTTTGAAGGAATTGAGTGCTGGACGGTAAAGAAGACCCTTATGGCAGGAAAAGTGGAAATGAAAACCTCGAATACCAAGGTTTGTGTGAGTACTAGTACTAGTACGACCCCCATGTCAGGAATACACCAACTGACACACACTGAAACAACCGAGAATGATTTCGAGATCATTGAAATCAAGGAGGAGGACAGGAGTATCTCCGCAGTGCAAGTAAAGAAAGATGTGAAGCGCAAGTATATTCTTGGAAGGATATACAACCAAGGCGCTAATGAAGCTCGAGGGGAAATAAGACCTACCTCAGATAGTCAAACTACCGAAATGGCTGTAAGCCGGCCCCCAAGGTAATCCATAGTGAGTGCCCCAGCTCCACCTGAGCCACTGGACATGAAAAAGAGGATGAAGGATTTCATGAAAACGTTTGCTGAGACCATGTATACTAGACCTGAACGACGGAGGGTGGATCGGAGCAGGCTACACTGCTACCGTTGTCAAGAAATGGGGCATTATGCTCATGAATGCACAGCCCCAAAGCCTGTGCTATCCCGAGTCAATTATGTAGAAGAGAAACCTGAGGAGGAAAACTAAAGAGGGTCGCATCTGTGGCAAAGGATGTGATCCGTAATCCGAAAAATCTGCCAAAATACCACCACTGGTGAATCCGAGCTAGTTCAAGAGACAATACCCTCCGGGGGACTGGTATGTGGGAAGGATCCTCCCACCCCAGTCCGAGCCGGGGACTTCGACGGGGTAGGGACAGAGGAAGGTCGGAACCCAGGGGACAGATCCTGCGTCGAAGAAAAGGGAGGTTGGGTTGAAGAGTTGACGCGTGTGAGTGCAGCACACCTCCCCCCGAAACATTTGTGTGTAACCTTCTTGAAGGGTTTCGGATGGGAGATCGGTGATTCTCAGGAACAACTCCGATTTGCACAGAATTTCTCTCCTCTGGGGAGGAAACGATGGTACATTGCTGTATCGGTGAAGGGGCGGACTGGAGAATTTTTGATTGACACAGGTGCCAGCCATTAGTGTGTCTCGAGAAAATTCTTCAATCTGGTGTCTGGCAACCATGAAACACTACCTGTTGGTGTTAATGCTTGCACGACCGGCGGTAGCCAGATGCAGACTTTTGGTAAGACGTTCATACAGATTGGAATGGGGGGCTAGGAGTATGTGATGAGCCCCACCATTGCCAACATAAGTGATGATGGAATAATCGGTTTGGATTTTGCAAGCTTGTATGGCGCTGTGTTGGACCCCTGGTTCGGGATGCTGAAAATTCGGCAACCATACAACTGCGAAATCCCATGTATATTGAGACATGCATCCTCGGTAGCCACCATGGTACAGACTGTGAAAATTCCACCTGGAATGACTTGCGATGTCCTATGTTCTTCGAACAATGCTTTTCGAGGTTCAAACGCTGTCTTCGAACCCAATCCGGAAGTATTATCTAGCCTACAGCTAGATTCTGTCGACACTCTGGTGGGAAATGGATCGTGGACAGTAGTCCCTATCATGAACAGAGGACGAAACCCTGTTTACTTGAAGAAAAACGGGAAAATTGGTGATATGTTCCTGACCGAAGCTCAATTTCGGACTGAACTGCCTGAGGGCATAGTCCGAGGATTACCAGATGATTTAAGAAAATTAGTAGATGATTCTTCCCTGAGAAACAATTCAGAGAAAGAAAGGCTTCGTACTAGCAAGGTGTTACACATGATTGACACTGGTGATTTGAAGCCGTTCAAAATACCCTATAGGAGGCTACCACTGAAAAAGAAAGTGGAGGCCGAAAAGCAAATTCTCGAGCAGCTGGAAAAGGGGGTTATTGTGCCTAGCATGAGTCCCTGGTCCAGTCCCATGTGTATGACCACGAAGAAGGATGGATCTATCCGATTTTGCATAGATTACCGGAAGTTGAATGGTCTGACTAAAATGAATTCCTATCCCTTGCCAAGGATAGACGAGACTCTAGATTCCTTAGGAGGAAATAAATATTTCTGTACCCTGGACCTTCAGTCCGGGTATTGGCAGATCGGGATGGACCCAAAGGATATGGAGAAAACAGCTTTCTCGAGTCTCATGGGTTTAGTCCAATACAATGTTTTACCTTTTGGGCTGTGTAATGCACCAGCTACTTTCAAAGCTATGATGGAGGAGATGCTAAGTGACCTTCTCTGGAAGAGTTGCTTGGTATACCTTGACGACATTATAGTATTTGGAAAGACTTTCGAGGACTGTATAAACAACCTCGATTTAGTCCTGAAAAGAATACTAGCAAATGGTCTGAAATTAAAGGCTAAGAAATGTAATTTATTTAAATCATCCATTACTTATCTTGGTCGTATAATAACTCCCGACGGCATAAAAGCCGACCCTGAAAAACTTCGGACAGTGTCTGAATGGCAGAAACCCATAAATGCAGAGGAAGTAAGATCCTTCCTAGGGTTCTGCTCATACTACCGAGTATTTAGAATACATGAACCTTTAAGGTGTAAGAAATTAATCTCGAGCTGGGATGGACCTCACGTGGTAACCCGGATCATATCTGAGAGTACGGTTATGCTTATGAGTTTGGCTACAGGCCGAAAGAATAAGTCAAACGTATGTAGATTGAGAAGATGGAGGGGGCGGGATGCCGCCAACTCCGAATGTGAGGAAATTTCAAGACAAATGAATGAACAGAAAGACGAGATCCTAATGAGGACCAACGAGCTGGCAAGGAAACTGAAGGAGAAGGCCCCGAAGCGGAAAAAGGGCCGACCTTGTAAGACAGCGGTCGAGAAAAAGCCAAAGAGAGGATGACCCAAGAAGGTCGACACGGACACAAATTTAAAACCTAATCGTGATAAAAATGTCTCGGCGGAACGGAGAATCGTTGGCACCCTCCACCAGACCTCCGAAATCACAACGAGTGTATAGTCCTGTCTGCATGTTTTGTTATGTGTTTGGAGGTTGAGATACCTCGACCACGATTCGAAATACGACCATGACGCGTATTACCGCCCTGTTCATGGTTCCTGTGGGTGGCAGACAGCTTATTGTTATTCTGCCAAACTCCTGTTGAAATGAACAGTGAACGGGGTAGTCCCACCAATGGCCTATGGAGAAAACCAACCCCGAACCTCGGTTATCCGGGGTAGTACGGACATCTGCCACGAGCGGGAAGGGGGGGCGCTAGCGAACCGGGGACCGGAGCGGCGCAGTGCAGTGGCGCATGCACATTGGTCTCACTTCGCTTGTTGTGACCCTAATATCGCTCACAGCACGCGAACCGTGTTACTGAGGTAAGACGTGCCGCTGTTTCTCCGTAAGTCTACAGTGAAAGAAACCCATTACCACTGATTACCTTGGACTCCTTTTGTCTTTGAACGAAGGAGGACTGACCCTGAGCCGTCTGAGCCCGAAATATGGCTCAGTCGGAGGTGGTGGCGACCGTAACGGCCAATCCTGATGGGCACCCGACCCCACTCCGAGCCCAGGACGAGGCACCCCGAAGCCCAGCAGTTGAACTGATGGACACCACCGAAATGGAGCCTTCTTTTCCCGATTCGACTCCAGATACCCTGAGCATCCCTAGGGGTGCAGAATTAACTGCTCCCATGACACCACGCCCGATTATGACTGAGGGAACTACACCTTCAGTCATTATCGAAGTCCCAGTGACTCTGCCCGACCGACCAGCAGCCATCGGATACGTAAATGTGACCAAAGGATTTATCTGGACGGCCACAGGTAAAATCGATAATGCCCACCGAAATACCTGGGCCTTAAAGGCGAGCTGCCTCAGCTGATACCTTACGATCTGCAATCCAGAATCTGCCGTGGATGCACCGAGATGGGTGTCTCCGGCGTTTCCGACATCTGGTTCGAAAACTACTTCGGACTGGCTGAAGCTATGTGCATCAGCGATGGCCTAGTCGCCGTTGTTGATGCTATATGCGAAGACGACCGAATTAGGTCACAGACAGCGTATCCGCTGTTGTATGGCCTAGTTGGGTTCGAGGAGCGCTTACCAAGCGTCCATTCCCCCGAAGTCCTCCTACCACAGGGAACCCCCCGAGAACGCACTTATGCATTCATGTCCGACTCACAGAAGAATTCTCCCGTGAGAGACGAGGAAGATGCCCTGTTAGCAGACCCCGAGCTCGAGAAAGAAGAGCAACGCATGGCGAACAAGACAGCTCGTGATAGGGACGCTGCTAGCAGGATCCCTGATGCTGCCTCGAGCATGGAGGGTGGAGCTTGCTACTCCACCAAAGTAACCACCGCCAAAGAAATGAGCCTCGAAGAGCTTAATGCTCGACAAGAAGAAATTGATAAAGAGCGCAAAGACCTAATGAAGCGCAAGACGAAAATTACAAAAGATGTAGAAATGAGCCAGCAACTGCTGGAAAATATCGACTCCCTGGAAGAACCCCTGAAGGATGCTCCCGACGAATCCAGTTTAAATAAATGGGTCAACGCCCGCACTGGATTCCCCGACTACACCCCGAAGTGTTTTATGGACTGTCAGCGCTATACTGACAGCTACTCGATCCCTCCCGCCACCAATCGAGACGGCGAGAGTGATGATGAAGAGTGGATGAAAATCCTAAAGAAGGACTACGGCCCCGCGAAATTTTATCACGTGTGGGTGGCTTCCCTCAGAGACATGGAAAAGACTCCCAAGTCTTACTATGGCTTCGAGCACCGAACGAAGCTGCAATATGCCGCTTCGAACTGGGCACCAACCAACCCGACTTGCCCCTTCGAGATCTGTATTAATAATACAGAGAAAGAGAGAGTCTGGCCTAGCAAAGACTCGTTCTTCCGACATCTCGTTGAGCACCATATGCACCACTCTCCGGTGTATAGGTGTTCTAACGAGAAGAACCAGAACCAAAAGTGCCAGGGATTGAGAACCACAAGGGCGCATGGCTGAGCATTTGGCTCAGGTACATGGCCTCAAAGCTAGTGATGCCCGACTTAAGGCCCTGAAGCTCCATGAGCGCTTGATGTCGAAGTGGGACCAAATGAACTCCGAGGAGAGACAAACGATCACAATGAGGACAGACCACCTCTGTCGAGGGGAAGCAAGATGCCTACTTCCTCAAAAATGTGCGCTCCCATCGATTTGACATGTCAGCAGAGATGCACTGGCGTGTCAAAGTTCAGAGAAGGGACTCTGACGCAGTAGACCGGAACGGAAGAGCACAACCACACCCTGGAAGTAACCCTCGATCTCGTGACGCAAAGCAACCGGAGTCGCAGTCGCCAGCCTCTACACCTGAACACAAGAAGAGGTCCCCCGATACTAGCACAATCTTGAGCGCGTCGTCTCGAGACCTTACGAGCATGGAGCATGTTCAGAAGAACCACTTCGAACTATCCAAGACAAATATTCGAACCATTACATTATTTTATATTTTCTCCCCATCGGGGATCGAGTGGTGCGCTACAGTAATCATGCAGCCTCACATCTGCCAGATCAAAGTATGTTTTGCCAGAAAAGGTATTTCCCTATGTATTTTCCCTCTTACCACAAAAAAAGGTGTTTTTTTGAGTTTGATTTTTTTTTATCCCAGATGGATCCTATATGATTTTGCCTATGTCAGGGTGCATCCTATGCGGGAGGGGCATCCTATACACGCGGATTATGGTACATGTATTTCTCCTCTAACCAGAGAAAAGGTGTTTATAGATAGTTGTTTTAATTTTAGAGATACCTCTATCTAAATTCAATTGATATTTTCTCTGTGTAATCTTGTTTGATTCAACCTGGAAGTATTACATGGAAATCAGTGTGAATCAAAGCACATTTGATACTTATGGGATTTATTTAACAACTCAACAACTTTGGCAATGGTGGTGATAAGTTGCCATTCTGAGTGACAGTTCACAGTGAGTGACAGATCATGATGCAGTGAGTAACATCAATGTTGATGATGGTGGTGATAAGCTGTCATCCTCAGAGATCAGTGACTAGGAGTGACACAAATTCACCCAGTGAGTGAGAACCATGTTGGCAATAGTGGTGATAAGTTGCCATTTTGTGTGAGAGTTGACAGCAGTGGCACACACTCATGCAGTAAGTGAGATCCATGTTAGTGATGGTGGGGATAAGTCGCCATTCTGAGTGAGAGTTGACTGGGAGTGGTGCATACTCACGCAGTGAGTGAAATCCATGTTAGCGATGGTGGGGATAAGTCGCCATTCTGAATGAGAGTTGACTGGGCGTGGTGCATACGCACGCAGTGAGTGAGATCCATGTGGCGATGGTGGTGATAAGTCATCATTCCGAGTGAGAGTTAAGAAGGTGTGCACATATTCACATGGTGAGTGAGATCCATCTTGACAACTGTGGTGATAAATCGCAATGCCATGTGAGACTGACACACATTGGCGAAAGATGACGCAGTGAGTTATCGCTCAAAATGAAGTCACCATTGATCACCAATCATGGCGACGGATGACGACAATTTGCTGGGTATGTTCCTATAATGGGAGAACAGAAGTCTGTATTATACACATGCTTATATACTTAAATATACTTCATCTCCCATTTAATGTCAAACCATGACGGTGTGACTTATATATTATGGGCTATAATATTTCACTGAGGGTTTGGCCAGCTAACTATTGCGACCGAAAAAAAACATTTTTTAAGTAACCAATAAAAACGATTGAACTTAAACTTGTATTTTAATAGCATAGACCGCCATTGTGGTCTTGTCGTGCTACGGTTTTATGTTTCTTAATGGGTTCTAGATGCTTAGAATTGTCAAGTTTACATGTCAAACATGATTTTTATGATGCAGGCACTGATGAAAAAGTATAGACCATATTTTCTAGGTGCTCCTATTAGGCCTACATTTACTGATGAAACGAAGGGGGTCTAAGCATCCCGGCACTATGTATACCCTCAGAGCACGCCCTTAGAAGCAGAGTTTAAAGGGCGTGCAATGTAATGTATGCTATAGAGGCGGTGGGGGATGCTCCAAGATGGCCATAGGTCTTTGACGTTTGAAAATTTTCTTGATTACATCAGAAGTTAGTTATATCATTATAAATTTCTTTCTCTCATGAATAGGCTTGGGTCCATATTCCATATTTTTAGGGGCTCCTCTTATCCGGGGGGGGGGGGGAAATGCTCATGTCGCCATGTCGATTTTAGGGCTCTAGGGCCATCTAGCAAGCCTCCTGTTTCAGCCACAAATGTCCCTAGCAAGCCTCCTGTTTCAGCCTAAAATGTCCCTAGCAAGCCTCCTGTTTCAGCCACAAATGTCCCTAGCAAGGGTCAACTTTCAGCAAAATACCCTGATTAAGTGGGAAATTTCGAAATTTTCATTGGGATCAGCCAGTTTTCATAAAAATAGCATGAATCAAATTCAATCTTCTCCCCAATCAGTGTAAATTCAAGACATTTTGAAATAAATCTAGGCTTATTGAGTCAAAAGTGCCCTAGAAAGGGTAGGCTTTAAGAAAACCCCTGCGAATGGGTGCCCTAGCAAGGGTAAGGGTTGTCGTGGGTTCAGCCACACACCCGCATCAAAAAAATTGAAGTGCCCCCCCCCCGCCTCTTATGGTCTTAGGCTCAAAACTTAGGCCTGGTCTCAAATTGATAAAACAAAGGGGGTCTAAGCATCAAGACACTACCCCCAGAGCACGGCTTGAAGAGCGATGTTACTAGAGCAATGTAATGTAATATGACAAGAACAAGAGACCTTTTACCATGGGATATGTAGATTTGTGTAGGCCTACCACTATTAAAGGTTTCTGCATGGACGCTCTGCATGCACTATAGTTCTCGCAGGTACCGCGCACGGCGCCACCCCGGCGTTCGTCCGTGATTGGTCCGTTCGGCCAGGCACACAAAGCAAGCACATGGCGGAAACTTTTGAGTCGGCTCCGTGTTGTCACAGAGAATATCACTGAAAATGGCAGTTTGAGTACGTCTCCAAGTCCACAATTTTTCACGGAGGTAGGTATATGTATATTCCTGAGTTGCAGTTTGTTATTTGGGTTATTGCGACCGATCTGACGAGAGGATTACCGTGTAAAGGGAGCCGGGGTCGGCGCCTGTCAATAAAGCACTGAATGAATGGGGAACTGTCGCTTCCCTCGCTTTGTGAACCAAACACTGTTGAACCACTAAGGCTCCTGAGGGTTTGAGTGGAGGAGTTCACACTAGGCACTAGGCCATATACCTCGTCACAGCAATAATTTCACACCATAAAGAGCTCCCCCATGCACTATAAAATGCTCTTCATTTCATCTGAATCAGTAGGATTAGATCACACAAATTTCTATGAGTTTAGCTCTAGTAGGCCTGCATCTTAGATATATTGTGTTATTCTTATCCAAAGCAGGCCCAAGTCACAAGTGGAGAGGCCAAACTGATGTTGATATGTTATGGCTTTTGATAGCCCTGTCCCGGCTTGAGAGAGAAGGGGTCAAGGGTCAAAGGAGACAGAGACCAGCTGGTTTGCAAGAATCGTGTTGAACTTGATAGAATATATATCTCGGTGAGAGGAGGATTGATGGTTGAAAACTGGTCATTAGTATGGTGATAGTGGGCCTAGCCCATATTCCGGGTTCATATTATCCCCTATCTATTACACAACTTTTGTGATTTTGGGTTCTTTTGTGGATATTTCCATTCTGATACCTGTAAATATTGCATGCCATGATGCATGCATCATGACCTTTGTAAGGTGTGCTGTTATTCATGGATAACAGGCACCCAGTGCTGTTATCCATGGATATCAGCACACCTTACATGTCATATGTTAAACCTACTTTAATTCTATTGCCATGGGCAGGGGTCGAACCCATACCATACTGATCCCAATGCATTGCGCCACAGGGACTGACGAGAATAGCTGCAGTAGAATTTGGTTAGGAGAACACTATAGTGGCCAGAGCCTGTAGGGCCCTAGGCCACCAATATCAATGTTCTATTAGGTAAATATATATATATATATATATATATATATATATATATATATATATATATATATATATATATATATATATATATCGGTCTTGATTGGCTTGGACTATTATCTATATCTATGCTCATAAAAGCTGTTGAAGAATTCTCTATAGGCTTTCCTGGACTGGTGACATTACTGATTAGACCTACTAGGAAGTTTCACTGTAACGTAGATGTAGGCCTATATAACATTGTCTCAGAGTCAAAGTCTTTAAAAGTGTATACGTAGGCTTATTAAAGTTCTAAAGTCATGGAAGGGAAGCACCATAGCCTCTACATTTCATGTCAGATACAACCTGGTGACCAGGTGAGGGATTTTTGAGGTATCTTGGATGTTATTTTATGCCTGCTATACCTACCCCGCCTGTGAGCGCACCCACACTTGGGGAGGTTTTGTAATGTGCACAAAAAAGGCTCACCATGTATAAGCTGTAATGGTACCTTATGTAGGCCTAATAATATCTGACAGGTAAACCCGCATATGATAGATGGGTGCCGATAGATGCCCCGGGATAGATGCATCAAGACTTTGATAGAAACATATTACCGGGTACCTTAGGTTTGTAATGTGGGGCGATGGGCCCTAGATGTAACCTAGGGCCCTAGATGTAACCTAGGGCCCATCGTTGACCAATTAAGCACTAACATAATGTAGGCCTATAACCTGCCTACAAGAGGCACCCTCACTTTGGGAAGGCTCTACAGTGAGCACAAAGGTTATGATACTAATGTTGCTTAGTTCCCTAACTAATTTTTGCCGCTCGTTATAATATGCACAATGTATTGTAGCCTAAAGAATGTAAAATAACCTAGGTATGGCTACTTGCTCCCCAGTTTTGTAAAGATTCATCGGTCCGGGTCAACCTTGTGATTCGTCCAGATTCGATGAGATCTCATTTCATCACTTTAATTGGGGGCGGGGGGGGGGGGGTCATAAAAAGGAATGAGGGGCTCAGTCTTTTCCTCTCCTTGAGTTTGGAGGTATATAGCCTCTAAATGTCACTAAAGTTGTAAAGCATTGAACCAAGCTGATGTCACAAATATCGATTTATCTAATGCTGTATGGGCTTATAAGACTCATCCACGGCTGTATAAATCTGATGACACTCCATGGCTAATCTTCCTCTGAGAGTCAACACCGACAAGAAGAGATAACAGCATATATCATTGACTCCCATAAGCACACATTACGCCTCTTTGAATCGTGTATCAGCTGCTTGATAAAATAACCCTGGCCTCACTCTGTCAAATGGATCAGAGATAAGAGTATTTGTGGACGTGTAATAGGGCTGCTTGGACCTTGTCAGCTATCTCATCCCTACAAAGCTAAACTGATTTGATAAAAGAGGATTCCTGCGACCTGGGCTTATTGCCATGATTTAGCCTTCTCGTTTGTATGGTGCCCAGTAAAACAAACGTGGTGTTTTATAGGCTAATATAGCCGCCTAGCATTTTCAGGGTGGGTGTATGGCACAGTGTAGCCAAAACCTTTGATTGACGCAGGCCAATGTGGCCTGCATCTTGGCACCTTGGCAGGCCGTTTCCCTCTCACACAGATTATATGAAAATTGATATTTTAGGTACCCATATAAACTGAATTATAACTGAAAAGAGTATATTGGAAAGTATTTTAATATAAAACATCTTCACTAAAATTGGCCTATCTTTGCTTCTAATAGACCTACATGAAAAGTTCTTTCAGGATTATAAAGCTGACATTGGCCCTACAATGGCTATTAATATTCTATGCAACATTCATTTCGGCAACACTGACGGTATTTTCATCAATATCAATAGCATTATGCTCTTATCATGTGACTTTACTACATGTGATTTTATCCATTTTCCAGAGGGCCCAGGATTACTCAATGTGACATATATGTATGTCGATAGATTGATGAGGCAGTGGTCGGATCAATCATTTCATCAAGATAAATTTATGCTGTGAAATATATTAATATTGCAACCTAAAGGACCTGCCAGTATAATACACAGAGGCATTCCTGCCCCTCCTGACTGTGCATTTAAGGGGGGGGGGGTTCAAATAGGCTTTAGGGAAAAAAAAATTAGGCATATCCCTGCAGGTGCCAAAATGGATTATATCAGGTCTCTTTAGACTGAATTTGAAAGTGCAATTTGTAGAATGTAAAGATAGTTTAGTCACTACTAGACCTTAAATAGTGCACATATCTGCTAATGTACTTTAGCAGATATGTGTGTGAATGAGAAAATTATGAAGTAGATATTATTATAAACAGCTATTGTAAAATGATCATCTCCAGCATAGGCCTACATCATTGCATGCGATGGTCGGTTTTATTAGCACGTGGAAAACATTGGAATTAGCCAGAGTACCGTAATCTCCCGCGTACAAGGCGCGTCTTATAGGCCAAACAAAATGCTGCTGGGTCTTATACGTGGGAGGTAAATTGCCTTGAGTTTGGGGTGCGCCTTATGGGGGGGGGGGTATATTTACATGTACTATAGAACAGTACTAAACTGACAAAAATCTGCCCTCAGGGGGGCGCCTTCTATGCAAAACAGCCCCCCTGTGAGTTGGGGGGGGGGGTGCCTTATACGTGAGCTGCGCCTTATACGCGGGAGAGTATGGTAGCTACGTAATGGATCTTTTGGCCCAGAGCCTGTTGTGTACCATTGCTTGAATATTGGTGGGTGGGATTTAATCCCGGACTTTAATATTCCACCTAATCAGAGACTGCATAGGCGCAGGTGCCATTATGAATGGTGGGCCTCATCAGACGTCAATTTCAAAGTGTCATTTCTATGACATTAACCGAGGCCTCCTGTACTCAGATAAGGAAATTAGATTTAATATGGTAGGTTTAATATAATAAACAGGCCCGTACAGTCCCATGAATAACAGATTGGGCCTCTACCTATGGTCTGAGACCCTCGGGGGAGGCACTGACTCTTTGTGGGTCACCCTCAACTGCCGCCCTACCGCCCTATCTCTCAGTAATCTTGAAATCTGACTGCCCTACTAGAGAGGATAAGATGGACTTTGACTGCCCCCCTTTTTCAACATTCCCAAATAGTGTTTGGACCGCCCCCTCCAAGCCTCTATCCTTAACTAAGCTGTCTATTGTCCTTATGAATTTGTATGAATCAGATTTTTTTATTGACGAGCAATGTGTTTTTGAGGGCATTTTATGCCCTCATGTGCATGGTGTATAAACAATACACTATAATGGAAATCCATCGCCCTTCTATTAGGGATCTCATGGGAATCCACTGCCCTACCATTTTGGGATCTAGTGGAAATCCACCGCCACCGCTCCCGAGATATGGGCTACAGTTGGTATCCAAATCATGGGCAAGTCTCCCCACCCCCCCCCCCCCGGCCTGAGACCCCATCCTCATCTCTTAATTGATGGCACACTGAGTGTTTAGATTATGCTTAGACAGCCATTTGACACCAGGATCATGGCCTTAGTGAGCTCATTAATACATGTACATATTTTACTCCACCCATTCACACGCTGGACTCAGTTTGTAGGGGGGGGGGGGTAGGGGGGTACATAAGAAAGATTTATTCACTACTTTAGGTTCAACAATCAGAGCCCAAATCACTTTGGTACTCATGAATGACTTAGATGGTGTGGTCAGGAAGATGCTTCGCATATAAATATGGGGCTCCATAGGTCAATTATGAGGCCAATATGTGGATTAGGTTCATTTCCCCATATTTGAAAAGTAGAAATATGGTATTCCAGATATGGTATTTAATATGTTTTTGTTCGACATAATATTATGGGAAACGATTATCCCTATTACCTCCATATATACCTCCAAATACATGAATAATAGGGCAGCATATGTTTAATTTTTAGCAAAATGTTCACGTTTATGGGTCCATATTAGATACATTGTCCGTATTTGTTAATTTGACAGATGACCTTCACCATAACCACCTACATAGGTCTAAGGTATACGTAGCTTAGGCCTAGGCCTATCTAAAAAGAAAAGGCATTCTGCAGCTTATAGAAGGCCCTATATGCAGATGTTTAGCCTATAGCATAGTTAGTTGGACTACCCAACTCAAACCTAAAGACCTACTACATGTTTTGAAAAAGAGGCTTGGCGTTGTCTGATTGACTTTTGTTTTGTCTATTTTAAAAGTTTCCCATGGATCAGAAAGAATTATATAGAAATACCTTTGCATTACTGTGATACCTTGCACATAAGTGAGAGCGTTACACAAAGACATTTTATTTGATAAAATACACACACCCCTAGAGCCAAAAGAAAGTTTAATTTCTGGTCACCTGACCGACCTCAGCCAAATAGGGCTGTGTTTTTTTTTTGTTTTTTTTTTATATTTTGAGTTTTTATCTTTTTTTTTATTATTATAAATTGTCAAAGGAATGTTTTGGAGAAAAGAGGTAGAACGTTTTGAGGAGGTGAGGAGACACCCAACTAGCCCCAGCTGTTTATGTGTCCTCCTGGTCACCAATCACACAGCACCACAGGAGGTGTAATGTAATGTAGGAACGTCCTGGTTCAGGATGGTCTGAGAGAGGTTATTCATAGACCTGCATAGCCAGAGGGGCTCAGGGGGCTCAAGCCCCCCCCCCCCCAGAGCAAAATTATGTGGAGGTCCACCCTTCCAGAATTTTTTGTTTGTTTTGTTTTTACAGCGACACATTTTTTTCTGAAAGGAGTGAAAATATTTAGATATGGGTGGGTGGACCTGAAAGGGCAGAACTCATCATGGGGATGAAAAGGCAGAACTCATCACGGGCAAGTGGAACTAGCAGGGTTGGACCTGAAAGGGCAGAACTCATCATGGGCAAGTGGAACTAGCAGGGTCGGATAGGAAAGGGCAGAACTCATCATGGGCATGAAAGGGCAGAACTCATCACAGGCATGAAAAGGCGGAACTTATCACGGGAAAGTCAAACTAACAGGGCGGTCAGACCTGAAAGGGCGGAACTCAACATGGGCGATTGGAACCAACAGGAGGAGGGGGGGGGGTGGACCTGAAAAGGCAGAACTATCAGGGGAGCTAGCAGGGGCCAAGCTTAAAAGGGAGGAACTTAGCAATGGGCGAGTGGAACTTACAGGGGGTTGTATCTGAGAATGTGTTGAACAAAATACATTAAATGTGTTTTTTTCTAATTATTTTTATTGTTGTTATTTGGTTCAAGTATGCCCCAGAATCACTCATTTTGCCTACTTTTTTTTCAAAATTTCCCCCCAGCCTTCTTTGCTGCCTTTCCCTTACGATGCGGCGCTCAGATATTTCTATCGAGTTCCACCAAAATTATTTTGCGACCCCCCCACAGTAAAGTCTGGCTACAGGCCAGATAAAGGTTAGTGATTTTGAATCAATGATCATTCAGCGTCATCAACCGACACGGGTAGGACCTATGATATCATGGGGACAGATTATATTAATGATAAACCATATAGAGCCTCGAGTGTTAGGCACACTTTGTGTATTAAGCCAAAAAAAAAAAGTTTTTTTTTATTTTTTTTTTATAGAATCCAAGGCCTGATATAGTCTACTTTGCTACACTGAGAAAATATTCTTACTCACTTGAGTCTGTATCCAGACTCAGACAATATCGCCAAAATGAGTATGATTTGAGACTCAGCCTGACCCTGTGGATGATACTCAGGCAGAGCCAGAGTATCACCCCAGGCTCAGCCTTGATCAGCCTCAGGATCTGCCTGAGTATCACCCCAGGCTCAGGCTGAGTCTCAAATCATACTTTTTTTGGCGACATTGCCTGAGTCTGGATACAGACTCAAGTGAGTAAGAATATTTTCTCAGTGTAGGTTTTCACTGGTTATCGTAAGAAATGATGCATAGAACTTGACAAAATGATGGGGAAATATGTGTTTAGGATTCGAAAGTAAATTTTGAGATGAAAAAGTCGAAAATTTGAAAAAAACGTTTGGGTGACCGGAAACCCTTTTCTCTTTGTTTTTTGGCCTTAGGCACACCCACACCTGCCGTATCCTATTAAGCAGACCTGGGACCATAATTTTGCCCCTTTCGTCGGCCTACTTACTACTGTTCTGTACATTTAAAAGATAAATATTCTTGTCGTTAGCCTCGAGGGACAAGTGTGAAAAATCATGAAATGTGTTGGATTGTGCTGAGAATATAACAGTTGCCAGTACTGACATTTTCCATGGTTTGTAGGCGTGGATCTTAATAATGTGATCCTTAGATAGGATACCCTTAGGGAGTGGTCATTATTTATCAACAGGGGGGGGAGGTGGGTTTTCGCACGGATGTGCGGAAATTTTTTACGCCCCCCCTCGACGGCAGTAAAAAAATTTTGCGCCCCCTCAAGAGGGGTCAAATTTTTTTTAGCCCCCCCCCTCGAAAGGGGTCAGAATTTTTTACGCCCCCCCTCAAACCCACCACCCCCCCCCCTGTTGATAATAAATGACCACTCCCTTAAGTTAAGCTGTAAAAAATCTTATAAATTGTCTTCATAGAGAAGTAACCAATAGGCAGCAACTACAGTATAGCGTAGCTGATGTTTTGTTGGTTCCATTTGACTTGATCACATTATCAGTGCGGAAGCGAGGACATTCAAGTCTAACAGGCCTAAGTTGTTTGAGCCAGCACCTGGGAGCCAGCACCGTTTTGAAGGGGACAAAATGGCGGCTCTACAAAGAAACCCATTTATAGATGATATCTCTACCCCAGCGTCTGACTGTTTTCCCCGATGGTTCCCCAGCTTCCCTAGTGAGTCAAACCTCCAGCCACGGGACACCAGCGAAACGCCCCGGGGGTCTACATTGGGTGCATTGTGGGGGGCTGCTCGGCCTGGATGCCTGGTGGTTCGGTCGAGCAGCGCCCTCTGAGGTCCCCTTAAAGGCGACCCACCGCAAACCCCTGGTCAGAACCTGGACAATTCTCTCCATTGTGCCCTCTTGGGGCCTAGGGTCACTTTGTGGGTATTGAATGCAAGGCTATGGAAGGTTGATCGGTGAAGATGTTATGTATATTACTTATGCATATTAGGGGCCATAATAGGAGAGCATAGTATCAGTACCTAATAAAGAAAAAAATGTACAGGAAAGTTAAGGATGCTGGGGGTTGCCACTGGGGGTGAAGGTGGCAGGTGTTAACACATGTGGTCTACCTTAAAGGTAATTCAAGCCTCAGGTTACTCTAAGATAACGCCATCAGTCATATTTATATCTGAAGCTGGCGCTAACTGTTTCTGTTTTAATTGTTTAAAGTGGGGATGGAATGCAAAAAAGTGTGAATGATGGGGGTCCAAATTTGGGTTATTCTCTATATAATCTACAGGAAAAGTATGGGGGATGCTAGACTTGCTCAAGTCTCTCAATTTTAATGCAAGAGAATTGAAATAAAAATTGAAATGATTTCACGTTTTAAACAGGAAAATTAAGAAGACCTCTAGTGAATTGAGTGCAGCAGCCAGAGGAGGAGAGGCATGGGGGGTATAGTGACGTTGGGAGAAGAGCTCAGGGACTGCAGCCAGTCTAGGGGGATGCATCCCCCACTTCCCCCACGACATTTTGTGGAGCATGTTCTCTTTCTATCTTCTTCACAAATCCCTATAAACTCGCAATTCCAAAGCTGTAATACCTATAGAAATGAATAACCTTGTTTCGCTCGTCAAAAAGATTTTTCACTCTCATTTTCCCCGGGACAATTTCTTAGGTAATCGATCCAGCTGTCATGAAACAAAATCAGGCTAAGCCCCACATGCCCGCTACTCACAGGCAGGAATGTTTGTGTGTGCATGTAGGCATGGGGGGTGCAGCAAGTTTCCATCGTGGACAAAATGTAGTAATTCAGGCCTTCATGTAACTGGTTGTCTTGGCAATTGTACCATTTGCCTCTCCCCCCCCCCCACAACAACACTCTCCAGTTTTCCCTCGGTTCTCAACTCAAGCTTGTCATTTTCATTTATACAGGGCATTTTATGCTGAAACCCAATTGCGTTTTATTAGCTAACATGTATTCCATTTTGCTCCCCTCTAAAACATAGTGAGTTGGCAGTTGGAGGGGGGGGGTGTAAAAGGGGTAGGCGGGGGGGGGGGCTAGGTGGTGTAGCGTGCTAGTGGATTGTCTGATGGTAATTAGTCATGTGTGACGGCAAATGTGGGGTCAGAGGTCATGGGCGCCCTTGTGGAGGTAGTGTCATGAGGCATGCGCATTCGGAAGAGGACGCTGCCATCAGGCATGCGCAATGAATGCAAAATGGCACCATGGGAATTGTATATCATGCATTTACTAGAGAGCATATTAGGCCCCCTATCAAGCTTTGCTCATGTGACATGGAAGAAAAGGGAACCCTTCTATATTTCTGAATGTGTATTTTATTGTCCCTGTATTATGGGAAGGCTTTCCTCTTTCAATGCCTGTAAATAGTATAATTCATTGCAACAAACATTTAGGCAAGACATATGTCAAAAGCTACAATGCTCGACAACACAAAACCAGCAACTACCCGGATGCCGGCTTGGTGGTAAAATTGTGCTTGGTTACCCTTAGGCCACACCAAATTAAAAGATTGGTCTATGGATTTCCCACACCTGATTTTCAGAAATTAAAATTTTATTTGTATTTGAAAAATAACATGTCTATGGATCCCGCCCACCTCATTTTCTGGGATTTTCATATATATATATATATATATATATATATATATATATATATATATATATATATATATATATATATATATATATATATATATATATATATATTTATCAAGCAATAAGTATATGATTGATCATAAAGGTACAGGAATGGCAGACCCCTCATTGGATAGGCAGAACTATGCAGATTTTCCTAATGCCAAACACTATTGCCCAAGCATGGCTAACATCACATAAGGAACATAATATCTACGAAGCCTGAATCACAAATGGCAAAAAAAATCACCCTCTCCATATTTATGATGTTCAGAATCCATAGGCAATAATTAATTTCTAGATAATGAAAATAAAAACAAAAATTTTGCCCTCCCGCACCATATTTCAAAATGAAAATCCATAGACCAACTTTCTTATTTGGTGTGGCCTTAAGAAAGAGAAAACTGCTTTGATGTATTATTTCTTTTTGGGGGACAAATACATCAAAAGCAAACATCACCCATGTACCATTCCAACCAACCCCAAAGGGTTAATGATAAACCAATATTCCTGTATAATGATGGCAAATGCGATGGGACCCCAGGGGGAGTACACAAACTCTATTTGGGGACCTTTAGGCAATATGCCGCCCTTAAAGTGTTGCTGTACAGCCTACTCATGTTTACAAACGGCTGTAACCAAGGGGTTGTATTGTCGTTTTGGTCTTTCTGCTCCTCATAGTAAAGAACTCATCCATCTCAATGACTGCTGCAGACCTGAGGGAGAGGGACATGTAAACACTAGATTGATGTTTCTTCAGAGAGGAGAATAACTGAGGTCCTTAAGTAGGCCTAAAATGACAACAGGCGGACCTATGCTATACATGTACTAAGTACATCTAGGGTCTATTGGCAGTCAGAGGTAATAACCATTCATCCCCAAGCTGATGATAATACATGTATTAATTTGTTCATTAGCAATATGCCTACATACAAAAAATAATGTATTATAGCCTGGGTACATGGAATAAATGTATGTAACATTTCAGATGGTAAATACATGCACCATGTATGAGTACGTACACAACACAATGTATTGACTAATTGAAGTCATCTAAATTGCCGGCTCCAACCCAAAGAGAGGTAATGAGTTTGTGGTGGCATAGTCAAATAAACAGACGTGTGCTGCTGTGAAACAAGCGTCCGTTATTTAGAACCTCTAAAAATCTTTTTGTCAGTATTTTTTTTTTTGCCAAGCCTAGCCCTAGGTAATCCATCACCCCACTCAGCGCCCATCGAGCCTTGCAATACATTGCACAACGTGTATACAAACCCCAATCAGGTTAGAGGCCTAGGCTAGTCTAATATATCGTATATATATATATATATATATATATATATATATATATATATATATATATATATATATATATATATATACACGAGATTAGGTTTTTTTTCTGGTAAGGTTACCAGAAACACACACTTTTACCTTAGAGACCTGGTTTAGTAGATGGGTCACCGAACGAGACAATCTGTCTCCATTGTGTAACTGGCGGGGACAACTGTCACTGGCACTTGGCGACGAGCTTATTGTATTTATTTTCATTCACACTGCTCGCCTTCTGGTACAAGCAGGGTCCTTTCTCCTAGACTTGATGCTTGTTGTTCAGCACCAGTTAGTACATGAACAACATATTAGCAGTGGTATTGTATGGTATATGAAATGGGGGAAAATCGACTATAGAGGCCCTGTGGACTGTTCATATTTGGGAAGAATCAATTTCATAGGCAGGCGTACCTATTAAGTGTGCAACTGTCTCCCTCGAACCCAGGACTTGATACCCCAAACTGAATGTATAATCGCATGCACTGTGATAGGGATACCGTGATAGGATATAGGAGAAAGCTGCTGCACTATGATTTTGCTACATGTAAAGGATTTCTGTATTGAGATATCATGGCCTGCTCTTTATCGGCCAACCAGCGGCATATCTACTGTTTTCAGCAACAAATTTCACCAAAATCATTTTGCCCCATCACTCAGACTACTGCTCTTCAAAATAGGGGAGCGTTCAACAATTACGTCACTGCTTAGGGGGTGGGGGTGGGGTCTTTTGGTTCCTCTATATTATGTTCCGTACAAAAACAGTGACAAGGGGGTGGGTGGGTCCTTTAAAATGCCTAAATAACAGTGACATAATTGTTGAACGTTCCCTAGGCATATTTTATAGATAGGTAAACGAAGAGTGAGGCTCCCATCCTGTTTTGAAGTTCCTTTGCACTATGCTGCGTAGTCTGTATTTGATGTCACATATCAAACGTCTACTGGCGTCACAGGAACCCCGTTTTACTCCTATAGCAGGTGGGAGTTCCTGAGCTGCTGACAAGAATGAATGGGATGAAGTGATGTGTGTCTTAATACCATCTGAAACCTGTCACCTCTGCACAGAAGTCAAACTTAGGTCATTATTCTTGGGGTCAAGGGAGTGGTCATTTAAAAAGAAATTGAGGGTGGAGGGAGTTGGGAGGGATAGATTCTTGGATGGGTCGGATACTCGGGGGTGGAGTTGCCTATTCTACCCCCCCCCCTTTCCCTGTAAAAGAGCTCTACTAGACGGCGGACATGGGGGGGGGGGGCAATAACTTGAGAAAATTGTATTTGGTTCTTTTATCTTTAGCCAATGCTCTTGCATAGGCACAAAAAGTATGTGAGCTTTATTGTGGCTCAGCACTGGTACTGCTGTTTGCATTATGATTAATTGTGGTATGGCACACATCCGGCCTAAACTGAAGTATGCCAACACTTGGTGTTTATGTCAAGACACCAAACCACACACATGTGTCATACACATCTACACATGTCACTCACCCACAACACACATGCAACTCATGCATATATGCAGAACCATGCTGAGGACCATATATAGATGTACACATACGTATACGTACTACGTATACGTATATATACCAAAACCACAACCACATCACATGTAGCCTCAATAAGTACTCAAATCTTTGTGTATTTCCACTGCAGTGTTTTCATATGTATGCACATGTGCCTTCTTTTGTGTATCTTGGGCTTGATTTTTTTGTTAGTAAGGTATACTGACCTATATGCTAAATTAAGATACTTTAAGTACGCGCTTTCATTTTCTACGCTGAATCATACGGTAATCTCTATGTATATTGCTACCTTTTTGTTATACTCGTCACAATAGATGCACTGACGTCCCATGTGGCATAGACCTATGTCTATAGACCTATGTGACATGTACTGGGAATAGGGACCTTAATGCACCATGCACTAAGGACCCTTTTCGCAGAACCTATGTATAGGCTCTATAACAAAATGGTTTGATATCATAATAAATGTCATATACAGGGAAGTTCTGAGATCCCAGTCTGTAGCCCCCTCTGTAGGTGGGGTGAGCTAGGATAATCTTCAGTGTCAACAGCCACTGAGGGAGTCTCGTGTTTGTATTTACACCAGGAAACCTACTGTGCACAATGTCCATGAAGCCCTACTGTTAATGTAGGCCTAGTTATGTAGGCCTAGTCTCATACACACCATCACTGTCTTCTGAATAGCCGGGTATGAAGGCTATACCACTGTATGGGGTCACCATTCAGAAGGTAGCCATCTCGTCCCCATGGTTGTGTGCAGTGTGCTGTGCAAAGCAGCAAAGAGGTCTGTATTTTGATGGCTGACTGAAAAGAAGGTCCTATTTTGGTTGGGACAATCTGAGCACCGGAAGTAGGAATAACTTGGGTCAAGGATAGTTTAATCTTCAGAACTAATTTCTTATAACTTAATAGCGTGCTAAGTCATTATAAACTCAATATAGCTGAGGAGAGCCGGGTAGAGGAGAAAGGGAGGGAGTACTGCTTTGTCAGAGATTGGAGGAGAGTAATTTTTGGCGGCTGCTTCCCGAATAATATCAATCACAAAATGACCACCTGCTGGGCAGTGTGGGTTTATCGCGCGGAGCCATCTGGCGGCTGTTTCTGAAGGTGGGCGGATGCTAAGATACGAGCGTCCTGCAAGAGAGCGTTGCTCCCGCCCCCAATTGGTGGTGAACAACTCTTGGGTCAAAGTCCCCCGTATGAAAATGCTGCTCTGTGATTGGCCGCGTCATCTCTTCCCTGTTTCCATATTGTGATGGCGTTTACAGAGATCTGTGGGACAGCAATCATGTACTTCCCTACTGTTAGTCCTCTGGCAAGAATTCCAGAGAGGAAGTGATTATAAATAATTGTGTGATTTTCTGTTATTGTATGCACATGACACTGGTGATTCTTAATCTCCCTGGAAGCAACGCAAAGAACTTCACCCCTTAAATTTGAATTAGATTCTACAACAAATATATGTAGATTTTTTTATCCCAGTAGACCGAAAAGATACGCCCCGGATCAGGTAATATAAATGTGTTTGGCTGCGAAGGTCGAGAATGACAGTCTTATCATACAAGGGAATGTCTAATGATAAGGTTGTGTCTGATTGCTGATGTACAGTGTGTTTAGTGGTCTCCTTCCATGCACCGTATGGAGATATTTTACAGCACTATTCAACTGTCCCAGGATTATTTATGGAGCTAATTGAATTTGAAATGGTTTTATTATCGGCGACCACATCTGTTGCTAGATAGAGCATGAACAATAGCAGAACGCTCGGGTGTTCAAATTAAACGACAACCAACTCCCAGGAGTCTGTTTTCCACCGCCACCATTTACCACACACGTTGCGCCCCCACTGGCAATAATAGATACCATTGTGGACTAGTCAGTTTACCATGTTAATCGAAACAACATGTAATGTAAAAAAATTCAGTTATCTTACCCTATTCTAGCAGTCTGCTGGCTGAAAGAGGATTGCTCATCATCTAACAGTTTTCATACCGAATAGGTTTCCAATCCTTCCCCTCCCAGACCATTCTAGGGAGCAGAACTGTGGTTGCTAGGGACCGGGCAAAGGGTCAAATTACATAGGCAATGTACTAGAAAAAGTAACCTTTTTGCTGATTTATCTTCCAATATTACAATTAGAAAATAATGCATCAAGTATGTTATGTAAATTTTGAATAACTTTCAGATTCTGTAATGCATTTTGCGAAAAGTGGTCTGGATCTTCTCCGATAAGAGTTTTAACACCTTTTGCTAGTACATTTCCTATTTCATTTGACCCTTCATGAGTATTGTTATCAGTAGGGAGATAAGACTGATAAGGGCCGCACTGGTTGCTATGACATCACTGCTGCTCCCATGAATGGCAACCAGCAGGGCTTTTCTGTGAAATATTGTTTACGAAAGAAGTAGGCTTCCTACACCACTAATATTATTGACCAATGAGATAATTCCCTTCATTCACTGCAAGATTTTTAGGGTGCATCACATAACACCTGGTATCTATAATGCTGACTGTTATCAGTGCTTATCTCTCTGGGTAACAGATCAAGCAATGATGGCGCCAAATTGCATAGGGGTAGCTAGGGATAGGGCCCAACTTCAGGGGAGTCATGAGAACATTATGAGGATTTAGTACGGCTTTAATACACATAATCACCAGGCGTCCAGTCTGACAGGCATGAGTTCATTTGAAGGAGCCACCCCCACCCCCCCCCCCCCCACACACACACACATGGACACCACACACCCTCACCCCGGGTCCCTCACCGATCCCACGTCACACTCACCTGCCAGTTATATTTTTGGCCCGGGCGATTTTAGATTTGATAGAATATGGGTGGAAGGAGTGGTTGTATTATTGGTTATTAAATGTGTATTGGTATGGAAAAATCTGTTTTGTGAATCAATGACGCAGGAGATACAAAGAATTACGGGGACATGGCATCGCTCTAATGTGGTGGCTTCACAAAGGGTAAGAAGTTCTGCCTGTAAAAATGGGTTACATTGCCGTGGAATGACATCATCTTACAGGATGCAGAGACTGGCACCAGACACTGGGTTTCCTCCACCTATCCTTTATACTAGATAAATTATCTCCCTATCTATACCCGACCTGATCCAATGTTACCCCATAGGGTGTACACTACTCAGAGCCTCGGGCTAGATCTTATCAGTCAGACCCTCGGTAATAGGAGTGGCTAGATTCAAGGAGAGCAAACTTTGAGACAGTAAACCAGCAGGGATATGACCATTTAGCCTAAATCTAAGAGGTTCTATGTGTAGACCTATCATTTATGTCTTGTTTTTACTTACTGCCAATATGCCAAGTGATGAGTATATCGTGTATTCCAATTATATTCGTATACAGACTCTAAAACCCTGCTGTCATGAGCTGCAACATTGCCCCTGGTCCCTAGGTGTCCCCACAACTCCCAACATAAGTACACCCCAGAGGGAGCTACCATCCACCTGTCCCTAGCATTATGAATATGAAAGCAACCATTCAACCTACTTATGGCTCTAGACCCCTAAAAGTAAAACTGATATGGTGACATGTACCATGTTAGGCTAAGTAACATGCAACTTAGTCAGGGCTTTTGACAGGGCTGCGCAGCGCGTAATACACGCATTTGATGCTTAAATGGCGCATTTAAATGGCTAGATTTGCGCAAAATGGCTCATAGAAATGTCCATCTTATTTTCAGAGAACTGGGACCAATATTAAGAATGGCACAGAAATGGCAGACCCCTCATTAGAAAGATAAAGGTCTCCCAAATAAGCTAATGTGTTGTCTCACTTCCTCTGAGCTTTATTGATTGTATCTGAGATATTAGGGGAAATGTTTTCATAATACAAAAACTTGAAATAAACTCATTTTACCACAAAGTGGGTGTTGTCCCATTCATTTACAGAATGGCGCATTGTATTTGCTAAGAAGTGCGCAATTGGCCCATTGCAAAAATCCTGTCAAAAGCCCTGTGCAACATAGAAAATATCTTAAATTCAACATGAGGTTATCAGGAAAATGAAAATGGCTCACTAGAGGGCCCCAGAGTCAATGTCAAGTTTGCAAACAACCCACCAGGTAGGCCCAGTGTTTTATTGACATTTTCTAGGAATGGTGGCAAGTTCAAACTTTACAAATATGTATGATGCAACACAATAGGACTTTGCATTCTCCATCAAGAGGGTAGGTTGTAGAGGTAAGACCCCAGAGCAACCCCTGGAATAAGTTCATGAATTGAAAACCTCTTGGTTTGTTCAAAACAGACGCTCAAAGTTACCTCTCCTCACCCCAAACTCAAGTTGTTGCCATTGGTACAACGCCAGTGCCCGTACCAATGTCTCCATTTAGGCGTACACCAGCGTTAACCTCCAAGTTGATTACGCCAATCTGCGAAGGGATAGGCCCACAATTGATCCTTGCCCCTCAATCTGCAGCCACTGCTTCAAATAAAATCCTTTGCTGACGGATCATGCACTCTGATTGGAGGCTATCTCTTTTGTGACCTCTCGGGTCATGACATTGAGGCCGCGCAGTCGTGGTGAAGAGGAGACCGAAGAGTAGGCTGGAAACCTACCCCTGAATTCCGCTCCCGCTTCTCTCCCACTACATATTCCGAGGTAGCAGGTTGTCCCATGGGCGCGGCCATTGTTGGAACTTGTTACCAGTGACTTCTACTGATAAGACCTATCAGATGGGTACCAGTTGGCCCCGATGGACCGCAGTGAATAGATTGGAGCTCTCTCATTGGCTAAAAATTAAACCTGCTAAGTCTCAGCCATATTGGAAGACGTTTGTCAACTTGACGGTTGTCTGCACAAGTGCTGCCACACTTCCGGTAAATCAGTTATCAGGTCTTTTGAGACAGGAAGCGGAAATTGACGTATTACATGACGTAGTAGCGAAATGAAAAGACATGAATGTAAGTGATAGGTGTAGGCCTGGCCCTACATATCGACATTACCAATGGTTTTAAATCTTCTATTGTTGCTTATGTGTGCATCCCAGTATTGAGCCCAATGGCGCCTGCTGACTGTACATGTGTATTGTGCACATTGAAGGCTATTGTATATAAACCCTCACATAATAATGTGAAGCTCCTAGCGTTTTATATAAGCTTGTTGTAGAGCTGATGTTGGTGCTTCCACTTCTAGCAGCCGACATTTATCCCAACACTCATCAGGGAGACGCAGGTGCAGTCTCAGAGCGCCCTCTTCACGTGAACAGCGGTATTATTATTCCACACATGAACCAAGGCCCTCCGTCTCTCCCTTTTTACCTCCCGCCCCGTCATCCCAACACAGATTTTATGAACTCGGAAATCGCTCTCTCAAAAGAGGCCGGGTATTAAAGGGAATCCCATGAAATAAGCATGGTGGTGAAAGGTTAAGGGGCTAAAGGAGAAATGGTGAAGTGTAACATTACCTTGGGTTTTGAAAAGATGGGTGGTCCTGACTGTGAAGTTTTTTTTTCTTATTTGAAAGAAAATCTTTATCTTATTTGTTAGGTATTAAGCCTACGTCAGTAGTTTTGATTTTAGCCATCAATTTTACGTTTGGAATGTAAAAAGTACAAGAGTTGTGTGTGTGCACTGGGGGAAGAGGGGGTGTAGAACTGCTAAGTGTAACAAAACTGCTGAGTGTAACTATAACACTTAGCAGTCAACCATCCAACTGCTAAATGTAACACAAAAAAAAAAACAACACTAAGCAGAACAAATTAAGTGTAACAAAAGGTGGCTATCTGTAACAATTCACCTTACACTCCATCCACATCTAAGTGTAACAAAACCTTTCACATTCAGCTATATCATATTTGTTCTATACCGGGTACTCCAATCAATGGCCTGAGGGGACAACCATAGCCACATTGGGATAATGTACAGTAAATAGACAGAAGTTGGGATAATGTACAGTAAATAAACAGAAGTGTACAAGGATCTCCATGAGTTAGCCAATGGCTGCATTTTCACAAGCCACAGGCAAAGGTATGTGTTGAGTGCTCTTGTAACACATTGTAATATTTTGTTACAGTTAGCAGTTGGGTGGTTGTATGCTAAGTGTAATTGTTACAGTTATCAGTGTTGTTACACTTAGCTGTTAAAATATTGAACTGCTAAGTGTCACAACACTGCTAACTGCCATAATTACACATAGCAGTCAACCATCCAACTGCAGGGGCGTAGGAAAAGGGGGGGGGGACAGGGGGGCCTGCCCCCCCTCAATCATAAAGAAGGTGGGGCCTGAGTATGTTTGGGCCCCCAAATTCTCAAATTAGAATGGTAATAGTAATGGGATAGGGAAAATGAGGGCATGGGCCACAGATTAGATCTAAAATTAACCAAAAAGTACTTTTCTATTCAAATTTCATATGGATATATATATATATATATATATATATATATATATATATATATATATATATATATATATATATATATATATATATATATATATATATATATATAGGCGGTATTCCGACAATTCAAGGTGGGGCCCCTATGAAAATTTGCTTCGTACACCTCTGAACTGCTAACTGTAACAAATATTGCTAAGTGTAACAGATTATGCTGAGTTTTCTTTCGTGTTACAGATAGCATTTATTGTAACAGATAGCAGTTCCATGTCCCCTCACATGATGACCCGACTTTTGTTACAGTTAGCAGCAATTATTACACATAGCAGTTGGATGCTTGTAACACATAGCAATTTTTTGTTACAGTTAGCAGTTGGATGGTCGACTGCTAAGTGTTATTGTTACACTTAGCAGTGTTGTTAAACTTAGCAGTTCTACAAGGGGCACACCCTCGGTTTGTTCTACTTGTACGTAAATTGATTTGCCTCACCTATCTAGATTATAATAGGAATAGACAGATCTAAATGAGAATAACAAATATTAGAGACATGCAGATGTAAATTGCAATAATAAAAGTGTTGTCTCCGGTTTTGGCTATACTTAATGATGCATAATCTCACATGTAGTTCTCGCCATGAATATGACCTCAGCTGTCGAAATGGCGTTAAACATCTATTACTCACTCACTCTCACTCACACTTCCCAATAGGTTTGACCTACTAGAGGTTATAATGGGTTGCAATATTTGCAGTGGTGGATCCAGGATCTGGAAAAGGAGGGGGCGCGGCCCAAAAGGAGGGGATGCGACCTAGGAGTGTCATTGGTATCCAATTTATTTCGATTTTGATAATCATCATTATTTTCTCAATATTTCAATTATATTGACTATTATAAAACAGCTCAAAATAGCCTTGATCTGGGCGTTCTAACAGTGAAAGAATTTTTCAAAAGTTTCAATTAGAAGAAAAATTAGCGTCACTTGTATATTCCCTCACTTGGGCGGAAGATTGAGGTATTTGAAAATATTTTTAATGTCATTAAATATTCTTACACATGATATTTTCATATCACGTGACACTTTGTTGAATAACTCTGGTTCTACATGGAATTTTTACAAAATTCTTTCAGTTTTTGAAGGCCCTAAAACTGCTCTTTCAAGGGGAATGAATACTGTATCGATATAGATGCATTATCGATGTGATTATCGATGTTTTGTAAATACCGACGTATGGATATGAGGGGTATCGATGACACTCCTAGTGTGACCCCTATTTTTAAGCAAATTTGGGGTACAAAATATGTTAAAACTCTTAAGTACTAGTACATGTACTGGGAAAAAGGGGGTTGCGCGCGCCCCCACGCTCCTTATATATATATATATATATATATATATATATATATATATATATATATATATATATATATATATAAACATATATAGTGGAATCATAGTCTTAGGTTTCTCCTCAGGTCTACCTTATATGTATATCAAATATGATGCATAGATATACTACGATGATGGTCCTCAATGCCAGTCTCAGGCTGCATGATCGACAACTGCAAACTCTTATTGGGATGTCATGTGCAAAAAGAACGAAATGCTTTTTATAAGCAAACAAGTATGCAGGACTAAAAATGTGTCGCCTGTGTGTATAGGCCCATAGGTTAAAGACTAAATTTAAAACTGGATAATCGGTGACTGTATAGCCCTATTAAGTAAAGATAAAATCTGTACTATCAGTGACTAAATGTAGATCTCTATAGGCCTTTTAAGTTTAGATTGATTCTGCATCACCATTGACTATCGTGATTCTATACCTAGTATGTAAATACTATACACGTGAAGCTTAACTGAATTGCACTCCCCTATGCCTCCTACAGGATGTATATAGAACCACACAACATGGACTTATATCCCATTAAAAGAGCTAGAATATGGATAAAAATCTACCCTTGAATATTCCTGAATAAAAGTGAGGAGTAGGAGGTTCGGTGATGAAGCAGGGAGGTGGTAGTGAAGGTGGGGGGAGCCCTAAATATCCTTTTCTACACAGATACATACCTAAATGGATGTAATTTAGGAAGCAGCACTTGGGACAGAGAGCTAGTTACATCGTAGTAGATTGACCAATAAACCCAGGCTCTATTTCCTGCTAGATCATGATGTCTGGTGTCAGTAGATTTCTGTGAATGCTGACCTAAGCATGTTTTGTTTTAATAAATGAAAGGCAAATGGCCGTAGGGGCAATTAGCAATGAAAATGATATCCCCCCCCCCCAACAGATCATGATTAAATTATTCTGTAGCTCTGGTGACCATTCCAGGGGCGTAGGAAGCAAAGTTTTATTGGGGGGGGCCAGGGGTCTCGGTTGGGGGGGGGCGCTATATTTTTATATAGGCTTATATAGGAACCTCTTCATTATTGGGGGGCAGGCCCCCCTGGCCCCCCCTTTTCCTACGCCCCTGCATTCTGCTTAACTATTAGCTCAGTATAATATTACATATCGAGGTCTTGTGTTCTTTATGATTGGTTATCTAAATGCAAAAACCCAAGGGCAGAAACACACCAAGAAAGCAGTGGCTGTGTTATTGTCATTACATAGGGGGGGGGGGGACGCAAAAGTGAGGTGGGCTGTTAATGAGAGAATTTCATAATAATGGACTGGGAATAACTTGATTGTGCAGATCAACGTATCCTGTGCATTCCGTGATACCTCAAGTTCTTCAAAAATATTATCATCACAAAACAAGTGGACATGACTGTTAGAGCTGGCCATACATGTGTTATATTATAGGCAGCCATATGATCTCTCTGTATATAAAGGAAGGAGAAGGGGAGGGGCGCTGGCAGTTGACTTTAGATAATAGGGTCTGTAGTTTCGCAGTTAGCATGTCAAAGCAGGAATATCAAATGATCCTTCGGGGTTATCCCTTGGCACCTAAGAACTATGGAGTAAATACATGGGAATTATCTGATCCTAAATACAAAATTGGACCAATCAAGTGATAAATAAATTTATGAATAAATCAATTGAAGGATAAACGAGAAGCGTATAGTAAAAATCACAAAGGATTTCCATAACCTTGCTATATGCATATCCATCATTACCAGATAAACATCATTTTAAATTTCCGCTTTGGTCAGATCTCTTTCTTCTCAGGCATCTAGAGCGACCTTTTAAGAATAGTGTTTCCCTTTTCATCCAACCGTCTTAAATACCAGCCATTTCCTCGAATAGACGGAGAGTCCTTTATTATCACATAAATATTATGGTGTTCAAAAGCGATAAGCACCCTCGGTGCACTAACCCTGTATTCAAACCGCAGTGGAGTAGTCCGGGGCCTCTTATGCCATCACAATAAACCCGCTCAATTGTAAATTAATGACGGATTCGATTAGGGAGGGGTTGACTATCACCTATTTATGTAGATGGAAAAAATAGATAAAGAAGAATGCGGATAGGACTTAGAACAATGCTATTTCCGCACCGCAGAGCCCTCGATCGATATTCCGTCGTTGGCGATCGTCCCTGGTGCTGCCACATCGCGGCGGGGCGCAGGCTCCAGCGACAAATTCTCTGCAACGAAAATAATTGCCTACAAAATGTTCCCGGTCTCACTCTTCAGCCCCCTCCCCACGCTCCCCTTTCCTCAGAGACAAATGATAACAGAAGGGCTATTGATAACATCCTCAGATGTATTTTCCCAAGGTATCAAACGTGTTCATCCAACAGGCATTTAACAATGTTTCCCCCTTAGGAAATAACCTACGAGTAGTCTACGGCGTAAGGAATTTCACAAAATAAAACCTCTAAAAAGCTTGTCCAACGTTCAGGACCCTGAGGGACAATTATTGCCCATAAAATAGCCCCAATATGCCATTGTAGATACACATGCATACCTCGGTATTCTCATTCTATTTCAGGATTTACAATATTTACAATATCATGAAATATCAAATCTCTTGTTCTCCCAATTTCTTTGAAATTACAGTATAATTGCATTAACACCAAAGAAAAGATGATGAGAAGTGTGAAAATACCCATGCCTGAGAGCTCTGCTTAGCACTGGGTTCCTTAAAGTCTCAGTAACTCTCCAACCATCTGTCGACATGGCTCTCTAGTCCTCAGCAAGCAGGTCTTTTCTTATTGGTCCTTGGTGATTTGTCCCTAGGGGACCTTGGTCCCTCCTCTAGGGTGGTCGGGCCCTGATTGTACATTGTTTGACCCCTGGATACCCTACCCGGTTTATACCCCTGCACAATTCTGTCATATCCCCCTTTGAGTGTTGTGTATATAGGGCTTAAATGCATTCATGTTGAGTCTATGGTTTGATTTTATGGTTATCTTCAGCTGTAAGTGAACATCACAGACAAAATGGGTGATTCTGGGGTATACTTTTGTTCAACACATTCTCAGATACAACCCCCTGTTAGTTCCACTCGCCCATGCTAAGTTCCGCCCTTTTAAGCTTTGCCCCTGTTAGTTCCACTCACCCCTGTTGAGTTCTGCCTTTTCAGATCCAACTCCTCCCCCCCGCCCCCTCCTGTTAGTTCTAATCAACCATGTTGAATTCCGCCCTTTCAGGTCTGACCTCCCTGTTAGTTTGACCCACCCGTGATAAGTTCTGCCCTTTCATGCATGTGATGAGTTCTGCCCTTTCATGCCCATGATGAGTTCTGCCTTTTCATGCCCAACCCTGCTAGTTCCATTTGCCCATGATGAGTTCTGCCCCTTCAGGTCCAACCCTGCTCAGGGGCGTGGGAAGCAGTTTCAGAGTGGGTGGGACCAGGGGGTTTTTCTGCAATTTTTGACCTCCCTTTGCTTGACCTTTTACTTTTAGTTTTGACCTTTTGAGGAGTTGGCCAAAAGTGGGGGGGACATGTCCCCCCTGCTTTCCACGCCCATGCTGCTAGTTCCACTTGCCCATTATGAGTTCCGCCCTTTCATGCCCGACCCTGCTAGTTCCACTTGCCCATGATGAGGTCTAGACTTTCATGCCTGACCCTGCTAGTTCCACTTGCCCATGATGAGTTTTGTCCTTCCCTGTTAGTTCCACCCTTTCAGGTCCAAGTTCCACCCTTTGAGTCACACTGAGCAGGACTACTCAAAAGAGTTCCACTCAACCAGGACATTTTCTTTGGGATTTCACCCACCCATATCAAAATATTTTCACTCCTTTTAGAAAAAATGTGTTGCAGTAAAAAAACAAAACAAACAAAGATTCTGGGAGGGTGGACCTCCACATAATTTTGCTCCAGTGGGGTGGGGGGGGGGGCTCGAGCCCCCTGATCCCCCCTCTGGCTACGGGCCTGACTACTTCTGTAAAATCCCACGTATAAGCCGCACCAGAAGCCTAAAATGGTTGCCATTCCTTCCTATTATCTAGGCCTATATATGTAAAAACCCCTCATATAAGCCACACCCTGCGTTCTGGGGAATCCTGAAATGGTCTATAAGGCGTGGCTTATGTGCGCGGTTCTACGGTATTTCTTCACACTAAATCTCCTTTATATCACATAGAATCACCAATCTGTCATTAGTATCCCATTCAGAGACTGTGGTTTTGAAACCTGTTCATTCTTTAGGATACCATATGGCCTTTTGAATAGGAAAAAGTAACTTGGGCCTAATAAGTAAATCCATAGCACACCAGTATGTAAATCGTACAATCTGGTCGAATCTGAAGAGGAAGCATAAATCAGAGACCCACTGTCAAAAAGAAATAAGAAGAAAAATAAAAAAGTTAAGGAGAACAAACAGCATTTTTAACAGTCCCACTAAACGTTATACACGGGCACGCCTTCTTGGAAGAAGTGATGTCCCTGCTAGGACATAGTGATGTCCCTGCTAGGACATAAAGTATCGACTACCAAGAAAAATCATTAGGTTCATGATTATTTGCTGAAGGTTTTATCCAAGCACCATTCACTGGATGAGATGGCAATCGAAAGAGAATCCTTTCAGAATTATTAGATAATACTCGTTGACGCCGTCGTTAGGGGTTATTGTTTTCTTCTTCTACCAGTGAGGGCTGATGATGATTTGGAGCCGAAGGCAATGGCAGTCTGTAGGGTTTCAGTGGCGGATCCAGGATTTAGAAAAGGAGAGGGCGCGGCCTGAAAGGAGGGGGCACACCCCTATTTTTGAGCAAATCTTGGGGTCCAAAATATATAATCAAACTCTAAAGTACTGGGGAAAGGGGGGCCCACCCCTCTCTAAATCCGCCACTGGGTTTGGAAGGCAATGATTGCTGCCACGAAGGATCTGTGAACAGACGGAGAATGGTATTAGTCTAGAGGTAGGCTCCTGGGTTGGACTTGGGGAACGTTCACGAATGACGTTACCACATTTATGATGTGTGGTTGTTTTTTTTCCACCTCAACAGGACAGCACATTCTCTGCCACCGTATACCAGTATTTATTTTATTTTATTTTTTTTTCTGTGAATTGATCTCAAGAAATTATTTTTTGCCCTTGAGTTCATTCAAGTGATACTGATAGGCCTACTACCGTAGTACTAGATAACCCGAAAGGGGGGGGGGGGTCAGGACAGAATGATCATTTACAGTGATCAAGTATTTGCAGGGCATTATTGTGCCTTGTACATGTACCATTTGGTACAGGGGACAAAATGGGCGTAGGCACGTTACTTCAGCTATTATAATGTCGGGTCTACCTATGGAGCTTATCCTGGGAGCTTATCTTTCTATACTAAAGTGACCCTGTGTAGTTCCCATATATTGGCCATTAGCTGGTCTGGAGCTGGTTCCGGCGACACATAGTGATAAGAACTGATAAGATGGGACCAGCATTTCCCTGGAAGTGGGTGTTAACCAGGAACAAGGTACCCATCATAGTATGTGTGAACAGTGAGTTTTACCTCAAACAGCTAAATTCAAAATGGCGGCTCCACTGGGCCTCCATACGGAGTCCTATATACAAATGGGCCTGAGTGGGTTTGGCAGCTCTGGTAATCTCTCCAAACAAGCTGTAAAAGGAACATGTTGGTAACTCAATCATGTATATTGACAATCCAAAACAGGTGTGTAAATCATTCCCTGCGTGGTAATAACCTTTCTGTTGAGCCATCATCGGGATCCGATCGCAAATTTCAGGTTATGAAGATTCTTATTTTGCTAGGTAATAAATGAGATTGGAATACAGCTCACAGAAAATGGATATTATTTAAACTAGAAATGGTATACGTACCACAAATGCTGCCATCTCAAGATCACAGATACCAGTTTCCCTACCCTAACATAATGATTTCTACTTACTCTTGAAATGTCTTTAGTAAATTACCTGTACATGATTATTTCTTATAGAAATTTAGGCACGGTTCTTATTTACCCGGGATCATACATAGGGGTTTCAAAGCTAAGATACCCTCAGCACACCTTCCCGTAATTCCTTTGCTGTCACCTAACAGTCAGACTTCATACATTACAAGTTTACTATTACATTTGTACAATAATCTAAAATAAAAATAAATGAAATAACGCACTCAGCCAGATACCTTGAATTATAAGCTCACAACATTGCTGAACTTGCAGTTGGATCTTGGATATGCCTATATAAATACCTTACTGTCTATATGTATCTCAGCTACAGAAAAGGTGATGGGAACGTGAGGGAGGGCTCGCCAGGGCACTGGGTCGGGGGTAATTACGAGCACCCAAATTGGCCTCTGCCTCAGGCGACAAGCATGACGATGGTAGTCTTTAATGTGTCAATGGAGAGAATGAGGCCCAGTGGACTATAGGTATAAGGGGAGAAATTGGGATCAGGAAGGCCCTAAAGATGGAGGGAGGGATCTTGGTTATACCCAGCTTCAATGCCTACTTCAGGATGGATATTATAAAGGAGGATAATGATCAGATACCATAAGGGAACGTTTAACAATTACGTCACTGCTAAGGGTGTGTGTGTGTGTGGGGGGGGGGGGGGGGGGTCTTTGGCTTCCTCTGAATGCTCCATACAAAAACAGTGACAAGGGGGTGGGTGGGTCCTGAAAAATGCCTGAATAACAGTGATATAATTGGTGAACGTTCCCTAACTACCCTGGTTGAGCAGACGTACAGAAAGGCCATGCTTTATTGGCCACTAGCTGGTCTGGAGCTGGTTCTGGTGACACACACTGATAAGAACTGATAAGATGGGACCAGCATGTCCCTGGAAGAGGGTGTTAGCCAGGGACTAGGTACCCATCATGGTATGTGTTATCAGTGAGTTTTCCCTCAACTGTCAACCAGCGAAATTCGGCTCCACTAGGCCTCCATACTGAGACCTATATAACTATACCTAAGTGGCATAAAATCGAACTACATGTAGTTGGCATGTTTAGTGGTCCCAGCCCCCCCCCCCCCTTGTGCAATCTGGTTTATCCACTGGAGGGTTGCTCACCTGCATGAAGGCTATTCATGTACAGTATCCAATCTACAAAAAAAAAAACATTGGTCATAGAGCGTTAAGGACGACATAGTTATCCATTCAGAAAAGGGCACTTTCCCATTAGGGATCTCCCACAGGAAAAGATCAAGATGCCACTGACGGTTTTGCATACTTCAAATACGAGAGACAGTTTACCTATATCTATAGAGTTGAGTCAATGCAGTAGCTATATGTAGTATTGTAGTGAGAGACCTATAGACCGGTGATTCATTCGAGCACATGGTAGATTCCCGGGATGAGATTAAGGCGTCTCTATACGTGGTGCGTAGAGATAACAACGCAATGGATCCCTCCTCTCAGTCTAGCCATAACTAATTTTACCTATTGTTACGGACACTCCACCTGAGGATGTCAATTTCTTCACAAAGCCTCATTCACTATATATCTCAATAGAATTTATACGCAAACCAAAAGAAAGTTGTATGTTTCTGGTAACTTTGCCCAAGAAGTTGTGGGAAATGATATACCGGTATATCTCAGACCCTTATCTTTCATATGAAAATATGGAAACAAAGTATCTGCAATCTGTATTCCTGTCGCTAGTTTACATAAACTAGTCTACAGGATAAAAAAAAACAAACTTTTGATTTGAAATAGGACAATACAGTAGGGCCAGGACAAGTCTAGCCGTGATCTTGTTGTGGCTCAAATGATAGTGTTTTATTAGGCCGGCAGGCGGCGCGATAGTCATAGCGTTTCATCATTCACGGACAAATTTACTGATTCCGGGAGGGTAGTCTGAACGTGAAGGGGCTCTTGAAGTAGTCTTGCGTCATCCTGCAATATCATATTATTATTTCTTTTTCATAATCAGGTTTTTCAAATTATGAACATGATGACAAGCATTGTCATATTTACACAATAGGTCTACAATTGATTTCTGAATTTGGACATTTAAAACTATCAAGGTAAAATTTGCTCCCGTCCAATAAGACCAAGGACAAAAGCTGAAGTCAGCAAGCATACAGAAGCCCAGATGGGAAAATCCTCACTCCATTCACTTGTCAGTCTTCGCCCAATACCTAACACTCCCAACTTGACCCTCCTCATTTGGAGATCCATTCTAATCTGGCTGTGGCGGCGACAGCCAGTATTTTCCTCCTGGCTGTTCATGTAGGACTAAAAATGGTCAGTTTGACTTGGTGACCATTTTGTCCCCCTTCATTGATATAGGTAGGTCGCCCATGACTCGACCACACTCAGCATCCACGATAGGTCATTTTCACAATTTATGAGTAATGTTTGGCAAGGGTTAACTACTGTAGTCAATTTACAACCAGTCTATGTACTAAACCTGAAAAAAAGTCCAGGGTGGTCGACTTGATGTGTCAACATGCCTAGTGGTCGGGTCAGGGGCGAATTACCCTATCATTGCATATATTCCTGAATATACTGCCTTATTTTGCCTATCTCAGTAGTGGATATGGATCAATGAGAGCGAGCAAAGCCAGCCTAAATTCCTGCTGTCGTCTTACTTCTGATTATGGCGTCCAGCTGCACCTGCTATACCCCTATCAATACCCATAACAGAGGGGTTTTACCGATAGGATGACTCATAGGAGTAGTGGGTCTTCTATGGAGTGAAGTAGTTTAATGCAACACGGCTTTTTGTTGTTATACATGTTGAAAATGAACTATAACCGCTGAGCCGCTGAAACTGCATTCTTATTATCATGACGTATTGTGGCATTAGATTTATGAATCATGGGTAAACAATAAAGCAACGTGAGCTAACGACAATGGAACACGAGCCACAGACATGAAGGTATATTATGAGGCAAACTACCAATTTTGATAAAGCATCTCAGTTGACTGATAAATGATTATGTGGAACTTCATTTCCATATCTTCATTGACAGTAAGTTTCCCAACAAGAAGGTCTTACAGGAAAACTACTAAGGCTATATATATATATATATATATATATATATATATATATATATATATATATATATATATATATATATATATATATATATATATATATATACTGAGATGAAAAAAGAGAGCAGCAAGGTCTTAACTATCGGTCTGTTGAATGAGATGTGCATGATAGTAGGCTTGAACGAGTAGTTAGTATTCACACAGGACAGGATAACATGCTAAATACTGGGTTCTTGCTCAAATAAAGCCCATCTGGCGAAAAGGGAACCTTGTTTGACATGTGGAGCCCATGCATGGAGGGTGTAGTCTATACCCAGAATACACTCTCCATGCGTGAATGCACTGCCGAGGCTTTACAAGGAAATCCTTTTAGACACCACCAAAGGTAAAAGACCTGTATAATTTTTAATCCATCATTTAGTTTATAAAAAGAATACCAATGCGACATCTAGATTATAGCATTGTACTATAGCTCTAGTTTAAAGCTACCAACAATAGACTGATAAATCAATTATACAGGGGTGATATGAAGAATAGGCATGATGCTGCATAAACTAAAAGCAGTATTGGCGAGTTCATGAAGATTCACCAGTACTGCACTGTTTTATCATGAGAAAGGACCATAGAGTTTGAGGCATGGTCGCACAGGGTAAAATCATCCCTTGCTGAGGACGTGTCGATACCCTGTGTGAATATCGCCTTCTGTCTAGGATTATACCCTTCCCGTTTTGCCATCAGAAAACTCTCCTCAGCACAGGCCTAACTCCCATGGCCACAGTAGTACACTATTCAGGATAACATCTCATAAAGAGGATATCTATATACTCAGATTATAGTGCCTTGTTTTGGTTAATTAGTTCAAAGATCACCGGGTACTCCCCCTCGGGCTCATCAATAAGATGACAAAAAGTCATCACTACAGAGTACCTTTTTAAGCCTTATCTTTTCAGTGCACGATCTGCGAAAATGGGGCTTAGTGCAGGGGGCCCTAATACCCCTTCTCCCAGTACATGTCAAATATTAAAAAAATTGCAGACAGATTCAGGGATTTCTACTGTAGTATCATGCATGCATTTCACACAGTACATGTAATGGTAACAAGAAATGTGGTTGTGACCGCGTAAAAAACGCCTCCCGGCGTTTTTTTAACCGGTCACAACCTCATTTCTTGCATACGAGGGAATTTAGTTTGGGGATTCTGTATTGTGACACCTCATCACATGGGGGAAATGCAATCATCATAGTGCCTCCCGTCTCGCTTCGCGGGACCGCCGCTACGCGGCGTGGGGAGGCGCTAAAAAAACACAGCTAAGCCTACATTGTATTGCAGTAGGATTATATGCTAGATCTTCATGTTGCAAACAGGATTATAAGATCTATCTTCTGTGGGATGCAACCCCAAGGTAATATCAAATAAGATGAGGAAATTGAAATGGTTTGTTGAATATGAATAAATGAAGATACAGATGGATTCGGAAATCAGATAGTTTAGTCTATTTTGTGTTGTAGTCATCCGATATTCACTTTGAGTGATTGTGAATTTGATACCCCTCACGTTGAGTAGGGTTTCTTTACTGGTACCTTTGCTGATACTTTTGCTGGATCTAGGCGTTCTAAGCTGAGTGTCGTCTGCTCACGCATGCAGTGCACGCCAGAAGACACCACCGGAAGTGTGAGCTCGGACGCTGGATGCTGAGGCGCATTCGGAAACCCTCCCACCCCTACATTCAGTTTGGGGCAACTACATGTTGGCTACCTCTACGAACGTTGCCACTCACCGTTATCCATCCTCTTGTCCCTGATGACGTGCTCTAGCATTCCCATGGGTCTATGACATGCATGACGTAACCTGGACTCCCGACGAGGTACTGAGATGAGCATTTGACTCTTTGGTGAGATCGAAGTATGTAAAAAATATCTGAATGATGATATTTGACTCGATCTATACGATCATGTAGGGGCCTACCGTATACGATTGTTCAATCAACTATTCTAAGGTAGCTGCCCGGGGTAGTAGCTGTTTGAGTGACTTTAACTAAGATAGGCAATGACTAGAATAATGGAACTTTGTCAAAAAGCAGGTTAGGTTAGCATATATACATGTAGCACTATTAGCATGAACAGAAGTGGTGTAGGGATCACAAGTTTATTGGGTACCTTTTCTTAAAAGCCCATAATTAAGCCCCAACCCTAACCCCCATTGCATGTGAAATTGAAACGACCCATAACTGCTCCTATTATAATACCCACTTAGCTAAACTTTTCTGTGAGGGCAATTTTAATATAAGACCTCAGAGATCTTTGCCCGGGGATCTATATCCATGCTCTATCTAAGAAAGAAGAGGGATAGTTCCGAACGCTGCCACTGGGGCGCTGTCGGCAGTGGCAGCGACTGCAGGCAGAGGCTGCGTTCTCTGAGCGTTCCCTGCCTCTTCTGTGAGTGGAAAGGCGTCCAATGGATGCACTACAGAGCGGCGATATTACAAGCACGTCCACACGGCGCTGACACACGCTACGGCGGGCAGGGGGAGAGGCGAACCCGCAGCAGAGAGCAGGTATGCTGCCGTTATCGTCCTCCTACTCCTCTCCCCACCATCACCCATCCCATCTCTCATCCCCTTCTCATGCTGCAGTGCCGTCCTTTATGCTGCTGCTACCATCTCCAGTTGGCGATGTAGGATGGAGCTATAAGTGATAGCAGTCACTATTGGTACAAATACACAAAGGGTGGTTGGTCTCTGTATCAGCTACCCACACTTTATTTGTAGAAGGATATTAGCTGCAATGGTTCTACTAAATTGGTGCAGTTGATGTTTAATGGGTATTACTTGTTTTATTGTGAATCCGAGCAGGGTTTGTAATTAAATGCTAACACTGTATTACATGAAGGCCAATCTTAATGCCAGCATTCCAAATGCTGTAGCTAATGCTCAAATATGTACATTATTAACATCATTGACCATTGCTATCATCTTCATCATCGTCATCATTGCTAGTACCAGTGTTAAGTTAGTCTCCACCATCACTCAGTGCCGATTGAAATGGCTGGTGTTCCTCTTCGTGTTATAGGACTACCCTTAGAGCCCGATCCATAAAGCCTCCTTTATGGTGTCCACGCAGTCCTTTATCACAACTGACTCAATACCCACTCCCAGCAAACGCCTCCATTACCTCCCTTTACTGTCGTCTCTTATAAGGGACTTTACCAGGAGAGCAGGATCAAGCACTGACATTCGTTTTCCTGCTTATGTTGCAATTGTATGTCGATGTGATACTATATGTCATATACCTTGGAGGTCCTTGCATTATGAGATGCATGCGTTCAGGAGGAATGGATTATTTAATGTGAATGGTGAGCTCTTTTATCCTGTTATGGGATTCTTGTGATGGAATCGAATTGTTATTTGATTAGTCCAATGCCACAGATAAGATTGATCGGAATCTTTGTCACATTCATAGGTGCGGTAAGGAAGTAAGATAAGAACCAACAAGCTCTATATATGTTATCTCATCTCTCTGTACTGTCAATCTAAAGCTATATAAATTGTATCATATATTTGAATAGATGTAAATATCCCACATACTGTATATTATGGCATCTACCTGTGTTCAAACCCTCTGACCCTCTATTCACACAACCCACCTTTCACAGCCTCCTCTATTAGGCATATTAAGTACACCCTCTTTATTTACATAGCATACATGATCTGCCCATGCCACCTGTACTTCCTATAGACTTATATAATAAACTTGTGGCACTTAGGTCCACCAGTTTAAAGGCCTAAGAGTTTCTTACTAACTGTCTCGTGAACTGAAACAGAAGAAAACAGCCCTGGGGCAGTTCTCAATTTACTCTAGAGTGTCATTAATCAGCAGTTTAGTGCACCACTTTGGTAATTGCTGTAGCTACGGTATAAGGACATATGAGTCAATTACACCTGTTAAGGGGAATGGCTTTAGGTATGTATGTATTATGTAGGTCATGGTATGGTTTAAGAGGTTGGCAGAATGTGTTACTACATTCTATTCTATTAGAGGCCCATACAGAATTGCATCATGTTCTATGCTTACAGAGACTGGAATTACCAACTGGCAGGATGACTTAGACTTACAGACTTGATGCCAAGGCCTAATGATAGGCTAGCAGTTATTTCATTTGCTATGATATTATGGGAAATGCATGTCTCTTGCATTTTTTCTTTTGTTCAGTAGAAGCTAACACAATCTGAAGGTCCACAGGCGAGTTTCTTTCCACATTTTTGGCATGAAAAAAAGCAACACATAATGCATCAAATAATTATGCTGTCCTCAAAAGGACGAGCAGCAGAAAAAAAAAGAAATTGAATGAAAATGCTTTTGAAAACAGGTCCCTTGGTGTCTTTTGGATATTTGACCAGTGGCAGCAATCTAAGCATGCAGGTACCATACCTGTGTTGTTAGCGGATGGCGAGGGGAGGGAGCCTTGTGATGAGAGAGGGATTCCCCCACCCCATTTTATGGACCATTATCATGTGTGGGATTCATTAATGAGTGGTTAGTAATGATCACTGGATGGCAGCATGATTTAGTCATAGTCATACTCCACACTACCACCTTATTACACATGCTTAATTGTGTTATTGACTTTAGTCAATAACACATTCATATATATGGAAACCACCGCACAGAACCACATTAGATTAAAGAGGGTTTCTGACAGACATAGGAACATAGAGGGAAATGTGGTCTATAGTGTATCTCTGAACAATTGTCACCAGGGCTAGGTCTCTGTTTAATCCTATAATAATATATATTTATATGTTCAAAATAATGAGGCAATAAGGGTCTCTACACTCAGTTCTAACATAATATATGACACCTACTATAGGTAGTCCCTGTCCGCTGTACCTCATGGTTAAGTAGTCAGGAACAATAGGGGATTAGTGTATTTCTTTGGGCCTCCATGCACCAGTGGTCACTAACCACATAGCAACAATACAGGCACTTTAAGGGCAGCAGAATGAATAAAGTTTCAAAATAATCCTCTGTGTTGGCATTAAACATAGAACATAGAAGACAATAACCCATAGGTCTATGACCTAGACTTAACCTTCATAATAACCATAGCTTACACCTTTGTCCTCCTGTGAGGAACATGCAGGGAAGACTTCACCGTAAAACATGACTGTTGAATCTACCAGGTCTCCTCGTAAGACTGGACAGTGAACCACCGTTATCATATTGCAGCGAAATAGTTTAGTTTCTACAATGAAGCCCCAGGTGGCAGTACGGTGGTACAATGAATCTCTGTTAAAAGACGATGGATCTCTGGCAACTTTGGGACAAAGATTTTGCTCTTATTTCAACAACGTTTTTTACAGTGTATGGTGGAGGGGACATTTGGCAGGATCGTGTGTTGTTTTATGATTAATTAAATGGGGCTGCTGAGCGCTGATCGACTGGCAAGGGAGATCGGGTGGCTTGCTACAATGAATGTCACTCTTGTAATTCAGTCATATCATAATCTCTATATTGATTGGGTTATTGAGTCTGCGAACCAGCCACTGGAGTATGCAAGCTACCAGCATACATACTGTTAGTGTGCATACTACATAGGCCTCTACTATTGGTATTATGATGATGTACAGTATGGGCCTATGTGATATTATTATTGCACCTGTAGGCTACTTAGACTATCTATTCATTTGGCAATTCAATGAAATAATAGATATGTTATAATTTGGCTGATAAAATGATAAAATTATGTGTTTCAGGTCTGGCCTAACTTTTAGGCCGTGTATTGTATTCGAAACCCACATTTTCTTCCTAGGAGAGAAGGACGTCTGTGTGTCCATAAGAGACAATACATCAAACAATCCTGCCTACAGATCCAAATAAATATCCCAATAAGGGGTAGCTCTGACAGCTCTGGATGGATGTCCTATTACACTATATTGGGTAGCCTGTGACCAGTCTAAGTAGTAAATAATGCGTGGCAAAATAAGGCTACAAGAACACTTGACCTTTACCAAAGCCTGTGGAAATCCATAAGTCCTCACACCATAAGAAGAGTTAAAGCTGTTCGTATTTTATCAGATTTAAGTATGTATAGTGTGATTGATAGACTTGCACATGTCTTCTTTTTTTTTACTTTGAAAAACACCAAAATTGGAGGTTAATAGATGGCATCAACACTTTGGAATAGTATTCAAGACGGGTTAAACAGCATTCGTGTAGAGACGCCAAATGCATATTTGAGGTATCGGACCGTCATTTACGGAAGGACCAGAGCATGCATGTAGAGCCTACTTAATACAGCGCAAATGTGAAAATCAACGGCATTCACAAAGCTATATAGCCATATCAAGGCCTAATTCTGGCACAATGTTCAGTATGTGAAACACATGCAGATACAATTGTGTAGAAACGATGAAATTGACGACGGGGGACCACAAGACTGTCTAAAATGCATACCTTTCACACAAAGGCTGCGGCATAATAGCTAATACTATCTTTATTCATATTCTAACGATGATGTGTGTTATGCCTCTATGTTACATTGAAACAGTCGTTATCATATTCAGGATATCAACCCTGATGATACACCCACTCAAAGACCAGCAGCCTCCCCATTATTTACAGTGGGCATGTAGAGTCTAAGCGATGCAATGTTCATCTACTCAGACCTCATACCCCACCAGATAGAAGCCTACATTTATCTTTCTCTCTGCTCTGAGCTGCTCGCCCTCAGATAAAAAGAAGCAACTCATCACCATCCTAGTGTAAATTAGGTTTAACCCCAGGGAAGATGTCCAGGTCTACTACCCCTTCAACGCAGGTCAGGGGCTGCCTTTGTTTCAGGCCTAACTAATGGCACAAAATTTACACCACAGCAGTGCTGATTCATTCTAAACCCCTTTAAGTGACGCCTATAGGCGCCAATGGAGGGAGCAGCTCGGTGCTGGGGAGCTGGGGCGCTGTGAGCTGCTCCCCTGACGGGAGGAGGGCGTCTATAGTCCGGGGAGGGAGCTGGGCAGCGCTCATAGATTGAAGTGGGAATGTCAGCCTGGGCTTTGTGTTAAATAGAGGCTTTAACAGCAGTGGTACTGTACAGAACCGTCTACAGTATGGTAGTGATGACCCTCAGTCTATTCTATTTACCAATCTATGTGACTGTCAGTATCTTCCTCATTCATCAACCCATATTATGGGATATAATCATCCTGTAATTGGCCAACTACCCTTTTACTGCCAATAGCAATTTAGATATACCATTGATTATCACCCATAGGTCTGCTAATGTTGGAATGTTTGCCTTTCTCCTTAGGTTGTTCTGGAGGAATCCCTTTAGCCGTTTTTTTTTTATATTTTCCTGGCTGGCCTGGATAACATATTTTCCCCCATTTTACCCCTTACCAAAAATTTCCGAGTAACATTACTGCATTCAGACTTGTACACAATTACCTGCCATTACCAGTCAATCACATCCACCCTGTGCCTGCCTTCGGTCACTTAATAATGCATGGAGACAGTATTGCACATGGCCCTCCTGTCTTTATCACCTTTATCTATACCATATAAATTTGTAGAGTTGGGAATGATATACCTATAGACCAGAGGCCAAGTAGACTATGGGTATCAAACCATCATATTTTCAATCCATTGCCCTTGGTTTTGTGGGTTCACTTCCCTTGTCTCTTGAAAGGCTAGACATCAACTTGCTTGACCCTAATAGCCCTACTCCACTATAAAATAGGCCTCTGTCGCCAGATTTTATAAAGGATGTGTATGCCTCAATCGTGCAACAGAGGCTAAGTAGACTATGAGTCGTAGCAAATATATTGGGCCCTGACCCTTACTCATGGTGTCTATAATTTCTGCTTCTGTTGTTGCTAAAATAATAGAAATGATAAAAGAGAATATATATATGACAAGGTTTCTGTTACAACACGCCGGCCATCTAGGAGAGGTAGATCGGATTCTTCATAAGAACCAGAAGGGGAATTATAAGTCAGGATTCCCCTCAAATGTCATAGAGCCTGCAATCCACTGTGTATCTTTTTTCTTTCGCCTTGAGGCTATAGGCTTTAGACTGACCAGTAAAAGCATTGTAGACACATTGAGTGAAGTGGATTTGAACTACACCTTGACCTATATAGGCACCAATGGATCCTGATTATATCAGAGATGTCAGACTGTCAGAATTCCGCGTATTTTCAGGTGTTTGAATGTCTCCAGGGCCACATGGCTGTCACCTTAAATTGAAGACTGTCCAGCCCCTTCCCCCAGCCCACCTCTCTGTCCTGTCCCCACCTTCTCTCCCCCAGCCTCAGCTCCTCTCCCCTGGCCCCACCCAGCCTCACCTTGCCTTCCCCTCTCCGCCTACCGCAAATGGGCTCAGAGCGCGGAACACTCTAACAGGTCTCAGATGGGTTCTGCAGATGCTGTCCTGCTATTGGTTGATTATTCTTGATTAATGCTTTAGACGGTTTCTTCATTCCACTCCTAAATATTTCAGTATGATTTGCTCATTTATGAATAATTGGTTTAGAGTTAATCAGTGAAAAATGAGCAAGATTAGAACTGACGATTTATTTTACAATTAAAATACATCCCGCACCAAAGAACAGAAAGATGCATACAAAATGGAAATAAGAAGTGTTTTAATGTATGGCGAGTTATTTTCAGTTGAACAATGTCATAAAGGTAGGCTATCTATTGGGCAAATACTTTGATTGGAAGACTTCACGTGTCTGATGATTAAAGTACACTTATTATCGCCCATGGCCATGTGGCACAGTAGTACGAAATTATTGTAACTGTCAAAGGGTAGTGTGGGGCTTCCACACCTGTCTGCCACTCCAAGATCGCCCTGTAATGGTGTGGAAGAGTTGTAATAGTTGGCATAGTGGGGACGGGGGGGGCGGTGTTCAGAGTTTTGGGCAATACCCAACTGACATCTCTGTTATATCTTGATATACTGCTCTATCAAATGCCTGGCTGTTAGGATGGTCGTATAAGTGGTTTGGGATTTGATAGAACTGCATTAAGACTATGGATAACGCAGTGATTCCAATGCAGTATGTTCTTTTGTGTAGTGAGACATAGATATTAGTACTTCCCTAGGGGGTTGCTCAATGCTGCATTTATGTACCTTGCAGATTATGGTATTTCCGAATAGCTGGCATGATGTAGCAATGCATAGCCAGTGAGGTAACTGATAGGGATGCTCATTCAGAGTGGGAAATAAGCATAATGTATGCTTGAGGCAATATGTCTTGTATCAATTGATGTGTGTGCAAACGGCAGAATGGTATTTCACTTTGTACCTCAGCCAACGCCTCTGTATATATAATGGCATGATACATGTGTAATCTTTATTATCTCAATACAGCACAGTAGTCATCTAATCACCCAAGCTCAAGCTTTTTTTATGGTTAACAATCAATTCAATATGCGGTGCACTTCATCATGGAAAGGCAATATCCAACGATTCACAGGCTCTTATAATCATAGGAGATGGAGAAGGATACTTATAGAGGGTCTTAGGCAGTCTACCAGCCCTTGGCTGCTGGTGATGCTTCTGCTGCTGCTGCTGCTGCTTTCTCTATCGCTGCAGCCGCTGCTGGCTGTGCTGCTGGCAGCACCAGGCAACATATCACCACCACCCACCACCACCATTGGTGGTGGTGGTGGTGGTCTTGGCACCAGCACCACCTGCACCATCCCGAAGCAGCATGGGGAGGGCTCAATGCCTGCCTGTGTGTGGCCACCACTAGAAGTTGCCACCACTGGAAGGTAGACACCAGTATCACGAGTATGAGGGTCCATGCTTGGGTTCAGGTATATTGAGAGATCCAGTGGAATTATGATTAGTCCTACTTGGACATGGATGGTCATGCCAATGGTAATGCGCTAGATGTGGATATTTGTTTACCCAGTTTGGCTTATGATGGGTGGGATATAGCTGTATTTATACATGTATTACGGTATTACCCATGGTTAACCTTAGGGCTTCCATAGCTCACTTAGAAAGGTCTATATAGATCTCCTCTTTCCTATCCCTCGGATGTGTGTGGTGCACATATGTGCGGGCACCGACACATTCCTCTGAAATTGTGTAATGTAGTTCTCACCATGAATATGGCCTTAGCTTTTGTCAGGGGATAGATTGATATAGCTAGATAAAGCACGTTTAAGCATAATTATTAAAGATAAAGTCCACTAGTATAAGAACACGGTGGTAAACGGGTTTAGCAGAAAGATCATGGATTATAGAGTGGCCTGTAGGGTATAAGGTTTTCATCAGAACAAATTACGTTGTCTATCCCTAGTATTTGGCAGGAATCAGCGTTTGGTTTCTGACTGCGTCTGCAGCTCTAAGTATGTGTCTTTATCAATGTTGAAGGTAGCCACTGGAACATTGGTTACTTCTAGGAATCCCATAGTGCACCGCGACAGGAAGCTGCTGCAGCTCCCAGGGGGCCATCGTTCATCAGATAACCGGCTGGTTGCCGGTGTGCCCCCACTCTGGTTTCTGATCATCCATTGGCGTGATACATTGCCAGTATGGGCATCAAGGGGAAAGAAGTTCCTGTCTCTACTTATCAGTTGATAAATTTAAACATCTAACTGCCCTACCTTTGACCTATAAAGCCCAGATCGGATCCCTCTGAACTCCGGTGGGATTATAGTTATGTATTCTCCCTGAATAAACATTTTGTGCATAAAACACTGGACAGACAGTTGAAAGGCAGAAACCTGGCCCAAATCGAAGATGATATAGAATCAGATGAATTCTCAACAAACCTATGTATATTATTATCAAGACGGTATAGGGGTATCCTTTGCTTACCAAGGAAACTTTAATAAGTGTCCTTGGCCATATAAGAGCACATAAAAGACTGTCATGTGAATTCATTGTATCGATAAAAAATGTATTGTGTCCATTTAATGGGAAACAACTCCTGGATTGCCAAAAGAACTGCTGCTTCTAAAAACATGCAACTGTTCCACTTGATGTCATGTGGACGTCAGTATAGCTATCATTTACATTTAGTCCGTATTCCTGCCGCTGTGTCGCCATAGCTGTATACTGGTTGTGGGCTACTTCTAGCGCTGACTGACCCCTATATGCAGAGATGGCAGAGTTTCAGATTTTCTCTGATTTCAGAGTTTCAAAGGTGATATTTTACTACAGAAATAATAATAAAAAAAAATTTAAAATGAATATTTTATAATTCTGATAATCTTTAAAGATACACCAAACCCTAAGTGATTAATTTTGAAGGTATTTGTCACTCTGATTAGGGTATAACCCCACTTTTGAAGTGCCCAAAAATAATTTTCAGAGTTTCACCAAATATCGAACTGACATCTCTGTATATGTGTTCATGATAGAGACGGCCTATTTGGTTGTGTGCTCCCTGTGATGATTCTCACAGTATTGATCAGCTGAATCTACAGTGTTCATTTATTGAGTATTAATGGAGTGTGCTAACAGTGTTTAATGAATGTGTCATTGATGAGATGCATTAACCCTTAAAGGAAGACAGTATACAGATTAAATGCATGATGCACCATTACAAGTACTATTACAATGACTCTTTTGGTGGTGTATCAACTCCATAGGTTCAGCATGATACAGCAGCGGTGAGGTACACACCACAGCTGCAGGCATGCAAACTGCAGACATTAAGCAGTAAACACTGTGCTACTGTAAGATGGTTATTCAAAGGGGAACGGACTATCTGAACTCACTCCACTGGTCACTAGAAGTCTTTAAGATCCTTTGTTTCTATTGAATTAAAATCAATGGACTTAGACTGGGCTTACTTTCTGTAAATGAACCACGACAATAGAAGAGGTAAACGTGTAAAAATGCTCGAAGACTTCAAAAATGAATTATCCAAAATGAGTTGTCATCGAGATCATTAACCTTGGTAAGTAAAGTCATTTTGCAAAAATGTGTTGCCAGTAATGCAGTGGATACTCCATTTAGGCTTAAAATTTGGAGTCATTTGCTGCTTTCTTCTGTAGCTACCCACAATATTTGTCGACACTAAGCTTCACGCACACCGACAGACATAATTTCTCTTTGTCCACGTATGTTCCATGTAGTCAGTTAAAGGTTCTTTCTGAATCCATTCTCTCTAACCACAGCTTATGGAGCCAATACCTACAAAGCACTAGCAGAGCATGCGCATGGAGAGCAGCTTCTGTAGTACACTGTATACCTATGGGTGTTCCGCCCCTCCACAATACCATGTTGTGGAGGGACGGAACACCAATAGGTATTCAGTGTACTTCTGTAGCGCCCTCTTCAGGTAGCAGGTGTCAGATCCCCCTAGCGGCCTGCATCCATACAAATACACCCTCTCCCATTTCATAATGGTCGGTTACCAGACCCACATGGTTCCCTGAAGAGATTCTCTATACAGCATCTCTGTGTGTTTATCTTCACTGTTAGAAATTTGTTTAGGAAACAGAGAGCAAGCAAAATGTTTCCTAGTGATGTGATGCTAGGTGAAATGAAGGATACTATGACACAAATAGAGCAGGGGTCTTTTGTACGTTATTTAACAAGAGAGGTGATGGTGGGATTGGGAGCAGTACTCAAACAAAATTTGACCACAATACTACCCCCTCTTCTGTTCAAATTAACCCGTGCCAGTCTGAGTAGTGATTCCATACAAAACCATTTACTATTACCTACATGCTACATTGTTATGTAGCCCTTATGTAGCTAGCACTTGGTATATTATTGTCCCATTCCGCTTATAAATTGATAAGATTGTAACATTATGGAAGGTGTGGCAGTACAAAAGACTACCTTCATTCCACATCACATGTACTAAAGACAGGTCACCTTAATATAACTCATTTTAAAGGCTTCTTAATCCTAGCGATGTATCAATGTAGAGGAGAAGGCTACAGAGATAATTATTCATAATGATGTGTGGTTCTGCTGAGAGAGCAGTGCGTCTTAATTCTAAAGCCCTGTAACTATAACCTGGTAAGGTTTCCTGCTCTATAATCCATGGAACTATAATATTATACAGGGGCGTAGGAAAAGGGGGGCCAGGGGGGCCTGGGCCCCCCAATCATAAAGGAGGTGGGGCCTGAGTATGTCTGCCCCCCCAAATTTGCCAAGATTTCATTATGAATTAAACTAGAAGCTAAATCTTTGCATTATCAAAGTAGATTGATAGAGTAACGGGGTAGGGAAAATGGGGGCCTGAGCCTAAAATGAGATCTAAAATTCAGCAAAAATTACTTTTTTATACAAATTTTATGAGGTGCTATTGCGCTTGAGTCGACAATACAAGGTGCCCATGGTGGGGACCCGCTGGGCCCCCCAATGAAGATTTGCTTCCTACGCCTCTGTTATAGGGAGTATTGTTGATTCATCATTTAAAGCTTTGAAGGTATGTGCACATGTCGTATAAGCATACATGTAATAACAACAGAGTCAAGAATAACACTGCAGGTATTTTCAAAGTCAGAAACTACAGTCTATAATAATGCCTATAGCCTTATGTTTATCAATGATAGAATAGAAGACATTGGCTTTTGTCGTTGATATTGGCTCGCACATTCTAATAATTGACTATCAGTGGAACATTTATAATTCAGTTTATACATAGACCTAAAAACGTCGTTTCCAGGTCTGTGGTTTATAAGAGCAGAGATAATACCTTGTTAGCATCAACAGGATGTACGGTAACATTGCTGCCTTTAAAGGGTTAATGTGAGAATTAGGTTAGTGTACCTGATCCTGCTCTGATTACCACTGACATTTGTCATGGAATTCTGTAGTATAACACAACACCATGGTATCCCTTAATTCCGTCATTAGTTGGCCCATATGCAGCCTCAACGTCATTGACTCCCAGTATCAGAAAAGAAAGAAGTGTAATGGAAGATTATTGTTTGACTCTCACACAGGTGCTTCGCTGATAACATGCTTTCTCTGTATAGAAGAAAACACAGTAATGCATGGTTACTCACACTGTAAAAAAAGTTGAAATTAAAGTGAACTCCTTGTCCCAAAGTTGCCAGAGATCCATTATTATGTTCAAGGAGATTCCTTGTACTGCACTGTGTACTGTTTTGCTCCATTGCAGAAACTGCACTGCTTCATTGCAATGTAATTAACTTTGTTCAGTTTTACGAGGATCTCTGGTAGATTCAACATTAATTTCCTAGAGTGTAGGTAACAGTGACAGCCTGGGCGACAAGATGGTGGCCTGGGATGGTGGACTCCAGTTGCTTCCCACTGATATTGCTTACAGTCATTATACTGTACGCCCATCCCCCTAGTAACAGAACCTATAGCCTTGTACCCCATCATTACTGTGTTTGCTCACTGGTGCCACTCATGGGGCTCCCCAGGTACTTCCCAGCTCCTGCTAAACCATTCGGTATTCACAATATTCCCACACCAGCCACAAAAGTGTTGTGTATTATTCAAGAGATGATGTTTACATTACCACCACCACCTATAAAGATGTCGTTAAACTCACTGGAGAAGCTCAACATGATGTGCATACCTAACTTCTGTTTTACTACTGTGGATCCTATGCATATAAGCTGCACCCACATTATAAGCTACACCCCCGACTCTGAACGAGTTCACAGTAGTAGGGAATTGTATAGGGAAGTGGCTTTTAGGCATGGACAGGGGGATTTGGCATCTAATATTTGAACCAGCGTTTAGAACTGACGTGTTTACATTAGAAAAATACATAGATAACACTGGTGAGCGGCATCATGTTTGGCAACCCTACACTGAAAAAAAAATTCTTAACTCACTTGAGTCTGGATCCAGACTCAGACAATGTCACCAAAATGAGTATGATTTGAGAGGCAGCCTGATCCTGGGATACGGTATAGAACAACTGGGCGATAATCCGGGTATTGGCTGATATAAGGGTGCAGCAAGAATGATATACAGGCCTGCTTATATTGGGTACCTGCCATTCATTACCAGTATCCAGCCTCAACCTTTAACCCCACTGTGTTACCAGAGTAACCATGCCACTGTCCTGACAAATAGCAGTGAAGAGGCCACTGCTCTCATATGTTTTATAAAACGGCTGGTAGTGCACTGCTGCACTATTGAAGTGACCTTGAGTGCATTATAGCAGCTAAGCAGTGTACTGTAGTGCACACCTGAGCAAGGTCAAGGTAGCTATTAACATGTTTAGGGCCATTAATTGGTCTAGCAATATATTGATTGGGTGATTAATTGTTTGGAAGGTGATGTACAAGGTTTTTATAAAGAAAATAGACAACTCGTTCTTCACATCTTGACTGCCTGTTGCCCTATAATGCACTAAGATGCATTCATGCATTATAGGACAACAGACAGTCTCGATGTAAAGGAAATCGTCTATTCTCTAAATAATTGCCAATTTACCAACCGCATGCATATATAGTTACATTAGTCGTCATGATACATAGATGTACAGCTCTAATAAATTCTATTCATCCCAGGGCCGCACTAAGGGAGTGGTCATTATTTATCAACAGGGGGGGTGGTGGGTTTTTTTACGCCCCCCCCCTCGACGGCAGTCAAAATTTTTTGCGCCCCCCCCCGCGCCGGAGGCGCGGAGAGTTTTCGCGCCCCTCTTTGATCTATAGTAGCGCGCGGGCTTTTTTGCTAAAAAGAGGGTGAATTTTTTTAGCCCCCCCCCTCAAGAGGGGTCAAAATTTTTTTAGCCCCCCCTCGGGAGGGGTCTGAAAATTTTACGCCCCCCTTCAAACCCACCCTCCCCCCCCTGTTGATAAATAATGACCACTCCCTAATGCATCATAGTGACTACGAAATTGATATAGGGTACGTCTCCCCTGAATCGACCACTAGACATGTTAGTGTACCTTAAGTCGACCACCCATGGGCTATTCTCACAATTTATGAGTTATATTTGGGGCATATACAAGGTATACATATCGTATCTAATTAGGTACTATTAATTAGTAAGTCTGTATCAGTTGAAAGATGTTTGTCCAGAGTGGTCGTCTTAAGGTACCAACATGCCTAGTGGTCGAGTCAGGGGCGATTTACCCTACACTTCTAAAGGGACGAGGGTAAGCACCTGTAGTACACCACCCAGCACCACATTAAAACATTATGGTTATAAAATTCAAACGATTGTAATAGATCATGACGCCCTGAATAATGGGATGCTCCCTGGATATATTATGCCGACTCTATAATATGTATCAAATATACATGTACATACCCAGTAACACTTAAATATTTCATCATGGTATTTCACTCTATTGTCTCACAATGCAGTTTGGGTAGATCTAATGATTCCGGTGGTAAGACTAATAGAATTCTACAAAATAGAATTACGTAAATCAGATAAGACACAGAACACATTAATTGAGTTTAACCTACTGTAAAGTCCTCTGTACAATACTATATCTGTAATAGACAATGATGATGCTTTTTAGTGCTGGTTGGTGGTGTTGTATAGATGCCTCTAGTCAATGATTTAAGGCATTTCCTATGTTGGTGTCTGCTGAATCTTAGATGAGACACAGGGAGGGCTGTTGTTGCAGGCCAGATCGCTTTTAGACAACCATCTGTAACAGAATACAGAAAGGGTAGACTTGTGATAAAGTACCCATACAGGCGTGGTGAGTGACTCGCCATTATTGTCCCCTGGTGGCTATGGTATTGATGCACTCTTGAGGCTTTTATACACCATTATAAAACGGTTGGCAGTGCTCTGCTGCGCGATAGAAGTGACCTTGCGTGCATTATAGGAATATAGTGCATGGCTGAGCAAGGTCACCATAGCTGTAAACCAGTCAGGTACCCTTAATTCCTCTAGATATACATCGATTGGGTATACTTGATTGATTGGAATGAAATGAAAAACGTTTTATAAAGACAATAGACAACTCCTTCTTCACATCTTGACTGTCTGTTGTCCTATAATGCACTCAAATGCATTCGTGCGTTATAGAACAACAGACAGTCTCGATGTGAAGAAGATCGTTGTCTTTTCTCTAATTGGAGCACCCACCCATTGGCCTAGCTATTTATGTTAAATTGCAGGGTGCAAAATTGTCCAAAAAAGTCCAAAGCGATATTTTTCATATATGCATGGTCATACCTTTCCCTAGAGATCTCTAGGTCGACCTAGCTTCTTTTTTATCATGTAAAATTTCGATATGTTTTAATATGCTGTGAAAATCTATAGGGAGAACCTTAACTTACATATACCACAGAATTAGTGGTTATACACATGGTTTTATATCACCAAGCTGCAATTCATATATTGTTATGCTAGAAGAAAATGCAATAGGCCTACAGCTTGCTACATACTAGTAGCAGAAGAACTAGATATTGATGTAAGACCAAAGTACATTGTGCAGTGTATGGTAACAGTAGGGATCACGGGAGATAAGTGAATATGGCTGTGTTGCAACACACACCATTACCTTGCCATTGTAGGCAGACAGGGTGCCAGGCTTTATGAGGAGCTGGTCTGAAGCCAGAACACAGAGCACTGATCCTCCAACCTCCTATCATATTAGTCTGCTCACCATGTAGATGTATCCTTTCAACATTATGCGCCTATACTTTATGCCATCTACCGGTAGATTCACGCTGGTGAATAACACGTGCACATTGAGTAACTCGCCAACCTTGTATTAGTACATGTATCAGTTATAAAGAAGACACCTTGGAAGAGCATTTCCCTTGAACAAAGAAAAGGGAAATAGAGCGGTTAGATCTCAACTCGATTAGGCCATTTGAAAATGATATCCTCGCCAGTCACTGTGCACAAGCAGTGACGCCTTAGTTCTTATATGAAGTACCAGAGGGTACTGCAATCGTGATTTCCACTGCTGCTGGGTCTTGACAGGTATGGGTTTAATATACTGCTAAAAAGAGGAGGCATGTTAGTCGTCAAGAGATTAGTGCCACCAAGGAGGCGTTCTCTCTGGGATAAATCAGTCATTGTCGTGTGAAAATCACTGGTCTTCTATTCAATGTCTGACCCAACAACGTAATATTAGCATTAGCAATACTTATAAAAGTAGAAGATTTTGCGAATTGACGTATAGGAATTGAATTGAACATTGATCATACTACTGCCGGGTATTCACCATTAAACATTTTTATAGGCCTAGCCATTTTATCTGGAGTAAATGACCTTGATATGTACCGTTAAGTACCATGAAAGACACTTTTGACTGGCTGTTGTCCCCTCCACAACCGGGGTGTGTGTGTGTGTGGAAGATTGATTCCCTTTCACTGACATCTTTATGGATACTATTTTCTGACAATATGATAATATTATCACATAATCAGAGACTTATACACTGGCTTCTAAAAGACGCCCGTCATTAATATGGAGATAGAATGGCCAGTTGTTCGGCCACTCACTCACTGACTACACCTTCTTGGTTCAGGTCAGAAACTACACCCTCCCTTAGGGACATGTTAATTAACCTTATACCACTTTCCTGCAACCCTAGGGCTAAATACCCGACATGTGGCAGTGTGTGTAGTGTAGCAGTGGCCTAAAGGTAGTTAGCTGTAAGTTAGCGGTACAAACCCTCGATGGATGGGAATACTAGATATTTTAGTCCCGTGTTTTGTGCTTTTTAAAATGAATTACATGTATACATATTGCCTATTTGATTAAAAGATGGCACTTTGAGAGAAATTTTGTGGGGAGCTGTATTAGGTGAACATTTTGGTGTGATCAAATGATTTTTCAATGGACTAGTGTTATATCACCAATATATAGCAGAAATGTTTCCCGAGTGGTTATGTTTCCAACCACCCTACTGTCTTAAGTCATTGCAGGGGCCAAACTACTAGGTCTGTAGACCTAATCACGATTTCTTAGGTCCTCCATTGTAGACCCTGCAATGTCGTATTACAATCTCACAGGCCTTCATCAAATGATACAAGGGGCGGGTCCAGAAGAGATGGTCTAGGGGGGCGCAGCCAAGAAAATTTGGTCATGCGGGGCACAACCAGGGTTCAGCAACACATATAGTTAATAGTTCAACCAAGACCCAATTTCAGTGGTTGGGGGAGGAGGCACGTGCCCCCCAGGCCAACCCCTGGATCCGCTACTGGATACCCTCCCTGACTGTAGCCCAGAGTCCAATTAGAATGAGGTAAATGGTGAACCTGCTAAGATTATGACAATAATATTTTTACGTCATGTGGTTATAATAACCATGTAAGGTGATATCTTCCTCGCGTCTTTACACCACCTTAGCTTTAAGATCGGATGCCCAGGCTCTCATCATAGGAGAGCGTCGAGGCATTAAAAAAATAGAATGGTTTGAACATCATAGGAATTACTGTAGGCTTCTTTGAGTGTCACAGTGTAGGGTGTCTGGATGGGGGGGGGGGCATGTCACATGTTACCTCTAAGAACTATCCATGTTGAATATAAGAGAGTACCTATGCCATGTCACTAATTTTCCCCTCATGTCACTAAAGCCGATGTCACATGTCAATTTTAAGAAATGGCCATGTCAATATGTCAAATTTTACCCATAGTAACCCATATATAGGGGTTATGAACAGGTACATCGGGTATGTCGTGAACGACCCACTGGTCACAACATAAAAGGCTAATGTTTTAATAGTAATCCCTATGGAGAATAGTAGTGGCAAAGGAACGAGCTAAAATGCAAGCTGCTTAGAAAGAACTGTAGGCGTAGGTACTTTTGGAATCACCTGAGATGGTAATGAAAATGATTTTAGGAGATACTAAGGTCTCTTTCCTGGATCACTCTCCAGCGAAGGAGTCTACACTGGTGAGGTCTCCTCTCTTGTGACCAGCATTTAGTTTGTCAACCTCACCATGACGACTTTCACGGAAACACACCAGAGGTCAGACAGGCACTAGCAAATCTCGTCACAATCTCGTCTATAGTCTCCCCAAATCCCATGCGAGCGACCTTGTCCGTCCATAGGTGCTGGGGGCTGCACTCTCCGGGCGGAAACTCTTATAATGGGGAGGCTGCGTTTCTGTGACCTCTCTGTGACCCCTGTGGCGATAGTGGCGCCCCCGCGCGGAGGCCTGGCGCACTAGGCCGTACTCCATGGTGGAGGATCATGTCGTTTTCACCCCATTTCTTTGAGGACATGTCGCCCTAACACCTTTCCTCCCACCCCTCCACCCCTCTTTGTATGCCAACAACGCTTTGTGCAGCTAATCCAGCCTCTAGATGTTAGAATTGAGTTTATTTCGCCCCAGGTGTGCCAGGGAGAGTGTGTTATCAGCCCGCTGCTTGAGGGATTTTTGTCTGGTTGTTGGGGCCACCTGAGATACATGTGATGTTAAGTGGGGGAACGTGATCTCACACACAGCCCCCATACCATGTAACTCCTCACACCGACAACCCCCCACTCCTTTAAAGTATGCTTTATATACCAATCGTGTGCATCACTACTATCCCTGCCTGGCGCCATCATTAGCTTGGGGACATTGCTGGTTCAGTAAAAAGCTAGTCTCTCATGCCTGCGGTCTAATCAGGGACAAGTTGCAGTTTCTTGGAAGTTCCAACTTTGTTTTTGCACCGTGTGTGTTTTGGTAGATGCAGTGAAAGGTTAAAATTTCATGATGCCGCAATTATTTTGTATACGATAGGTTTGATCACCACCATTGCCTTTGATAGAATCTTTGTTATCAGTTAGACCATGACTATCCCCTACCCAGCTAACCTGGCCCTGATGTATTCATTCAGATGCCCAGCAATTGATGCCCACTGAGTCTGCAGAGGGCTCAGCCTAGTCATCCTGGGGCCCAGATATCAAGTTACAAAAAGCAAAGGCATGGCATATATGATTTTACATTTCAAAACAATGCACAAGTAGGTAGGTCCTAGAGTTAAGATATAAAAGACCAACCCCACTTAAGACTAGGGACCCAGTTTTCATTGGGGGCTTGGGAAACTACTCTGAAAGTTTCACCACCACAACACCAGTGCCACCTCTTACCATCGCTCCTTTGGCGATGGTTCCGTCTAGACTATCTCCCATCCACCTGGACTACCCACTCAACAAAAATACGTTATTTAACGCAAAAAAAAACAACGTTTTCAACGTTTAAGAACGTTTTGCCATGATAAGGAGCTATAGGGAAGCAACGTTTTTTGTTGACTGGGTAGGCTCTTTAAAGAAGGCAGCAAAGGTCAGTCTATGGTGGATGGCTTAGACAGGCTGGCTGGGATCCAGACCACCTAAACAGACCAGCTCGCAGGCCAACACAGCCAAATCCCCACCTCATCCTGTTATAGGGACACACCAGGTCGATTGCAACGCCATGACGATTCCAGGAGGCAATGGTAGTGAAACGAACTAAAGGTGTATCTGGTAAATGAACTGGGTTCATCAGTTCTCCACTGATTGGAGAGAGGAAAGTGAGACTGAATAATACATGATGGATTTATTAACCCAGATAGCCCTACTGTCCTACATGTAGGACGCCTATGTGACATCATGGGAAGGAGTCTATATCCGCAAGTAAACTTAACAGATATGGAAGTAAGATGTTACATCCTATAGTTCTATGACCAAGGCTTCCAAAAATGCTCCATATGGGTATTCTTAGGTACTTTTATGACATTACACACATGTCCCAAAACACCTACTACGGTAAATCCTTGTGTATAGGACGCACCTCGCATATAGGACGCACCCTGAATTAGGCTAGATCATATAGGGCCCACTTGAAGTTAAATTTTGGTCATTTTAGTACTGTTCTATAGTATAAAATCCTCACCTATAGGTCGCACCCAGACTTGGGCTAGGATTAATAGGACACAGATGATGTAATTCTGGTCTATAAGCCGTGTCTTGTACGCGAGGATTTACGGTACTTAGGAAATTACCTTCTGGTAAAGATTTGGATGTTTTCAGAGGAGACAGACGCCCAAAGTCCTTCTGTCCTACATGTAGGACGGTGCTAATCTCTGGATCCGCTATAGCTAAAGCTTTGAAATTTCTTGTATGGCATAAATGGCCATATATAAGCCTATTTGTCAGTTTCTGGCACTCTCGTACAGGAATTGCAGTTTCCATGGCAACCAAAAGAACACAAATTTCAAAGGACAGTAGTCCTAAGTCCTGCTGTCCTACATGTAAGACGGTAAGCAATCCCTCATATCTCTAGACACACGGTGCAGGTAAAGGCCAGAAATTTTGTACAGGGCATATTTGGTCATATCTTAGTCTAAGCACTCTATGACAAAAATTGCCACTTTAGGGTTATCTGGGATGGCCTTATGGAGACAAGATGGCGACCCGCAATTAATTTCCAGTTACAATGATATAATGTAAATAGCATTACTATATCATATATTGTGTCCTGAAATGTCACATTGAGTTCTCCTCTCATGATTAACCCATTTGATGCCTGCCAAATTTTATACATGTATTAGAATACCCAGATACTTAATCATGTCCCATATACCCGGTCTTTGTAGTAAGAAAATGACTATAAAGGTAAAGGCAGTTACCCTTGCAGCAACTCAGGGCCAGTGCATTGTAATTTACAAGTTCCAGGATTCTAGTCCCGGAGTTTTAATACTACGCCGCTGATGATATCTTTTTAAAATGCGAGTGTTATTGTTAATAGAATCGGTATGTTGATGACAGTGCTCAGTAAAAATGAAGATTGATCATAAAGATTGTGTTATGCCAACACCATAATCGACACATAGCCATCGACATGGGACGTTTCAAAAATATTTTTATTCTCAGACCATAAACAAGGCCTAATCAGGGAGAAGTTGGAGCTAGGTAAAGAGATTCTCTTCCCAACACCATAATCTACACTTAACCAGGGGCATCTTCAGTTCATGTACCATTCGTAAACCCACCAGGCTGTTGGCAGTATACATGTTTGTAATGGATGTTGATCCAGGTGGTAAGGACAGATTAGGTTTCTGAACAGGTCTGTAGGTGGAAACTGCACATCTGGTGGTGTTAATGGAGATGGCTGAAGGTAGGTGAGCAGGGATGACAACAGGAATACAGATCATGCTTAAGTCCTTGTGAAGAATTAGAAAAGAGAGATTACCCATTAGCTCAATGCATTTTATATGCAGATAGTATTTCTCGTTTTCAGTGAATTCCTAGGCGGAGGACAAAACAACTTATTCAAGTGGAAAATATTAAGGAAGTATTGTTTAATTGAAAGTGTTATTGGGTTTTTCATAATGAGTGGATCATTTAAACGTACTCCGTAGACACTCTGAGGGAACCTCAGAGACCAAAGGTGTCTGTTGGTAGTCTGATTGGTTGAGTGCCCAGTTCTCACAGAAGTACTTACTGTCAGGTCAAATGCTTCCACCAACTCTTCCCTCAATGCATATCCAAATGTTCTCAATGCATAAAGCACTTGAAATACACACATCAATTTATATTCCAGGTCATTTCTAAAACTGCTTTCCTCAGTAAACAGCATTGCCTTCCATGTTGGAGACTGCACTCTGAACATAAACATGCCTGATTTATTGGAAATATTTAATGCTTCAACCACTTTAAGTTGCTGTTCAGGAAGAGTACATGTCTGTGAATAGGAGGGACAATTTCCAGGAAGTGACATTGAGTACTAAGTTCAGAATAGCCATGTGTTTGTGCCACTATAGACTTGTATACATGTTGGATCCTGCCTGTAAGCAGGCAGATATTTCGGCCTATTTAAACGTTGCTGTAGTTTGGTCTTTACATGTTTTCCCACAATCCTTCCCAATCTTATCTCGTCCAAATGGCCTGTTCTTAAGACTAGGAATGTCTCTGGATGTTTGTATTTGGTTATGTTGTGTAGGCTATATCACTAAGGTATTGTTTTGATTACCCCCTCTGTGTCAGATGCACATTATGCATATATGCATTTGCTCTGATATACAATCGTCTGTGTCATATATATGGTTTTCTCACCAACAAGACCCAACTGTCGAAATGACTCAGTGATATTTACGAGTGCACTCATTACACCACCCAGGAATGATACTATTTTACAAACGCCCCCGTCATTGTATCCGAGTGTCAGGTTTTCAAGTGGCATTATCATCTATAGAATCCTATTTAGGGAAACCAGGGACAGGACATGGCAACCTCAGCCATATAACATAGGGGCCCTGAGAGAGACAGAAGGAGGGGAAGGCGAAGGACACCAGGATATGTAATGTAGACTGTCACTATTAAACTATTTAGAGGGGAAAGGGGGGAAATGAAGGATGGGGATAAATCATAAAGGAGAGAGAAGGAGATGTAGCTTGTTTGAACCAGAGAGTGAGTAAGACTATTAAAGACTAAGAGAGAAGTAGTTGTAGGAGGAACGTGTTATCCAGACAGAGAGAGAGAGAGAGAGAGAGAGAGAGAGAGAGAGAGAGAGAGAGAGAGAGAGAGAGAGAGCTTTCTCTGTGATATCCAAATCTCATATCGTATCCATGATTATTTCATAAAGGAGGATTACCAGTAGGAGCTAGTAAGAGGAGTGGTAGTGAGAGGGTGGGTGGGGGTGGAGAGAAGAAGGCTACTCACTCACAGACTGCAGCCAGTCTAACATTGATGTGAGGAGGCCAGTCAGTGAGTGCTGTTAGAGTGTGAACACAGTGGTGGCCCTGTGTGCTGCTAGCCCTGTATAACCTGTAAGTGTGTGGTTGGGACAGATGGCAAAATACTGCTTGGTGGAAGGAGGCCTTACACTAAAGCTTGGACAACATGAGGTTAGTGGACTAGGGATTTCTTGTAAGCACTGTACATAACTATACTGTAGTCTAAAGATATGGGCACTCTAACAATGAGCACTATTTAACTACATTGGCTAGATACATTGGGGGATAGGTATCATCTATAGGGTCTGTAAACCATACAAGGTTCTATTAACCAATAGCTTACCTGTTTCAGATAACTATTGCATACATACATATATACGTACGTACGTGCGTGCGTACATGCATACGCGCACACGCACACACGTATAAATGTGTGTGTGTGTATATATATATATATATATATATATATATATATATATATATATATATATATATATATATATATATATGGTTAGAGGCCTGGGCTAGTCTAATAAGACCACTCTATACATACACAAAGAATAAACACACATGAACAACACAGAGGAGAGGAGATTTGCCCTGACATCATATATAAGAGTGTGCATGGTTGAGGGGCTTGAAGAATGGTCTGAAATAAGTACTGCTGTCATAAAAGCACCCTCTCCTAGGCTCTAGGAGATTATACATGTGATAATCACCGGTGTTTATCCATACCATTGTGGTACATAACGACCACGAAACCAGCAATCATGTCACTACACACAAGGACACTTCCTGGGCACATAATGATAGAGGCTATATATTTAACTCGATAAGCAAGTTATATGCATAGGTCATTAATATATGTAGGCCATTAATATATGTAATCGATGATTAATTACCCATGGGTTATCCAGCAATGGTTCAAACGGTTGCTACTGACTGTGGTACAACATTGTGAATGTGTGTTTATGGCCCTAAACCCATAGTCCACTAAGCTTCTGTCGCATGAATTAGTGGCCTATGGGTATTACAGATCTCCAGAATGGTATATGGAATGTGGATAGGATAGATAGCACATATAAGAACAATGCAGCTACAAAATTATTACATGTGTACTATGGGCTAGCCCACTAAAAAGGGTCTATATCTCCTCCTCTCGGATGTGTGTGGTGCACATATATGTGCGGGCACTAACACATTCCTTTGTGAAATTGTGTAATGTAGTTCTCGCCATGAATATGACCTTAGCTGTCGAAATGGCGTTAAACATCTATTACTCACTGTGCACTCACTCACTCACATTCACATGTGTACTAAGTTCATAGGCAACAAGCAGGTGATCCCTTATCCAGTCAAAACTTGCCATTATTTAGGATAGATACGTCCGATATAGTTCCCAAAATCCAAAAAGCAATCACAGCAAGGAATAGTTGGAGGATACACTAATGACCTATAGGTAAACACTAGGTGGGTTTTGGAGATTCATGAATAAGCATGGTAGCTACGATGGAGGGGAGCCTCTAGGCAAAGAGGTAGAACCTGGAGAGATATAAACAACCAATAATGCACACCATGCCAGCGACATCTGTGACTGATGAAAATTGTTAGCTGCTGGAAAAATAGGCCCATAGCATAGGTTGTGAAAAGCAAACACATTAGATGTCATATATGTGAATTTACAATATCCATTAAATGAACTGTGTTTGCAATTATATATACTATCTGTTTTCATCTAGTATGAGCAATAAAAGGGAGTATGAGATTTGGACGAATTTACCAATTCAATTCAGCGCTTATCAATTTGTGGGGTTGAAGTGGGGTCATCGAATATCCCTAACGCTTATTTGAAGTCTGTTTATAGTGCTCAAGATAACGAATTTCTTGACCCTCTTTTCCAGCATTTATATGGAAACTGCAGCACATAATATTACTTTAAACACATCTCTTGCATATGACAATACCTTATATAAAGAGATACAGTTGTACATCCCTTTTACTGTGTTGACCCACAGATAGTGTGTTAAACACGGCGTGTTAATATGATGTACAAAGGTGATACACAGACGTGGATCCTTTCCGTGTTATATACCTGTAATAAAGCACCCACAGCTAACAGCACCTGTGTGTCACCTGGCACAATGGGTATGGCCTGTTAACCCTTTAACGACTAATTGCTCACCTCAAGGGTCATGCTGGTTTTTCATGATGACTGACCAAAATGACACTAGCATCTACCTCACTGGCAGTGCATTTCCACACCATTCTTATTTGATCTGATGCATTAACTTGTGGGTTATGGGTTAGTCACCAGTGCTACATACATGCATCAAAAGGATTGTGAGTGTTAAATACTATGTGGTCATTTAAGGGTTAACATGCACCACCTCAACCTTAACATGTGTACACACTCGATGAGACTGAATACAACGCACTACAGACACACCTGTGCACATTATCCGACTTGTCACTCAAGTATTAGGGAATGGTCATATTTAACAATGGCGCTGGCGGCATTGGTGGATTTCTGCACCAGTGAGTTCAACAAAAAGGGGAAAACAACTTGCCAAAATGTGATGTCTTCACATCCCAACCTTTTTAAACTTCAGTGGTGCACGGTTGTTTTCATAAGTAAGATTTTTGTGCATGTCCATTACAAATTAGCCCCACCAATACCAGCACCAAAAGTACCCATCCTAGTGAAGTATACCGTATCCTCACCCACTCCTTTGAATCCCCCTTGAATAATAGGGGAGGGGGTAGCATGAAATGTGCTGTGTACGTGTATATGGAAAATCCCCCCCCCCCACAGGGCTACCCTTGTGGGCACCCATGAGTATGTAGCATCAGCTCAATGCTAACAGTTAAATACCCAGTACACATTGCATGCAGGCAGAGTGACTAGTAGTCTAAATACTCATTAAGGTTTCACACACAAGTGTAGCAACTACTTGTATAAGAATGCAGTGAGCTTTACAATGTGGGTGGCCATCTTGTCCCCTAGTAAATATTGCTGGTTCCCTGGAACTGGAACCTGAGCAAGAAAAGTGAGCTACTCACTTGCTAGAAACCAGCGAATTTAACTGACGGGCCAGCTAACATACTAAACCTTTTTGTTCTGTAAAGTATTATTATGCCTACACTCTTGCTTGCCTATATGCAAGTGACTCAAAGGCTAAGGACGATAGACCCCTATATCTACGTGAATATATACAATGTAATAGCCCTGGTCGAATCCTTGGTATGCGTGTCGGTTAGTTCTTACGTGACCTTACGTGCACACGTGCAGTATACGACAAGAGATGCACACTCACGTTCACGTCTCTCCACACCGCTTATCGTGAACCATTCAAGGGTAACACGGTGCTTTTATTTACTGCCTCCTCTTTTGTATACAATATAAGGCTCTGTATGGAGGCCTAGTGAAACGGCCATTGCTTGATCCGACACCTGGCGAGATAAGCACTGATAAGAGCCAGTATGATGGGTACCAGATGTTACATAATGTACCTGCTTTGAATACAGGGAATTAATTATCTGATTGGTTGGTAATGCATCCTGGGTGAACCCTATACAACATGAATGAGTAGACTTGAATGGCGTTAAACTGTGGAATACCAAGGACAAGCCCAAGGACAATCCATTGCATTCTTTAAATTATGAATAAACAGAATATGTACTTAATACTGGATTGAAGCATCAACGAGACTGCTTCACCCTTTAATACATGACGGCATGATGAAAATAAACCACAACATTGCACATTCATACACCATGATGAAATAATGAAATATTGAGGTAGATGACTGTGTATTGTGACTTTGAAGAGTTAACACGCAGTTCTGCCTTACTCTCTCCCCCTTCCACACACACGGCCCATGTATCATCCCTGAATTATTTTCGAAGCAAAAACTAAAATAATGCCAATTGCTGTATAATTAAGTGGTAGTTTTCTGGGGTGAATACGATCACAAATACCTGGTATGTGTATAGATAGTTAACTCGAAAAGAAAGTTATAGGAGGTGAGGATGGGTCCCTCATTTTCAGTCATTTGGGTGGTGCGCATAAGTGTAAAAAAAGATGGAAATTTTACGTATAAGAGGCAGAATTAGTTCAGGAATTTTTAGTGGTATTGCAGGAGGAGATGTAGGGGTCTTGTAGGAAAAGCCATTTCAGTAACAAGTTTTGCAAATTTTGAGTAATTCTCTATATTGCATACAGTCAGTTGGTCAACCGCCATAAGACTTTTTACTTGCAATGATGAAGGTAAAGGAATGTTGCTCCAGGATCAATTTTCCAGCTCTTTTTGTAAGTGTGGTGCGAATAGGGCAGTTTTGGTGGGAGTTATGCGGATAGTGACTTGGTGGTGCGAATAACCTGGGTGAGAAGCATTTGGTCCTCCAAGCAGATGTCTTGTGAAAGTATAGGACTATAGCACTACTTAACACCTGTTTGTAGTTGGTTCCTGTCTGTGAATGGGAGTGCTGATGTCAGACCACAAGCTAGACTTGCTCAAGGCTATTGATTTTAATTCTGGAGAAACAATGTAATGGAAAAGACTATCAAGTATAAAGGGGCCAGAGCTTTTGGGACAGCAGCGAGTCTAACTAACTGCAATTACCTTAAATTCTCTGATACAAGCAACATTACCTGCATTACTGACCTTGCAATAAACTACACTTTTGATTTGATTCAAATATGATATGCACCTCAAATCAAAGAATTAATGGTACATAACATCTGCTAAAAAAATTAAATTTTATTTCTTTTCGAGTTATGAGCAATGCACATTACTGCCCTATATTTCCAATTGCCTACTCGTTCCTATTCAACCATAGTTTATATTGAGAGGCGTTTGGGACCATTAGTCCTGGTTAAAAAGAATTGACTTCCTTCTGTCAGCTGCAGCCCCCCGCCCCCTCGAAGTCCCTCACATTATCCATGCTTCATACGCTCTTACCAAAATGTCTAGTTTGCCTAACCATATCCCAACAACCATTGAAGCCACCTCGCCCCTGTCCCCATAAATACTCTTTAGCCATTGGTGAGTCATCCATGATCTTTTAGGGATTCAGATTCAGATGATTAAAATTGTATCTATAGATCTGTTGAGAAGACCTTCTCTATTGACAGAATAGCGTCCAAATTAGCCTATATCTACCAGCATATATCCCAGCTCCATCACCTCCCCCCTCCGCTGGCTTCCTAGCTGGCTTGTTCCCTCGGTGCTTCCAGATACTCAATGTTAGCTCTTATTGCCATTGCCTGCTTCCCTTTTATGCCACCAGCTGTTTCCCACGGTACTAGAAGCAGCTAACTGTTAGACCATTTCTAGATGTGTTTATTCAGAGACAGCTCATTTGTGGGTGTTCAGATGAGGACTTCTGACAGGTGATGGGAATGTTTTCTCTTCCATCAACAAAATGATACCTTAAGGGACACTTCCCTCAGTTTATCAAGTGATGTGGATATCAATCATTTTTACAGGGAATGTGGTGATGTTCATGTGTGGTAGGTTATATATTAATACAGAGAGAAATAAGCATAGTCACCATCTCATAGGTGCGAACACTTCTGTATATTGGAAGAGCAACAGGGGAAAATAATTTCCATACAGGTTGAAAGCCTTTATAACTCGAAGTCTGAATTGTCGAGAAAGGCCCCCTCTATCAAACTACCCATACAAAATTAATGATCTCCCATATGACCGATGAAGGATGACATTTCATTCATGTTTTCTCATGATTTAATATAGGAAATGCACGGTGTATTAAACAACCATTGATAATATAAAATAAAGTCACCCCTCTGTACACTTCACAAATACCCACAATTACACATTGAGTTTCTTAACCACACGAGCGAGTAACAGTGGTCTGTAAAACTATATCTATCCATGAGAAGTACAGAAATACCATTTAGGCATGGTGCCAGGCTGCTGTGCTGCCGAGTAGTGTAAGATCAATAAGTATCACTCACCTAATGGCTACTGGGGTGTTGGGGCATGTTTTAACACTTTATGGACAGATAATGCTCTAATCTAAATGTACTTTTTGATATTAAGGTGTATGGGTGCAAGACAACCACATAGGTCATCAGTGCATCACTGATGCATTTATGCAGCCTTTGATTGTGACACTATCAGCTAATAGAAGGGTAGTCATGATGCTAGCATGCACAGGTGAGTTACTCACTGGGGGGTATGGTGGTGCATCATACTGATAAATGGCTTCTTGTAAGGGTTAATCTGAGGGTGTGAGTTTCCAATCTGCTCATATTGATTTTCATTTTCTTCCACTCTTCTGGCTTTCCCTCCCCTCAATATTAAACAGAACCCCACTTAATGAAGACCACAGGTTTAACATGATATCACATAGGAATACATGCCCCCTGCATGTGACTATGCCCATTGATACCGGTATATATTTTAAATGTTATATATTGATAGAAGCATTGGGTACCGGGTAGATGGTTCCTCCTAATTCAGTGTGTCAGAATATTCTCTCTGGTAATGTCTTTAAAATGTACTGAGGAGCCTTTGAATTCTACGTCTTATTAGACAACTCTTTTAAAGTTATAGAGCCAGCTGTGACGTCATAATCTGTCTGTTACGTCATAACACTGTATGCTGGCCCCAACTCGGATTTAAGTACAGAATCCAATGAAGATTGTGATGGAGGCTTGGTGGGACCATGTTTGGACTCAGGCTATAGTGTCCCATCATATGTTGTGGGGTAAAAGGTAAACAAACATGGCTGAAAAAACGTTTATAAAAATTGACATTGATATGGCAAATAAATGTCTACAGGGGGTGAAAAAACATTTAAAAACAATCTGTCAATTCAGAATTTTGATTAAAAGTCTCAAAGTTTGTTTATTTATGTTTGTTTATGTTTTTCGGCCGGATTTAGTATGTTTTTCGGCCAACTTTGTTTACATTTTTCGGCCCAGTGACGATCTAACATTGTCACTGATGTGTGCTATGACACTCACACTGTCAGGGACCATCTAACACTGTCACAGTGTCAGTGATGTGTGCTATGATGCTCACACTGTAAGTGGCTAATTGTCACTTACAATCTAACACTGTCAGTGATGTGTGCTAAGACATTCATTCTGTCAGTGGCTATTTGTCACTGATGATCTAACACTGTCAGTAATGTGTGCTATGACACTCACATTGTCAGTGACGATCTAACACTGTCAGTGATGTGCACTATGACACTCACACTGTCAGTGACGATCTAACACTGTCAGTGATGTGTGCTATGACACTCACACTGTCAGTGGCTAATTGTCACTGACGAACTAACACTGTCAGTGATGTGTGCTCCCTTTATAATAGTCTATCAGACTATTATAAAGGGAGTGGTCATTATTTATCAATATGGAGGGGTGGTGGGTTTTTCACGCAGAAATTTTTTTTACGACCCCCCCTTCGGCAGCAGTCAAAATCCCCCCCCCCCTAGAGGCACTGAGAATTTTCATGCCGCTCATTAATCCATAGTATCGTGTAGGCTTTTTGCTAAAAAGGGCCAATTTTTTAAGCCCCCCTCGCCCCTCTTTAATCTAAAGTAGCGCATGGGCTTTTTTCGCCTTTTTTTAATATAGTGTAATTATAGTAAAAAGGGGGTAAATTTCTTTTACACCCCCCCTTGGGATGGGTCTGAACTTTTTACCCACCACCACCCCCCCCCCCTCGTTGATAAATAATGACCACTCCCTAAAGAGGATAGGAGTGAGAACCAGGATGGCCAGTTGGTGTAGGAGTGAGATATCCCTGCCCCCCCCCCCTCACCAGGCAATAAATGACTCATCCTTCATGTGTATTTCATATAATCCCAGCGCCGAAGGCGCTGGTATCAACTTAAAATATTAACAGCCATTGCTAGAGCTGGTTACTAGCGAGTTATGTCTGATAAGCGTTATCTGATGATTACCAGTTGCCCAGAATTCCGCAGTTAATAGAATAAGAAGGGATTATTTCATTGTTTGATAATAAATTCCATTCCGCTAAAAACAGACATCCACTCAATATCCACTGTATATAAGTTATACCCCTGATATCCTCACTTAAGCCTTATACCCCATGTACCCCCTTTATCATAGCACATTGAGATAACTAACCTGCACCTCCCGTGTTTCAGGTATGCGGCAGGGGCGCCGCCCAGGCTAATGCTTCACCCCCTGGAGGAGTGAGGAGGCCTGGAGGACCTTGTAGCTGTGAGTCGCCTCCAAGCAGCTGGATCATCAACAGTATCTGCAGGAACAGGATGAGACTCAGGATGGGCATCTAAGGATTTAACCTTCTCAGTGGGATGCTTCTATGGGCATCTGAGGATTAACCCTTTTCAGTGGCATGCTTCTGTGGGCATCTCAGGATTAACCCTTCTCAGTGGCATGCCTCTTGCCCAGGAGTATTTGGTATGCACCCTGATGCTAGTTTGTTATCTTCGCCTATATACATGAATTACCAGGAGTACACATTGATAACAAATTGATACCTGGTTATAGGCAGTAGGTCCTCTCCTTTAGTGGGTTATTTGATTACAGGGCTCTATCTTTTATCTTTTCTTTGAGGCAAAGCCCTTTGTGTATCTTATATGTGTTTAACCTGTGGTTTATTATTATAACACATGGATTATCCAGTGTCGAGTGTGATAGCAGCATAATACTCATGTGCAATACTTGGATGTAGAAAGGGGAATCCCTTCTAAGAACAGGGATTTCCCCTGAGGTATTTTATCAATCTAGTCTATTCTTAATATAAACGAAGTGAATTCCCTGGAGGTCTAATGCAATGGAGGAGACAGGAAGGAGCTCCCATCAGTCTGATGTACCACTGAGTAGCTCTGGTGTCCCCTCTGGTGGTGTGCATGGGAACCACGAGCGGGCCGGAAGTGGCCATCGTTCCCAGTCACCACTCATCCGTTCTGCTAGTCCGGCTACCCCGCGCAGTCCACACCGGAACAACATCGACACGGCACATGTGCAGAGATCCTCACTTCCTGGTGTAACGGTGAATCTTGTCAACATCCGGTCTCCAGCTAAGGAGATCATCGACAATGGGAATAACCAGAGTGGTGCAGTGTCATCACCGGGCAAGCGGAAGCGTGACAAGGAACAACAACGCCATCGAGACCGCTCTGGTGTTACCGGAAACAGTTTTACCGGAAACGGAAGTGGGGTGAATGCAGAAGACAATGGTGAGGAGTCTAAGGAGAATAACAATGGTGTGGATACGAATGCTGAGACACCAATGGCGGATGATGTTGCACCTGGATCGGGTCGCAATACACCCATTGGCGGAAGTCGTGGACGCGGCGGGAATCGCCGTGGCGGACGCACCGCGGATCGAGGGGAGATACTGACGTCGTACACAGATGAGGAATCAGGGATTACGTATGAAAAAGGAGGTGAGTAGAATTATAATGGCTCTATGATATATCATTGTCTCAGTGCAACAAGATTGTAACTGCATCTGGGTCAACAAGGTAGAAGGTACCTGTGTGAAGGCCCTCACAGAGGTACCTTCTGCCTTGTTGATCCAGATGCGGTTACATCCTAGTTGCACTAAGCCTAAGGTGTCGGATCCTGTATAAGTGTGCAAGAGAATGCTTATTGTAGCAGGTAGATTCGGAGTTGAAGTGGATGAAGGTTAGGGAAAAGTTGAAAGTTCTCTACTGTTACAACAGTTCTAAGGAGGATGTTGAAAAAAAAATTCTTTTAGAGGGTAGTGTGGAATTTGTCTATACTCATGCGAAAATACACGGACCATCCTCTGCTAAGTTGTTGATATTCCGTTAATAAATGGCCACTCCCAGATGTTTCCCCGGGATGTTTCCCTTTCCATTACAAAGGTCAGAGACATAAAGATAACAGAGATACGACACCCTATAGCATTGCAGTCTGATTTCTGTGACATGGATCACCTGGTGAGCATCAATGGAACTACTCCAAAGTGTCTTCTAAATGACTGTATGGAGAAAATTATTTTGGCCCACTTATGATTGTCACAGCAAATTGATTCAAAAAGCATATGAAAGCTCTAGACCTGTAATATTTTACTGAATCTTCATTAGGCCAAAAAAAATTAATTATATGTTTCCGGTAACATAGCCAAAAAGGTTGAGGTAGGTAGGTCAGTTTTTTTGTTGTTTTTTTTACCTCAGACCTATTAAAGTATACATTGTATTGAATCGAGGATATCATAAATAATTTGTCTCCTGTTATTATGGTAAATAAATGATTTCTTCGGAAATACCACAACAAACAGTAAATAATGGCATATATCTTCGATAACTTATTTAACTGATAAAAACTTTCAAAATTAATCAAAAATTTTGAAAAAATGCTAAAAATGTACCAAAAATTATCGAACATTTACCCACAAAATCTGATTTTTTTTGGCCTTATCACAAAATTCAAAGGGGGGCATTTTTCGAAATAGGCCTCAAAATTTCCAATTTTTTGAAAAATTTCAAGAGATTTGCAACCCCCTAAAAAATTGGTACTATCAATTATCAATTAGAAACCATTTCGGTTCCAAAGTACAAAACAAGGGCTTTCTGACCCTTTTTGAATGGGTTTGATACGAAAATTCTAAGTGGAAAGGAAAAACAGTCTGATTTCTGTGACATGGATCACCTGGTGAGCATCAATGGAACTACTCCAAAGTGTCTTCTAAATGACTGTATGGAGAAAATTATTTTGGCCCACTTATGATTGTCACAGCAAATTGATTCAAAAAGCATATGAAACCTCTAGACCTGATATATTTAACTGAATCTTCATTATCACAAAATTTAAAGGGGGGGATTTTAAGAAATAGGCCACAAAATTTCTGATTTTTAGAAAAATTTCAAGAGATTTGCAACCCCCCTAGAAATTGGTACTATCAGTTATCAGTTAGAGACCATTTTGGTTCCAAAGTACAAAACAACGGGTTTCTGACTCTTTTTGAATGGGTTTGATACGGAAATTCTAAGTGGCAAAGAAAAACTGTCCCCCTCGGCTCACAGACTGGATCGGTGTCCTTCTAACCCTGATTTTTCTCTGTCAATGAATAGCTGCAGAAAATAGTTTTGGTCAACTTATATTTGTCACAGCAATTTGATTCAAAAAGCATATGAAAGCTCTAGACCTGTAGTATTTAACTGAATCTTTATTATCACAAAATTTAAAGGGGGGAACTTTTGGAAATGGGCCCTAAAATTTTCTGATTTTTTGAAAAATTTCAAGAGATTTGCAAACCCCCTGTAAATTGGTACTATCAGTTATCAATTAGAAACCATTTCGGTTCCAAAGTACAAAACAAGGGCTTTCTGACCCTTTTTGAATGGTTTTGACACGAAAATTCTAAGTGGCAAAGAAAAACTGTCCCCCTCGGCACACAGACTGGTTTGAAGTGCTCTGACAATTAATGTAATGATCAACTGGGAAAAAAGTTTTGGCCCACTTATAATGGTCACAGCAAGTTGATTCAAAAAGCATATGAAAGCTTTAACTCTTTAGTATTTAACTGAATCTGAATCTGGAGGCATTTTTGGAAATTAAAAATCATTTCCATTGAGTGCTGCCACCTGGTGCATATTTGCACAACTCAACACCTGGTGGCAGCAGGGTGCCATGTCAAGGATGGACAGCCTGCTGGCTTGGTATCTTATGTCTGTGTACCTTTATATCTCTGCAAAGGTACACTTATTTCAAGTTCAATTTCGATGTCCCTTACATTAAAATAGAAACATATATGTGAAACACATCTTTGGGATCTTTTTGAGTGCATGTAGTGGGAATGCAGAATAAGGTTTTTTCTTCCACCAGTAATTTAATAACACATTAGATATAGAGACGTGAGCTTTTGGTAAGGGCTTGTGGGAGCATCAGGTATGCGAAGACTGCCTTGTTGATCATGCACACTATGCAAAAAGAATTTCTCCACTGGAGAAATTCATCATGGTCATGCTCATATTTATAGCCTGTGGGACTATTATAATAATAGATAGACTAGATATATATGGTTGACACGCAGCACCAATGGAGTGGTGGTGCAGGTAACATGAAGTAGAGGTACTTCTGCATGGGAGCATCATGACACCCAAATACTAGTAGAGATGATGCCTTAAGCCCAGACCTGTACAGAAGCAGACTTAGAACTCTACATTGTGTTATTTGAAGCATCAAGGGGTCTAATAGAGGTAATTTGCCTCAGTATCTGGTCTAGTATCAATTAAGTCCTAAACCTCTACATGCAGCCCATGCAGCACACTCGGGGTACCAGGTCGAATTCTCATCAAACCAAATAAAAACAGTCCTTGGGTCTGTGTGCTTGCAGGACCCCTAGAAACTGTAGCTGCCAAAGCTGAGTAAAGTCTAGAGGCTACATGCATCCCCCCAGGTCAGAGGCCAAGGTTTGGATGAGGGGTGACTTTGGATTAGGAGGAGCGAGAGAATGTCATTGATGGCATGCACAAACTTCCTCACCTTCCATGACTCCCTTTAACCTCTCTCATTTAGTGTCGGTGGTTCATCAGTTCATGGATAATGTAATAAAAGCACTCAGTATATAGGCTCACACACATAAGTAACTAAAGATAACAGTTCTGATTTTTTTTTGAATGAGCAGAGTGGTTGATTTGTGATTTGCTTGTCAATGCAGCATTAATGCACAATTGCCGCACCAGCGAGATACTCATCTCCACTAACGCAGTGCATCATGATGACCAATTGCCGCCCTTTCTCTCTTCGAAGTGAATTACAGATTTAATCCTCAATGGCATACAGTCATTTTTAAATAGGCTTGAAATAGCACAGTATGAGAGAATATTATATCCTTCAACTATTCCCCCATGTCCTCAGCGATAACAGAACTGTCCCTCTAAAGACCCCATAGGCCTATTGTACATGGATATCTAGCTCTTGATATACACTATTTGGTTTGTCAGATACACCTGGTCCAAATTGATGAAGGCTTTATCAGCCCTACCAATAGAAACTACATATGTAAGTGACTCACAGTGGTTTACACCAATTATTGTCAGTTATTACACGATTTCTATGGTTCTGAGTGGATATTCCCATGCACATACCTGTTGATATTGCACGGCATGATGCATGCATCATGACTTTTGTAAGGTGTGCAGTTATCCGAGGATAATAGGCACCCAGTGCGGTTATCCATGGATAACCTGTACACCTTACCTGCACACCTTACATATGACATGTCCTTACATGTCATATGTTACATGTTAAAACCTATGAAATTTTTTTATTGCCAGGGCTCATAGCCCAAAATCCAACTCCCTATGCATTGCGCCACAGGGACTGACGATTAGTGGCTGGCTAGAACCAGGTCTTGATATGATACAAAGCCCGGGGAGGGTACTCACATATCACTTCTATACATTCAAAGTGTGAAAATCCCAGGCAGTCTGGGTTGTGCCCCACCCTCCCCCCATAACGGCGTAACGGCGATGACTGCGGGCTGTCTGCTGCCATAACCGCGAGATGCGGAACGCATTCAAATAAAACTAAGCCGGGCGCCGAGGTGTGAGACCCGGTGGTCTAGTGGTTAGCGCATAGCGCTCAGCCGCCAGAGGTAGGCGGGACGAGTCCCGGTTCGGGCGTATATTTTTTTTCGCTGAAGCTGTCCGCGACAACTGTGGGATGGGTGTACTATTTTTGTTTTCAACTTGAATTTATTGATTTTTTTTATTGATTATCTATTGATTATCATGTAATAAAATAAGTAGTTAATGGATATGTCATGACTTGTGACTGTTGTCCAACAATAACATGCATAACTCGTTGCATGTTATTGTTGGAAAACAGTCACGCGTCATGACATATCCATTAGTTACTTATTCATTGCACCTGTTACTAAACAAAGAGGCAATGTAACAAAAATATTGGTATGATTAAGTGTCCATGCACATTAGTATAAAACAGCAGGGACAGGAGCCTTATTTAAAGGGGGGCTAGCACCGTACACTAACAACATGGGTACCAATTCAAACAGCAATCATAAAATCGCAGAAACAAGCGGAAAAATCGCGGCGATCTGATTGGTCAAGGGGTGGTCACGTGACATTTTAATGCGGGCGTGCATTACGATGCCAGGGCCCCTTTAACATATGATTTGGTGGGCTGTGGTTCAATACATGTTTCAATCAGGTAACCTGGCACTGGAAAAAAAATACGATCTTATACATCCTAAAACTCTTCCTTTTACGCGTGGTATTCAGGTTAAACTTAATAGATCACGTTTTAAGAATAGAAATGGCAGTCTGTGAGTCGACATAGCATTTTAGGCTATATTCGTCATACTTCCCTATTAGATTTAATTAAGGTGAAATAATCTAACCTACATAGCCTGTATTGTCAGTCCATATATGATACACATTTATATGCATCTGTCTAGTATTCGTATTAATAGCACTCCGGGGGCTTGTTTTAATATCCCTAACGACATTATTGCCATCTTCCAAAAGTGTAACACTCACAGCCCTGTAAGGATGGCATCATACATTCATACTCTCCAGACTCCTGTTCATCGACTTGTTGGGGCTACATTTGTGCATCACAATGGCACATGGATATATAGGTTGGATACATTAACTTTACTTGTTGACCATGTAGCTATGCGTAAAGGGCTAATGTTTAATTTATATATAAATATAGTCTATAGTCTATAGACTATAGTCTATACTGTCATCTCTATGAGTAACAAATTCAACCACCAGAGGGCCTTTAGTGCCAGGTAACCATCGGTAACCATGGAAACACCCAGTGTGCAGGGCACTCCACCTGGTGGTGACCCGGAAGCACAGTCATGACCCTCAGTCAAGGACAACACTCTCCAATCACACTGTAGTCCTAGTTCTGATTCCCATCATAGAATGTAAAGGTCCTCTGATCTCCATGCTCCCATGCACAAGTGACTGACAAGGAGGATATATGTGCTTGGAGAGTTGTAGTGTTTGATAATGTAGCCTGGGGGCAGAACTATATAAGGTGCGGTAATGTCACCTTGAGGCGGCCATTATGAGCTCTGCCTGAATGACCTTAGGGCAAATTGTAGTTTATGATGCGAGGATGTTTGGAATCTGTTATATTTAGCCTATTTCATGGTAGAATTTATTTTACTAATACCACACATAGGAAAGAAGAGCTTCAGAATCAGAATCTCCAATGTGTCTGTAACGAAAAAAAGTTAAATTCCTTTATGTAGAAATGACTTAAAACTTCCAGGGTGGAAGAAGAGTGAACCAGAGAGTCCCCTTTCTAATTCTCAATCCTTAGACACTCTCAGTCCACCACCCCATCCTCAGCACGGTGCCCTCAGACATACTGACCAGTCTCCAGCTTTCAACCCTACCTAGGCCTATATAGACTACAGTCATGTAGCCTAGTTAGGCCACTTAAAAATTTTTTTCGGCTTTACAGATCCGCCCGCACCATATAAAAAGGGCCACATTGGATCTTTTTATTACAAATTTCCCTAAAAAAAGTGTAAAAATCCCTCATCCACTGAGAAAAATTTCCATAGACAAAATAATTCATATCTCAGCGATTATTTTGAGTAGAAACTTAATTTAAAAAAGCATATTAATCCCCATTTCTCCATCTACAATGTAAGAGTGCAATTTACATGGGGTTAAAGTTCGATCTGTTTATGAAAAAGTCTCCCTCCCGCACCCTATTTTTCAGAAAAGTATCCGCAAAGCTGAATTTTTTTTTAAGTGGCCTTACTTGTGTATCGCGGGTATGTGTACCACTGTAGTTAGATAGCAGAAAAGACATGTGTGACAGGGGGAGATCAAAGTCTCCCTCTCCCTTGAGCAGAAAATCACGGATGGTTTGTAGCTTCGCAGCGTCATGACTTGCTTGTTTTGTGAATGACCTTGACTGACCTTGATCTGGCTGCATGCGACCTTGACCTAACCTCGAGCGTAAATAGTACTGACTTGAGATTACCTTGTGTAGGATTGAATTCCTTTAAGAGGCTTTGAATAGGGAACAGGTAAATAAACGTTTAAACTGAAAAGTGGGGGGGGGGGGTAAATTGGAAGTGCTCTTGTCTGAAGGTCATGCTACAGGGCTAGGGGTGGTTGTGGTTGTGGTGAGGTTAGTGAACTGCGCTCCTTTCAAAGTGCAGATTCACTCAGTTGGGCTAATTTCCTTTCATCTTTGCCTCTATCTCCAGCTTACTATTATTCCATCACGAAATCCCCATAGCGTAGACTACATTTCTGAATGATTCAGTGAGTGAGTAATAGATGTTTAACGCCATTTCGACAGCTAAGGTCATATTCATGGCGAGAACTACATTACACAATTTCACAGAGGAATGTGTCAGTGCCCGCGCATATGTGCACCACACACATCTGAGGGGATAGGAAAGAGGAGAAATAGACCCTTTTAAGTGGGCTAGGGAAGCCCGTCTGAATGATTCATCACAGATATGAGGGCATTAACCATTAATGGCAATACCATATTCGCTGTGAAGGGAATATAGGCCCCTTGCATGAAGAATTCCACGTATCATAATTGAAAAAAAATTGTAAAAGCTGAAGTAAATGGAAATAGTGAGGCAAGCTGCATATTGAAACAGGCGTGTGTATAAATAACACTATTAAACAGTGCTTGTTGCTTATATACAGTGCATGCTGCGAACACACCCACTGTGGTGTCACTAGACATGAACAATATTCTACAGCCTGAGGCTGAGAGAACATGAATGTGTATTAAAACTGAAGCCATAGGAACACTTCCAAACATGTATGGCTTCTTTCCCCATCCCCAACTCCCAACACGTTCTTACAGTAATGAATTAAGATCGAGGGTCAGTTACAACGTGGTAGGAATAATGAGGGTGCAATTGGTAAACTACAGCAACCACCAGGCGCACCCATGCAATAACAGTTCTATAGACAGGTCGTGTAAAAAAAAAGACACCAATGTATAATCTCATACCTTGGTGATCATTTCTTACATGATCCTCCTCTATAGTCAAGACCTAACAATTTGGCAAGCCCTCCCACTGCAGTGGCGGATCCAGGATTTGAAAAAAAATGAGAAAATTCTGGGGTCCAAAATATGCAATTAAACTATTAAGTACTGGCAAAGTACCGCCTCTAAATCCGCCACGGAGTCACTAGGGGTCGTAATCCCCTAATAAGAGTGCTATACTGAGATTTCAGTGCAATATTGGGGGTGATGGATCCGGGTTACAAATACAGAAGGAAGTAAAATGATAGCCAACACAGAGTCACCATTTCCAGTAATTATGAGCTTGCCTATGTAGAAAGCATTGAGTAGCTGCTAATACTGGTACGGTAAGTCGATGCAGGCTCTAGTGTTAGTGTATTCCCAAGGGGGCGTGGCCTCCCCTACATGAGCTGTCAGTTATGGTTCTAGCCCATGTCAAGACACCATATGGGGACTGGTCGAGCTTGATAAGAGCCTGTCTCATGTAATTAGCAAAGTACTGAGCTCTTTAATCACTTAAAGTGTGAGCTCAATGTGGGTGGGAAGCCAGATCTGGGTAAAAGGAAGGTGGGGATAAAAGAAAATTACTTGTTTTGTTAATAAAGGAGGAAAAGTTGAATTACAGAGCTCCTAGAAAAAATATCAATCAGTGAAAAAAAAATCAAGATCTTCATTCACCAGGTAGAGACCTTGTAAAATTAGAACAGTATTAAACACAGGAAGATTTCCGTGTGTGCGTGTGGGGGTGGGTGGGGGTATTAGTTTTGTTGAGGCAGAGTGTGTTTGTGTTTAACATTAGACCTATGAATGGGGTCCCCAAACACCAACTCCCACTTTTAAGTATTTATACAAGCATGTCTCTAAACCATCTACAACCCTTTGATTACAGGAAGGCTTTATGGTCACAGATTTATCATTGGTGAGATACTTGCCAGTGCCTTATTGGTACATTATGGTATTCGTTTTGGAGTTTATGAACCTCAATAGGGTCTGCTTGGTGCATGAATGCAGCAATGGTGTGTTATTCACCAGTGGTGCATTCATGCATCATAAGGTTAAAAGTTCACACTACACCAATGCATCATTCCGTTCTTAAAGGGACTAGGCTGTGTTAGTTGGGGTAGGGTGTGTTGAGGTATGGAGAATAGAACATGTCAATATTAGTACCCTTCTAGTAGTGCTTACACTAACATCACCCTACCTCTCCTCCCCTCTACCAACTCCACCAATACCACCACCCCTTGCTGCTGTAAGCACTTCAGTGGACCCCCTTACCTTGTATATAAGTGTAAAGTATGGTAGTTACAAGCATTGCTGTGGTATACATTACACAGAAAATTAATGGGTATGTTACTCTTATGTGTTTCAAAGAGAATGTTCTGTTTCAAAGAGAATGTTCTTTAAAAGAAAAAGCGGTATGAAAATTGCATTAATGCTTACCGTAATCTCTCGCGTATAAGGCGCACCTCGCCTATAAGGCGCACCCCCAACTCAGGGAGGTCTGTTATAACGTATAAGGCGCACCTCTGAGGGCAGATTTTTGTTAATGTAGTACTGTTCTATAGTAAAAGATCCCCCCCCCCCTATAAGGTGCACCCCAAACTCAAGGCAATTTACCTCCCACGTATAAGACCCAGCAGCATTTTGTTTGGCCTATAAGACGCGCCTTATACGCGGGAGATTACGGTAGTTATCCATTGTATTTTTCGCATGCCATATTTCCGTATTTTCTTGGTCTGTTTATGGATGTGTATATTGATCATGTGTTTAAAATTATTTTCACTGTCTAGGCAAAATAGAAAAGTGGCGTGTTATGTATGGTCACATGGGATTTGTTTGTTTCATAGATTCAGAGTGTGCTCAAAGGCTAAGAGAACAAAAAGGTCGACACCCCCCATGCCATTGTCAATGATTGTGCATAAATCCGCGTATAGCTTGTACGCCTGAGAAGCCTTAGTAATGATTCTGTCAGACCATATATAAACATGATTTCTTAAAGTATAATGTCTCCAGAGAGAAGGAGCGCAGCTATCTCGATCTTGAATATATAACCATGTTTCCATCAACAGAAAAGGAGAAGTAGTATCAAGGAATTTGTTCTCCTGGGCATCATTATCGACCTATTTACAGAAAACCACGTACAAGGCGAGACTTTGCACGGGACTTTAGAGGATCACGTTGAACCTGTTAGTTCCGGTCGCTGGTTCCCCGAGGCTTTAGGGCATTTTTAGCTGGGCGTCAGGAGACCATCGAAATCCGACCAGTCCTGATAATTGTTGAAAAGGGTTGAGTGGCTGTGGAGTGGTTTTCTGAAAGGGAAGAGAAATTTACAGACCTTTAGGTGTATATATGGGACAGGAGTATAGGACTCAGTATGGAGGCCTAGTGGAGCCGCCATTTTGAATTTCGCTGGTTGAGATTAAACCCACGGATAACACACACCATGATGGGTACCTTGTCCTGGTTAACACCCACTTCCTGGGACATGCTGGTCCCATCTTTTCAGTTATCAGTGTGTCTCCCTTGGACCAGCCCTACACCAGCTAGTGGCCAATACAGGCATATTGGTTTAACTTTAGATACATAGAAGGCAATACTGATGTATGCACAGTTGAATTTTTAGCGCAGTGACTCTATGTACTACTCATAAGACTTGTTTTCTAGTGTATGGTTCAGAGTCGCCACGGTGTTTAGCAAAGAGGGAGCCTGCAATCTATTTTTGTCTGTGGCTCCTCTGTTATGGACTATTCCTACACAATGTTCTAATGTAGTAAAAACACTGTGTGTTTTTAACTATGAGTGAAGGAATTTCCAGAATATATCTCATACTTCTGATTTTATTCACAGATTAGACATTTCATCTGTGGCAGATTAGCATAAGAGCCTTTTAAGATTCAGAAATGCATCTCTGTAGCCTTTGTTTTAGACTTGTTTCTTCTGAAACTACTATATACATGTAGTACAGATTTTATCTCAGAGGGTTATGGTACAATTGTAACATATTTTCTGTATTTGAACAAGGTATTCACTGTTAAAGATCTCTATGGAGAAATCAGTGCTAAAGTGTGCATTGCCATATCTGCATTTTTTTAATAACAGAGGAGGTCTAAGCGTAAGGCCACCTTGTGGAACTGCTATGTTCTTCTCTGTGTAAAAGTTTTTAGTTCACATTGAAATAATGCTTTCTCATAATATGCATATCCTGTTCGTGATGAAATATTACTTTAATTACTCATTTCATTATATTTTACTTTATAAACGATTTTATGGAACACTGAAAACATGTATGTATGCAGGTGTCCTTACACTGTGCTCCTCCTCTACAGAGAGGTGGGACCACTGGCCTGTGACGTGACGAGGTACAGACTATTACTAGGTGATTGGCAGTTGGATGGGTGTGTGTGTGTGGGGGGGGGGGTAAGGCAGAGCAGGGTACACTCATAGTGACGCAGTTGTTGACTGACATTGGACATTGAATAAGACAGGTCCCTGTGACAGCTGAGTGAGATGCATGCAGAATGGACAGTCTACATACTATAAGTACTTTGCTGCAGTGGGTAGTTCTGGTTGAATTTGTGCTATATACTACCAAAAGCCCATATGATAGTATGTCCTATCTATCAGTCTCACCAACTGAAACTAGACATAAGATTACAAGTCGCCGCGCCATGTCTCACAGCACTTTTCTCTACTATTGTATTAAAATCTACAACACTATGGTTTTATCTATTTTCAAACACAAACTAAAATTTATTTATCACAAATTCAATAATGTAAGGATTTTAACCTTTGAGCATCTATGGGAAGACTATCATTGGTTCTATCAGAAAACGTAGCCTACCATCGCTGCCGATATTGTGGTACTTTGTCAATTGTTGGTAAAACATCTACTTTTTGACCCATGGGGACCATTTTAGCTCTCGGAAGTCAGTATATTGTTCATTTCTTAACCCTTTAATGACCGTTGATGCATTAATACATCATGCCCATTGGTCGTCATGATGCACCAAGGAAGTGCTGGCGAGACTGCTCGCCATCACTTCATTGGAGCATCATACAGACCATACAGGGTTGATACATATACTCCCGGAGGGTCGGCATGATGCTCCAATGAAGTGCTGGTGAGTAGACTCGCCAGCACTTCATTGGTGCATCATGACGACCAATTGGCATGATGCACTCCTGCATCAGCGGCCTTTAAAGAGTTAAGATTCTACCGACAGTCGTTAGGCAATAGTGAGAAGGGAATATGAATATCTGATACAAGAATAGCTGATACAAGAATAGTGTACACCCTTAGCTGTAACCTTAAGTATATAGTTAGACAATGTATACAATGTTTTCACCTGTAGGTCGTAGTAAACGTAGGAAAAGAGGATTTATGCCAAACGGAAATTGACGTTCTTTAGAGGTCAATTCTTTTATTTCTGGTTTTCTACAGAGAATCCTTATAGTTAAGTTACCAATGACATGCACATGAATAAGGATGTGTACATATGACATAGCTCCAATCCACTAGTGCCAATGTGTCGACCTAATACTTGGGCCAACAACAAATATTGTTAGTTTCCGGTAACATGGTCCAAAAGGTTGAGGTAGGTAGGTCGGATTGTTTTTTTTAATTTTTTTATGCTTAATCATATTTTTGCCTAAGTATTAAATTGATATCATTGATAATTGACCCAAAGATGATTGATTTAATCTCTAACACAAGCCTAAATGTAGGATCTTGGGCAGACACGTTGGATTCTATAGCAAATCCTCAAGGTATTAGCAATATAAAATAAATATTGAAAAATTATGAAAAATATGAAAAGTTTATGAAAATGATATGAAAATTTTCTTTAAAAAATCTGAGGTGGGCCTCCTTTTGCTGAGGTAAGTCGGGTGACCGGAAACAAAACTTTTTTTTTTTGGCCTTATGGAAACTTAAAAAAAGTTATACCGTATGGGACCATCAATAAGTGTGGAGGTCTCAAAGATGCCATTATTGGATAAGGCCCACAGCACATTGGTATTGAAATAAGTGTAAAAGGAAATCACCTCAAATATGCACTGGTGTTGTATAATATATATTATTATTGGGGGCCGTGCCATGCTTTATCGATGTCTGGCTATACAGAATGACCCCCCATTCTTTACATAGGGGTTTGGCCAAAAAAGTAAGACAAAGTTGGTACTTAATAGCAGACATGTGGAGGTGAATGCAGGAAATCCGAGAGTAGTTTGAGAAAGTTTTTGTGCATACAATTTCCAGGAATTGTTGAAATTTGATGTGAAAAGTTTAGAAAAAGAGAGGTTTGCGAAAACTGTCCAAATTGTCCATAGAGCTCTATAGTAAATCAACTTTTTTTATTAATGTAATCAGGAGCTTCATTTTGGGATAGTTGTGAGATCAGTGGACATGGAATGGATGTGAAAAATTTGAGATGTTTTTAATAGGCAGTTTTTGGGTGTTGTTTCAAGAACAGATACTAGGTTGTGTAGTTAACAGTTGTAGATAGACCAAAAGGTCTTTTTTGTTTTTTTGTACTGTTTCTATGTAATGTGAAGTCAGTATGGCTGTATTTATTAGTAATGTTGGATTAAGAAACAGATATCTGTTTTTGCGAAATAATAGTATGAGGTGAAACATGGTAGGTAAATGTGGCCTTAAAGTCTTCTCCTACAAAGGTCGATGCAAATGAGTTGTGTTGATGCACCAAATATGGTGGTAAATAGACGTGGGTGTTCACTCTCCATAGTACATAGGTGGAAACTGGTAGTCATGTTGTAGTGATATCCTGCAGGTTGAAGGTCTAAGACTATGCTAGGAGAGGAGACTGGAATAGAATCATTACCAGATAAGGAGCCACACATGGTTTGGGCCTTGTTCACCATATATGGGCATGGATCAGTTTTAGGTAGATCACTACACCTAACTAGCATGACTGATGTTTGATTGGTCTAGACACTGACTATACTGACTATCAGGAATTGGAACTTTAGGTGGGAATTGCTCATAGAAATTGGGGGATAATTAAACAAAAAATCATGAAAACATGTTCTTTAGGATCTAGTCTTTCATTGCACATGCACAATTCCCCCCCCCCAAATTTTTTTTTACCTATGAAAAAGGCTGAAGAAAAAACCTGACATGTTTGACCTACTTTTTCACGAAAACGAGGCTCTCATAGGATAGCATTTCAGGGGGTCGAAATAACACATTGACTCCTATGGGAATTGGGCAACTAAGACGCTTTTTTTCAGCAGGTGAGGTGGAATTCTCTGTATAGGATGGGTTAAGACCATTTATGTACGAGTGTGTCAATCGGACCACCATATTTTTCTTATGTTGACCACCGCACTTCTGGCAAGGAGACTTGAAGCATGTGCACTGAGTGACCGGTCATCAATTTTTATTTTTCGTTTAACAAGAAATTGAGAGGGTGTTTTTGTCACAGAACATCAAAATCCAAAATGGCAGACAGGGAGACGATCGTCTTATGGTGCTATCGAAACTGCTTGATTATAACAAAATAGAGGAGAATTACAGTGTCTCATGCCTTTCTATGGAAAATATGGATCCTTATTTAAGACCTGCTGATACAATGGAATAGTTAACTCGCCAGGAGATGAGTTATTCACCAATGAATAGCCTTAACCATTGACAAATCCGACACACTGTCACTCTAGGTAGTGGAATTTGTCACCACACAAATTAAGCCAGTTAGATGTGAAGGCAGGGGGCAGGATGGGTAGGTGGTGACACCATCAGACAATCACCAGTGGGTATAGTAGGTAGGGGAAGTTGGGTGGGTGGTTGTAGGTAGGCAGGCAGGCACACCACTGGGTGTAGGATGTGGGGGGGGGGGACAATCAGCTACTGCTCCACACACCTGGGTGGGTGGGGGACTACTCAGTCATGCCTCAGTAGTTCTGCTTGGGCAGGAGTAGGGTCAGTGGCTTAGTAGGTGACCACAGGGGCTATCAAAATAAAGTGGAGGGAGGGGGCAGGGTCTCATCCAGCACCAATCTCAGATCGCAGTAACAGTATATACCTGTATTATGCTACAGGTGTAGATTGATGTTAAGATATCAGTAAGGCTGTATGTATACTATAGGGTTGGATTGATGCAATCCTGTTTTTTCCCCCCATTTTCTCTGCTCTCTTGTTCCACGGCCCCCCATACTGGTAACTGGTTACCATTTGAACTGCTCTCACTTAAAATTGCTGTCTAGTTTTTCATGTTGGTATAAAAGGGCCTTGAAATATCTATAAGCGTCGAGTTGCATAAATGGACTACTATGGCATTGGTACATCATTTCTTGCACCGGCTGTTCCTACTTTGCCATAGTTTATCTGTACACAGAGTAGCAGAATATAGAAGCAGTAGAGTCTATGATGTGGGTATGTTGTTGTTGCTAGACTGGGGTGACCTCTGACTTGGCACATACAGATACACTGACATTGGACGTGGTCTATGACTATGTAGGAACAGATACACCATTGTTATTACTATGCCCCGGTGGTGTACCGCTACAGGATTGGGGAACATTGACAAATGAAGTGACCAATTTTCGATAAGAAATCCTAATGCTTTTTCTATATGACGTCCCTTGCCTGCGTATGAATTGATTTTGGGCTAGGCCTGGCTGTGACATATGTACAACATTAACAGCGTGTTGCCTATGGTGATGCCTCTTCACCATCCACATAATTATTACGTGAGTAATATTACTACTCCCAATGGACCTTATGGGATCAATACACACTGATCAATACACACTGATCAATATGGGGTTAAACAGATCATAGATTGGCTACAATAATCCTACTATGAGATCGATTTGATATAGTCAACTACACTGCTCACTGCCCAGCTTAATATATATAGGCTAGAATCGTAGGTTTTATTGGACGGCTCTAATATTGATAACAAAGGGCTTATGGGTCCGATCTCATCACCCCCTACATTGAATTTAGGGTTATATATAAACACACTACATGGGTATTACAATCATTGACCCTTTGAGGACAGCATAATGTGAACTGTTATAATTATACATCAATGCCATACCCATGAAAACCAGTACCCCGGTAGTCAACATTATAGACTAAGAGAATTCAAATATTAAAAACATCGTTTAGATGAGCACTGAAAATAGATTTGTCATGTAATAATACACCCTTAAACCTGGGTTGAGTTCTAGTGGTTGGGTGAGGGTGGGGACGGGGGCGATACTCCCTCATCATTGACATTAATGCATTAGGGTAGAGGCACCCTGAGTCAGACAGATACTTAAAGTCGGACACCTTTATGACTGAATCACACAATAAGTAAGAACATGTCATCTGTTATGTTAATTGGAAATGAGTATTTACATGTCCTGTCCTCTGAGAAATGCAAAAAGGTAGGTGTAAGTTACTGCATATATTGGTTTAATGTCCTCCAGACATGTTGTATTTAGGTTATATTCTGATGATGGAAATTCGGTACAGAATGACAGAACTGGTTTGCTTCATCAGTCTAGTGTATATTCACTGTTATATTTACAGCAATTATTTAGATAACAATGGAAATATGTATTTCTTTGCTAATTGTTTGACTCCAGAAACATGAATTTATCAACCATACTTACCTGTGCAGGGTGCTTTTATATGAATATCAAAGTATACCCAAAGTCAGACATCTATTAAACCCTACTTCAGACACCATTTATTTCTATCCACAAATGATATCTTGCCATAAATAGAACCCTAAAGGCTGTATCTCTAATATCCAGAGATGGACATTTAGCCTTCCATTGGACTAGCTTATAACTGAAGACACTGAATGCGTCAATATTTTATTTCATGTTGATATGCCCGAGATACTGACAGCCCATAGCTCTAGCACTCGATCGGCCGTATCTCACACCCCCCGTGCGATAACCCGCGAAAATATCACACGCCGAGGTCCCTGCGGGCGTCGTGCGATACGGCACCTGATCGGCGCGTGAGATAACCCTCGAAAATTCTCCCCACTCGTGAACATTTGCCTATGTACCCACCCATTGGAGGTCATTTTCGATTCACTACAGCAGCCATACTCCCATACTACATGTATGTTAAAAAAGACATCTGAATATAATATTTCACATGGTGTCATTATGTTGGCTTGATATCTATTATCTTAAGCTATATCCATTAATTGCACAATTCCCGTATAGTCTTGTATTGTGTCTTTATCAATGATGTAACATACTGTCTGGCTGTAGGGGCACTTCTAGCACGGACTGTCCGACCTGAGGTGCAATTTGACCCTCTAAAGTCAAAATATTTACAGTTCAACTATTCATATGCAATGGGCAAAATGTTAAAACTCCCTCTTGAAATATAATTACCAATATATTCTTCTTCTATTAGTGAAGAACGACATAGAATTCACCACCTTTAGAAGTACAGGATTCAATGACAATATATGATCACCTCCAGCTTGGTCAGGAGCGTCCGAAATGGGTGCCTCTACCCTACACCATTTGGCTTATCTAAAATTAGCCTGTTATACGTGTAGTTATGTTGGCATTTACAGCACATTTACACAATAAAGACCTGCAGTTTCCCTATCATCATAGTGACGAGAGAGAATATCTGGGAATATCTCAAGAGTGGTGGTGCAGGGTGGTGGCAGCACCACAGCACCACCATGAGGAGGTTGGAGCAGGTGGTGGTGTGGATGAGCTGCTCTTGTCACCATGGTGATTCATCATGCTACATCACAGCTCCTCCTCGCCGTGCCTCATTGCCCTGAGTTCCCAGCTCTCTCTGATATGGACACATTCTTAGAGGCAGATAAGGCAGACTATAATGTGTACTTTGTGTCCCTTTAAAACATGGTATAATCATTATACATATCATATTAAAGAGAACAATTTCTGACGTTCAGTTGTGCAAATCCTTACTGGTGATAAAATCTCTTGTCAATGATGATACCTTAGCTTGTTTATGAACTGAATTTAATTACCAACAACTTAACTTTTCTTCTTATATCTTTTATTTGATAACATTGTTAGTGACTCATTCCATTTATGGTTATGAAAAAGATCGTGTTGACCAGGAACGATTTTCTCCAGCCCCCCTCCCCCCACACTCTTCATTATTACGATTATTTTTGTGAATAAAGTTGAATCAATATCAAACTCAATATTAAACTCAATCTCCTGCAAGCATTTCTATTAAAGGGAATAAACGTTCTAAATGAGTCAATAGCTATGGACCTTGGCACGTCCATAGCAGTTAGCTGAGGGGACTGTGATAATCTCCTTTAGTGTGATCGGGTTGACGAGGGGTATTATCGTCCCTGACAGAAGGGGATCAGAGTAGGAGCCCTCACAATAAAAGGCACTCTGATACTCTACAATAAAGCCTTCAGCTCCTTGTTTGTCCATTGTGCTGTATATCAGTCGAAGGGAACGTTCATAAATAACGTAACCAGCAGAGGCTACTCCTAGTACCCGGTAGCAGTCTTGATATTAGACTTACTGTGATACTACTCCCATACCTGGACCTCAGATAGCCTTAAAAAACCATTGGTTAAATTTCACTTGATGGAAAAGAGGTGGAAGAATGTAGCCCCACATTGCCACAACCTGACATCATTTCACATATAATTTATATTATAAGGGGGGGGGGGGTGATTAGTGTTTGAAAAAAAAAGATCAATTGATGTAAAGTTGAACAAAATGAAAAGTTCTTATACAGTTCATAAGGTGTAACAATTGGTCGAATGGAAATGATGATATGACTACAGCAATGGTAAATCATTATCTTTTTTCATGATTACAGACCTTTTAAACCTGCCTGCTTCACACAGGTGTAGTGTGTTTATTATAGGTGTATGATAGGTACTTAAGTAGTCACAGTCTGCTACCTGTGTATATAGGGCCTCCAGGTGTACCATGTGGTTAACATGAGTACAACATACACAGCTATATACTTTGCGTCTTGAACTTACCTATTACTGTTTCTACCAATTATCATTTATCCTACATGTATACATCTCTTATCTTAATGATAAACCTTTATTTTTTCAAAGAGACAATAAGTGTGATGTATAATGGCCTTTGGTCATCATGATTTAAAGGATGAATACAATGCCACTAGGTGCTATTTTGATAGATCATGCTAATCATTTACCTTATAGACCTGTTTAGCACTGGTGTAAATTTTAGTGAGCTTTGGAGCTACACATATTTATTCTGTATGTGAACAAATACACATAATATTATACACACAGTGAACAGAAGTTTCAAGCAAAGTTCCTCGGATGTGATGGTACTAACAAGCAATGGCAGTCAGGGGAGGAGGCGGGGGGCTATGTGGTGTGAGATAGTGATCTTGGTGCTATACTGTAAGCCCCACTTAGCTTTAGGGCATTCCCAACACATGCCTCACATCGTTTGTCTCCATATCATATATGTAGTCTATTGTACTCCCTATTGATAAGGTAATAGCAAATTGTATCTGATAGCAGCAGTTTCTTGTGCAACATTAATATCCATGTATAGTATATCCAGTTATATCTTAAGCTTCAGGGTCCACCCCCTCTCTTAAAAAAAGACCCAAATACCCTTTTCTTCTAAAACTTTATTGATTTCTCTGAATTCCTTTTAGAAGGGTTAACGGGGTTCTAAAGGTTTCCAGCTGCCTCAGTAATGCAATGCCTCGATGTGTCAAGATATATATTTTTACATAAATATAGAGTTGACCATAGTCTTAGCTTTTTATGGGTGAGGATATAGCTTATTGTATAGCATAGTCTGTCTATGCATGGTTTACCTTAATAATACAGCTCAGTGCTGTTTTTACAAGGTGAAATGTGTCCTCACTATGGCCTCACATAGTCTGTATCTATAAACTCTATGGCATACCTCGTACCACGACCTTTATACTCACCGTATAATTGGTTCTGTATCTCGACATCAGGCTACTGAATATCATGTCCTATTACTCCATGGTTATATTCATGCAACCTCAAGATTAATCCTGCAGCCTGGATCTAGTACATTATACTATTACATGAAGGGTGGTTATTTTAAGATATTGAGAAATACCCTGTTCCATATCACTATATACATTATACATGTATAATCCCCCTTTTAAGAGGGAAATGATGCCTCAGAGCTCATTCGTAGTTATGTGGCACCAGTGTAGTACTATAGACAGTAACTTTCTGTATTGCTGAATCATGCCGCACTATTTACTGTTGGCTCTGAAGCATTCGTATCCTCCATAAACCATAACATCCTTTCAGTCGATTTTGTATCCCTTAGTACATACACTGATACAGTAATATATTAATGTTACTGTGCATCCATCTCTCTTTATAGTGGCAAGAGGCAAGCCAGATTCACTTCCTCATGAAGGAAACTTTACTCTACACTTGAATGAAAAAGACGTGCCCTTCAGGCCAGCCACGAGAGCCTATATAAACATGTGTGAGGACCACACTTGGTTGGAGCCTCAAGGAATTGGTTATTCCACACTAACGTGATTTGGCATTTGTATTTGCCTACACACATCAAGATCTTGCCTCTTAGCAAGCCAACTTAAACACTGAAGTTAAAAACCTAAGGAGGCCAATGCATATAGACAGCCTATGAAGGCTATAGAGGTCTGGATAAACATTACTTGAGCTACTTGGAATTGACAGGTAGCCCAGGTATAAATTATAGCATTTTTCTCTGGTTTCACAGCTAATTGATTAATATCTGCATTCGCTTGCATGGTATTAATCTAAAGGCCAATGTTTGTTATAAATAGGTTTGTTAGTATTCCTAAAGATACTCAGGTAGTGAAATTAGATATTCAGCCTCAAGGCATACAGATGTCACCAATGTTTATCTCAACACGGCCCAAACAGGGATAGACAAACACTGATGAGTCGTACAGATATGTACATAATTATTATGGGACACACAAATATACACTGGTTCTGTCAGTTAAGACATCTCAGTGTCAGCGGTGATTGAACAATGTGACCTTTGGATGGTGTATTGAGGTTATTGTTAATCTGCAGCCAACAACAGGAGCATCGTCACAGGTCTGGGCTAAGTAGGCCTAGCCAATAAGTTATGGGCCCCTAACGAAAGGTTGGTGTAAATAGCCTATTTCATTGTTCAAAAACACTTAAGGGGATGAACAAAAAGATCTTGCTCTGAAGATTGTGCGTGATTTTCTTTGGCTGAAAACATTTTGCCCCCTAAGATACTCATTTCAGACAAAGCAATGAATAATATGGACCGTCCATGAAGACCAACTCGTGTTCTTCAAAATGAAAAGACACAGAAAGTGTGCATCTCTAGTTTTCTGTGGAGAATAGCCAGAAAGCAAAACGTGAGACGAGACATTGTGATTCTGCAGTAGGTCTCCTTGTCCAACATTGTGTTGATCAGTATGGGATAGGTCTGAGACTTGGCTGGTTCATGGGGGGGGGGGGCAGAAGGGGGTAGGGAGAGTATTGATTGTGCCTTCTGTGAAACATAACGACCAGCCTGATTTACTACACATGGCAGTAAACCCATTACCGGAAGTACACACAGCGCCACCACCGGCGCATGCTCTGTCCACCGCTATGAACATCCCAAACTCAGTATACACTAAAGCCAACAACACAACCCAGAAAATCCACCTAAGAACCCTCAACACAACATCAAGAGGAGGAAACATCCCACAGGAATGGCAGAAAGGAGATTATTATCAGGCTATACAAAGGCAAAGGTACCAAAGGAAAGTGCAGCAACGAAAGAGGAATTACCCTAATAAGCAACACCCACAAAGTCTTTGAAAGACTACTAAACAACAGAATCCTTAACCAAATAACAATGACACAAGCACAAGGAGGGGGAAGAAATGAAAAAAATCCACTGTTGACCATATCCTAAAAATCAAAGAAACCATTTTGCATAAATAAAAAGAACAAAAAACCAACCTTCATCACCTTCCTCGATGTCACCAAAGCGTACGACAAGGCATGGCTGAAAGGAATCATGGACACAATGGCAAACAACGGATGTGGACAATGGGAGTGGCACCTCACCGAGAGACTGAACCAGGACCTCACAGCCACAATCAGGACAAAGCATGGACTAATCAAAGAAATATGTATAAACAACAGTATAAGACAAGGGGGTGTCCTAGCAGTTACCCAATACGCCCTTCTCATGGATGAAATATCAAAAAAGATTGACACCCGCAAGAAGAAATACACCAACGAACTTGACGAACAATCTAAATGCCTCCTTTGGGTAGACGACGTCGCCATCATCACAAACAACCTCAAAGACCAACACGTCATCCTAAAAATCACCGAAACAACAGCAAACAGCCTCCGGATAGTAGTCGGACAAGAAAAATCCAAAAAAAATTTTAGTAGGCAAAGATTGCAACTTCAAACTACCCCAAATCAATGACATGGAAATCCACAAAACAACCCAGTACAAATACCTAGGCCTATAAAAAAAAACATGAAACAAACCAACCAGATCCTTGACAACCAAATAAAGAGGATCCTCACACTCCCCCAAGCAACCCCAAGAGAATGCATCTATGATGAACTACAAATACTAGACATAGAACACAGAGTATTCGAAAAGCAAATCAACTACCTCACAAAAATAATGGAAGCCAACGGAGAAGAACTAATGATCGCAAAAACAGAAGCCAAACAGAATGACTGGATCAACACCATAACTGCCAAAGCAAATCACTTAAACATACCCATCAACGACCTCATAGAAATGCAACCTATCCCAAGAACAACAACAATAAAGAATGTGATCTACAGAGAACAATCCTCTACCCTGGCCCTAAATGGAGAGGCAAAAAGTAAGTTCAGGTTCCTAAAAACCCACAAAAAGGGGGAGCACCTAAAAAAGACCAGCCTAGGCCCAAAAAAGAGAGTAGATTTTCTGGTAACATGGTCCAAAAAGTTGAGGTATGGAGGTCAGATTGTTTTATTTTTTTTTATTGCAAGGCTTCATATACAGTCGGCCCTCGCTTTCTCGACCCTTTAATTCCTCAGATCCCTCATTACCTCAGCCAGAAGATTTGCAACTTACACTATGTTTTCTATTATATTTGGACTCAAATCCTCAAATATTTTGCTTCCTCAGCAATTTTCCTTGCATTTTCCAAATTCGAGGAAGCAAAGGCTGACTGTAGTCATACTTTGCTTCATTTTCACTGGTTATAATGAGAAATGATGGTTTCAGGACTGCATAGAATTTGATGAGACACTGGAGAAATACGAGTATGAATATAAACTTTAACATATCTGATAATTTTTGTAAAATTCTTCAAAAAATATCGGAAAATTTTGAAAAAAAACCTTCAAAAAAATTTGGAAAAATCTGAAAAAATTCAAATCTGAGCTCGGCGCCTTTGAGCTGAGGTCAGTCGACAAACTCACAAAAGAGCAAGCAAGAAGGATATTCATGGCCAGAACCAGAATGATTAAAACCAAGAACAACTACAGGAACAAACATCGCACCACAGATTGTATACGGGTGTGGCCTTACTGAAGAAACCCAATCCCATGTACTCGAAGAATGCACATCAATCCATAACGACCCAGACACCAATACCAAAATCCCCACCAACACGCTCTTCAGTGAAGACATAGACATCCTTAGAGAAACATCTAGCAAACTACAAAACATAGAAGAAACACTAAACAAATGGGAAACAGCATAGCCCACCAAGTGTGAGGCAGCCTGGTGAACCAGGACATATACACAAAGTAAAGTAAAGGTGGCGCTCAATGCTGAGTCATTGTTCTCCGGGCCTAGTCGGGGTGAGGTGATGGCCCGGGGGGGCACTCTATATCTTTTCTATAGTAACCATGTGCATACCTTAAAGTGGGGCAATATTCAGCAAAAATATGCCCCTTTTAGCATGAAAAGGTACCCCTTTTCTTGGCCTTTGTATCTATAAAGACAAATCCTCAATTTGAACACCCTATTAGTGGGATGGCTTTGAAAAATGTACCCCTTTCCTGGCCATATTTTGAAAATTTTCTGGAAAAAGTACCCCTTTCCCTACTATTTTCTGATAATTCCCTGGAAAGAGGTACCCCTTCCCCAGTAAAAGTTTTGATAATTTTCTTTAAAAAGTTTGAAATTTGAGAATGATCCCATGATCTAGTTCTAGTTGGAATATTTTAAAAATTATTTCACCGTTGGATAGCCCTTCAAAAATTTACCCCTGTCAGCCCAAATTGGGCCCAAAAGGACCCCTTTTAACGGGTTCGGGCGGGTCCGCTCCCAGGACCCAAAAAGTACCCCTTTCCCGCTAGTTTGTGTACGCACATGGTTTCCAAATATCCCCAAGTGGCCCCCCCGGGGGTGATGGTTAGAGTGTCTACTTGGGGACAGATATGGCGAACTGTGACTGTGATCAACCAATCACAGAACACGGTTTTGGATCCCAAGGTCGGATCCTTCAGTGGTCTCCCAGCAGAGGCAGGGGTCAGTGCCCTCTACACTATAAGAAATGTTTGTGTATATGTAGGGGGAGGTACATTTCACCTGATCTCAACCGCCAGTATCAACTACCCAGGTAGGTCGTTCAGGCCGTTGCTTTGTTCAGTTAACTTGCCTAATATCACCAGGCTACATTTTCCGATAAAAGATAATAATTTACTTTCATTTTAAACAAAAACAGGGGTTGCAATACGGTGGTACCAGCAGCGTCTTTGGTATCTTGGCCCTGCTAGGAGCGCCCTCTTTTGGGACGCAGGTTCACTACCGCCTGGTTGCAATCAACTGGGAACCATCTCTCATTGAATGAAATGGAAATTGGTCTCAATGAATCTAATAGAGTTTGCAGGGGGTCTAGAATTAAATGAAAATATGATCCAAGGTGAGGGATGAAATTCCAGTCCCATTCACGACTAGAGGCAGCTGTTTCAACTGTAGCAGAGAAAAGATGGGAAAAACACAGATTGGCACTGAATCCCGTGAAATTCATCTTCATTTGATTCAGGGAAAACCGGCATGAATCGAGTTGGATCCACTAGGGGATGTTATCACATGGAATCGACAGAGCAATGAGTTTAAGTACATTTGTATAAGATTATCCCTGAAATAGGCAGGTTTGTTTTGTATGGAACCGACTGGTTATTAATTAACACAGGGGCGGAGCATGGGTTGGGGAATTCAGGGTCGGGGATTTGGGGGCAAGCAAAGACTATTGGCCCCTTGAGAGGCGAGGTGAGAGGTGGAAGGGGGAGGGGTGGGGTCACTCACTCCCACTCCACCCCAGATCCTCGTGCAAAACTCCAGTCAGAGCACAATTAATACACTACACACTCGCCTGAATAGACTTAATTAATGTTCTTTGGTAGGATATGTTGTATCTCTTATCATGGATAAGACTCTAGATTCAATGGATGTACGAGGGTAATTCACTCGAGTCGGAATTATGTTCGTTGAGTCTTATGGTGTAGGAAAAAGTCTTCACCAGGATTCACAATGCATCATTTTTATTTACCTTTGAACTGGAGAACTCCCATACTTAATGGAATGAAAGCATTACTGCTTTTACTTAGATATTATTAAAATTATAAGTGCCCCCCAGGCCGCTACTGCATAATGGTATGAGTATAATCGTATTCTGCGGCATTTATAAGGTTAACAAACAGGTAAAATCCTCTGATCATACCAACCCACTGGTGTCGACAGCATCTCCTCCTGCTCTTCTCTTCCCCAATATGCTAGACCCTGCAGTGTTAAGTATGTATAGTATTTGTTGCATTACAAAGAGAGGGGCGTCATGTTGAGTGACATTGAGTGATGGGGGTGTTGAATATGGTGTCGGTATTTGTATGCACAGAGACCAGTGTAGGTGATGATTAGCGCAAGGGAACGTGTATTTGTTAACCCTTTTAGGGTCTGCATAGTGGTTTAACCCTTTAGCGCCCTGTCCCTTTGTTATCATGCACAAAGGCAGTGGTTGTGCACTGAAAACCCACCGCTATTGGTAAGTCGTCATTATATGACGAGTTTAGGGTCGTCAGAGGGTTGTCAGACCTATATTACTACCCTAACTTGTCATACTGACCACCTTGGCTGTATGGTTAGTCTACCTGTATACCATAGAGGTCCCCACTATGCATACCTGCAATACATATGACGTGCCATGGGTGATATATAGGCTTATATCTATACATTGTACTCGTTGTATGGCCGAGTATGAAAATGGGAATATAGGCATAATTTGATACAAATGCACCAGAGAAAAACGGGAATGTCTGAGTAGAAAGGTAGAGATGAATTTAGATCCCTCCAGTAACAACACCTCTCTTGTGAATAGTGCCTACAATATAGTATGTGTAGATGAGTCTACTCACACAGTACTATGTAATGTTCAACAGACCCCATAATAGTGGGATGGGAATTCCCCAAATAAACACTGATTGATGGATGAGAGGGGTAAAATATAGTTTACAAAACAAAGCAACAATGAAATTGTAAAACACAATACTAGAATATATGTAATTTACACAATGGACGATATGGCTTTAATGGGCGGCCACAGTGACGGTTTTAGGTGGTCAATGACGACCTAAAGTCGTCATCTATGACTACCCTAAGACGACCTAAGGCTGTAGATTTAGGTATCGTCAACCTGAGGACCTTAAGTCGTCAGTATTGACGAGATTTGGTTCTCGTAGGTTTTCAGTGTGGGTATGGTTGTCAGTAGTTACAAAATGTGTACAGAAGTGAAAAGATGATACCATTCCAATCGTTGATGCTGTGGGGAGAAGTTTCCTTGGTCTATAGTACATTTTTGTGTTGAGCTATCACAGAGCTGTCACAAAAGTATGATATAACTATTTTGTACTAAATAAAAAATAGTTTCCCCTTTTCTTTGCAGATTGTATTTACCTGGACAGTCAGCGGGCAGACCAGCCCTACTTCATAGCGTGTGTCCACGAGTTTAGGAAGGTGAGTCACTTCAATATGACTTAAAAGATAACAAATACTAACCCAATAAATTGCACATTGTAAATGCCCTTAGGCAGCATGTATTGATGTCGATGCATCATTGGGAATACCATAAAATTTAATGCATATACATTGAAGACGGTTCCATGCACTCGTCAACTAGCTGATTGTCGACTACGAAAATCCAAAGTTTAATATTTAGTATTGTATTGAGAAAGAACATTTACATCAGGTACAATGTAAAAGTGATCAGAGCATTATACTTGAGTACACGATGCCGAAAAACAGATCCATACTGGCTTTACAGTATAGAATTGACATACTCTGGTGGTCCCTATAGCTGTAGTACACACTTTTTGTTATTTATTAGAGGTGCGCATTAAATAGCAGGGTATGATCAGCTGGACTAGGATTTTGTTTTGGGAATCTGATTTTCACATTTCTATTGAATTGAATGGAGCTTTAACCCTTTCAGGCATAATGTTCCTAAAAGTCGACATGAAGGCCTATTTTATTTTCTTCAAGAATAAGTCAAACTTTACCATTTTTTCTAGCTCTGACATATGGGAGGTGGTCTCTTGGGGCAACTAAATTTTAAAGTCAATCTTTAATTTCTTTTATCTGGTGAGTGTCCACACATGAGGGAAAATACAAGAAATACTATCCCAATTTAAGCAATGTTTAATCCAAAATTTTAAAAAGAAATGTAAAATAATGTTATTTTTTCAGCAAAAACCTACTTTTGAGACTTTTCCATATAAAAAAAATCTGGCAGAAAGATTTTCGGTGTATTTGGTCCATTTTCAACAAATATACTGGTTGCCATGGCAACAAAAGTACTAAAAATAGTGATTTTTGTATGAATTTGGTTGCCATGGTAACCAAATTGAAAGGGTACCATGTGACCATGTGGATCTTTCTATTTTCAGAATTCGAAAATATAAAAGAATAGCTACAATATGCACTTTATTTCATCTCAATTGATAGAGGGGTTTCTGAAATATGCATGTTTGAAGTTTGATTGATCAAATCATCATTTTTGAGAAAATGAATGCTATGTTATCAAAGCTATATCTCGCTTATGATAGATACGGACAATCAGGATTCCGGGATTTTATACCCATGTGTTTAGCTTATACGCCTGGACGAACAATTGGTTTGAGTGTTTGCCACCAGGTGCTAATACTGCATCCACCATGGTGAGTGGCAGGTAGCTAGGGCAGTTTTCACAGCTTTCCTTTAGGGGAACCGTAGTAGCCTATGGATGTCAGGCAAGGGTAAGGGGGGGGGGGTGCCTTATCCTTTGATTTACTGAATTAGGTGTCAACCACACTTATATCTATGATATTAGCACTATCACTCACTGTATGTTTGAACTATCTGAAGTGTCCAAGACAATAAGACATTATTCTACATGCAATGCTGGCTCTATACAGAGGAACCTGCCCGAGTCACCATGCCGGAAGTACTATAAGCACCTAGTGGCAAACTCATGCACCATCTGTTCATCCAGGCGTATACCACCACCATTTCACTTCTAGTAGGAATATCAACATGATTCAAACAGTTTTTGAAAGGTAATAACACCCCCTAAGGCCAAAAATTCAGTGCAAAACACCATAGACCTGAATGTTTTAAATAAGATTAAATCCAATTTGTTGATAAAGTAGACTCACCCCGACCCCTACCTCCAGACTGGCTGATATCCCCACGTCCAGCAGGCTGCTCTCCCCACGTCTAGCAATAGATCTGATAACCAGAACCAGAGTTATTACTCATTAACCATTAACTGTGAGCTTCGCGCATTTATTTGATAAAACAAATATAACTTTGGGCTTTAGCAAGTCTCATCCTTTTGGGGCGGGGCTGTGACATGGCAAATTAACACCCCCCCCCTCCACCACCACTACCATCCCAGGCACGATCTCTGCGGTCTGAACCCTTTTTGCCGACAATTACCCCTGGTGGCAATAAGGGGACAAGGCACAGCTTTATCCAGATGGAATCGGCATTGTTAGATGAAGGCCTGTTATTAGTCAAAGCCAAGGGGAAAAGAAATAAAAGGAAGCTGGTTTAGAACTGAACTATGTGAAAGTCTTAAGCCAGGATCTAATCACGAATGTGTTATAGGTGCTGTATTTGCTGTAATGATATAATAGTTGCAAAACTCCTGACATTTGGATCAAGGCGTAAAAACCACAATATCATTTTATCAATTTGTGTTTGATGCCCATCGGTTGAGTTATGATTAACACTTCATTCTACCTGTGACACAAGTGTAAAACATAAACACATTCTCCAAATTTTGTTCTAAATGTAATATTTTCCCCAGGCTCTTTGGAATTGATCAAATTTCCCATCGAACAACAGCAGTGGCAAGTTAGAAGATATAGGTTTTATTAGTAGAAATAATGTACAAGAGCTTCTAAGCATTAGGTTTTCTATGATGGTTGGACAACACAGAAAGTACCCAACAGCTCATGAACTGAGAGTTTGCCGCGTCAAGGTGACTGTAGTGACATCTAGTGGCAAAGAGCTCAAGCAAAAGCACTTCCTTGGAAACCCCTCCGACATCTGGCGTGAACAACGGGAACTATATTAAAGGGATTTCCAATTTCTTTGAGGGTCTGCCAAGACTGGCAAGAGCAATGGTATACCAATGATATTGAGTAACTGTGTCAATTATGTATACAACAGGTTCTAATACTACAACAAACATCCCCAACCTTACCCATTTAGCTCTCAATATGTAAGCAAAAAAGGACATGAAATTGCATTAAATTTATATTTAAGGTAGAAGGAGAAAGAAAACATAAAAATACAAAAATCCCATCGCTAGAAGGCCTGCACTAAATGAGATGGAATGAAGTATGTAGATCATAAAGAAAAAAAATCAGTGCCATCACCATTCTGACTGCTAATATATACTGCACTTCTCTCTCTTAATTCTTGTTGCGTAAGATTAAGTTCACCACAGAGGCGTAGGAAGCAAATCTTTATTGGGGGGAGGGGAGGCAGGAGGGCCCCACCCCAGCCACTGCAAATAATCGGAATGAACGTGCTAACGTCGATGCATGGCCAAACAGGATTTATATAAAATATAAATCCTCTCCCATTATCCTACGCCCCTGTTAACTCTTGTACACTCGATTTATACCATTTTCTTATCGCAAGCATATTTGATACAGTTAGTTAATCTTTGACTGGGAGATAGCAGAAGGGCCTATACATAAAATCAAGTGTTGGCCAGACCATTTCGTAGATCGTGCAAACACTCAGACAAATCAATAGGAAGTTTTATCACGTTTTCCTTCGTCTCACACCACCATAAAAGGTCCCCATAGCTACTTTAACTGCGTACTTCCTATCTCGTGGTGCTACTTATCAGTGTAGACTTACTTCAAGTACTTGCAGGCATCCAGGCGAGTCTTTTTCCTTTCCTTCGGCCATTCTCTACCCCCCTCCCACCCTTACTATCTAACATGGGCTTGTTCTTGTAAATGGCATTGTAGTAGAGCAAAGGTTGACGTCAATATGTGAGATTACTCAGGGGTTACCCCCCATAGTAAGGTAAATGTATATCACTTAAATGTAAAAATTGACTGAGGTTTATGAATAGTAGGTTCAATATTGGTCTACAGTGTAAACATCACAAGAGAGGAACAGGACCGTCTTCATCATGTTGTGACCGTTCTAATAGTTCATGATGTCCCAAGGCTTCGATTTTATATGCTTTCATAATGCACCAGTAGAGCATATATTCCTGTAGGAAAAAATACGTCGGTGTGTCACTCAGAAGATTTCAGAGTATGGGGCTGGTATGGTGCATGAATTTAGCAGTAGTTAGTAAATCTCCAGGGCTCATCCTGATAGCAGAAAGAAGAAAGTGTACATTAAAACACTATGCAGTGCGTCAAGGCCTAAATATTTTCATTACCATCAATAAAATAGGTGATGTCTCCTAATGAAAGACAATTTACAAGAGCAATATACATAATTGATTCTTGTTATTTAGTTTGTCATACCTGTTGAGAACTCTAGTTCTTCAGGGATTTCCCTGATTTCAGGGGTTTTGAAGTTTCAAGGCCCTATACATTAATACTAAAAACCCAGGTTTTTGGGCGAATAATAGACCATTTCAGTGATTTTCGGGCTCCCTGACTTTCATCCCTCGTTCTTTGATGATGGTCTTAGCAACGAGAGTTATGTTTTCACCCCTGCGTGTTTTCCTTTTCGTGCCAGCCTTTATCATTGATAAATGTGGTTTCTTTGGAACAGTTCATTAAATTTATATTTCCCCTGTTATATTTTTTTTTATGTGTTTGTGTTTCCATGCTTACATTATTCCAAATTATGGAATTCAGAGTAAAATTAATCAAATAAATGTGTGTGTGTGTTTTTCAGAGTAAGAAGGAGAATCTGCTGGTGGATGTGAAATGGTACTACCGACCATCGGAGGTACCAGATAGTGTATACCAACCCCTCGTCAACGACAGGGTCAACGAGAGTGGTGAGTAGTAGGACCACTTTCTGCTTTACCGTAATCTGTGTATTAGATTTTTGAAGGTTAATATTTTGAAGGTTGAAACTGTTGTGTTCTATACTAATGGAGCGCCTATAAGGCACACCCGGAGTTTGGGATAATCCCATTAATTGCAGGAGGTCCTAGATTCGCGTATTAGGCGCGGGGCGTTAACCTTAATATTGAAAGGTACCATAGTGCTGTAATCCACTGCAGTGAAATCATGCTCAAGAATGGACTACTACAACCATTATCCAGCTAGCACACGCCATTATCCAGATAGCACACGCCATTATCCAGCTAGCACACGCCATGCAATTTACATCACTTGTACGTGATCTCTACATAAAACTCAGCAGTTCTACGTAAAATTGATGTAAATTGCATTGCGCGTGCTAGGTAGGTAGTGGGTAGGCGGGTGCAAGACTGCATTCCCTACAAGGAAATTATCCATGCATTATGATAACACATCAGGTTGTTACTTGGCCAAAGGGCTAGCTACTGTAAAACCGCTTATTCAAGGCCGGTTTTTATTCAAAGACCCGGCGCTAAAAATACGGTAGGTGTAATTCACTGGGGTAATTCATTGTCATACTAGTAATTGGCATGATCAAGTTGTCATATGAGAAATATCATAAGACTAGTGGTATATAGTGTAAATACATCAGGCTCATATAAAATAGTGTTATTTCCAGTTGTCACTGGTTTATTCAGCTTTAGGCAACATGTAAGAAATATCAATCATACAGTAGTTGGTATGTAGGTAATTAGTACATACAGTAAACATACAGTAATTTATAAGGTACAATGTTCAGCTCCACTCCACCTGTGAGGTATTAATAATACAGTGTCCAGCATACTTCTAGGTGGGTTCCCACACCTAGCTCCTGACCTGCTGCTTAGAGGAATAATGTAATAATGGATAACTTTACCCTCTGGTGGAAGTCTTGAAGAAGATAGCCTCTGGCCACTAATGGTAGGAAACCAATGCCTGTCTAGCATAGTTTCACCATAGTGCAGTGGTATAGCAGGTAGCAGGAGATGACTGGAGATGTTACCTCTAGAGCGGTTCTTGGTGATGTCTCTTCCTGGAGGTGCAGACAGGCTATTTGTAGCAAATCTTGGAAAAGCACCTCCAGACTGACTGGAGCCAGCAGCATCTGCCTAACTCTACAATTGTTTGAGGGGACCCTTTCAAGTGTCACAGGGGGACAAAGGACCCCCATGGACGCCGCTATGGCCCCCATTGTCTTGGTCGGTTCTGCATCTTTAGACCCTCATATCTCGGCCGTTTATGCTTGTATAACCGCCATTTTGGGCATGCGCAGAGCTGAATGTGCCAAGATTATAATGCCCGCTGGATAGGCGCGTAACTCCCGCCGGTTTGTCTGTAGCTCACTCGGAGGTCGATTCAGTCTCCATGGCATAACTTCCTTAATACTGGGAGTTCCGCCTTGATCTTGGGCTCATTCTGACCGTCTAATTATGGGCTTTCCATAGAATTTTTGATATTTGACCTAGGTCGCTCAGGAGCGACGCTAGAGCGACCGGAAGGTTATGGCGTCGTGCTTATGTAACCCATTGTTCAGTCCTTAGAGTGCTCAGACACTCATGACGGCGTCAGCGGTGCTCAGGCACCCGTGACGGCCGGTTGCATTCACTTACAAGTTATTAATTTGTGCATTGAACCATGAGGTCGCACACTGAGACCCTTATTCTTATTATATTGTGCAGTGAACCATTAGGTCGGACCTTTTGATGTCATAAACTTAGTCTAACTGACTGTGGCTGGTGTGCAGTGGGGCATGAACGCTCTTATGTAAAGTTTGAGCGCTCTTATAGCTCTTAGAACCAACCTATGTATTAATTTCATAGATATTTCTTTGATTAATACAAAATATGTTACAATTTATGGAATAATAAAATGGTATATCATAGAATACTCCCTCTCCCCCGAAAGAATGCGAAACTCCGTCATTTCGCCGAGGGAATGTACAATTTATACAATTTTTACCTTATTTTTGGAGTTATATACTGTTTTGTAAGAGGATTTGAAGTAATGGGGAGTGCTTCAAATGCAATTTTTGTGGTAGAGCTTTGTCAGTATAAACAATTTTCTCCTGGGTATAAGTACATTTCCGAGTTTCTATATCTTACTATACCAGAGCTTATTTGCTTATGTAACATCAATTTTGGGTACAATTTTCCATTTTTATGTACAACATACAATTTGGCAAATAGTGTGCAATTTTGGCATTTAATATTCAATTTAGCGTGCAAATTGAACATAAATGACAATTTCAGTGTGCAAATTTACAATTTCGCGTGTAATTGCGTTCAATTGACAATTTCAGTATGCAAATATATAATTTTTGCGTACATTTGGCAATTTAAGTGTGCAAATATATAATTTTCGCGTATATTTGGCAATTTTAGTGTGCAAATATATAATTTCGCGTACATTTGGCAATTTGAGTGTGCAAATATATAATTTTCGCGTATATTTGGCAATTTTAGTGTGCAAATATATAATTTCGCGTGCATTTGGCAATTTTAGTCTGCCAGTGTATAATTTTGCGTTCAATTGATAGTTTCTGTATGTACAAATATAATTTTGCGTACAGCTTGGATACACATAGAAATGTTGATTTTCTAAAAATCTGACTTCAGTGTATGAATTGGGTACAGACATACAGTATAATGTGCAACATATAATTCAAATGTAAATTGGATACAACTTACAATCTAGTGTGCAAACATACAATTTTAGTGTGCAAATTGGGTACGAGCGTACAATCTGGTGTGCAAACATACAATTTTTGTGTGCAAATTGGGTACAAGCGTACAATCTGGTGTGCAAATATACAATTTTAGTGTGCAAATTGGGTACGAACGTACAATCTAGATTACACTATTCAATTTATGGGATTTGAGACAAATTTTTCCGAGGGCCGGAAAAACAAAGTACTTCATGTACAATAGGCTTGTTTGTCTCTGAGTTACTCATTGATTTTGCTATATGGGTGTATTAATTGGCAATTTCGGCAGTGGGCCGCTGCTTAATTGACTATTCCCCTAGCCTTTTGAGTATGTGTCCCTGAAAGAGATTTATTTGGTGAGTATCTTAAGTAAACATGTTTTATGTCAACAATTTTCTCAACAATTTTTTTTTTTTTTTTTTTTTTTCATTCATTTTTCCAACAATTTTCTTGGATACCTAAAGTGTGTTACTTTAAGTAAACCTTGGCATAGTATACAAGTGCTAGTGGGTACAAAAACTGTCTTAGTTATCTACCTGCATTCATGTATATTAATGTTAGATTTGTACAATTTTACAATTTGTAATTTGCAATTTCGCAATTTTGCGCGTATATGCGCGCATTAATCATTGATTTTGTGAGAATACCATAGATTTTCATATTATACATCAACAAGTGGCTGTGTATATAATTTTTTTTTCTAATACTTTGATAATTTCATTGACAGTGGAGGTGTGTCAGGAGTGAGATGTGAGTCTCCTCCCTGGTGTGCTCATGCAGTGGTGGCACTTGAGGTGTTAGGTGCCAGATTTTGGCATGTGTCTGTGGCAGTGCCTAGCTTGGTGTCAGTGGACAGTTCAGGGTGGGGGGGGGGGGTGTGTGTGTCCATTTAAGGAGTGTGTGGCTGGTATTGGAGCATCAGTTCCTCTCTGGAAGTCACTGCTGTAGTACCATGGCCCACCTACAAGCTCTCTTTGCTCTGCCTGTCCCCCAGGTGATGGAGGTGGGGAGTCCAGCTAGGGCCCTGGTTGAGTCTAACCAGACCATCCATTATGGGTACATAGTGAGTAACTTCAAAGAGATCATAGAGCATGGTGATGTGATGGTCTGTAATTACTCCTGCCATTATTTCCTGGGCTCAGCCTTGCGTCGGGGGGCCACTGTGGCCCTTCTGACTAGGGCCTTGGGCAGTATGGGTTTCTGGCCCATGGATTATAACCTAGGGCCGCGGGAGCGAGTGCTATGGGATTATTTGTTGGCGGCATCCCTCCTCGATCTTGCGGCATCCGGGAATCCATCCACGGCTGCCGAGTATGGGCTGGGGATGCTGGAGGCCCGGCTCGCTGAGTGGGAGCAGGATCACGGCCATATGTATGGCTCGGACTCGGCCCCGGACTCTCCCATTGATGTTGAACCCGAGGATCTGTGGTAGGATCCCGACTGACTGAAACCTAGGGTGTAAAAACCCGCCATCCCAAAGGCCCTTTTCAGGGCCGGCAAATTGTCCGAAAAGTTCTGAATACTGTCTCTGATGTGTTGTCTCCTGGTGGTGGACTGGGGGCAACCTAGGCTGTGGGCAGTCTAGGCTGTTTCCACAGTCACCGGGGAGGGCTGGTGGTTTAGAAAATTAGCAATAGTCTGCATGTTTGACCTTGCGGTCTCCTCCTGTTGTTCGTCAATAATTATATCTGTTGTATTTTCCAGTGCTGTCATGGTCACCGGGCTGGTGCCACAATCATTCTGGAGAAGCATGGAGTAGTACAGTCCTTTGTTTTTAAGGGCTGGTATAGTGCTGAACCTAGTGCGCCAAGGTAGGTGTATCACCTGAGGGAGGTGATAAGCAAATTCTCCTCTCTGTGTTGTTATAACTGCTGGTCCATTCCAGGTAAATATAGCCTTAGGTAGTGGGAAGGTTTTAACCACTATATCCTTATAGGTAGGGGCAGCTGCTGATTTAATCTCATCAAATTCATGTGGTATTGGCCTCAAGGGTAGCGCGAAGTTTGAGTCTCCACAATATATTTTAAAATATATTGTGGGGTTTGTGCGCTTGGCCACATTTTTCTTGCCACAGTGTGTCTGTGCAAATTTCTTAAGGTACTTCATTATTCTGTAGGCTGAGTAGATGGTCAGGGTGAATAATATAGCAATTATCAGGGTGTGGGTTTCCTGAATTGTGAGGAAGGGGGTGTGGGTTTCCTCTGTAGGGGTTAGTTTGGTAGGATTCTTATCTGGGAGCAATTTGTGTAGGGGCAGCTCGGTGACTAGTCTGAATGCTTTGGCTGTAGGCAGGTAGGCTACAGTCCCTCCTAGTCTGTATAATTTGAGTAGTATGTATACTATAAAAATGTGAGCTGATATCCCTAGGATGAGTGCTAAGCTTTGGAAGATTGGATGCTCTGTAACTCGACGTAGGTATGATTCCTCGTAGCGCGTTTCCATTTCCTTATTAAGGTTGGAGGCATCTTTTAATACTGTTTTAGCAAAGGGCTCTAAATTTAGTTGAGTAATATCATCCATGATTGGATTTTCCTGTAGTTTTTCTAAGGTTCTAGAAAGGTTTACTACTGGGAAATTTGGAAGATTCTCTCTTTCATCTGGTTTGGTTTCAGAAATTTTGTTAAGTGCTGCCATGAATGGTAAATTAATTGTCTTGAGAATGTAATGAAATGATAAGGTTGAGTTACAGGGCAACCTTGTGTTTGGAAGAGAAAATTCTCCTACACTGATCGTGCACCCACAGGGTACACCTATGATTGAGTAGGACTGGGCCTTCCGAGTTTCAGACGTTTTACCATGGCAGTTGATAAAGTAATGGGGTTCATTAGTAGTGACCAGATACTCATCTTCAGAAATGGAAATAGCATGGGTGGTAGGTGCTTGCAGTGGTGAAACTGTAAACTTGCAATGTTCCTTAATCTGTTGAGCCTGGTTAGTAAAAATGGCTACAGGGCATGTAGGCCTGTGTTTATAGATTCTACCATTTACATCTCTGCATACCTTTACTGTAGTACCTTCACATGCCTGCATATCTGCTGAGTCCAATTCGATAAATAATGATTCATCGTAAGATACTGCTAGAAACTCAGTTGTGGTTTGTAGTTTGGTGACTCCTCTGGTGGGGGTCTCCTGTGTGTCTATAGGCATGGGTGATGTGATCATTTGGTACAGTTTGAAGGTCGAGGTGGTAGATTGAATTATAATGTCCAGATGAATATATATATGGTGAGCTGAGTAAGTGTATGAGGTCAGCTTCTGTGAATAATAGAAATCTAAGTCATTAATTGCGACTTGTGCTCCAGGGTGTGTAATCCTAAGTTTGTTATTAATGTCAACTAGGTATCTAGCGAGGTCTGAGGGTGGTACTATATCAGGGGTTAGGATTCCTGATGATAGCATCCTCAGGGCTGCATTTGTCCTTTGCAGTGATTGAACTGTATTCATTCTTGCTGCTATGATAATTAATGCATCATTTAATACTTGCATTTTCTCCCTTTGAGTTTTCTCGTGCCTTGAATATGAGTCAAGTGACCTGGACATGTTAGAGGCCCACAGGTTGACGGTGTCACCTATGGTGTTGATTGTGCTGTCCAGTACCTTCTTATCTTGGATGTATGCTTTGACAAACTTATCTTGTCTGTCTGTGATCTTTTCAATGAGATTAGCTGCTTCCTGATCCTGTTTAGCAAATTTTCTTAGTATTTCATCTATGTTCTTGAGCTGTCCCATTACTTGGTTTACATCTTCTACTGTGGCTAGACCTAGCACACCGCGAAACAGGGGTGCTAGAAAACCCAGTATGGCCTCTCTTTTGGCCTTGTCCAATGTGTTTATGGGGTTGGATAAGAACAATTTGATGGAGGCTAGTGTTTCATTTATCTCCTTGTCTGCAATTTCCAGCAAGGTGTCTAGCTCCTTAGCTTGTTGGATGATTTGGCCAGAGGTATGATCTTGTAGAGTAGGAGTGGTCAAATGGAGTATTCTATCCCTTATGGATCCTTGGGTAACGGGTGCCCGAGGTATCTTGTAGGGAATAGCTAACAACAGTGTTGTGGTTGTATGTCCATTGACCAATGGTTGAGGGCTAGGTTTGAATACTACTCCTATGTTTTGTCTCACCACAGGTGTATAGCCTGCAGTAAGTGGTTTTATAGTATATAATAACAGCATAGTTAGCAGTATGGGTGAAACTCTCAGTCTCCCCATGGTGCTTGTGTAAAGCAAGTTTGCTGTTTAAAGTCTTGTCAAATTTGTAGTGATTTGGTGCTGGTAAAGTCTAAGTGTATGGTGTAACACTTTAAATGAAGTGGTTCAAACTGTACCTTTGCAAGATTGAGCTGTCTTGGCAATATGTCCGGTGAGTCTATAGAGGTTGACCAGCAAATGGTAAGGTCAGGTTGAAGGTGAAGTAGGTGTGTTCTTTATCCTAGTGCAGTCTCTCCTAATGGAGAAGTGGGCTGGCTAATTCCCAAGTGGGGTCCTGTAGACTTGTGTTCCAGACTGCAGCTGGATGAAGACTGATGGTGGGCTATGGTCCACAGTGCTTCTTATGTAGCCTACCCTACCCACATCCATTGTGGGCCTGGTATTGTTTCTCTGGAGTCATGTACCTAATCTCCAGTGTCTGCAACTGAGGGGTTCTATTGTGTAATCTGTGTACTGGTAATTAGCTCCTCCTGTCATCCAGGACAGCCATTCATGACCGTCTAGACAGTTGTCTGAGTGTAGCTTATAAGGTCAATTGATCTCTATAGACTGCTGTGTTGGCATAGCGCGCTCTTTCATGTGGGGATTAGGCTTTAGACACTCCATTGTGTTACCCTTACTCTTCTTAGACTTCATGTCTGCTTTACTTGGGGGGTCCCAGTCTTTGACCCTTTCAGAGGCAATAACCTACTGATATTTTTACAAATTTGATTGGCTTTATATACATAGTAATTCATTATCAGTCACACATGTCTTATGTGTGGATGAAGAGAATTTGTAATACATTTTGAAAATCTTATGTCTTTTGGTATCTCAATCTTGTTTCTAATTTCTTGAAACTGCACCACACCTAGATGTCTTCCTTAGTATGTGGTGTGCAGGCCTAGGCTTGATAGGGCCTATGCCTGTGGTTTCTCTTGTAAGGGTAATATCATTTTTGTTCCTTACAATTTTGCTGTAGTATTTGGCCTCATGTGGAATAAGCCTGTGTGCAAATTCGTTATTTCTGACAGCCATAACCTTTTTCAGTCTGTCTATGTGCACTGGTCTGGCCACCAATAGATTGGTGTCCAAGTTTTTGAGTTTGGCACTTGTCAAACTAGGTCTATCTACTACAACATATGGTCCCATAAAAAGGGGTTGAAGTTTCTTACACTCTGTGTTGGTCAGGATTCTTGGTATGTTTAGGTACACCATGTCGGTGACCTTGATTTCCTGTGGTGTAAGTTTCTTATCATATCTATCCTTTCTTTCCTTTTGTAGCTTGGCGACCCTTTCTATAGCTTTCCTCCTAGAGGTATCTTGATTTGTTATCATGTTAGCTACATGGTCTGCTACTGTGGATATGTCTTCCTGTATTCCCAGCCCTAAGTCCATTGGGGTGGCTGGGTTTCTTCCATGGAGTAGGAAGAAAGGGGTGAATCCTGTGGTTTGGGATTCAGTGTTGTTTAATGCAAAGGTTATGGGTTCAATAAATGAATCCCAATTGTTTTGGTGCTTTGAGCAGAATGCTCTGAGTGCTGTGCCTATGCTAGCATTGAATCTCTCTACAAGCCCATTTGATTGTGGCCTGTATGGTGAGGAGAATTTATGTTTGATCTTGAGGTGTTTAGTTAACTTTGTGAACTTTGCACCTGTATAACATGTCCCATTGTCTGTTTGAAGAGTGGCTGGTGTTCCATGATGACAAATTATATTCTTGTAGAACTCTGCTGCTGTTGTCTCAGCTTTTAAGTCAGTAGTAGCCCAAGCTGTTGCATATCTGGTAGCATAATCTATGCAGACTTGTATGTGTTTGTTTCCCCTGGCAGTTGTGGGAAGTGGTCCCACCGCGTCTAGGTTTAGGAACTTCATTGGTGAAGTCATGTACTCTCTCACTGTCATTGGTGTTTTGTGTGAGTGTACTTGCCTTTTTGCTGTGAGGCATGTGTGGCAGGTGGAAACATATTTTGTTGTGTCTGCTAGCATAGACTTCCAATATACCCTAGGTCGGAGTGCTGACAGCATCCTACTTGAACCAAGATGGCCGCCGGTAGGTGAGTCATGGAAATACTGTAGTGTACTTGTTACCCATTGCTGTGGTATAACAATTTGAAGTGGTACAGTATTGGTTTTTCTCCAATTTATGGGGCATATATGGACTAATGTACCATTTACCAAGGTGTATGTCTGGCCTTGGTTGATGATTCTATTTCCTTGTGCTTTTGGTGCAGGCAAGGTCCCATCCTCAAGATACTGTATGAGGGGCAATAGGTCCTTGTCTTCCCTTTGTTCCAAGCCAAGGTTTGTACCTGAGATGGATGTGTCGGGAATCTGATCCAGTAGTTGATTTATATCTAGCACATGTTGTTTTATTCTGTCTCTTTCTTTTTCTTTTTCATCGACTATTGGCCTATCTTGTGCCTTTTGTTGGGGTGTGTCACTCCTGTTTTGGTGCGTAGGCTCCTTTGGAGGGCCTATTTTCGCCTTAATGGGAGTGGTAACCTTTTTCTTTAAAGGCACACTTTGCTTTTTGTCATTCTTCTTTGTCTCAGAGTTCTTTGACTTAGTAGATGCAGTGTCTTTTGTGACATTTTTCCTGGCAGGTGGGGTTTTGGTAGGTTTGTTTCCTGTGACCTTTTTCTCATTTAGAATAGTTTGTGATTGTGTGGGGGGTTTTGGTGTGCCCTCCTGAATCATTTCTCTAGTCTTTGAGCGTGTGGTCATAGGACACAAATGGTTTGGTGTTTCCTCTCCCTGCATTGGTTCAAAGAATCTGACTGATTTAGAAGTTGCTTGAGTAATAGCATATATTGTGTCTTCTGGATCTTCATCGTCTGAGTCAGGTGGGGTGAAGGGTGGCTCCTTAGGAGTTGCCTTCACTATCTGATTGAGTGATGAGAATTCAATAGGCTCGAAGTCATTATCTGGAAAGAGTTGTGAGTATTCTCTCTCACAGTGGCAAAACACATAGTGTGTAGATTGCTTCAAGATACCCCTAATGGGTGTCTCTGGCCTTTCAATGGTGTTGGGTGGATCATCCCTTTTGAATGGTACTTTCTTTGTTACTTTTGCAAACTTGGTTCTACTGGCTGCTCTAACTCTCCTTGGTGGGGGTGGAGGGTTAGTCATGGGTCCAGAGTCTGGGTATTCTCTTCTAGACATAGCATCTGGTGGTGTGTTATCATCACCCTTCACGTGTTGGATGGTGAATGAAAATTGTTGTATGTCTAGAGCCCATCTGGCCCATCTATGTGTGAGTCCTGTATTGGTTAATAGTGGGATTAGGGCTGCATGGTCTGTGTATAGTTGGAAGTGTCTGGTCTCTAGATAGTGTCTGAAGTGTAATACTCCATACACTACTCCCAGTAGTTCTCTCTCTGTGGTATTGTAATTTCTCTCATGTTTTGAGAGGGTTCTACCTGCAAAGGCTACTGGTCTGAGCACTCCTTCATTATCTCTCTGTGAGAGTACAGCTCCTAAACTCACATTGGAAGCATCAGTTGCCAAACTGAACTCTTTCTCATAGTTTGGATATCTGAGAAGAGCATTGGTACAGAGGGCATGCTTTAATGTTTTGAAAGCATTATCTGCCTCTTCTGTCCAGACAAATGCTTTGAGATGTGTCTGTAGATCATATAATGGTCTAGCAATTTGGGCATAACCTTTGATAAACTTTTTGAAGTATTGGCATAGGCCTGTGAAGGATCGGACATTTTTGACTGATTTTGGTGTTGGGAAGGTTTTGATTGATTCCACCTTTGTGGGAGATGGTTGCAGTCCCATGGGTGTGACTCTCATTCCCAAGAAGTCTATTCTGTCTATGAAGTATTCACATTTTGATTTCTTCAGTTTGAGTTTACCAACTCTTAGGCTGTTGAACACATCTTCCAGGTCATGGAAGTGTTGTTCGATTGATGGTGATAATACCAATATGTCATCTAGGTATGGTAGGGCACATTTGTACTTGAGTTTGTTCAGAATTAATGTGACTAGATGGCAGAATCCCGCCGGTGCCGTCGCTAAACCCATCGGCATCCTTTCATAGACATATTTTTTGTCATTTGCTATGAATGCGGTTTTATGCTGATCCTCCTGTCTTATAGGAATTTGAAAAAATCCCTGTTGGGCATCTAGCTTACTGAATACTCTTGGTCTGAGTGACCCTATCATGTCTAGAGTGTCATCGGCCCGGGGTGTAGATAAGGCTTGATTTATCGTGTTCTGGTTCAAATAACGAAAATCTGTGACGAGCCGATGGCCTCCCGATGATTTTTGTACTAAAAAGGATCTGGAGGCCCAGGGGCCCTCGGCACATTCTCTCAGAATGCCCTGTTGTACTAGCCTTTCACACTCTTCCCCTATAGCGGCCTGTTTTTCTGGTGTTTGTCTATATGGTAGGAAATGACATGGTACTGCCTCAGGTTTTACATGTATTGAGTGTGTATACAGGTGTGTGGCACCAATGTCTCCATCTTTTCCTACAAATACATCATCATACTTGGTCAGCAGTGATTTTAATCTATCATGCTGATCTTTGGATGTGAGCACAGATTTTGGTGGAACATTCTCTTCCAATTCTGGCTCGAGGTCATGTGCCTCACTATGTATAGCAGCTATTTCAGAGAGTCTGATAGAGTTGGGTTCAGGGTCAGCATATGTGGACTCACAGTCTGAGTCTGTGTCACTGAATTGAGTTACATCCTCAGGCCGTATGGCTGAGATGGATTGATCAGTGTGTGGGGTAGTGTCTGACACCTGTTGAGGTTTTTCTAAATCAGATTCCTTGACTTCCTGAAATAGAGCTATGATGGCACCCTTTTTGATTTTATGTGGGCGCCTGCTGGTGTTGAGTAACACTAGGGGATGTTTGTTATTTTCCCTGGGGGTTACTGCTGCCCTTTGAACTAGATATGGGGCATTGTTATTTCTTTGGAGGTTATCTACTACTCCAGTCTTCCCTTGCAGTGATTGAGTAGATGTGACCTTACCCAATACTGCAAGTTCAGAGAATGGAGGGATGGTAAAATCCCTCACTGCCCTAATGGGTTTGAGAATTTGTTCAGGATCAACATTAAATTCAATTTGAGATTTTGTAGTGCTTAAGAAATCTGTGCCGAGTACAATGGGCTGTGTGAGGTTGGGTATTACAGCAAATTGGTATTGGAATCTGACACCTTGGATTCTAAAGTTCAGCATAGCTGAATGTCTAACATGACACACCGATCCATCTGCCAAGTGGATGTTGATTTTAGATTTCCTCAGTTGGATATGGAATCTCTTTTGGAGATCCATGAGGAATGATTGTCTGACACAGGTGATAGTAGCACCTGTATCAACCAAACATTGTACATCTGAAACATCATATAGATTTGCATTGATACAGCCATTTTGAAGAAGTACAATAGAAAGCTTGGTACTCTCACCTGTATCCTTTGATGATGAATCTGGTGGGGTGATGTGTATCACTGATGGACGTCTCTGTCTGTTAGATGGTAGATTGGCACTAGCAATTGTCTCTGGTTGGATCTTTGTTAATCCTGATTGATTGTTTGTATTTGGGGTGTCACAGTGCACTGGCCCATCGGCACTGTGACATCCTAGTTTTCCTGGTTCTGTGGGGTGGTTGAGATGCTTGCCACCAGGAGTTTGGAGATTTGATCCATCACATGAGGTGGTATTTGGGGGTTACTTTGTTGGTTCCCCTGGTAACCTCTTGTGTCAGGTTTGTAATCCTCCTGGCGTGGGTTGGAACCCTGGTTATATTGACCAGAGTTGCTGTATTGACCGGAGTTGTTGGATCTCTGGTTGTTGTAGGCGCCATTGTTGTTGTAGGATCCACTGTTGTAGTTCCTATGTGGACTCTGGCCCCTACTGTTGGATCCTTGACTATAGGATCCAGTGTTGTTTGAACCCTGGCTGTTGTTGTAGGATCCACTGTTGTTGTAGGATCCAGAGTTGTAGTTCCTATGTGGACTCTGGCTCCTACTGTTGGATCCTTGATTATTATAGGATCTGCCATTACTTGGGGTTCTGTCTCTCCTATCACTGTATGAAGAGTTACCATTGTTGGAGTTGGAAGAGCTGTTGTCTTTCCTACTGTTGTGACCCCCCCGGTTGTTGTTGTTGCCCCCTCTACCTCTGCCTCTATTGGATTGGTAGTTGGGGTCATAGTTATTTCCTCTGTATCTACCGGTAGGGTCTCTTGATGCAACCTTAGCTTCCTGTTGCCTTACATGGGCACTAGACATTAGGTTAACATCTTCATCTGAACTAGTGCTGATTTCCTGGACCTTTTTCTTAGTAGGCTGTGGGTTGGTTTCTGCATCCCTTACCTTCCTAGATCTTTCTTGGGTCTCAACCTCTAGGGCTAGGTCTAGGGCTTGGTCAAAAGAGTCTATTTTCTTGTTCTCAAGAGCTATAGAGATCCAGGGCCTCATGCCTTGGGTAAATGCCTTGCTTAGGGTTTCATCATTCTGACGTTGGGCATTACACACTTTCCTGAGATGGCATGCATAGTCTAGAACAGGTTCATCTATCTTTTGTGCACGGAGTGCAGTCCTTGAGATTATATTGTCTCGAGTAGCAAAATACTCTTTTAATTTACTCACTACATTGGTCCATGTCAACATATCAGGTGTGGCACTCTCCCTGAAGGATTCAAACCAAGCTAGTGCTTGTCCTTCGAGGTACTTGGGTAAATATGTTACCATGGTGTCACTGTCTGTCACTTTGTACTTATCCTTCAGATATTCTGGGAATTTGTGATCAATGAATAATGCTGTTGACATGAGTGGTGATGGGTGTGAAAAGGTTTTGGGTTTTGTTACCTCATGTATCCTGATCTTTCTGTCGTCCTGCTGTTTATTGTCTATGAGCTTGGTCATGTTGGACACCATGGAGATTATGATGTCATCTTTGGATCCAGAGGCAGATGGTGTGACAACAGGTGTGATGGCAGGTGTGGGAGGTTGTGGGGTCTGGGATGATACCATCTTCATGAGATCTGCTATCTGTTGTTGTTGTCTCTCTAGGGACTTCCGCTGATCTTCCATGGCCTTCTGTTGAGCATCTATTGCTGCATTCCTCTCTGCCAGTTGTTGGTTGAGGATCCTCTCCCTTTCCTCCTGCTGGGACTTGTTGGTCTCTAGGGCAGTAACTGCATCTTGGATGGCCTTCTCATAGGCCCTTATCTTCTCAGCTGTCTGATTAGGTTGGGGGCCTTCATCGGTGTCCATGATGGAGGGTGTGGGGGAGGTGTCTCTGGAGGAGTGGCTGTCAAAGGCTGGAGCTGGGGTGGAGGATCTAGATGAGGGTGTGGATCCACCCCCTGAGACAGATCCTTCTTCCCCTGAGGTAGATAGCGTGAGTTGGGCGTCCTGTAGAGATCCCTGGGAAATGTTGGATCCCTGAGAACTGGTTGTTCCCTGAGTAGACAGGGTGGGTGGTGTGGGGTCTACTGAGTGTGGGTCTGTTGTATTGGAGGCTGGTTTGCCTCCTGTGGGCCTCCTAGATCTTGGTGGGAGGGAGACCTCTTCAACAGGCCCCTGACTACGTAAGGTCTTTGTGTGTTGTTCTGCCAGCTTGACTGATAAGGCTTTGATGTGTGTGTGGTGGACCTCACTGACGTGTGGGAGACCTCACTGACGTGTGGGAGACCTCACTGACGTGTGGGAGACCTCACTGACGTGTGGGAGACCTCACTGACGTGTGGGAGACCTCACTGACGTGTGGGAGACCTCTCTGACGTGTGGGAGACCTCACTGACGTGTGGGAGACCTCACTGACGTTTGGGAGACCTCACTGACGTTTGGGAGACCTCACTGACGTTTTGGGAGACCTCACTGATATATGAGAGATCTTACTGTTGTGTGAGAGGTCTCATTGATGTGTGGGAGATCTCACTGATGTGTGGGAGATCTCATTGATGTGTGGGAGATCTCACTGATGTGTGGGAGATCTCATTGATGTGTGGGGGATCTCACTGGTATGTGGGAGATCTCACTGGTATGTGGGAGATCTCACTGGTATGTGGGAGATCTCACTGGTGACCTTGGTGGGTATGGTGTCAAGGTCAAGGTCACTGGGTGGGTGGAGTGGGTCTAACTGTGTGTATGCGGTACCAGCTTTAATTTACTGTGTGCATGATTGTTCCCAGTTGCGGTACCAGCTTTAACTTACTGTGTGCATGATTGTTTTTAGTTGTGTTACCAGCTTTAAATTTTATGAGCCTGTGAGATATGGGATCTTAGTAGGATGTTCTCCACCACTTTGTCATACTAGTAATTGGCATGATCAAGTTGTCATATGAGAAATATCATAAGACTAGTGGTATATAGTGTAAATACATCAGGCTCATATAAAATAGTGTTATTTCCAGTTGTCACTGGTTTATTCAGCTTTAGGCAACATGTAAGAAATATCAATCATACAGTAGTTGGTATGTAGGTAATTAGTACATACAGTAAACATACAGTAATTTATAAGGTACAATGTTCAGCTCCACTCCACCTGTGAGGTATTAATAATACAGTGTCCAGCATACTTCTAGGTGGGTTCCCACACCTAGCTCCTGACCTGCTGCTTAGAGGAATAATGTAATAATGGATAACTTTACCCTCTGGTGGAAGTCTTGAAGAAGATAGCCTCTGGCCACTAATGGTAGGAAACCAATGCCTGTCTAGCATAGTTTCACCATAGTGCAGTGGTATAGCAGGTAGCAGGAGATGACTGGAGATGTTACCTCTAGAGCGGTTCTTGGTGATGTCTCTTCCTGGAGGTGCAGACAGGCTATTTGTAGCAAATCTTGGAAAAGCACCTCCAGACTGACTGGAGCCAGCAGCATCTGCCTAACTCTACAATTGTTTGAGGGGACCCTTTCAAGTGTCACAGGGGGACAAAGGACCCCCATGGACGCCGCTATGGCCCCCATTGTCTTGGTCGGTTCTGCATCTTTAGACCCTCATATCTCGGCCGTTTATGCTTGTATAACCGCCATTTTGGGCATGCGCAGAGCTGAATGTGCCAAGATTATAATGCCCGCTGGATAGGCGCGTAACTCCCGCCGGTTTGTCTGTAGCTCACTCGGAGGTCGATTCAGTCTCCATGGCGTAACTTCCTTAATACTGGGAGTTCAGCCTTGATCTTGGGCTCATTCTGACCGTCTAATTATGGGCTTTCCATAGAATTTTTGATATTTGACCTAGGTCGCTCAGGAGCGACGCTAGAGCGACCGGAAGGTTATGGCGTCGTGCTTATGTAACCCATTGTTCAGTCCTTAGAGTGCTCAGACACTCATGACGGCGTCAGCGGTGCTCAGGCACCCGTGACGGCCGGTTGCATTCACTTACAAGTTATTAATTTGTGCATTGAACCATGAGGTCGCACACTGAGACCCTTATTCTTATTATATTGTGCAGTGAACCATTAGGTCGGACCTTTTGATGTCATAAACTTAGTCTAACTGACTGTGGCTGGTGTGCAGTGGGGCATGAACGCTCTTATGTAAAGTTTGAGCGCTCTTATAGCTCTTAGAACCAACCTATGTATTAATTTCATAGATATTTCTTTGATTAATACAAAATATGTTACAATTTATGGAATAATAAAATGGTATATCATATCATCATGAAATACTGTTCCGCAGGTCACAGGTAACTAGGTTAGTCCATGTGATTCAATCAAAGCTCCTGATTGGACAATGCATGGTTAGCTTTCACGTGACCCACCTGTGAGATGGAATGTACATCATTCCCCTTGACCAGCCCTCATCTAAGTTACTGGTCACAAATATAGATGAGTTGCCATTGTATCTTGTCATCTAGACCCTGCCTAGATAGAAGAAGCCTGTTTTTATGAATAATATAGTTCTGTCAGTGCTATATGGTGATGATGTATGAACTGTACAGCCCTCAGCATTTTGCTGACTTATCAAGGACCACAAAGATAAGACACGTGAATATTGATTAGACCCACATGGTGATTCCAAAATCACGTGAATAGTAAAGATAGGATGGGAAAATCAACCAACAATGTGTTGAAATAGAATATCATTAGGTTCCTTCTGAGATATACAAATAGAATATCATTAAATTCCTTCTGAGATATACAATATAGAATATCATTAGGTTCCTTCTGAGATTCCATCTGCAGAATAGAATATAGACCCATCCTTTGATACCCTCTGTAATATTCTATCTGCATAGCAATGAGTTTGCCCATGGATATTAATAATTGATATATGCTATGACTAACTCATGTGATGCCATGTTCATTAATCATATATATATAGTTCATTAATCATAATAATTATAATAACACACACAATCACAGGGACGCTGCCAATGTCATGGCAGGCGGTGTCGCAGTATCATTCTGTGCCCATAACGCTGGCCCTCAGCAGGTGCCTCATCAATGTGATACCCTGTAATCATGTCCCCATGGTGGTGGCTGAATGAATGCCTCTGTAGCCGGTGTGCCTTATTTATGTGACGTTTACCCTTGCTTTATGGGGCCACGTTTGCCTGAAGAGGTACATTAGATGACACTTAGGGATAGCTTATACCGTCAAGAGATATAGGGGTAAAACCAGTCATGGTAGCAGTAGCAGTTGCAAGGGAGTGATCTGAAATTCAATCCAATGTCTGATCTAGTCTATAGGGAGAAGCCTATATTTTCCCTATCTAATGGATCAATTGGGATATAGGGAACTAGCTATGACATTCTGTCTAGGGGACAAAATGGCGGCTTGTTGCTGAGTTAGAGGATATGGCGCTAGAGGACTGGTATGTGTGCCATTGTTATAATGACATTCCCAATTTTCCAAAACATTACCCTTCCATATCAACTGGCTGGCTATTTGATCTTATATAAATTTGTTTTTGGAATGGAATATTACAGGTATTCGCTATGGATTCGTACTGGTCTTTTCATTTGACTGTACAAAATGAAAGGGGAATTTGGATAAAAACAAAGGACTACACAATAAAATAGTACATATACAAATATTATATTGTATCCTATATAATATCAGATGCATGCACATATACATTGTTAGGTGTATGATAAAATGAATGTGGATCTCTTAACTAATATATCACGGAGAAAATTATGTTCCTATACATGACCATAATGACTCGCATGCAAGGCGTGCCTCACTTAAGGTACAGCTGGGGGGTTTGAAGCATCAGCACTGTTCTATACAGATATCCCTACCTATCTATAAGGCTCAGCCCCAACTTCTGCTGATCCTATAAGAACACAGTTGGGCTCTATATCTGGGGCTCTATATCCTCACGTATATAAGCCGCGCTTTATACATGGGGTATTACGGTAGGATGAGTTATGTACTAGATCTAGTACTCCCCAAATAATATCCTGTTATCTCATAAAGCCTCTGTTGCTGAGATTGGATGAGGCGATTTCCTACAAAGTCATACACTTATGACTCCTACTCTTCATGCATCCGCCCCAGATCTACATAAGTCATTGACTGGGTGCTAACCCCTTATGGATTTCATGATGCCTAAAATGTTCATCATTTACGTCATATTGATGAAGCCCTACAAAAGCAGTATTGGTGACTAACCTGTCAACCTTTCAGGAGTTAACAAGGGCGTTTAGTAGCATGATGCTGAACTCACTCAGGTTACTATGATGGCTGAAGTTATGCACAATGGTGACGGAAGGGGCATGAAGCATAAAACCATGATGCTGCCCTTGAAGCGTTAATCCTAGGTCAATCTATCACCTTTGATACAAAGCTGCAGTTACACCCCCTTTACTGCCCACTTTACCACATTGACAATCACACCACCTGCAGGTAGGCCGGAATACAGATTGTATTTAGGGGCCGTACCTCCATTGTCTGCATGTCATGCAATATTCACGGAGTTCGCACTAAGACTTCTTTTGCGACACGCTAAGCCCACACGGCCTGTTATGTTTAGTTACAACAGTAATATCATTTGTTAGCCCTTAATTGATCGTTGCATTACAAGCACCAGATGATGCATGAATATGGCTCTGGCAAGTCTACACGCCAGGGCTACATTCATGGACCATACTTTTTGGGTGTACCCCTACACCCAAAAAGTCAGCATGATGTTCTAATTCAATGCTGGTGAATATAGACTTGCCAGCACTGCATTAGCGCATCATGGAGGCAAATTTATAGACTTCAATTTTAGGCATTGTCCAGCCTCTCAAGCGTTAAAAAGATTTAACGTGTGCAATGCACAACTGGCCCAGGGTAACCTACCGTAGGGACTGTCAATATAGTGACAGTGTGTCTGAGTTGTCAATGGTTAAGCTTATGGAGAATGCACCCTTTATCGCTCAGGTGTTCCCCAGGCCAATTTGGCCTCTTCTAGGCTTTGTATATATTCAAAACACCTGCAGATTTCAAATAACTGCCTGTAGTATCATCAGATGGCCTGAGAGATTCTATTTCTCCTCCAATTTTGTTGTAATCGAGCATTTTTGATAGGACTGTAATGGTTCGAGTTCTTATATAACTTCGGTTCAGTTCGAGATATGTCAATATCAAGCAAAACCAGACAAGTTAGCTCGGGTTAGTGCAACCGGCACATGTTTATTTCAGGATTACATAAGTTCGAAGTGGCTATGAAGATAGCTCAGTTCTTTTCAGGTGTTGTCCTGGCCGTAGCCAGAAACCAACTAAGCTCCCTATGCGGTCCCAGGTAGGGACTGGAGCAGCGAAGACTAGTGCTGCCACCACCCCATAGTGGCCAGAGATCGAAGCGACCTCTGGTCCTACCGGTGGTAACCGCACCGATCGACCTGCCCTCTCGAATAGGGATCAAACACTATATACAACGCTCCACGAGCCCCTACAGGACCATTAACCAATCGTCTCCTGTCCGCCAATTTGGATTTTGCTCCTCTCTACACATGTCCGACTGCCTCCTGTCGGAAGTAGCATTTTTGACGGAGAAATTTGATAGATTCTATTGATTCAACTTGAAATTAATGGGTTTTTGAATATAAATCATGCATCTTTGGCAATATTAATCGATTTGACTCTAAAAACATCCCCTCAAATCGCTGTAAAAACGAAAAAAAATTATTGATATTATGGCGGTCCACTCTGCACATGCTCCAACTCGCCATGCCGGAAGTATGATAAAAATAACAAAGATGGCGGTCATGAACGGTCTGACAATATATATGTATATATATATATATATATATATATATATATATATATATATATATATATATATATATATATATATATATATGCTGTCCTTATTGACCTTATTTTGTAGTGTTTATCACACATGAACGGTCTCAGACCGTTTACCTGCTTAAAAAAGTCTCTTAATTTGCCAATTCCCATAGGACTCCATGTGTTATGTTAATTGTCAAAAATCTATCGTCCCATAGAGATCAATGTTAGTTGAGTTTGTCTGCTGAAGAGCTCAAAATCTAAGGTATTTTCAACTCTGTTTTTCGAAAATAAATCAACAATTTTCTAAGGAATTGTACATGTGTAATGAAAGACTAGATTAGCTAGACTAGATCCTAAAGAACATATTTCCATGATATTTTGTTAAATTACCCCCCCAATTTATACAAGCAATTCCCATCTAAAGTCTAAATTCCCAATCGTGAGTTTTTGGCTGAAAAGGTGCCGCCAATGACCCAGGGGAGACCCTGGGCCAATAATGTATTGAAATCAATTGCTCATCACACATTGACGCTAGGTGAGGAAGATATCAGCAAAGGCAGCTGATTCTCAAAGGATATTCACTTGAGAGGGGCTCAGAGTTTATGTGTCCTACAGTTACTCCACCTGGAGAGTCAAAGTGCCTGAGCAGATTGTATAGGCCTACGTGACCCTTGGCACGTCTTATTATTTCGACTTCTACACCATTCTCCTCCTCCGGTTCATCCTGAAACCAGGGCCAATAGATGTTTCCACCAATTGACAGTGTAAACAGACAGGACCGGACCAGAAGGAGACTATAATACAGGAGGTGCTAGAGTAGATGAGGGATCAACTACACATCGTCTTATTGATGGGCACTGACCTAGGACAAAGACCTATTGATTTAAGGAAAAAAAATTCCCATCAACATATTAGTCCAATATAAAAGAATGAATATACACTTATACTGTACACTTTAGCCTAAGTACTTTGATCTAAGGGATAAGGTTTGGTACATGTAGTCATGGACACTAACAGGCCTTGAATATCTTGTCAAATTGAAGGAGAGTACTTCTGTTAGTGGCCGACTTGGTTCTATTATAAATGTTGGTGAAAAAGAAAATGCAAAAATCCGCCACTTTTAACTCAAATAAGTCCTTTTAGACGGACTGATAACTCCTGTCCTCTCTTTGAACAAGTGAATTTTTTAAAACTTTAGATATTCCAACATTATTTGAGAAATGGTGCAACAGTTATCCTCAGTGACAGGGGATTTCTCCCCAAACAAGAAAAATGTGGCAAGGACCATGGATAGGAGCTGTCACCCCTATCCATGGCCCATCATCGCGGAGTTGCGTGACGTCACTGGGGCTGTGTGACGTCACTACCGATGTCATAGGCGCCCAGGGGCAAAACCGAAAACATTATGGAGTTGCTACGGTCGCTATGCAACGCCAAAAAGGCTGAACCACTCATTCTGCAGTAGGTAGGCATACTGCCATCTTCCAGGTAGAGTCATAACTAAAGACTCCAGGGGCTAGGAGTGGCAGGTGCCCTGCCTCAACATGATCCCCAACAGAGACAGGTGAGGGTGATGAGTAGGGGCTAGGGTTGCAGGCCACTGCGCCTCACCAGACCCAACCAAAGGTCACTAGTAAGCACTGGTAAACATACTCTAAGGCAAATAGACTTGTTAACGGCCTCTTGGGAGGATAGACTTACAACAAGGTGTTACCTGGGGAAGGGGTAGAGGGAGGTAGACTTGCATAGGATCATATATACTCAAATACCTGTTGATATCTATGATAGGATGTAGATGGATTTTCTCACCCTTATTTGCCGCCTCTGTGGTATCATATATCAGAATATATATAGTTAATCGATGATACCACATAGGAGGCAAATTAGAGTGGGAAAATCCTAGAGGTAAGTGACCCCCAAGCTTACTTGTTGTCGTTCCATTACTCTACTTTCTGTAAGTTAGTGTGCACAATATTACTGTCCCAATTTTTAGCTTATTTTTTCCCATTCATTTAAATATCTTTTAATCAGAAAAAATCATTTGTCACAGTTGCAGACGGACGTCCGTTCTTAGGGTCCGAATTTGGGATGCGGAGGGGGTAGGGGGCAGTAGTTGTTCAAATTATGGACATAAATGTCCGTGTTTATTTAATTAACCACGGTGAATCGGCCTCCTCACAGCAGGAGACAACCGTCCATGGACAGTTATCTCCTATTGACAGCAGAATTTGTCATGTCTATGCATCGATGGATGGTTGTCTCATGTTGACAATAGGAGTTAGCCCTACCTGTCTGTGGCCAAGTAGAAAACAGGGTTTTGAAAGGGCTTAATTCACATCCAAATGATGCAGTAAATGCATCATAAAGTGCGCCATTGGCGCATATGGCATGATGGGCTTCATACCCGGTACCAAAACTTTTTCTGAAAATTCTGGTACACATTTAGTGGTTCGTCTTTTCTGTTAGATTACATCATAGGGAGAAGAGAAGAGATTCCGGGTAGGCAACTGAGCTTTATTTAGTTCCTGGTTACATGCGGTTATGGCATCTGGTTAGCCTAAGGTAACAACCAAGTGTGTTGAGCAGTGGTTAGGACCACTACTGGTGAGGTACTGTCGGAGCTGCCCTTATATAGGGCTGACGTTGGGATACATTTTCATCCAATGAGATGACTCCCTCCATTCACTGCAGAATTTTTTGGGTACATTATGTAACACTCGGTACCCACCATGTGGGCTGTTATCAGTCCTTATCTCGCCAGGCCCCAGATAAAGCAAGGGTGGACCCACTGTACCTCAATACTAAGCCCTATAGGGGAGAAAGCCTGGGGAACTCAGACCTGTCATGTGACATGTGACGGACAAGAGGTAGGCCCCCTGGTGTAATGGATACGAACCCAGAGGCAGGTGCTGCCACCTGCCATCCGAATCCCTCCATCACACCCGGAGACCTGGGTCTGAGTCCACAGGTGCATGAACGTAACGTGTGTAATATATAATAATACCATACCCCTACACACATATTAGAAGAGAACTTTCCTCTACGCAGGTACCATTGGAAAAGTAAAATTGAGGAGATAACAACTAGGCCCTTAAAGACCTTTCACTCAGGTACCAGTAGTTGTCACAAATATCTGAAATGATTTTTAATATAACAAAAAGATTTATATCTTACTTATGAGAATATTTGTGAATGCAGTACTTCTAACCAAAAAGATTTAACGCATGCAATGCACGACTGGCCCAGGTCTTCCACCTACCATAGGGGACTGACTGTCAATATAGTGACAGTCTGTCCGAGTCGTCAATGGTTAAGGCTATGGACAATGCACCCATTATCGCTCGTATGTTTCAATGGTGAATAACTCCTCTCCTGGCGAGTTAAGCATTCCAATGTACCAGCAGGTCTTGAATAAGGATCCATATTTTCGATAAAATGGCTTGAGAGAGTGTAATTATCCTCCATTTTGTTATAATCAAGCATTTTCGATAGGACTGTACCCTGATTGCCTCCATTTTGGATTTAGCGTCTCTCTGCGCATGCCCGACCCTCTCCTACTGGAAGTAGCATTTTCGACGAAGAAATTCCATGTTTCTATCGATTTAACTTGAAATTAATGAGTTTTAACATGTAATCCATGCATCTTTGTCAATATTAATCAATTTGACTCGATAAAACCCCCTCAATTTACTGTTAAACGAAAAATAAAAAATGATTACAATGATTCTCTCTCTCTGTGCATGCGTGAAGGGGCCTTTTCGGAAGTGCGATAGCCATTACAAAAATATGGCGGTCTTATGAACTCATGAACGGTCTTAATTACAAAAATATGGCGGTCTTATGAATTCATGAACGGTCTTAATCCTTCCTATACGAAAATTAACCATCTTTTCTTGATTTGTTTGTTTGTTTAGTTTTACGTCCGGGGGCCATCGAGGAACTCAGACATTCAAGGTTTCTCGGACATTAAGTCCTTTCTTTTCTGTTTAGACAGGTATTTATATGCTGCTTGCCCGACACAGCAGTGACCGTATCTATGAATGATCGAATCTATGAGATGAATGACCGAATCTATGAGGAGGGGTGAGGGGTAAAACTGCTACTGGGGCTTCATTCCCCTACTCTTCTCGAAGGATAGCAAGTGTTCTTTTATTTGCCTGGTCCTATAGGCAGGGCCAGACAAACCATGGCCTTTGATCACTCAGACGTGGTTCACTGAGGGGGAATCCCATGGCAAAAGATGAGCATGTAAGCCCGGGCCCATGCATATGGACACCAGTTGCCCACATGCTCACCCTAAGACACAAGAAACCCCGACTTTGTCGCCTTTTACGAATCTGGTATGCCCACTGTTAGTATGGAAAGAGATTTCTCCTTGTGAACTCCCAATGAAGTTATTCTGCTCCTCCATGCCCTCACATGAAGGTCCCCACTCCACAGGGGGAATCTTTTCTTGAAGCCATCGCATTTAATTGAAGCTATCGTATTGAATGAACGGTCTTCAACTTACCTGCAAACAAGAAATGCGGTTGTGACCACGTAAAAAAACGCCTCCCGCCGTTAATGTCGGTATACCAGTGTTTGATGACATGTCTCATAAAAGCAGACATAAAGAAGATTTCACAATTATCAATTTCTCTATTCAGTAATTTTGTATTGTGAGACCTCATCACATGGGGCAAATGCAATCATCATAGCGCACTCCCATACCGCTTCGCGGTACCGCCGCTATGCGGCGTGGGAGGCGCTAAAAAAAGCGTCTTAATTGGACAATTCCCATAGGAGGCCATGTGTTATGTCCATCGCAAAATTCTATCGCACAATGCTATCCAATGGGGACATTTTTTCATGAGAAAAAGTTCCAAAAATGTAATGTTTGTTCTTCACCCTTTTTCATAGGTAAAAAAATTTCTTTTCCGGGAATTGGTACCCTCTACAGAAAGACAAGGACCTAAGGAACATGTATCAACTTTCCATTAATTTCTAGACCCCATTTTTATAGAAGAAATTCCCACTTAAAGTTGGCCATCTTAATCGACTCAAAACAGCTGAAAAGATGCCACCAATGACCCAGGAGGACCTGGGCCAATAATAGGGAGGTTTAGCAACTAGTACTTAGAGTGAGTTAGACAATATAGTGGTCACATGCACCTAAAGCATGGGTAAGTCTGCATTAGGCCCTACATGAGCTACTGGTACGGGTGACATACGTCGGGATTGGTATAAAACCTCCATCACAACACAAAGTCTTTGCAAATGAAGCATTCACTACAGATCGCAATAAACTGCTAAAAAAAAATGAATTTATTGAGAAAAGAATCAGAGAATAGGAGACTAAAGAGAATGCAAAAACATAACACAAAGAAAAAAACACCCCAGGATACCAACTGCAACCCGCACTACTCGCGACCCAATAGGGGAGTCGAGCAACTAAGCTACTGTAATTGGGGAGAGGTGCATGCTGTAAAGTAAAGTGTACCCGTTCCCGGTATAAGGTGCACTCCAAACTCAGCGAGTGTAAGGTGCACCCAGGGAAACCCCTCTGTCCATATATAGGCTAAGGGAGTGGTCATTTTTTCAACAACGGAGGGGGTGGGTGGTGAAATCAGGGGTGTGAAATGCTAAAACTGGTTTAGGCTGAAGTATATATTGTGATGATTTATAGTCAATTTCACATTTGATAAAAGTTGTTCAAACAGCTGATTAAATGTATCATACCACCTTTTTGGGGCTGAGGTAAGATTCAGATGATAGCAGAAACCAGTTTGGAAGATATCGAAACATTGTGAGACCATGTAGTTTTAGTCACCCCCCACCCCCATATAAATGGTATTTCATTTTCTCAGTGGATTTACACTGATCCCAGGAATGGTTCTGGTGAACACAAAAAAGGCTGAATTCCGCCTTTAGGCGGCGATTTCACACCCCTGGAAATTCAGTGTGTGCGCTGCAATAATTTTTCCGTCCCCCACCCTCCCAGGGCTCTGAAATTTTTCCGTCGCCCCCTTTTATTCTTAGTGGTCCTCTGGCTTTTTTGCTCAAAAGGGGCGGAAATTTGTTAGTCCCCACTGCTAAGAGGGGTCTGAAATTTTTTTGTCCCCCCCCAAATTAACCCCCCCCCCCTGTTGTTAAAAAATGACCACTCCCTAAGGAGCACCTCCAGCTTTGGCATAAAGACCTCCCTCGCTCCCCCCCCTCCAAGTAGGGCCTACTTTTTGAGAGGGGTCTCAAATTTCTGCCCCCTCGTCGGTCTTCCAACACATATAGGCTACCGTAAAGACCACTGTGATCCTGTGACAGGTGTCAGGGAGAGGGCCGCGAGAGGGCCTGTAACATGCTGCCAGCTGGTGGATACCAGTAGAACTAAATCTCCTGCGTCTGTACATGTTGGCTTCCCTCCCTGCGAGTCACCGCGGCGAGGTGAGAAGGGCTTCCTTTACCCTCCCCCCTCCCACGCCTTCCTCCTGCCCTGCCTCCAGAGAAGCGCTGCCAGAGAAGCCACTTCACCAACCTAGATGCCGCCCTAACGGCTTCCCTGATAGGTCAGCTAACGGGCCGGCTTAGATGCTACAGCCAACCAGTGGCGGCGTTACTCGCGGGCGTCGGCGCGGCCAAACATCATGGCGGATGGTCCTATCTAGGTTAAGCGGCGAACCTTGGTGGATGCAACAAGGAATACGCACGTCTTCTAGGATAAACCCGAGGAAAAAACGCCAGGAGAAGGTGTGAGGATACATCAGCTGCGTGCTTGAGGTGAGTAGGATTGATTGGCGGAATAGGAGACCCAGGATGGCGAGTTGATTTGAGGCTGGTAGGCCCTTTGTGATCACGGAGCGGTGGTGCAGCGGTGACCGGTTGGGGGTGAGCGGGGGGCACCAGTCACTGAAGTGTCAGTGAAGGCGGCTGGGCGGAATTTTGCCGCAGCGTCACAGGGTGGGATAGAGACCGCTCCAACACCCGTATCATCTACTCAAGCCACACGGACATCGGTAGAAGCATTAACATAGCTGGCATAGGGTAAAGACTAGTTTGGTTAAAGCGCTTCAGTTTATGTTTACACTAAACTTCTAAAGTCCTGCTCCCCCCCCCCCACCCCATACACACACCATTCACACGCACTGACTGGGTGATGTGGTGGAGGTGGGAGAGATGGTAGTCGGGGTGGTAAGGGGGAGGGGGGTGCTTAGACTGACTACATTTGGTTGACGCAGGCGGTGGTGTGAACGATCACAGTGTGTGTGTGTGTGGGGGGGGGGGGGGCTTCTCCCAAACCTGTCACACTCATCAGGGTGGACCCTGGAGTGGAATGGGCGTGGCCATGTCTCTGATTGACTGCTCGGGCATGTTGAATTGATGATCACCACCATTCCTCCCCCATCCCACCCAACACATAATGTACACAACCCAAGAATGATCTATTATAGTTAGGGGTCTACTCTACTCCAGCATCGAATAGCACTGCTCTAGGTCAGCATTATCTAGGTCATATTTAGCAGAGGCGTAGGAAGCAAATCTTCATTAGGGGCCCCGGGGGGCACCCCAACCACGGTGAATTATCAGCTTGATGGCGCTGGTCTTGATGCATGGTTGTATGGGATTTACATAAAAGATTATTAACCCAAAAGGGATATAAGGCACAGGGTAAAAATGGACTTTTTCAGTGGCTACTAACAGTGAGAAAAGCTAAGACGTTTTTCCAGCCTATGTTGAATCCCATAGGAGGTGCGAATGGGATCAACGTTCCCACATTTTTGGTCTGGAGTGGTGCAAATAATTGATGAATGTTGATGAATTTGCCATAATTTGATCCGCGCATGCGTCTCTATTGTCGTAAAAATGGTTATTTTTACCGGTAATTTTTTTTTCAATTATTCAGTGTTATAATATAGAAATGATAAAGTATGGCAAGAGGATATAATATAGAAATGATAAAGTATGGCAAGAGGATATGATTTGAATCTATATGTTTTATTAAAAAGATAAAAATTACGCTTCGCCCTGTCATTAATTCGCATCACAAAGCCCGTGGTGGTGCAAATTGACCCAAATCCCCATGGAAATTGGGTCGGGCATGCGCAGATAGAACCAAAATCCAAATTGGCGGACAGCGAGACGATCGACTTAGGGTGCCATCAACACTGCTGGATTATAACAAAATGGAGGAGAATTAAACTGTCTCATGCCTTTTTATGGTTAATATGGATCCTTATTCAAGACCTGCTGCTGTTTTGCAATGCTTAACTCGCCAAGAGAGGAGTTATTCACCAATGAAACATACGAGCGATAATGGATGCATTCTCCATAGGCTTAACCATTGACAGTGATAATGCTCGAACAAAACATGAGGTTAGTATCAGAAGGGGCCTAAAAGAAGAGATTAAGTGCCCTTTTGGGTTACTTGCATTGCAAAATGCTATCCTTTATTTCCTTGATGACTTATCTTGATTCAATACTGCCATCTTAATGACATATTTGTCTAATTTGAGTGATGAGCTGTAGGAAGTTTTTACATATTATAATGAAGCTTGACACATTTGGGGGGGGGCAGACCTACTCAAGCCTCACTCTTCTGTGAATGGGGGCGGGGGGAGGCCCCCCTGGCCCCCCTTTTCCTACGCCCCTGTGTAGCTAAATGCTAACCACCCTGCAGCCTGTACTGTCTACATTTATTTGTTGGGTTTTCCATCATTAGGCTTTTCAGTTGAGTGCAAGTAGAACTTTGTGTAACATCTAAATTTCAGCAGCAGATATATCCTGGTAAGGGGTCAAATCAAATATGCAATGCAATGTACCAGGAAAAGTACCGGTAGGCCTAATATTTTGGCATTTTGCTGTTTCTTCTCTGATATTGGCATTAGAAAGTACTGGTATAGCATTACATATAAGAATGAAATTTTGAATACGGTATTAGCATAAAGATTTCCAATTGCTTCTTGCTTTATAACTTTATAATGCTGGTCCAATAGGTAGGTACTGTTACTCACACTTGTTCAATTCTTCTCCTATATTCTCCCAAGTAGCCCCACAAAGGTAGGCCCGTGTGGTCCTTTAAGTTATATTATAAACATCAAGACACATAATTAAGTATGAATACTTCTAGCAGATTTGTACGATGAAAATGAAAGAAAGGGACACCAAGACATTCTATAGACATTATATACAGTGAACCTATCTAGCCGGTAGGAAATATATATAGCCTCCAAGGCTCAAGTACTGGGTAGGCCTTGTATCGTGTAAGCTTATATATAGGCTATGCTAGGAAAAGACAAACACATGATCACTCACAATCATCCCTCAAAAGGAATTTTAGCTATGGCTATGGTCTTTATAGATGTTTTTCATCACCATAAGGCATTTATCTTCACCCCTCCCCTCCGGAAGCCTGTTATTTGTAGTTAATGGGCACTAAATGTAGGCTTGTGGGGTTGTGGTGGCATTGCCATTTATTGATCTTGTTCCTTGTTTGATGGCTAGACCACACCGTGTTACCAATAGGAGTGTCTTAAGAAGACTGCAGTCCTAATAAGGCATTAACAATGGCATGGAATGAGACTGAAATGTAAGTGGTTAGATCACAGCTTACAACAGTGACATTTAACTCTGGTTTCTCACATGTGAGATACTAAATCAGTAGGAATCTATATCTGGGGGACAAGATGGCTGCCTAGGTTTTAACCAGTTAGAATGCTTTTGAGGTTATTGGTTCGCTGCTAGACTCCCCTTCGGTTCAATAACAGTCCCCTGTGACTATTTGGGTTGTCTCAGATGAATTGTACACACTATTGCTTTGGCTTCCTGTATTCCATCAATAATGTTGACTTGAATACACTTGGCTAAGCATTTTGCACAGTACCCGCGAGGTCCACATTGGAGCCTTTCAAGAATGGAGAGTACATTAGATAATAGGACATATTCACCTCCTTTAAACTAGAAATAATTACTAGAAGGTTGGAGTACATTATTTGATAGGTATGCAGGTGTCTACCAGACTAACATCTGTCACATTGGCTGTAGGAATGGCTATAGATTATATAGTGTGCATAGGAGTCATGGTAATGTTATCTAATCTAAATCTGCCACCAGGACCGTGTCTAACGCCCAAAGCCCCCGGGTGCACACATGTCCATAACAACATACAGATAGTCCTGTCATCAGTACACCTTAGCCACCCCTCGGCCGGCACCATAGCTTCTTATCTAGGAAAATAGAGTAAATATATAAGAAACAAGGCATACTCAGCAATGCTAATTCAATTTCAAACTCCATAATCCGTCCTAATAGTCGGGAAAATCTCTTCAGTGTTTAGATAAATTCAAGCATCTTTTGTGGTATGGATGAGGGGTTCAAGAGCAAAGAGCAAGTCTACAATAGACGCAGTGAATACTTGCGCAAAAAATGGAATTGCCTGTCGTGGCTTTTGACAAATTCAACATAGAAATATCAATAAATAAACATGTTGAAGACCAACATAGCCATCCGCCAGGAGCAAATATTGCACGTCCCAGTTGTGAATGTAAAATAGAGCCCAACCACTTCTCCATAGCTTTAATAGTTAAATGTATGAATGTAATATATGATGATTATGCTTGCACTAGTACCACGGTCTGCACCTTTAGGATGCATAAAAATGCATCAGAATGCAGTCTGCATTCACTGACATACAAATATATATATGGTATCCATAAGGTCCCAGACATATAACTCATCTAACCCAGCACTATTGTCCAGCCCCATGACCTAATGGACAAGATGCAGAACTTTATATCAGAAGGTCCCTGGGTCCATCCCAGGCAATGCTGAGCTTTTTCAGTATGAACCACTGTCAAAGCTATGTCATAGCTGCTGTCACATATAAGAACAGTACAAAAATAAGAACACTGTAAATATTCAAGTGTCAACTCTCTGCCTCTATCCTGTAATAAAAGCACTCAGATTATCCAGTTTGGGCACCCAAAATCGTTCTGAAATGTGATAACCATGGTATAAATTTATATAATTCATGCACATAGTGTGAAATAACGATTTCAGATGTGGGCATGGGCATTGTACATGTAGTATTTCACCTATTTAACACATTATAGGCGCTAAGGCCGTATGTTGCCTCTAGGTAGTGATGTACAAATGCATCCCAGTGAGACCACTTAACTACGGTAGTTACTCAATATAGAAGCCCTTTGGGAGTGTATGTAGCCTGTATTGTAACAGTGTCAGCCCTGTGAGGTCGGTATCATGCCAACTTGATAATGCATTGATATGATATGCAAGCCATAAAGTAGGCAAATCCGTAAATATGTCTAAGTGATACAGCAGATATTTGACTGTAGCTTTTTACTGGAGGTTCTTAAAATATGTCCCTTTGGCCTGAGGCCACTGCTGTACTGCTTAGAGTAGTACTCTCCACACATTGAAGTTGTATTATTTGTCGCCAAGTTTGACTCTTAAATGCTCATATTGCACTTATTTTTAGTTGTAAGGATTACAATTATTAAATGAATCCATGCAGGTAGAGTGCAAAAGATAGATAATTTCAGTAAATAATTTGGTAAAAAAGGTCTGGAGGACCATGCCATGACACCCAGACTAACCACATCTCATAAAAAGTAAAGGTCATGGCTGCTCGTACATCTATACTACAGTATACAAATAACTAGTCCTCACCATACTCTCATCATTCACTACACCACACCTGACCTTTAACCCTTTAAGGCCCACAAAGTGCCTTAATACACTATGTCCATCTATTTGGACTGTATGTACAAGATAGCAGCCCTGTTGAGTAAATCGGAGCAACAGTCTCGCCAAACGTATTTGGACCTTGACAACATAGGACTTTTAATCTGGGATCTCATGTCACCCTTACATGGTTAAATTAATACAGCACATAGCAAACAAAATAGGAACATGACAAAATATCCCCATCACCCTTGTCATCAATTGCTAACAAATAATCCCTTTGTCACTCATGTCTAATTGTGATACATGACACACACAGAGTATAATTAATGATGATTTAATAACCTTGACAATGGCCCCAGCTGTACCACATACACCACTCCTGTCCAATTATCCAGCTACTTTCTGCTACAAGGGGGAATTATTCAAGTGTCATCAAAAGCAATTAGACCCTTTTCTCCTCCAAGTGTTGGTGTGTCTGTGGGTGGTGGTGGTGGGGGGGGGGGCTGGAGAAAGTAGCTGGCGTCATTATGCTAACTACAGGCCGCATGTCTATCTACTGTGATACACATCAACAAGCTATGCCCCGGGCTGTTAGCATATAGCATTGTCTCGCATCGATGTATGTAGGACGCCATCTTGATCCCCTTTGTGAAGGATCCGTTTTCCAGGTTCCTGTAGATTTTTGACCATGATTCCCCACTGGGTAGTCTACAGGTACCAGACATATTTTGTTTTACTTCCCCATTCTCCCAATGCTGTTCAGATAGATCCTCTAGATGCCGCTGCTACTGTCATAATGGCGCTGCAGTATTTGCCTTTTCTATCACCACAACTACCACCCTGATAGTACAGTAGTCCCTTACTCTATCACTGCTACTGCTAACATGGCGCTGCAGTCAACATATCAAGCCCCTATATACAATACACATTGACAAGTCATGTGTTGAATGTGACTGCTGTAGTAGATAAATGGAGAAATAAATTGGCAAAGGATCAACTTAAACCATCACGTAGAACCCGCGTCCAGCACACAAGTCTCACTGAACAATGCCATCACTCACAAGGACTCTATTATACTTCTATGGCATTTGTCACTTCTATGTTGACAGTTAACCCTTTAAGTAAGGAATTAGGATTCAGGTTCATTTGTTGGTGTGATGCACTGACGCTTGCTGGTAAGTAACTCGCCGCACTGACGCTTTGTCGGTAAGTAACTCACCGGTACCTCATGCTGATCCAGTAGGCAAGTAAAATCAGCATGATGTAATGCAAGCTGCCCTAACATGTTTATTACATGGGTTGTATAATGATGAAATGAGTCCCCATTAGTCCATTGAAAGGTCAACATTAGCAAGGTGAAGACTGTCCAAATGGTGCCCTGCTTAGTATTGTGTCTGTAGACATGTCTATTGTAGACACCTGACACCATGGTTATTATACATACAAGCGGTAAATTTACTCTTAAAGTAAAGATGTTCACAGTGAAGGATTACTGGACCGGTTTTTAATGAATGTGGAGGCATGTCCATGTATAATTTAGGGAAATGAAATGGATTGGTTTATTACATACAAGTAATGACTGGCATTCAGAGATAAACTACCGAAACTACCGAAATTTAAAGAGTGGCAAGTCTAATTTGACAATAATGAAATATCAGTTATGACCAGTGGTAAGTCTACTCCTCCTGGCGGGCAGCAGCCGGGGGAGCCCTGCTGCTGGATCAATGCCTCACACATGTGTCTGTTGTCAAGGAAATCAATACTCTGGGTTTATTGGCCACTTCATGGGTGGCAAGGGAGGCGTGTTAGGTAGCAGGGGAGGTGTGTTGGGTGGCAAGGGAGGTGTGTTGGGGGGGCAGGGAAGTTGTGTTGGGTGACTGTGTTGGATGGTAGAGGAGGTGTGTTGGGTGGCAGGGGAGGTGTCGGTAGCAGGGGTGTGATGTGTGATAGGGGAGGTGAAATGGTATGGTCGTGATGTGTGACAGGGGAGATCTGGTGGATGATAGGTGGCATATTTGAGGTTCGGGAGGTGACAGCTAGCTTTTGGTGAGTTACAGTTTGAGGTGGGTGGCAAGAGAGAGATGAGGTGGGTGTCACAGTACTAGTTTTAATGGGTGGCAGGGTAGATGTAGCAGATAACATAGGGAGGTGTGATAAGTGGCATGGTGAGCCTTAGTCTGTAGACCAGTGGTGATATCGTATTATCAGGCTGCTTTGAATGATAATGTTGAAGACCATGGGGTTAGTGAGACCTACGAGTCATGGTGGAGCAGTGTGATAAATAGGGCCTGGAGAAGATGTAGATAACCCCCTGCACAGGGCACTGACAGCCAGCCACGACTAACAGATACTGTGAAGCTCTGTCGTGTGGTAAACATAGGGTTAAGCGAGGGCTCTTTATTGGGATACTGTAAATGCTCTTGGTTTGGCAGGGAGAGGGTTAACAGGGGTCAGATAGAGACCCTCATAGCTGGTGTAAGGAAGAGATGTGGTAAAAATGTGGCCACATGTGAGGCAGATAGAGCTTTTCCCAGATGCTATCTGCAGGGGTCGATCACTTCCCAGGGACTATCTGTAGAGACTTGTGGAAGGAATGTGCTGCATTACTAGGCTTTCCCATCATCTGGTTGAGATGGACAAAATGGCGGCTCTTCAGTCTCACAATTTGATGCAGAGATTGATAAATAAAAAGTACCCGGTAGTCTTTGAATGTCTCAAATCTCCAACAGATGCGTTGCTCTCCTAGCAGTACATGAATAGACATGGTGGTAGACTCAAATATGGATCTGACTTTAATAAAACTTGGTTACTACGAGGTACCTGGGACATGTGCAATTACCTCGTTATAATGAAGTGCTCGTTGTAGTAAAGTTTATGTATGTTGGTGTGTAGGTATACAGCAGGATGGTAAAATGGCTAACAGGACAACTGAAAATAACATTACAATAAAGCAGCTCATAGCTTATACATGTGAAGGAAAATCCTTGAGAACAAAATTAATCATGGTACACTGTATAACAGATTTTTGGTTAGGCTATTACAGACAATATCCTTGAAGAATCCCCTTACATTTCTAAAGTAAAAAATAAAATAAAAACGGATTCAATGCAGTCATACTTTGTTTCGAACGATGTTTTAGGAGGATAAATTAGTTTCACTCAGAGCAAACTTAAAGAAAACATTCAATCATTGGAGAATAAGGAAAGAGTGGCGGGCTGCTAGACATCAGGGGGTGTTAGGGCCTGTGTGAGGACTTCTCCCCCGCCCCCCTGGTCCCTTGTGGGGGATTGGTAGACATCAGAAGGGTGTTAGAGCCTGTGTGAGGACATCTCCCTCACCCGTAGCACCTTATATGATTACCTCGTTCTAACTCAGTATAGATCTCACACATCCTCTGTCTAATGAAGTACTGTGACTAAAGAAATGTATGGAAATAAATGGGGCATCTCAAATATGCTCGTTATAAGCAAGTGCTTGTTATATCCATGCTCTTAGTAGCCAAGTTTTACTGTATGTGTATCTGTAAAGATTAGACCAAAGATGCTAGGTATGGCATTGACCGTACAGAGACTAACAAGGTCCTCGCGCCACCTCTCTGTTGAGGCAGACAAATTATATGGATATAGAAGAGATGTGGGCAATGGGTCATAAACTCGTGAGTAATATAGTTTACAAGGTTTGTGTACGTGTAAGCGTTGTGTTGAAATACAGCATGAGATAAGGGAGGTTAAAGATTAAAAATAGATTAGATCACAGCGAGGTTATCTAAACTGGGGCATTATTAAACCGAGTGACCCTTCATAATCTGCCGGGCACCATTTAATATCCCTTGCTGTCGATTTATTCATTTATAATGAAGTAAAAAGAACACTGACCCTATTTCTTCCACTAACTACAGTAAAACCCAACATCACAAAGTCCTGAATAGAAACCTCCTTGCATAAAGCTGCACTATGTACCGTTTGGTATGAAATGAAAGCTCTTTTTGGAACTATTGTGCATGTGCTTCTGTATTTTGAGGTACAAGTAGTATATGTATATATGTATCGGGGTTTTCTAAAATACCATAAATACCCATTCCCTCTGGAATGGAAAAGTATGCAGATAGAGCATGTGTAACATTTAAGCCCAGTCTACCATTATTACACCTTCTTTAAGTACCATTGAAACCCTTCAGTGAGCATCTCCAACCACTCAACAGAGCAGCTCGCTCTCCAAGCAGATCACTCCGCAACCACTCAGAGCCATTACATATGGGCTCACAGGGCCCTTCAGTGGGTGGAGAGTGTGCTTGGGGGACAGGTCACAAAGCCTCTGTTGGTTGGCAGCAGGCAGGGAGGCAGGATCCATCTGTTGCCATGGTAACCAGAGGCAGTCAAGTGTTTGTAAAGGAGAGGTGTCACGTGAACAGGCGTAGCTCATCACCATGGAGACAGCTTCCGGGTACAAGAAACAACCGCACATCACAATAAGACCTAAAAAAAGAGATTAAATGTAAGATTAAAGGGGAACGGAAAATAAAATAAAAAAATTGGATAAAAAGAAATCAAGAGAGACGAGGAATTCTATGGTGCAATAATTTTTCCTGTTCCTATTACGGTAAATTGCTCATTGGATTGAAATTCTGACTATATCAAATAATTCTATTGTGAATACAAGGACAGAGATGAGAAACACATTGTGCATGTACCAGCCAGCCTACTCTGATGACTTAAGAGATATCGGGGGATCTGGCAAGAGATTAACGCGCGTGACGTTGGTGGTTGCCTATGGCAACATGAAGCGTTGTTTATCTTGGGTTGTCATGGCGTGCTGTAAGTGAGTGAGTGAGTAATAGATGTTTAACGCCATTTCGACAGCTGGGGTCATATTCATGGCAAGAACTACATTACACAATTTCACAGAGGAATGTGTCAGTGCCCGTGCACATGTGCACCACACACATCCTAAGGGATAGGAAAGAGGAAATATAGACCCTTTTAAGTGGGCTAGGGAAGCCCGGCTTGCTGTAAGGGGGTGGGTAGGAGGAGTAGAGAAAATGGGATGAGTGACTACGGATTGTTGTGCCAGGGTGTGTGTTGGCAGATTTGTATTACATTGTAAACTGGAATGTAAGGATAGACTTTGTGGTAAAAGACTCAGATTCTACCCTTTCGTGTGAGATGAGATGGTGGACTTCATCTTTATCAGTTTGTGTTACAACATGGGAAGCTGGTGTACAAAGTCGCTTTTAAACAGGATCTGGGTTAGATAATGGGCTTTCGATGTGTGTGGGAACAGGGTTCTATGTGATATGGTAAACTGCAGCTTTGTGTGAGAACAGGGTCTAGGTGAGATGGTGATCTATGTAGCTGGTGATAGCGGATGGTTGTGATGTGTGTCTTCTGATGGATGGCTGAGCAGCTCTATCTGCATCATCTTAAGGCTCTATAGAGCAGCTCACAATATAGACATTATGATGCCCTTCAAATGCAAGGAAATGTTCCAGATGAGGGACAGTGGAGACACAGTTTGTTGTGAATAAAATATACTCCATTCTTCATTAGACTAGTGCTTGTACAGAACAGAGCTATTGTCCCTATAGTCTGACAACAATTTGTGATACATGGGTCAGGGACATGGGCCCTGTTTACTATAGCAATACAGCCCAGTGTTGTACAAGCAGTATGCACCATCATAATAGTGAACACTAAGAGAGGTTGTCAGTGTGGTGGAAGGACTGTCATGTTGTGTTCATGTGTTGGAGAAGTCAAGTAAAAGGGATGCTGATTTGCCTCCATGTTAAAACCAAAGACCTATGGGATGGTATGGGAGGTGAGGGGTAACCTACAGCGCCTTTATGTCAGGGAAGGGAACTAAAATGTACCTGATTACTCGCTGAAGACAAGTGCCTCGTCTGAGTAGAAGGAAATGTGTTAGATGTCACAGTTAGAAGCACCTTCATTAGGTTGAGACTGCACATGAGAGAAGGTGGTATCCAGGGCAAGATGGCTACCACAACGACGGCTGACAATTCAAGATGGCTGGCTTCCCTAGCCCAATTAAAAGGGTCTATTTGTCCTCTTTCCTATCCCCTCAGGATGTGTGATGCACATATGCATAGGCACTGACACATTCCTCTGTGAAATTGTGTAATGTAGTTCTTGCCATGAATATGACCTAAGCAGTCGAAATGGCGTTACACCTCTATTATTCACTCACTCAATTCAAACAAGATATATGTCGAAAAAGGTCGCTTTCTTGGGATCCGACCGATGGCTGGTCAACAAGGTCGCTAGTTCTGTTTCTGTAGTATAGTCTCACGTATTGATCAGTGAGTGAGTGGTTAACACTTATCTCAGTCTGGGTCCAGAATTGGCCAGGTGCCTCATGATATTTACAATTACAACAGGCAAATTCCCCTATATCCATGGCACATACACCAAAATACCCCCTGCCTTCCTTTTCAAAAACACTGACATACCAGCCAACTTCTTTCTCCGACCATCCCCACCAGATTACTCTCCTGGCCTTTGACCCTTCCTAGGTCCAAGGTCAAGGTGTTAGTGCTGACCCCTGGTGGCAGTGACCCAGCCGCGGCCATATTGGATCTCGAAGGGCAGCAAATAGTTGACTTCTTGCAGGGTCGATGTGTTTAAAATAGACTTTGCATGTATGATGTGTCACAAGTTATATCAGATCAATTGATTTGTGTATAGATGTTAAGAAAATTATAAGGAATAACTCTTGATTGAAATGGTGATTGATCATTAACATTGCTGTATAACTGAAGATATATCTTCATTGTATTAAAGCGTTGAATGTACATGATGCCCACTAGGTCAAAGAGTATAGAGTATAACACTGGATGATTAGGGTGACAGATGGTTACACATTTCTAGGCCTTCACACAGGAATAATGACAACCTTGCACCTGCCAGTCTATGACGTATACATGTCTATGACGTATACATGTCTATGTGTATACATAACTATTATACACACATCACTGACATAGCAAAGCGCTTTATGGTTCAACACCCACATGGCCAATTATTTATTCTGTGTGCCTAATGAAAAGCTGTAATGATGGATCCATGACCTCATATGTAACAAATTAGTGGACAGATCTCATATAAACTACTGGTGTATTTTAAAAATGACAAATGGGTACATTTTCATGCCAGAGTTATTAAGCCTCCAGGCACATCTATTGGTTGTATGTGCCTCATGATTCTCCTCGTTCTGACCTAGCTTGTAAGATCTTAAATATTATATGAAGGTCATGAGAAATTTACTCATTTTAAGGAAAATAACAAAATATCTGTTCTTTTAACCAAACTGCAAACACCTGGTAGATCCACAATTGTAATTAGTTCATTACTCAAGTAATTACTGTCCTTCACCAAAGGAATGAAGAATAAACCAACCCCCGCTCCCCCACCATCTGACTCCAACCTCAGTTTCACAAGACAGTGGCTTCTAAAAAAAGGCTTCCTATGCCAAAGTGACTCTTTAATTGCTAGTTTTAATCATGGCAAGCCTGGGCCAATCCACAAAGGAGGGTAAATTAGTCACAATGAAAATGGCAAAGCCTCTTGTCAAGTGGCAATCTCTTCATTAGTGAAAGGTCGGGTGCAAACCGCCTTCTTCTTGATTTATTTATTTCATTTTTTTTTTATTGAAGATGATTTTTGTCGGTGTAACCTCTCTCCTGTATGGGTATAGCTATCCTAGTTCGAGACCAAAATGTTGACTCTCTTTTTTTAAACGACGGCATGCATGATGCCTCAAGGCTTCGTGTTCTTATGTTTTCCGTGATATACAGATGTCCCTGTTGTGGGTTAACTCGTCAGAAGTGCATGGGTGTGCATCATGCCACTCAGGAGTGTATCAACACCAGAGTGTATCAACACCAGAGTGTATCAACACCAGAGTGTAATATGAATGCAGCCTTGGTGAGCTTCTTACCATGGCTACAATAAACTAGTCATAATCATATATCATAGCCACAAAATGGCACACTGTGTGAAAGCATGACGGCCCTTCAAGGGTTCAATTTTATGAATTGAAACCTAAAAACTAATTTGATCCCTGGACACCCTGCGGCGATAGGAGTCCCTGACATTGAAAGGCTTTTTGGTGGCAAAACAATTTATCCAGGTTCCAAATCAAAATTTGAAAATCTCAGTTCAACTTCCCAATTCCTTCATTGTCATTTTCCAACAGTTAAATGCAAAATTTAAAGCATTTCAATGGGTAGGGCGAGTAGGTTGGTTAGATATCTTTATCCCAGAGGAAAATTCCAACCGTGATTGCATTTGAAGTTTGTCTTGATGAATAGATTATTTATTATTGCTGCATTTAAGACTAAAGTATTACCTGATAAAGATTCGCTGTAATAATCTCTTCGCTCTCCATAAAGGGTCAGCTGAGGAACTACCGGTAAATCAGTAGTATGAACCCCTCATGTTTTTGGGGATGATAAGTACTCACACTGTCCCTTATCTTATCTGTCTATGCAGTAGTATCATACAGTAACACCTCCTGGGCCTGTTGTCTGTATGAAATCTCTAAATTAGACTCTCCATACAGCTCTGCCCTAGGCATTTACCCATACTTACACATGTATTAGATCTAATATGGTCTCATTTGTATTTAGACCTTGTCAGTGGGAATCATAAGGGAGTATTATAGTATGTCACATTACTTATATACATCCACGCTGTATACCATTACAACCCACTCCTGTAAGAACCAGGAGATCTGGGGGACAAAATGGCAGCCCACATAGGGTCACTGCTTGTATGATATACTAGATGGTCACATTGTATATAGAATTGCACTATTGCAGTATGCTGGTCTAACAATTTGTGTATCCACTTGCCATAATGATATGGTCTCCCTAACATGTCCTGAGTACCATGGACTCAATGTGATTATACCAAAGACGGGTCATCAACTGTCTAGGTAACAAGATTAGACTTGGCCAAGTCCCTAGATCAAGATATGTTTGTGATTAGCCACATGGATAGCCCATTGTGAGGGCATTTACTGCTATAGAGGATCAAGAGCTCAGATGAGCTACTCTTTATTAAAGAGGTACACAGTCACAAGAATAAACAGTATGAGAATTGATAAGATATTTCAGCTTGGGATAAAAGAAGAATGGAAAAAGAAACAAAATGATAAACCATGCACATCTAGTCTACGATCCTGACAACCAGCATACTTACATACTATTGTCATATAACTTATCAACAGACATAATGACATCACCTCAGTGAGCGCACCTCGTATCATCAGTCATCTGCATGTAAGGATATAACCGGTTAGCAGTAGATATATGCATTATAGCATAGTACACATAAAGCATGTCTTTGCGACTTCTCCGACTTGTCTAATCTTCCTATGAGATAGGTGGCAGTGGTAGGGCCGCTGGTTCATGGTAACTAGTGGTATCCACCAGGGGACAAGATGGCAGCCTACTCCATGAGAGGAACTGATGTAGTCCTATACACGATAAGTGTTACCCTCTTGGTGATTATGATTAATGATTGCACAGTGCCATCATATGTTCACACAAACTATAGCAGCGTTGTCAACATGGGTGATCTAGTACAAGTTAATTCGTACTAATAATCAGTAATTACTCTCTTAATACCCACCAGGGTATGTGACATTTAATAAGCATTCTATTGGATAACTGTTATATGTTTGCCCTATACAAAGGCGTTATACATGTTGTTAGCGCGGCGACTAGTGAGTACTACTCGTGAGTTGAGTAGACTAGTGTATGGTTCACAGTCGCCACGGTGTAAGGGATAGGGAGGCCTTGCAATCTATTTTTGTTTGTGGCTCCTCTGCTATGGACTATTCCTGCTCACTATTCTAATGTAATAACAACAGTGTGTGTACTTTACTTATCAGTGAAGGAATTTTCAGAATATATCTCATACTTTTGATTTTATTCGCAGATAAGACATTTCATCATTTGGAGCCCTATGGCAGATTAGCATTAGAGCATTTTAAGATTCAGAAATGCATCCCTGTAGCCTTTGTTTTAGAACTGTTCATTTTGAAACTACTATATATATGTAGTACAGGTTTTATCTCAGTGGGTTATGGTACAATTGGATCATATTTTCTGTATTTGAACAAAGTATTCACTGTCAAAGATCTCTATGGAGAAATCAGTGCTAAAGTGTGTGTTGCCATATGTGCATTTTTGTAAATCAGAGGAGGTTGAAGTGTAAGGCCACCTTGTGGAACTGCTACATTCTTTTCTGTGTAAAATTTTTAGTTTACATTGAAATAATGCTATCTCAGAATATGTATCTACTATTGGTGATGAAAGATTAATTTGATTACTCCTTTCATTATATAAACGATTTTGTGGAACACTGAAAACATGTATGTACACCAAGGAACTTACACTGTGCTCCCCCTCTACAGAGAGGTGGAGTGATCTGGCCAGTTTGCTGACCACTGGCCCGTGACGAGGTACAGACTATTACAAGTGATTGGCAGTTGTGTGTGTGTGTGTGGGGGGGGGGGGGGGGTGGGGAGGCAGAGCAGGCTCCTGGCAATCTGAGACAGTGTACACTCATAATGACACTCCTGTTGACTATGGCATTGAACATTGAATAAGACAGGTCCCTGTGGCAGCTGAGTGAGGTGCATGCAGAATGGAATGGACAGTCTACAGACTATTAGTACTTAGCTGCAGTGGGTAGTTCAGGTTGAATTTGTGCTATATACTACCAAAAGTATGCCCTATCTGTCTCACCAACTGAAACTAGACACAAGATTACAAGTCGCCGCGCCATGTCTCACAGGACTATTCTCTACTATTGTATTAAAATCTACAACACTATGGTTTTATTATAGCTTCCATCGATATTTATGTAATGGGTATTTCCAAAAGTATAATTTTCAGTGTGAAAATATTTTGAAATATTTAAAGCTAGAACTTTGTAAGTTCCACATGTCACGTTTACCAGGTCTTGAAATGTATGTGAATTGAATGTGTATTCTGAAATCCTCCTCTAGTCTGTATACGAATTGTACATATAAATACCCCAATTAAAATTGAAATGTGGAGTGTGATAAAAGGAAATATGAGTAATTGCTTTACATTACCCATATTATCCATTATAAGCAGACCACACTATGCCTCCACTTAAGTGTACAATGTATATACATATAGCAGTCTACCATACCCCTGGAGTATGGCAGGGCTGTTACAATGTTGACAGACCTGGAGAGGACTGTTCCTATAGCTCTGTGTATATTTATGTTACAATACCTAGAGTAGAAAATTGTACTTTAATGTGCCATGTGCTTTTAGCATGATGCATGACTGCAGCCTTTGTGACTCAAATAGCACTGCTTCATTTTGCATCATGTTAACCATTGGAAGTCGCTGCACACCTAAAGACTTGGTATGATCCAACGGCGCACTATTTGGGAGATATTTATGAAAATAAACTAGCATGAAGCCATGGTCATTGTGCTGCCCTTTAGGGTTTAACCAATGTGGGGTACACGGTTAGAACCATGGGTGTATTTTAATGGAGGGGTTTCAAAGTTAATCTTGACGTCCATACACTAGCTTTGGAAGCGTTTCTTTAGAGCCAAATCCTACTTTTACCTGCATGGTCAAATATCTAATAGGGATGTAACATTTAGGTAACCACATGTGGTTGACATAAGGTCTCAACTCTGGGCAATATGTGTATTATCTCAAGCAACAGAATTCACTCCCTCCGATTCTTTACCTATAGAAATGGCGATTTTAGGAATCGCCACCCCTTTAAAATAGAGTGCTAATACCAAGTAATTGGTAGATTTCCTGAACACATACCCATTGCTCTCTGTCTAATGCAAAAGCCACTTTTAGGTTGTGGGCCTTTTGTGTGTTAGTTGTGTTTACTACCAGTCTGATAGCTAGATGTGAACAGGCCTGAAGCACACGAACCGGGGTTTGGCAAATATTGGGTTATTAGACTTGCCTAAATCTCTGATTTATCATGTACGATTGAGATAAATGAAAAAAAGGAGGGGGATAGAAGGGGTCATATTTAGCTAGAGCTAGAAATCAAGAGGGGAAAGAGAAATAAAAACCTTCCATACAATGTAAATAACTTTAGAAAATGATAACATAACCTTCCATTAAATTAGCATTTCATAGTTATCATGATATTGCATTAAATGTCCTTTAATATATTAATACGGCATGGTTTCCAGGGGACTGAAGCCAATCTTGTGTAATAGTAATTTAAGTAACACTTGTGTGTACAAAGGAAAGAAGGATAAGGGGGTGAAAGAATTGGAGGGGGGCAGTAGGAAGTGTGTGAGTGTATGTGTAGGGTGTGTTGGTGTTGAGCCCTATAATGGTGTTTAGTGAGAGGTGTATGTGTGTACCAGACCTGACATTGGTTCTGTATGTGTGTACAGCCAGCCCTTGCTTCGTCAGATACGGAAAATGCAAGGAAAAATGTCTGAGGAAGCAAATTATCTGAGGAGTTAAGTCCAAATATACTAGAAAACATTGGTAGTTCCAGATTTTCTGTCGGAGGTAATGAGGGATCTGAGGAATCAAATGGTCGAGGAAGTGAGGGTTGACTGTATACCTCTACCATTATCACATAGGACTGGGTACTCGTCACCCTGTGTGGACCGCCATCTTGTCCCCACCCTTAGGGCCCTAGATTGGGGTGGGCGGGCATTGTCGATTTTAAGAAATGGCTCTCGTCGTTTTGGCAACTTCTAAGGTTTTGTTTTAAGGAGTGGCCTTGTCCACTTGTTGGCCCAGCCCCTGCTGGGTCATTGGAGGCGGGTTTTCAACATTATTGGTCGATCAAAATAGCCAACTTTAAGTGGGAATTTCTCTGAAGGGGTCTATAAATTAATGGAAAGTTGATAAATTTTCTTTAGATCTTTGTCTTTCTGTAGATGGTAACAATTCCTGGAAAAAAAATGTATTTACCTATGAAAATAGCTGAAGAAAAAACCTGACATATTTTACCTTCTTTCTCATGAAAACGAGGCTCCATAGCATAGCATTGTGCGATAGATTTTCGCGATAGACATAACACATGGGCTCCTATGGGAATTGTCCAATTAAGACGCTGTTTTTCAGTAGGTAAGGGTGGAAGACCGTCCATATAACGTGATAGCTTGAGGAAAAGTTGGTAAATTTTCGTATAAGACCGTTTATATACCGACCATGTAAACCAGACCGCCATAAGTTTGTTATGGCTATCGCATTTCCGGCAAGGCGAGTGTAGGAGTAGTATACATAGAGGACGCAGGCTGTTATGATTTCTATGTCTTAGCCTTACACCGGCTACTGCCTGCGCCCTCTGAGATACTATATATGTACCTTATGTACTAGTCTTTACACTCTCCCTCCAGCCAGGCCATCCTCGTGCGAGTTCGCACATGCGCACAGAGTGACCGGTCGTCAGATTTTATTAGCGCGGCGACTAGTGAGTACTACTGGTGAGATGAGTAGACTAGTGTATGGTTCACAGTCGCCACGGTGTAAGGGATAGAGAGGCCTTGCAATCTATTTTTTTTGTGGCTCCTCTGCTATGGACTATTCCTGCTCACTATTCTAATATAATAACAACAGTGTGTGTACCTTACTTATCAGTGAAGGAATTTTCAGAATATATCTCATACTTTTGATTTTATTCGCAGATAAGACATTCCATCATTTGGAGCCCTATGGCAGATTAGCATTAGAGCATTTTAAGATTCAGAAATGCATCTCTGTAGCCTTTGTTTTAGAATTGGTTGTTCTGAAACTACGATATATATATGTAATACAGGTTTCATCTCAGTGGGTTATGGTACAATTGGATCATATTTTCTGTATTTGAACAAAGTATTCACTGTTAAAGATCTCTATGGAGAAATCAGTGCTAAAGAGGGTGTTGCCCTATGTGCATTTTTGTAAATCCAGAGGAGGTTGAATTGTAAGGACACCTTGTGGTACTGCTACATTTTTTTCTGTGTAAACTTTTTTAGTTTACATTGAAATAATCCTTTCTCAGAATATGTATCTGCTATCGGTGATGAGACATTAATTTAATTGCTCCTTTCATTATATAAACGATTTTGTGGAAGACTGTGAAAATATGTACAGAGGTACTTGCACTGTGCTCCCCCTCTACAGAGAGGTGGAGTTATCTGGCTGGTTTGCTGACCACTGACCCCTGATGAGGTACAGACCTATTACAAGGTGATTGGCAGTTGGGTGTGTGTGTGTGTGTGGTGGGGGTTGAGACATAGCAGGCTCCTGGCGATCTCAGACAGTGTACACTCATAATGACACACCTGTTGACTATGGCATTGAATAAGACAGGTCCCTGTGACAGCTGAGTGAGGTGCATGCAGAATGGATAGTCTACAGGCTATTAGTACTTAGCTGCAGTGGGTAGTTCGGGTTTGAATTTGTGCTTTATACTATCAAAAGCCCAGATAATAGGATGCCCTATCTATCAGTCTCACCAACTGAAACTAGACACAAGATTACAAGTCGCCGCGCCATGTCTCACAGGACTATTCTCTACTATTGTATTAAAATCTACAACACTATGGTTTTATTTTATAACAGTAAATTGAGGGGTTGTATTCGATTCAATTCGATTAATATTGCCAAACATGCATGGATTATATTCAAAAAGCCATTAATTTCAAGTTAAATCGATATTATCTATCATTTCTCCGTCAAAAATGCGACTTCCGGCAAGGAGGGGTCGTGCATGCGCACGGAACATCAAAATACAAAATGGCGGACAGCGAGAAGATTGCCTTACGGTGCTATCGAAACTGCTGTATTATAACAAAATGGAGGAGAATTACATTGTTTCATGCATTTGTATGGTTAATATGTATCCTTATTCAAGACTTGCTTATATTGTGCAATGCTTAACTCGCCAGGAGAGGAGTTATTCGCCAATGAAACATGCGAGCGATAATGGGTGCATCCTCCATAGCCTTAAGCATTGACGACTTCGACACACTGTCACTATAGTGCCAGTCACCTACGGTAGGTCATGGACGCTCCAACTGCAGACCCTGGGCCATATGTGATATATATCACACGTTAAATTTTTGATTATGAGAAGTGGCATTGTCCCTTGTCACCCAAACCCATGTTCCTTCGATTTGAAGAAGAGGCCTTGTCCCATCTTGTCAATTTAACCCGTCCGGGGCCCTACCCTTTGGTAGACAACAGTGAATAGTATACACTGATGTGATGTATAATACATCCTGGTTCCTTAATCCTAATAGGATGAATTACCAATCAACATAGATTCAATGTCGAAAATTGAGCTTGCACCTAGTACCTATTGTGATTATAGCCTGTGATTCACCACAGGACCAGATCAAGCAAATGCCACTCGGAGTCATACAAACATAATAAGGAAAACGAGCACTTCCTACCCACTACCCACTGATGGTACCATCACTGAACAGAGCAAGAGTGACAGTAGTGGCTGCAGAACACTAATTATTTTTCCACTGTTTGCCTATATAGCTTTTGGGCGAAAATAAAATACTTGTGCAAGTATCTGGGCTTAGCCACTATTATTTTCTTGTAGATATACATTTTTCCCAATAATTTAGGGCCATGGCATGTGGTACAATGTGATTAACCTTTTTGCTATAGGCCTTAGAGTGCGGACATACCCAGATTTGGGGGTTTTGCAGTGAATGATTTCAATACATTCTCTAATTAAATAGAGTGCACCCCCCTCAACTTACCATCAAATATCAGCCTAAATAACACTCAAATTGATTAATATACACCCTAAGGATTAATTTGATACCTGGTTTGCCTACCCACTGTCAGATTTTAGACCAATAATCATTGTACAACACCCTTCAGTGCGGAGCTACAAAGTGTCTCCTGCTACCACCTCCCGTCAATTAGTGTTCTGCAACCTAGTGAGTAGCCCCCTCTGGACAACAGGTACTCTTAAGCACTTCCTACCCACTACCCACTGATGGTACTATCACTGAACAGAGCAAGAGTGACAGTAGTGAGTAGCCCCCTCTGGACAACAGGTACTCTCAAGTTTTAACAGCAGCTGACCTGTTATTCCCCTATAGAAAAACCACTATTTACATATCTGTTTTGCAACACATACAATACCCTAGTGCCACGTCACTGAAACAAGCCAATTAACTATGGCTGGCTACTGTTAGATGCACTTAGTAAGGTTGTAAACCAGTGTGGAATTACACGCTTTGAAATAGTGGGGGTAATCCTTGGTGGCATTGTAAGAGAAGACTCACTATTTCTACATAGATCAACACACAATGTTAGTGTTTAAAAATGTAGTTGGAGATGAAACATTGAATCATGTTTATTCATCTGACAGTAAAGCATGTATATGAAAGCGCAATTCCTGCCCATTTGTTTTCACTGATAAGTTTCACCACTATACAAAATGTACCAGAAATCTATATTTGTATAGGGTTAAACAAAATGCAAAGCTGTATAATGAATTTGTCTGAAGCCCCCCCCCCCTTGTGAGAGCTCCATAGGAATGAAGTGATTCATTATTGGAAGATTTTTGCAGTGGGTGGGAAAGGAACTAAATGTCGCTGATACTTATATCTGTGATGGTTCCCCAGTCTCAATGGCAGTGAAGTGGGAAACGGCAGCAACCAGGGACTTGATTAAAAGGGGATCGGGGTTGATACACCTGCTGCGGGGGACAAGATGGCGGCCATCTTCGAGTATCCCACTTCAGCCATATATAGATATATACCTGTGGGTGGTACTTAACAGCCACATGCTGCTGGTTATTAGCACTGCTTGGCCAAGTCCTTTATTGACCAGTGGTCAAAGTACTCAAACCCTCCCCTACCTTACACCACACCCTACTATGCCTTATCCAGGATAATGTTCCTCCAGGGCTGTAGGCCTGGCTGTGTCAACACCTTAAACTGGCACCGCTTACAGTCTTTGAGGCTCACCCACCATGTTTAATCTTAACTTTCGGGGATTGCTGCGTTTGTTATTACAGCGCATTACCCCGACGCCACCTGGTGAGTGGTGCGTGAAACGCTATCAAGGCTTTGTGTGTGGCACTGTGAAGGGGGGGGGGGGGTCAGGTAGAAAGAGAGGGAGGGGGCAGTGTTTTAAATACAAATCCATGTAGAGTTGTAGCAAATTGCCTCTATCATGGATCATGGACAGTATGTGCATAGTGTAATTCAGTGATGATAGTCATCAGGTTTTATCAGGATTTCCTGATTTCTGAAAATATTGAATGACATGTATTTTCCTTATACGAGTGGTAAGGAGGACTGTTTGGGAAAATAGAAGGCTTTTATATCAAGTTAACATATGGCTTCCTGATTTTGCCAATGTCTGACTTAGATTCCTGGTGTATAAACACATAGCATGTGTAATCAGAGCAAATGACAATATAAAAATATGATTGCACTAATTGCCTTTGGAGAAGCAGTTGATATTACTATGTGATGGCTAGTGATCTGTACTTAATATCAACCCATATGTGTACAGGCCCATGTGTGTACACATTTCTAGCGTGGATTAATAGCCTAGAGCCTGGGTAATCAAGTGATAATACAATGTGCAATGCTTTAACCTTCCAATGTCCTAACTATGAAAATACCAATACTCGTAATGGCTCCTCTAAGGGACGGCTATTTCATAAGGTGTCCATTTATATACATGTAAAGCCCAGTTGCTTGTTATAAGCAATCGAATAAGTACTAAGCACTAAAAGTGTGTGCCAAATAAGCCATGTTCTTCTACAGGAGCTGAGAGACTGGCATTTATTTTAAAATTTAAAGGTACATGTGCTTAAAGAGGCCACAGTGGTGTTTGAATTTTATAAAAGCAGCCATATATTTTCTGCTTCTCTTTAGGAATGCTACCTCTGAGCCAGTCCTTATAGTATCAAATGTAATCGAATCTGACTAAAAATGCATCAAGTGCAAAACAAGGGTGTGTATTTCCCTCTTGTGTCACCCCTCCCTCCTAGAGTCATTTTAGGGGTATTTGAAGCACAAAGCCACCATTTATTACAAGTTTTACTGTGTTTACTCTAGCCCTTCATACTTAACCCTGCCATGGTTGTTAAGACTTTAATGCATTTGGTGGTCGTGATGTATGAATGCTTTCTTAGCAAATACTAAGCAGTGGTGCATTAATGTATCATGCTGACCATACAAGGCCAATACACTCCCTGTGACTCCCAAAAGTAATGCAGTGTTAGCGAGGTATTAGGTGCCTTTGTACTGGCGCATCATAACAGAAACCGTTTCCTCTGTGCAACAACATCCTTAAAGGGTTAAGGCTCTCTAGTCCCTACCTCCCCTACCCTTGCTCTCAGTTTACCCAGCACATGCTAGACATACAATGAGTGTTCAGCAGACCAAGGGGTGGTAAAGGATTCAATTTCAGAGCATGCAAACAGAACAAGGGAACACCCACACAGGTTATCATTGATAGTTTACAGTTGTGCTCCTCTACTTTACACGCCTGTTCTTGTATGGAGTACTAAGTAATGTATTGACTGACATTACTCGGATTATGGTGCCGTCTTGTGAAACTCTACAATATGGTAGTAAGATATTGAGCTCATTTGAAATGCAGGCCAGTGGTAATGAGGCATTTCCAACGTCTTTGAAGTCCAGGTATGACAATTTTCAACACTTTAAAAATTGGGCATAGCCAGTATCTAATATGAAATACCCGTATAGGTTCATCTGAAAGGGAACAAAAAGGTTCTGATACAGTTATAGGTGGATATTGAGTTAATTACTTCATCAAAAGTCCAGGACAATTCAGATATTTCCTGGTACCTGTCGTGATATGATAGGATTCCTCGAGACTACCTTTGTGGTACATGTAATGGTGTATCATGCCAACCTTCAGGGATTGTATCAAGCCAATGCTTGATGCATGAATGCAGCACTGGTGACTTAGGTATGGCTGCCACACTCAGATACCATGCTGCTAAATATATCACAGGATAGTTACACTGTGGCAGCTACTGTATTATAAGGATAAAATGCTCAAGTTGGTGTCACTGGAAATTGGAAACCCCAACATTGAATAGACTGACATACAAAACCTTCTCTGTACATAGTACAGAAATAGAAATATAAAATTCTTGTATTCAATGAGCTGAAATACAAAACCGCTGTATTTACTGAGGCATATAGATGATGGGCGCAGGGTTTAGCCACACAGCACCAAACAGGAGGTGGGTATAAAAAGGTGGGGGTGCTATGTGTTGACATGAATTATGTCCAGAATACTAACAAGTTAATGTTATACTACTGCAGCTGTTCTCTCTTAGGTGGCTGCCATCTTGTCTCCCAGTGGCTGTCACCTTGTCCCCCTGCAGCCATCACTTGTTCCTGCGGACTGGCACACCAATCTGACAGCTTATAAAGGTTCAATTGTACAAACTAGTGAACATTCCTTTCATATTTTAGCCCAGTTCAGCCAGTGCTTTAGTTGCTCATCTTGCTGCAGCCATCTCTGATTTTAGAATATAGCACGAAGACTAGGTGGCAAGTCTACAGTAATCTGTCTCCATACAGTGCAGACTGTTGGCTCTGATGGCCGACAAGGCAGAAACACAGATTGACAGGCCTGGCAAAACCACTTCACCACTAACCCCCTGTTTTTATCCCACTTCGAGTAAACTAGCTCCGAGCCCTTATTCTACATGTACATACTGCTTATACTCCAGAGATGTCAGAGCTTCAGAGGTCCGTCTATTTTCAGATGTTAAAACTTTCCCAAAAGTCAGACATCTCAGAGGCTTCTTTTATCTTGTGGTCATAATATAGATAAAGGGAATTACATTGATCATAGATACCCTTACTACATGCCCTTTCTACTTCTATGGAGCATAAGGCTGAGCAGAGTTCAGGCTTCAGCAGGTGAAATTAAGCATGCCTTGTGCTGCCCTCTAGCCTTTTCTAGACAAACCACCTTTCAGAGATCAGAGGATCTCTGAAATTTCATTTCAGAGGACATGAATCTAAGCTGGCTTCTGATTGGCTGAAATTCAAATGCAGTCATTTAATTGTTTTTCTATCACCATCCAATGTAGAGATGGTTTTAAAGGTTTTTAATGAGGGGAACAGGTTGAAATGAAGATGAGATGGGTACTTTTAGTATAATAAATTGAGAGAAATGGTGGCTTTGCCAACACCCAAAAGTTTCAGAGGTTGAGCCCATGACCAACTAACATCTCTGATACTCAGAATAGTGGCCTGTATATTCTACAGGCCAACCTGGTTTACATTTATGAGTCAAAATATCACTTCTGGTAAGAAACCAGGCCACTCTTGCTCTTGGTCTAATAAAAAAATAAATATGTCTTGAAAAGAAAAGGCGGGCTTCCCTAGCCCACTTAAAAGGGTCTATATCTCCTCTTTCCTATCCCTCGGGATGTGCGTGGTGAACATATGTGGGCACTGACACATTCCTCTTGTGAAATTGTGTAATGTAGTTCTCACCATGAATATGACCTCAGCTGTCGAAATGGCGTTAAACATCTATTACTCACTCACTCTGAAAAGAAAAGGACAAGCAATAGGACAAGCAATAGTTTAAACATGATAAATTTTAGTATGAAGGAGACTAGTGCATGTCTACAGTATCTTGGTGGGTGACAGAGTAGTGACACGTGTGATGTCACATGGTGTCGGGGGGGGGGGTACAGTGATGTATAGTGTCAGGTCACTCTGTTATTATCAGATCTATGCTAACACATTAGCTACCGTAGACTTTCCACTACTCTATACTATTTCAGAATGAGCTTGGGAACTTAGGCCATTAGTTGACTGAAGCAACTTTACTTGGGAGGGGGGGGGGCTCGAATATACATAAGAAGGGGACCTACTTTCAGGAGGAATTTCTTAATATGTTGTTTTAGATTTGTGTTAAAACCAAGCAAATTTTCAATGTACCCGATTGAATTGAAGCAATTATAACCCTCTACCCCCTCTCTTGCCTCTATCCATTCAACTCTGCAGAACATACGGTTACTATTTATGATAATGGACTATCTGCAATGTGCATTAGGGCTTCATACTATTAATATAAAAACGTCCGGTTGGATTGCATGCTACACAGCAGTAACCATTGACCGCAATGAAAGTCATGCCTGTAAGCATCACATTCTGCCTTATCAGCTCCATGCAAGCCTGATACAAGTCCCATCATTACCCACATAAACGCTACTAAAAGGACTTCCCACTGCAGCAGGGTTATAAGACTGTATTATTTTGTCCCATGTTGGCTGCCATTTTGTCCCCTAATGAAGTCTTGATACAGCCATAGTGTACTCCATTCCACCAATATGGCTAGTTCTACCATAAATCCCACTCAGAAGACTACAAGTGCTGTATCTTGCTGTGGCTTATAGCGTACTTCCAGACTGACCGACATGCCAGTAACAAGTGTTGGTGCGAGACCAGAACCGGAAATTGCTAATAGCACATGGTGTTCTGGGGAACTAGTCCGATCCTGATTGAGCGCGGGGTTCGGCTAAACTAGCAATTTTCAAAACTCTTGTGCGGCTTTAAATTCCTCCCTAAGACTAAGTGTGGCTTAACTGTAGGCTTTTACAGTAGTCCAGCATGTTGCTATCATGGTGACTGTATCAGAAATGGGGGACAGGAAAGACACCATCAAGCCCATTTAGTTCTCTCTTCTGTCGCTACTACTAGCTCTCTGGTACTGCAGTCATTTGCATTGATGATGCAGAGAGAACGAGAGAGGAAATCCACTTGGATTATCTCGCGAGACCGGGAGCTCATCACGTGACTCATTAGTCTCATTATGGCCGCCACCGGCAGCAGTCTACGCCCCCTACCGAGACGCCTGCGCACCAAACCGTCCGTGCGTGTTTATCATTATGGGATAGGTTATAGAAAACATGGCCGTGTTTGTAAACAAACACAAGGTTCGCAGGATTGGCACCAGGGGGCAGGATAGGGCTGGCTTCCGGGGAGAGAACTTGCTGGCTTCTGTGGAATTGCTTCAGCGGTGAGGCTTCAATGTTATGGCTAACATGTGTTGGTATTGGGGAAATAAATAGAAGGGCAAGTACAGGGGAAGCTTAGCTTGGTAAGCCTGCAATGTCATAGTAAATACGTATACTGAACTAACACAGAGGGGTTGGGTTATCTATTTACCCCGATACCAGGCACTAGTATCTTAAGTAAGATATTGGGGCTATTTGTCTTAACCTTATTATCATCAATTAGGGTAAGATGGGAGTTCATGTAATCTTGGTGCATCCCTCCCTACTGAAGCAGCCATCATCAGATAAAGGCTTAGAATGTGTGTCAAGTACTTCCATATGCTTTCCTATGTTAAATATCACCTGAGAAGATAATGATTTTGAACAGAAATTATACATGAGAACTGTTTATTGGGTATAAGTGTACGCCTTTGAATGGTCATACCTAAATTTTCAATCAGGCAATGCCAAACAGTAGCGTCCTCATGCAAACATTTAGTATTGCTGTACACCAAACATGTACTGTATTCTATAGGGTCCGACATAATTTATCGATCATTGAATTCTACGACTGGTACTACATGTTTATATTGGGAGTACTCGTCAGGTATTCTCTTGTTAAGGACGACATAGCACTTCACTGCAGTATAATCGACCAATTGTTAGCACTACAGGGATGCATGCACCATGTAAACAAAAATGCCTTCAGTCTTGAGACTTAATGTTAAAGGGGGTAAATTAAAGATTGAAGATATTCATGCTTTCTCCATTTTCTGTATTTCCAGATACTGCTCGGAAATTAGCTGCACTATCAGACCCTACCATACGGAGTAGAGAATTATTTATTTCCGACGCCACCGACACTTACCCCGTCAATGCACTAAGGTAGGCACAAATATTTCTAGAAATGTTATGCAAGGTTTTTCACATGTAAACTGATATGATATGTAAATCTCTACCAGTAATTGCTAATTGTCTCAGCTTTCGTAGTGGTCAATGAACAGACATTGTGGTTGTCTTTTTTTTTCACCAAAGACATCAGCGCAAATGTCATAATGCCGCATGACCTGTATTCATAAGGGATTATTTTAAGACTTTTTAACTCAGCTCCTGGTGTTTGTTTTGGGGATTGGGGACTCTATCCACAAAACGTGTACTGTCGTTTGAAAGGTTATCACCAGTGAGAACTGGTGAGGTATGGGGAGGGAGGCTGCAAGCCTTAGCCTAGGGATGAACCAGTAGGGAATTAAGCCTTAGGACGAAACAGTAGAGAAATGAATCCCCCCACCCCAACCCATCGTGTCATCTGGCGGAGTTCTTCCTTGGCAGCTTCCAAAATTCAAGAAGCACGGAGGTATAAAGAGAGAAAGATATTGCCAGGAAGGGAATCAGCTCAGGGTAGAAAATGAGGGAAACCGTCCAGATTACCTAATTCACATAGATATGAAAAAATAGAAATACAATTCTAAGATGGTGGCTTCCTTCCTAATTCCTCTATCGCTCTCGGGGAAGCTGTGGCTTGAGGTAGTGGTGTGTGTTTGTGGGGGGGGGGTGTTAGAGGGCACAGGTTTAGGGGGAGGGAGGGGATCCATTCAATTCTGTGGGGGCGAAAAGACGCGCGACTAGTCAGCGATTAAATCTGCCGGAAGCCAGCGGGCATCAGGTCACTGGCTGAGTGATAATACTGGACGGTGTGTGGACAAAGCTGGTTGTGGGCAGGCTGATAGTGTTAATCATGGAGCCTGATGGGGACCTGTCCCTCAGGGAGGTCATGCTAGGGAAGAGCTATCAGGTCATAGAACATCACGCAGAGCAATACAGTGAGCGGCTCACACAACGCAGCTCACACAGCCCCTCATAGAGCTGCTCTTAGAGTAGGCCACAAGGCAGCATATACAGCACCTCATAGAACAGCACTTAGATAAGGCCACGAGGCAGCACACACAGCACCTCATAGAACAGCTGATAGAGTAGGCCACAAGGCAGCATACACAGCACCTCATAGAACAGCTGATAGAGTAGGCCACAAGGCAGCACATACAGCACCTCATAGAACAGCTGATAGAGTAGGTCACAAGGCGGCTCATACAGTCCCTCATAGAACAGCTGATAGAGTAGGCCACAAGGCAGCATACACAGCACCTCATAGAACAGCTCTTAGAGTAGACTACAAGGTAACTCACACAACACTTGATAGACATAGAATAGCTCATAGAGAAGCTCACTGCAACTCAAAGCAGTGCAAGTCGTAGTAGCTTATAGAGAGCAGTGCACACACCATCTCTCAACAAGCACTCACACAGCGGCACACACAGGATCTCTCTGAGGAGATACACTCACATCAGCTCTTAATCTAACTGACCGAATACTTCACACATCGATCAGTACATTTACACGCAGTTTACAGGTAGTTTAAAAGGTTCACATAAAACAACTAACCGAGATGGTCTCTTCACAGAGCAGCACACAGAGTATTAAACTCTTAGAGACCACAACAACTTACACACTCCCATAGAGCAGCTCACCCTAGCCACTACAGTGTGAGCGGCTTGGGAATCAATACTCAATGTAGCTCACAATAGTGAACAGAGTAGCTCATCTGGCAGCCCAGGGAGCAGCTCACAAAGAACAGCTTAGAGAGCAGCTCATGTGGAGATAAGGTCGTGGGGGTTATCCCAGAGCAGATTAGGGCGGGATCAGTCAACTTGAACGCTGCAGGTTTCAGACAATTCATGAAGATATCGATAATCTTTAGTTTTAAAGTAGGTCACCTACTCATGCAATAAGAGTATGTATCCCTACTGTTTGGATCTGATTCTAGCCACGTGTTGACAAAATATGAAATAATGTTCAAGTATTCTGTCCACTCCTTAGATTCTTGCGCTGATATTTGGCCTTTTCTTTTGACCCCCCACATTGAATTGGCATTCACAAAAATGGAAGAAAGGAACCCTCACCTTTCTCACCTGAAAATGAGTATAAATGGCACATACACATAAACGGTGTATCAGATACCACGTTACACCTGATAATACTATAATGAGTAAACTAGGTGCCAATAACACTGTAACGGTCCACGTGCCATAGTGCTAGTGCCAAGACATTAGACATAAGTCCTTTAAGTTTAAGGCCAGTATGATACTTGCATGTCCTTTTGTTGGCAGGAGGTATTGGTGAGCAGTTAGCCTATACTGAAAATTCGTGCATCACGCCGACCTGGTGGGGTTAATACACCAGAGACGCCACTTTTCCTAACTTTTTAGGAATCCCTACTCTTTGCTTTCATTCCTATAGGCCTTAGTGTTGACGCCTAGTGGAACGGTCATTGCTTGATCTGGCGCCTGCCTAGATAACCACTGATAACAACCAGCATGATGGGTACCAGGTGTTACATAATGTACCCAAAAAATTCTGCAGTGAATACAGGGAATCATCTGATTGGTTAATAATATATCCCGGGTGAACCCTATAGGGCATTAGCACATTAGGCTATGGAGGCCGCCATTAGACCCCGACTGCACTATGACTAACACCTTCAGCCCCCGTCTCCGCAGTAAATGCCAGGGATGCTTCCCATTGGTCAATAATACAATAGCCATGTGCCGTATAGGCATTTGCTATTGGCAATTTGAGAAAATTAGGAGGATTTCCGAATTTTGGTTGAGCAGTGAGTGGCATCCCTGGTACACTTCTCAATGGTTATCCTGATGCACCAGTAGCACCAATGCAGTGCTGTTTAGATAACTACTCAGTACAGGTGAATTCAACTGGTAAATGATCTCAGGAAGGCTTTGGGCAATTTGATGTCCTTAAAGGGTCAATATCGAACTCCTCAGAGGAGATAGGATATGCTCAGTGTAGAGACAGGAAATATCAGAGCCCACATGGAAGCACCCACACCAAAGGAGCATGGTGGGGGAGACAAAGCCCAGGGGAGAAATCAAGAGCCTGCCAAAGAGCCTGAGGGAGACTACAGAGGGGTTGTCTATGCTGCTAACTGTGAGGGACGGCAAAGGGACAGCAGAGACAGTTAGTGTATTATGGCCAACAAAATGCCATCAAAAGACTAGTAAGGAGGGGAATTATGTATTTACTATGGACTATCTTGAGTTGGAATTTGGTAGGGGATTGTTAACCCTCACAGGAGGGAATGGTGTCTCACTGCTTCATACCTATTATCGATACCAATTGAAGCATCAGCTTATGGCAAGTCACACTGACTGGAGTAGTTTATTTAGATGGGGGGGGGGGCGCCCCTCCCCTACTTTTTTACTGTAGTTAATAGTTTGATGACCTCTTTTTAGCCTTAGAATTGATCAGATATGTGATAAACAACTGGCGCCCCACCCTTTACAAAATTCTGGATCCGCCACGGCTGCGTGAGTAGTTGCTCTTACAGAGTTAATTCATTCCTCACTTAGCCAGCAGGAGCAGCTCGAATTACTGAGCAGCTCACAAATGAGTGGTTCACCAATACAAGTCTACGCCCTCAGTGACAAGACCTGGCATTCCATGGCACCGTCACAAAAAAAAAAAGATTTTTCATGTGACAACCGATCTGAAAATTGAGAGCGGAGAAAATGTGCAGAAAAAAGTCCGGATCATTACAGGCTGTGGTGGGCTCTGGCAAGGCTGGCAGTGCGACCGGGGCGGAGTCATCCCTAATGATCAAATCGGCACTAATTAAGTTTAATTATCTTCCACTCATTAATCCCAAGCCTGACTTTAACACCTCCAGGACTCTGATAACAGGGGGTTTGGGAGGGGGGGGGGTTGACCAGACACAAGAAAAGGAAATGAGAAGTTAATAAGAAGCAGTGGAAAACCAATTATTGTTGAGGTAAAAAGAGGACAAAAAGGACTCGACAGTGCCTTAGTATAAAGTGGGCAGCACTTGGCCACAAGGACACCAGTCTTTGTGGGGCTTTGTGTTAATACCGTTGTCCTGTTTTTATAGACAGTCAGATCAGTGATATTGCACCATTATTGCCTACCTGTGAGTCCAACAAATCGACTCATAACCGAATTAGTTTTAGTGTTATAGCATTTATTCCATGCATCAAACAATGGCGTTCACACAACGTGCTTTTTATTTGAATTGAACACTGATATAAAAGAAGGTTGTCTGTTGATATGAAAAATGTTTGACTGTGTCTTACAGAGAACAATATGTGTATAGTGATTAGAATTATACTATTCACAGCCATGTTCGTCAGCTTTAAAAGGCATATGCACAACTAAGGGACTGCAGCCATTTCAAAAAGGGATCTAGAGAGAGGAAGATTATTTTCTACTAGTCTATGTTACAGGAAGGTTTGAATGGAAGAATCGTACTTAGTACTACCTGGGGGGTGCTGTCAGTTTAAAACAGGCTAAGTCAGGAAAAACACTATACATCTACAATTATGTATGCGATTGCAGACGGTGTGGGCAAGTACGAGGGCGGAGTGGGAGCAATATTTAGGTATTATACTTAATATGGCAACAAAGGCAAAGATATGATAGTCCGTTGACATTATAACCTCCAGCAGCTTTCCCTGTGTCTGTGATGATGACTGTTTCGGATGTGATTAGTTGCTCTTATTTCCGCGGGGTGGCAGCACGGGGGTCGGCGTCTGGTGCCCTGTGTCCTGTCTGACCTTGCTTCACTGCTAACCGGCCTGGGTCGTGGCCCCTCGTCATAGTGAAGGCCTGACAAATGCCAACGTTATCTCCATTAAATGGTGGTTTCTTTAAAAGACTTAGAGAGGTGGTAGGTTATGTATAAGATGGCAGATAAGGGACATGACTCATAAATCTCTCTATACATTTGTATAATATGGTACAGATGTATTGTGATATTGTCTCAAAATAGAGGCCTCAATGGTGTCAGTTGTAAACGAAAAGTTTGCTTTAGAAACTTGTTAGGTATATTGGGGGAAAAAGAACAATACTGATGACAGAAGTTAGGCATTTTCCATGTAGGTGTACATACAGTATTGTAAAGGTCATGTCCAATACCTCAGCGAGAAATGCATAGGGCTGCATTAGTGCATCATGCTGACCTGTCAAGAATGTCTCTAACCTATGTTGTATGAATGCAGCTCTGGTAAGTGACATATCAAGTCTGAATACCTGCAACATTAACACATACATTTAAATTCTTAGGAAATATAACTCTTTAAGGGCCGCTGATGCATTAATGCTTCATGCCCATTGGTCGTCTTGATGCCTTCTCACCAGCACTTCATTAGTGCATCATGACGACCAATGGACATGATATACTCCTTCATCAGCGGCTTTTAATGGGTGAAGTCTTTTCAATGCTAATTTGTCTCTGTCTTCCATCTGCAGGGGTAAGTGCACGGTGAAGCACTTCCAGGACATTCTGCTCCTAAAGGACTTCCAGCCCCAGGAGAACACCTTCTTTTACGTGCTCGGGTACAACCCGGAAACCAAGAGGCTGGCGACCACACAAGGCGAGATCCGCATTGGATCAAGTCATCAGGTACGTCTTAACTATTTAAGTGACAACCTGCAAAATTGAGGGATATTAGAGAGCTGTTTTGGTTTAATCGTTGTCTTGTGTTTGTGGAATTGCAGGAACACCGAAACGATGTGGAAAATGATTTAAAAAAAAAAATACTGCTAGATTGAGAATACATGTAGGGCCTGCATTGCATGGAAGTCCGATGTGGTCGAGTCGATTTGCGAGGGCTGCATTCCTGTAACATAGTGATGAATGTGCACAATGCATTATCAAAGCACTATAGGACTCACTATGGAGGCCTAGTGGAGCCGCCATTCTGAATTTCGCTGGTTCAGGTAAAACCTACTGATAAGACATACCATGATGGGTACCTTGTCCCTGGTTAACACCCACTTCCAGGGACATGCTGGTCCCATCTTATCAGTGGGTGTCGCCAGAACCAGCCACAAACCAGCTAGTGGCCAATATGCAGGCCTTTAAGAGTGATAGCACGAGCAGTAGTAGTAATATCAGCAGCAGGACCAGTAGGCTGTAGTGCCTGGGTCTAGCCTGCTGGTCTCAGCCTAGACGCATAGAGATCAATAATAACAGTGTTAGCACGGAGGGACCAGCGAGCTCCCAGCACATCTCTCACCTCCACCACGACTAACACGAGGGTCCTGACACTATAAACAATGAACTGCTATCATGATTTATTTAGTAAAATTGGTGTGATTTTTCCTACGCATCCATTGCCTACCAAATATGTTAACTGTATTATGTAGCGAGATAGAGGAGGAAATAACCGATAAATGATCGTAACAGAACGTAGCCTGAATTGGAAGTTCAGATAGAAAAATAAAATGAAAATGATTTGAAGAGTTGATTGATTTCCTGAATATGAGATGTGTTAAACAAGAAATGAGCATGGATGAGAAAATAACTAACACGAATACAATGGAAAGCAAATCCAGCTCAATATGAGATCAGAAAATCACCAACTTGTAAATTTACTAGAAGAGAGAGAAGTATAAATAACATTCCCCCACGGGTGTATGATACTTTATCACCTCACTGACAGGCTAGCAGACAAGGCTGTATCCGTAGATAAGACGCTCTCAGATTTAACCCTATACTGGGACACCAAGATGGGGGTGCTAGAGAGCCTAGAGAGGCTCAACTGTCATCTCTAGATGAGTGCTGCTGTGATCTATGGTCTAGTCGGTACCGTGACCATCTTGGATTTGAGTCCTTCTCATGCACATATTGAGATAGGGAGCCAGGCACTTTTCATTTCCATATCTAGTTCAATAAGGATGCAATCACATATTCCTGGTTTCCAAGGTTACGGGAGAGAAAGTGGAAATCACGCTGGGTTCCTAGTATCTCCATGTGCAGAACGAAATGGTGCTGGTACCAATAGGACTAACTCTTTGGTGATAGGTGGGTTGGAGGACTAGGTCTATGTGGTACATGAAGAGCATTACTAGATACATACAAGAGTGTGCTTCCATTACGAAACTCTTATAAAGAGAAAACCCTGGAAAATGCGCACAGAAAAATAGATACACACACACACACATATTTGTATATGCAAGGCATTCAAGGGGACGCTTGAAATACAGACCAGGGTCCTATCATAGTTCCACCAGTGCCCCATAACATTGTATTATAATAAATATAAGCTGATGGATTTTGCTTCTACACATGTGACAGGATCAGCAAAAAGGGCCCTTAGTGCAGGGCGCATTAAGGTCCCTATTCCTAGTACATGCCACACATGTATTTGTGTGGTTAACTGCACCCTACTAGTAGCTGGAAGAATGTCAAAGGGGTTAGAACAATCGTTGTGGCAGGGGAAACTTGTATTTATAACATAAGAAAAGAGTTGTGAACTTTGGCAAGCCAACGTCTACACCATGCTTTCAGTACAGCAGTGGCTGCACCGCCTACAGTACAATAAACAATCCTAAGGACCACCAAGAAGCTAAGACCCTCTCAGTGTCTGTTACTCTTAGTGTGTTCCTACGCCCACTGATGCCATCACTGACTATGTACATGTAGTCAGCATAGTAGCTAGGCTCAGGGTTAAAGGTACAGGACTCAGTATAGAGGCCTAGTGGAGCCTCCATCTTGAATTTCGCTGGTTGAGCTAAAACCCACTGATAAGACACCATGATGGGTACCTTGTCCCTGGTTAACACCCACTTCCAGGGACATGCTCATGATGCTGGTCCCATCTTATCAGTTCTTATCAGTGTGTGTCGCCAGGAACCAGCTCCAGACCAGCTAGTGGCCAATAGTGAACGTAGAAGGAGTCTGTTTCCATCTTCTGCCGCCAGGATTTAATCAAGATGGTGTCTGAGGAAGGACTAAGGAACGCTGTGACGTACAGGCGGACGCTGTTGATGGATATTATGACGTAGAACGAAGAAAAATTGACCCCCTCCCCTCCACACTGTGTCAGCCACTGACTGACAACTCACCATGTCCTCAGATCCTCAGAGTTATACAATGGTTATATTTGCTGTAAAAGCAGCACAAGTACTATCACTCAACTCCCACTAAGCCCTGGACATGAGCTCTTTAAGTTCAAGTTTGTAAATTTTTATTTCTATGAAAGAGTACAGGATTTGCCATTTCGGAGATCTCCCTGTTTATCCAGGAGATATTAACAAGGAAAATATCTCAATGGTTGATGCAAATGAATGTTATGCAGATATCAAGACATTGTTATACAGAAGCCTTAGGGGCGCTATCATCATTTAACAATAGTTTTGAAATATAAAGAACAGATGAAAGTATATAGTTACACAGAAGGACAGATACATAGACACTCAAGACAGACATGGGGTACAATAAAAAAAAATGATGAGCAATAATTTTAGGTCAGGTCACAAAGGTCAGTATGCTTCTGCCCTCATAGAGGAGCAAGGGGGTATCAGGGGACCAGTGTTGATAGAAAAAGGCAGTGAGTTTCTTTTTTTATCTTTGTCTTAAAGTCCTCATTTGGGACTACCCAGTGTAAATCAGGGTCCAGAGCATTCCATTGGGAATGAGCATGGTATACTGGATCATTTATTAAAGTGGTGGATTTGGGACAAGTCTGCAATGTATATCTTTCAGACTTTGCCAACGATATGTCTAGAAAAAAACAAGGATTTAAAAGAGATAATTGAACACCCTGTATAGCTTCCTGTCTGCAGTGCAGACATGGTTAAATAGCCCTCTTTCTACAGTATAGAAGGGGTTAACTAGCTCCAGATCTAAACTATAGTCAGTCTGTCTATGTCGCCAATACAAGGCACACTAAGTGGGTTTTTATTCCACCTCTGAGTGGCAATGGCTTGTGTAAGTGTGTGCTGATAAGTACAAACTTCAAAGGGATGGCAGATTTATCTACTACAGACAGATTGAGGGAAACAGACACTAAGTACAACCACCCTTACCACCCTGATGGTATCTTTTAGAATCCCTTTAGTTAAACTGAAGAAAAGCGTATGTGACTGACATCTGACTCATTCTCCCTCTCCTAATCCACTTGGTAAAAGGATTAGGTATAAGCTATGCAAGTATCGCATATATATCTTCTGACTGCCCTAGACTACTCGGTCAGGGGGAATGGGATAGGTTGCAGGCGAAGAGCAGAGGTTCTAATACCCAGGGGACTGATTTACAGATACCATCCATACTCACAGGGTATCTATGGAATATAAGGGTATTAGAATCTAGCAGATGTAAAATTTGACACTAGATAGACTGTAGTTAACTGTAACCTATAATATGGATGGCGGAGATATTCGTTGTGATGATAACAGCACATGTCGGGTGGTACGGCATGTAAAGAGGAGGCAGGCCCCCTACATCATCAATAACCACCACTTGGTGAGGTATGTCATATACATCTCCTGTGACCTTGACCTTGTAACCAAACACTGATTACCCCTCTGCCTGCGGGGTGGCTCCCCCAAAGTTCACCCATAGTGTACACACACACCCTCCACGGGGTAGGTCAGGTTCCATACTCCCTGACCTTGGCGCACCAACCACGGTGTCAAGGTCGCCTCAAGGTCAAGGCCCCTGACCTCCAAGGTCAACTGGTTGGAAATGGTAGCCACTGGTGCCTGAAGGGAATGACGTGGGAAGGCCTGGGAAGGAGATACATCAGGGGAACCGGTGGAGAAGCTGGTGACCCGTTTTCTGTGAGGGGCTTATGCATGCCTCCTGGAGTTGACCTTTATGTGACCTTGGAGCTCGGCTGCATGACCTTGGTGAGACGTGCCAGATGAAGGTCGTTATCTGCCTGCTGGCAGGCGTGCAGCACGCGCGGCACCGGCGGGCGCTTGTGCCTTCCTACACGCCCACTATAAACACAGACACGCCCAGCTCAACGAAAACCAGCAGCGCTGTGTCGCATTTGGCGGCAAACTGCAGGAATTTGTCGTCTGCTCACCGCCCTGCGTCCCCAATGGTCATGTTTTATCATGCAGCTGTCAATGTCCTTTCGGATAGAGGCGTTTCCGTTCTGTGGAAGCAGTTCGGACATCACTGCCATTGGATCCTGCGCTTGCAACATTGCACAACATTAAAAAGAAGTGCTCTCGATCCACGTCAAGAAAAGCAAGATGACCAAGAAGGTCCTCTCTTCTTGTCAAGACAGAGATATGGCTCCTCTGATCAGGGCGCACCATATCGATTGCAGTTCCCTGTTGAGTCATCAACATTAAATTCGGGTGTCCACACTTGTCGAGGTGAAATCAGGTGATATTTAGGGAATAATGCACGGGGAATGACTGAGGGAGTGCTCTACACTGTATTGAGGCATCGAGGGGCCTCATAGGCCAATCAGAACACAGCATTCAGGATAATGCACTCTGGCTTCGCCCAGCAGTGATATTCCGATACATGCGTCCTATTATAACATGGGATCCCGGAAAGATAACCTAATCCTTATTAGCTAACAGGGTACATGCCATAACAGAAGGATTACCATGTATGAAAAGTAGAACAAAGTAGCTCCATAGCTTTTGCAGTTGGGGGTCCATGAAATTTTCAGATTTTCAAATGTGTAAATTTTCAAGTTAATGTCTATGGAAAATAAAATAATGTATTATACCATATGAATGCCCTTGCATTAATTTATCTTAATATGTGTTTTGGGGAAAAAAATATTAATTATTGAACATTTTATGCAGAAAAATGAGTTTTGACACCAAAAAAAGGTCCAAGGTTGACTTTGATGTATGTGCGTCAATTAGCTAATTGCAATTATTCTAAGAAATAAAATTCAAATATTGTTTTAAAGTTTGTGACTCAATAGTTGAGATAAGGTAATATGATAAACTTTTGATATTAACAACAGAAAGCAAATATTTATCAAGATATAAGGCTTTGAAGTTGAATGTTGAAAAGTGAGACGGTACTATTTGATATCCGCCATCTTGGAATGAGGAAGTCAGTACAGCGATGACAAATTATGATGATATTCATCTATTTTGATATAAATAAGATTTATAACTGATATTGTGTAGGATAGTTAAGTAATTACCTTCATTTGTGTCCATAAATTAACACCATGACACCTTTTATTCATTAAAATCGAAGAATTAACCATAATCCATTTGAAAACATCGAAAACCGGAAGTGCTTCCCGTTGCTATGACATTGCGCATGCGTAGAGAGAAATAGATATTGATTTTACCGTTGTGTGGACATGGATGGGGGAGGGGTGTATTGTATACTGTGTGTTTAACAATTGGTACTATACTAAGTACTGTGTTATTTGGTATCAAAATGTTGGGAATATAAAAAGAAAAGATCTATGCACTCGAGAAGTCTATGATTTATTATTAGGGAGTGATCAGGGGGGGGGGGGGGGCTGGTGGGTTTCTGGGGGGGGGAGGGTCAGAATTCTTGGGTCTTTACTATGAAACCACCACAGTGCTAAGTATTTAGACTACTTTTAAAATTGCCATTCATGTACCTCCTAGCTCCACAGTGTTTTCAGCACTAAAATTAGGTCTACCATGTGGAAATGACAGTAGATACACCTTGTATTTACTCAGATTTATCAATCCACCCTCTTTATACATGTACTACCAGCCCACTATGCTGTGACCATGTGCAGATAAATGACATAGTAGGGAAGTGAGGAGAGGAGTGCTGTTGGGTTAGCTGATCTCTATGTATACCACCCCATGCTAAGCACACGTAGGCCATGCACTGGGGCCATACATTACATAGGCTAGGCTGTTGGTATATTATGAGGGGTGGTCATTGCTATTGCTCTATAATGGGTTACATGATGTAGGCAGCCATGTTGTCCCCTCAGAAGCAAACTGTATCCCCCAACCCCAAAAATTGCCATTGATGGATCAGCACTCACAGTCTTGGTTGTGTACCGCAGTAGATCATTCAATTCTGTGTACTAAATACACCAAAACTCAACATGGAGAGTGTACCGAGCACGCTCCACCTGACTAGGTGATAGGTAAATCTCCTCCCGTGTTAAAGATCATCAGCCCCTTACCATCTGGTGCCCTCTAGTGTAAAAAAAAAGGAGTAAGCAGAGGAGGATGATAACCCCATGACGTCAGCTATGACAACAAGCCATCAGCTACGTCACTCCACATAGGTAGGAGAGATAATATGAGTACTATAATAATATGAGGTCTCCAGCAGATGTTTAGAATTAGCTTTTGGTGGGTTCTTGCCTCCAATTGTGCTTAGAGATTGGGTGGCCAGGCGTGATGCATGTCGGGAAAGCGTAGCGTATTAACCTTGCCCCCTGGTGGCCAATTTCAGTACTGCACGACCCCTCTGGTGACTAATGGCAGAGAAAGGGTAGGGTCCATGAAGAAACGTGAATGTTAAAAGAAGAAGATAGTAAATGATGAAGGAATTAGTTACAAAGGTGAGATATGTGGGTCGTGTAACAAATGCCATATATAGAATAGGAGAAGAAGAAAACTGCTTTCACAAATAGCAGCCCATACATTACCCTCACATTATACGCGATTTCATCTAATTGTCATCTCTTCTTTAACCAACTGCCGATATCCTCAGTGTGGCTTTTAAAAGTGAGCACTATCAGGGTAGCATAGTATTCATGTAGTTGGAGCAGGAGGTTGCTTGTTGTATTTCTTTCCCTTCTTGTCCATTCTCTACCTCCCCTCCACTACTTTTCTTTCTCTATTATGTGACCTCCATACTCCCTTCCCCAAACTGCCCTTGCGTTCCTGGCCACCTTTTCTTGATACCCAGGAAATGGGGCACGGTGTGCAGTGCCCTGCCTGCCCTTCCTCTCAACTAAATCCAATTGGACTTGGGAGAGTGGGACATTGCTGTGACGAGACCCGACGGAAATTGGGAAATAAATTAAAGGCCAGAGCGCAGAGGGGGAGGGCAAGGGGCAGAGTGGGAAACATACCAGAGAGGCTGCTCCAAGAACTAGGTAATGGTCCCAACACAACAAGAAAAATTTGCATTACAACAAAATAAATATCCATACTTGGTCTGTTTCTTATAATCCATTAGAGCGGTCTTTCGGACAATGACTACCGGTATTTGGAATGCCTTTGTTTCCATAGGGAAGCTTGCATAAAACGGCTCAAATGTGTCTACCCCTTTTACTCATAGACAACACCTGGCAGGTGTATTGTTAAGTAGATCCAGGCGGCAGTGGTGAGGTGGATGTCTCATGGGATGATAGTAACACCTGATTGTATTAAGGATCCAAACCAAATGCTGCCTAATTAAGAGGGACCCGTGTTCCATCTCCTGGCAAGAGAAATACATTCAGGTGTGGCCTTCTTGGAACATTGAAAAGAAATCAATCAAGGTTTTATTGAGGTTATGATTATGTGTACTAAAGTAGACACTAGGGACAGTATTTTTTTAAATAAAGCTGGGTTGGGCTTCAGATAAACTGGTGAATTGCATATAGATAAGTAATATTGGGCATTTTCTTCCTCCCAAAAGAACATTCTGGTGGGATCAAGTTTCAAATACTTGTTTTGATATCAGCTACCTACAAAGCATATGACTCTGGGATCTACTACGTGTATGGTTCCTTCTCTCGGTTTTCCTCAAGGTTTTAGAATAGGAAAAAATAAGCACTTAGAACAACACATCAGGAGAACTGGGAGCACATGGTGTATGCTTGCAGACTTTACAGGGTTTGATTAGAATCCCAATGTGGTTCCCATACATTGGACACACTCATGTTGGCAGTAGGTTAACTCTGTTAGCGCCTACTGATAACTTCCATACCTTTATATACAGCCGAGATGGGTTAGACTCTGGAAGCAGCCATGTTTAAATCTAGTCCACCTAGATCCCTCTCAGTATTCGCCCCAGTTAATAATGGGAATGACGGTGGGGGAAAACTACCGATTGGGATATATTGTGTATTTAGTACATGTGTATTGTATATATAGATGTATTGAATATTGGAAACCAGCAAAATTTGAAGATACACTAACTGCTGACCAGGCATAATTTAAGGGTAAGGCTTGTCAAGGGCAACATTGCAGGTCTGTTTGTGCTATTATTGAATTTCGCTATGAGCTGCAAGATATACACAAACATCAGCTACCAAGACGGGTACACCTCATGCTTTAAGTCAAATCATAGATTGTAAAAGAGCTAGTTCCTCTAGTCTCCATGGTCAAATTAAGAACTGCAGGGTGAATGTCGGGAATGAGGGAGCTATCTGATTTGTGTGGGGCCCATCCTACTTGTTGCCTATATACAGCTGCTTTGCCCATGTCCACACAGGGTCCTTATCATAAGGAGGAGATGTGACAAGTGCTGTTTGACTAAGCACCCCAGGCCTCATGACCCACAGATAAGCCGACTGCACGGTTTGTTTGAACCCTAAGATTACTGATCCTGTGTTGAGGGAGGCGAACCAAACCAGAACTGACTGATGCCATCTTGCAGTGGCTTCACTCTCCAAGCAGGGGCTGGTGAATGGGAACATCTGCTTGGAGAATCTTCCTTTTATTAACACTGGCCCCAGTTCGTAGTCTGGCATGCTGGGAGGTACTATTTTTCTTAGCTGGTTCCTGGTGACTCAACCTTGCAGATGGATACCAGCAAATGCTGGTTCCCACAAGCACCCAGTATTAGCGTCAAAGTAGGTCCAACACCAGCGGCGTATGAATACGGCGATTTTTGGTCAAAATGGTAACCTAGGGGAGAAGGCTTAGTTTGCCCACTAAACTAGGTCGCCGGAGAAGTTGCCTTTTATTGTCTGATCTCCAAGCACATTTTAAGTGATCAACCAAAGACGCACCCTTTGAGTGTCTGAGGATTGAAGGTGAAGTAACCTGATGTTACATACCTCCCCACGAACATCTGCTGTTCGACCCTTTTAGTAAGGATCTTAATGGAACATACATGTATACATAGATATGTATGTATCATATTAGTTACCTTCATTGTGAAATTTAAAAGGGACCGTATATTTTAAATCATGATAGTTTTTCTTTCTCCCTTGTTCAGTTGACCACAGCTGAAACAAATATCAAAATGTTTTGCAAGCCTCACAAGTAGGTAATCCAGAACAGATGAAAATTGAAACTCGCTGAAACCTTTACAATAAATATGCCCAGATATTTTCTTCTTAATAAAGAGAACATTTTGTATTGTCATGTAAGAAGGAACGGTTCAACATCAAGCACAATTTAAATCCATGTGGCCTGAGCAGTTGGAGACCTGCTCATGGCCTGCACAGACACTATCTATTGAGCAGCTCACGGTGAGGAATGGTCCCCTGGGTATAACTCAGTCCCGGGGGATAGTGCCTGCCATAGGTCAGGACAGTCCCTATCTTAACTCTTCAAGGGCTATTACTATGATGCACTCTGGTCGTCTTGATGCCTGGGTACACTAGTCCTGGTGATTCACCAGCCAGGGATGTTCCATTCGTGCTTCAAATGTGATTGGCGTCATGCAATAATGCAGTAGTGACTATTTTCTTGCTAGGTCTGTATCCATGGATTGCATCATGAAACTATGGTAACACAATAATTAGAATGGCTATGCATCTTTTTAGCATCTTCTACCCTTCAAGGTTAAAGCCACACACAGAGGCTAGAGACCAGGGTCTGTACATAAGAGAGGAACCTGATGAAAACTGCCCCAGCCTGCTGAAAAGCCATGGTTACCATGGCTACTAACAACCCCTTAACCCTTTGTGGTCGTGTGGTTGTCATGGGAACAGGGACGCCGAGCTGCCGTTGCCCTCAGGGGGTGGGGCGGCGGGAAATGACGCGGAAAATGTCGGGGTGATTGGGCGACCGCTGAAACGACGCGATAACGCGCTCAGTGCTATGGAAAAAGATGGCGACTCCACTCCACCCACTCCCCATCCACACCCCTCGTGTAGGGCTTCCGTTGCCATGCTATGCCTCTCCGTCTTGCTGCCCTACAGTCCGATACAATGCCACCTATGACAAGCCTCTCTCACTCTCCAAGCATTGGTGGGGTTTGTCACTTGTAACATTTACAATGTGAGCACACATTGTGCTGGGAGAGTGATGGAGGTGGAATCTTTCATCATATGGCTTCCAATCTCCAGCCGGATATGTGGTTAGATGCATTTTGACATGTGGCTTCCTCAACCCCTTCAGTGCCTCTACCAGGAGAGTGCAGAAGACACCGACAATATGGCGGCCACTGATCCCACCAGAGGGAGTTTAGTGCTGGTTGTCGGCACTAGAGGGCAGCAGTGGTGCCTGACAACGCCAGAGGGACAGGCAGGTGATGTCAAGCATGAATATTTAGGGCCATTTTGCCATTGATAGGGCCAGCATCTGGCGACATTAACGCCATCTACTCTCAATGAGGGAAGCTCTTGGATGAATTGGCAGGAGATAATCTTATTTCGCTGTCTTTTGACGGAAATGCAAATCGTGTAATTATATTTCAACACCAGAGCAAATTGATTTGATCCACAAAGGGTGAGGTGACCTATCTGAAATTCAGTTCATAGTGGTCCAAAATCAAAATATTTATATGAGAAATGACATTGGATATTCAATGTATTGAATAACATCGATGTAGTATTTCTTGACAGTCACGTGTCTGACATTGTCTCAAAGGGAATAACTACTAGGTATATGATTAAGAGGTCTAGCATATATGTCATAATACTGTTCTTGTTGTAGGAGAAGAAATGAGATGGCACAGCAACAGGCATATACTGTGTATGTTCAAAGAAGCTTGCAAGGCTTCCCTAGCCCACTTAAAAGGGTCTATTTCTTCTCTTTCCTATCCTCTTAGGATGTGTGTGGTGCACATATGCGTGGGCACTGACACATTCCTCTGTGAAATTGTGTAATGTAGTTCTCGCCATGAATATGACCTTAGCTGTCAACATGGCGTTAAACATCTATTTCTCACTCACTCACTCACTCACTCACTCACTCACTCACTCACTCACTCAAAGAAGCTTGCTTCTACTGTGATGTCTGCCATCACATATGAATATAAGCCACACTACTGTTACATGCTGGTGGTGATGCTTGCTTGTAGGATAGAGGCAAGGAGAGGTGAAGGACCCTCTCCAGAGGCTCTATTCACCCATTGCCTGCAGAGTATTGGTGGGTGTGTCTATGGAATAAGTCTCCCCTGGGTGTCGAGGCTGATCGGCCAGTCCGTATCAACACCGACAGCTCCCTCCATTATTAATCTCCCTTTGCACGGCAGACGATCACCGACATAAATTGTTTAATGAGATAATCAAGCGGGCGAATAGTCGTATTAGCGTTACCCTTGGGGCGGCTGCGCCACTCCCTGTAGTCAACTGACTTGCCCATCCAGCAACACAAATGAAGCCTATGGCTTCATGCCTCACCACCCCTCATGCAGCCATTCAAGATGGCTGCCATGTCAGTGGGCCCCCATGACAGGTCACCTGATGTAGCTTTCTAGTAGTGACCAGTAAAACTACATTTATGGGGCGGTAAATCAGGGCCCCAGTCAAGAGTATCCCCCTACCGGTAAGACCCAACAACGCTGCATGTTCTTCAACCGACGAACAGGAAATGAGCATTTAGTGTGGTATGCACATTAGAATAATCCTGTAGGCCTATTGGTTTGTCAGAAAAGCAGGGTTTAATGAAGGATCGAGTCAAGGATATTCATGATTAGAGACGACTATTAACCTCTGTAAACACTAGCGACAGGCTCTCGTTCACAACACCCCGCTCTCTGGTTCAAAGCAGAAAGGTGACAAAGGAAACGCCACAGAATGCTGGGTAATTTATGCAAATTACATACAAGATGATGCAGCGGCTCCACCTAGCGTGAGATTATTGAATCAGACTGGGATGCAGTGTGGGCTAATGACTGCTACACTGTGATTTAGTGTTTGTCAATTTGATGTCAATTCTGTAATGGAGTAATGGATATCGGCCTGCCCAGGGTGATGCGAGCAGTATTGATTATACACCATTGGGGGCCTTATCTTTTTCATGTCATCCGCTCGAATCACAGAACTCTCCTGCTTATCGCACCCGGCAGCCATCACAGCCTCCATACATCAAATATAGAAGCCTTACTCGGTAGATATTTTATAATCAATGCTCTATCAGAACACCATTTCCACCATGTGTGCTGGCAGGAATCGCTTGTTAGCGTTTATTTCTGTTGATGTTACAGTCAGAATATGGATAATGAAGCAGAGTGTGTTGGTGTATCATTGCTGCCCTCTAATGACGTCAGGAATTCCTCTCATGAATGTCATTTGATGGCAGATCATAAGGGAGTTTTCCTGTTTGCCCCAAGTCATTTGAGTGCCTGTGTGAATGTCTTGACCAGCTATCTGTTGAGGCTTAAGTTGCACGGTGATATGCTTATATTACACCTTATGGGATACACATGACTTCTTTCTTGCCATTTGTGTATTAGATAACCTAAAAGGAAATACTAGGCATTTTAATAACATCTGGGATCACCATATCCATGGTACTCAAAGGACCAGAGGTCCAGTACATGTCTCCTCTTGATTATGAAATTGAAAATGGAAGGATATCATTAAAGGAGAACATCCTTATCACTGTTTCTTCTATTCCTCACCAGATGGTGTGGTGGTGCTCGAGTGTTGGCACCAAAAGTTTACGTGAGCATTTAGAGATGACCCGATCAGTGTGAGTTTGGTTATACGAAGATGGCCAAATTTACAGAAAAAAAAGGCTCATTCGTAATAGAACTAGGCAATCGATGTTGATTCAGTTAGTGCGAACAGGCGTAATGTTACAGAACACACCCTGCAATGTGCTGCGACCTGGTGGTGTTTGATGGCGTGAGCGGACGCTGGGTGGCTGGTGGCTCTGACTACACAAAAGAGCGGGAAAACCTAATCAATTCAAGGGAAAAACAATCTGTGAACACCAGATGGGGAGTGTAGGCGTATGATAGCGGGAGGTCACGCGACAGGGGTCAATTGTCGTGTCGCAGGAGAGCATGGTGGCACATGATCCAAGTGGATAATATTTAGTATTGGTTGTCATGGAAACACTATAGGCATGTTTCCATGACAACTGATTTAAAATCCCACCAGTTTGGCATGTTTCTATGACAATTGATTCTACTAAATATCACATGTATGACGTTTCCAGCACTCTTGAATTTGCCTCGATGATTGCTGATGATAATCCTCACTGGCATCTCAGGCTTCCCTAGGCCTAGCCCACTTAAAAGGTGTCTGTTTCTCCTCTTTCCTATCCCCTCAGGATATGTGTGGTGCACATATGCGCGGGCACTGACACATTTCTCTGTGAAATTGTGTAATGTAGTTTTCGACATGAATATGACCTTAGCTGTCAAAATAGTGTTAAACATCTATTACTCACTCACTCACTGACATCTTCCCATGGCAACGGATTTCAAATGCCATCTGTGTCACATGTTTCCATTGCAAATGTTTCTAACGTGTGTCTGACATTTTATGACGGCTTGTTTCCTGTACATTACAGAATAACTATATATCAAATAGATGCAAATAGGCATAATATTATGTTGTCAGCATTTGTATCGGTCTAGAGTGGGCACACACAAAAATGAACCAAAATATGTCGGTGAGCCTTGTAAAATGGCTTTTCTGGGGTCAGAATCTCCAGGCCAATTATATTGACTTTGGCATATGTCATTTGTTTGTACATGAATATCGACATAGGGTTGACAAAAACCACATTAAGCCAACTCGAGTCCAGCACAAGTATGTGATGGCTATTGACCGATTACCTTAAATATAACACGTATGTATTACATATTACATATGACCAATACCCAGACACTGTTCAGCTTATGGTATGGTTGGGATATCCAGACACACTGGATATTGACCATAGCCTGGGGTGTGATACTCAAACATAGATCCTATGTAGTCAATATATAAACAGTCAATATATGAACAGTCTGGTGCAGAGGGTGGGCTAATCCATATTGATAGTAGACTCAGTGTGCCACCTGATCCGCCAGACTAATACAGGACATTGCCTAGATTATGGGCCATATATGGCTGGAGTGGAATTGAGATTGTAATTTGTATTGAGTATATATATAATATATATGTGTGTGTGTGCGTGTGTTGAAAGCAGTTTCTTCTGGGCGTTATTTCTTTACACACATGTTCATGATTTTGTACTTGATTTTGCTAGGTGTATTTAGTTAGTTGCTACGTATTGTGTGAGTACACCATTAAGAAAAATTGAAATCTGAGGCATCATACTGAACTTAGAGAGTTTTAAAAAAAAGATAAAGCATAGGGCATCAGTAATAGATGCTCCTATGAAAATTACGCTCCTTTATATATATGCCTAATACATAGCAGACCAGAGGAACCAGACACTCTCTCAATAAGTAAAAAGCAGGTCCCTTTACATGAGTCTCCCAATGTCATTGACACTGGATTCTCCCCATGAGCTACAAAACAAATTACCCCATGTTGGCCCTCTGGTGGGGTTCTGTGTGCACCCCGTTTAAAGTTGCCATTACTGGATGCAGCCCATATTTGTTCAGCATCATTTAACCATGGAGTTTGCTGAACAAAGCACAGAGCTCACAATTTACCCCCCTCCCATCCCCATTTATGGATTGGAGGTTGTCCCAGCTTGTATTTTTGAAAGAAATGGAAAATGTCATGCCTGACCTCAATGTGGATATTACATGAGGTATTTCCTGAGTACCCAGTAATAAATCTCATAATACAGACTTGTCGATTCGCATATAAATATAATTGTATGTATTACCTTTCCTTGGAATCAGGTATTCTTCCCAACATCATTAAGGTTTAAATTTCTTCTTCTGAATTGGAAAAGGTATTATGAAAATAGTGTTTCAGAGACGCTGTAAAATTGTATTGTATGGTGGGCTTGTTATTATGAAGAAGAAAAAAAGGTCATAACTAAAAAAAAAACAAAAAAACATTAAGCCTGAAAAAAAGAAGCTTCTATATATAGGATTAGAGCACTGTTTAGGAGAGGGATTATTACATACAATCAATCCAGCTTGATAGGCCTTCATTTGTATTGACTCGGGTGTGAAAAGGTTGTTAGTCGATATTGACATTTCTACCCGGTGTTTAAGACAGGTAACTGGTGTTTTGCTAGAGGGGTAAATACAACTCCACCAAAATACAAAATAACCACCAACCAAATGGGAGTTTGGCAACTTTTAGGTCCCTTTAATGGTAGTGGTGCTCTTTTGTATAACATAGAGCTGGAGCAGAAGGATTTAACAACTTTTGAAAACTACTTCAATGTTGGTATAGGATCGTGTATTGTTTACGTAAGTCTAGCTTGTGGATCAGAGACTTTATAAAAGGAGTGGTTCAGCTTTAAACAAAATTCAGTCCCAAAACATGTACCCTGGATTTAAAGTGTGTGTTCTATAGATCTGTAACACCTTTATGTGTCCCTGTGAATGTGCTCCTATTAATCCCTGAACCTGTTACAGCCATGCTAAAAGGAATAGATGTTGTGCCAGGCAGCACAATGCAAACCACTGAACTATATTAATTTTATATCATCGCAGTCTAATATAAAGTAAATGACAATTTGATCAGTTAGACATCATGTGGTAACTTATTGTAATGATGATTTCCAGGCACGGCTACCAGAGCTGCAACGCCATGTCGCCCCGGCCGAGATGCCCGAGCGCCCAGAGGAGCATGAGGAGCTGCGGTGGAAACCCGCCTCCGTCATGGACGGAGACCTCATCATGTACCTTCGTGCTGCCAGGTAAGAGGATCAATCTGTCATTGTCACAGGTTGAGATCTTATGATGTATGTCCATGCTATCAGGTAAGGGACCCTTTCTGTCATTGTCAGGGGTTGAGACCTCATGGTGTATGTCCATGCTATCAGGTAAGGGGTTCTTTCTGTTATTGTCATGGATTAAGACATCATGATCATGATGTATGTCCATGCCATCATTTATCAGGTAAGGGGGCTGCCTGCCATTGTCATGGGTTGAGACCTCATGATGTCCATGCCATCATTTATCAGGTAAGGGGGCTGCCTGCCATTGTCATGGGTTGAGACCTCATGATGTCCATGCCATCATTTATCAGGTAAGGGGGCTGCCTGCCATTGTCATGGGTTGAGACCTCATGATGTCCATGCCATCATTTATCAGGTAAGGGGGCTGCCTGCCATTGTCATGGGTTGAGACCTCATGATGTCCATGCCATCATTTATCAGGTAAGGGGGCTGCCTGCCATTGTCATGGGTTGAGACCTCATGATGCCCATGCCATTATAATCAGGTAAGGGGGCTGCCTGCCATTGTCATGGTTTGAGACCTCATGATGTCCATGCCATCATTTATCAGGTAAGGTGTCTCCCTGCCATTGTCATGGGTTGAGACCTCATGATGTCCATGCCATTATAATCAGGTAAGGGGGCTGCCTGCCATTGTCATGGGTTGAGACCTCATGATGTCCATGCCATTATAATCAGGTAAGGGGGCTCCCTGCCATCGTCATGGGTTGAGACCTCATGATGTCCATGCCATTATAATCAGGTAAGGGGGCTCCCTGCCATCGTCATGGGTTGAGACCTCATGATGTATGTCCATGTTTTCCTGTTTAATATTCAATCCCAGACTACACACAAGAAAAATACATGTACAGGTAGTTATTTTTACTGACCACATTACGCTTTAGGAAAAAAAACAAACCGAGAGATGCATTGTAGGTGAATTTTTATGTAACTCAGGTCCATGATACTTGAGGGCCACTCAAAATCAATTCAGCGTCAATTTGAATTCAGTACCTTCTTAATGTTAGTATTCCTAAAAATTCCCATAACCCTACCCAAGCCATTTGCTCTGGCTCACCAGGACCTTGCTAAGCTTACACCGATTTGACACCATAAAGCTGATTTATATCCTCCGCCGTAGATGGACCCTAATGGTAGCCTATGGTTCAAGATTACTGCTCAACCTTCTGGGAACTGACTTTACTGTCACCTTAATGCCCCATCATTGGTGCTTCAGAAATAGCTCCACATCCTGTTCAAGGAACAAAATTGTGAGACTCTTTAGGCTATAGTAATGTGTCCTTCCAAACATTCCATTGTATGATTCCTTATTGTCCTAAATTTGCAGGAAGTCTTGGTCATTTACAGTGTATACCTTTATCTCAATATCAGGTTATTAAATTAATGGTTATGGATTTTTATCACCTAGGAAAATGACCACTGTTTGTGATATTAATCAAATATTTTAGACCTCATGTTATTTCCTCATGATATTAATTTCTTGGTATAATCTATAATTTACAGGAGTATGGCGGCGTTCGCGGGTATGTGTGATGGGGGGTCCACAGAGGATGGCTGCCAGGCCGCCTCTATGGACGAAACAACTATTAACGCCATGGACACGGTATGTACTACAAATGGTGACATTCAAAATATATATGGTGATGGTTACTGTAAAATTAAGATGAGAGTTTGAAGAAAGCAAATCAAATAAAGAATGCTAGATGATGAAATAAGTAGATCAATTATTCACACGGTAACATATAAATCATTAGAGCAAACTGAGATTAACAAACAGAATACATATACACTCTAATCATATGTTTATCATCAGCAACTCCTAATTCATCAGGATTATTTTTCAGTTACACAACACATATTACGACACGGGTAAAGCACTACAAGAACTAGTCAAACGTCCAGTACCGAGAAGCATCGATAAGAAGTGGTCGGAGGAGGACACTGTGAGTCTTAATAATTTCACCCACCAACGCAATAAGAGTTACAATTAACAATGTTAAGTCTGTATTGTACATTAATGCACCCATGTATTATACAAAGCCCTCCAGCTCGCCATGTCTACATTTATATACCCTGATGATAACAAGTGCAATTGAGCTATTGAAACACCTTCCTGGTGTGCCCATCTCCAGAATGGCCGTAGACAAAACCTAACCTTCAAACCTTCAAAATACTTTGTGAGAAAAGTAATTTTAGTTTTTTTCATGTAGTAGGGAATCTAAATCATTAAAGTGAATCGCTCTTTTTTATTTGGCAAACCAGATTTTCATTTCTCATTCCCCCTTTCCCTCAATCCATCCATTATCTGACAGCTTTATGAATCTGGCCATAAAATACCTTGAAATTGGCATTTAATGGCAATGCATGGAATTGTGAATGGGTCTTATTGAGGTTGGATCTCGGATGCTGAAGTTAATGTGAAGCTGATTCATAGTTAGACTTAAAGAGCAAGGACACAAATACTCATCGCCATTAACTTGGGAAAATTATTTTAGGCGACAATATGAATCAACCTCTTGATTTGAATGTATCGAGATGCGTTCTTGTGGACTTCCTTCGCGAAGTAATAGATAACAAATGCATTATCTGTCTTCTTTCAGAAACGATTCGTCAAGGGTTTAAGGCAATATGGGAAAAACTTCTTCAAGATTCGGAAGGAGTTGCTGCCCTACAAAGAAACGGTGAGTGTCCTATTTTATATGAGCTGCTCTGTTTTATTCTACTTGAACCCTTGAAGGATGGCATGATGCCTTTATTTTTCTGGATTAAAGCTTATTATTTCAAATTTGTGCATGAAAGGAAAATGAATGGGGAGGGGGGGGGGGTGGGCATGTGTAAAGCAAAGGCTATTAAATCCAGTGGTCCTGGGTTAGATCCACAGTACTGCATGTGTGTCAAACGTCTTCCCTCACTGTATTCACAGATAATGTACCCACTCCTGACCGTATGGATTCGATCAACATCACGGTCCTTGAAAAAATCTTAGATTTTTACTTGGGTGGTACCAAAGTAGCCTTTAACAGCAGAACTCAGCTCAAAGTAATATGGTAATTATATGGATAGTATTCCCACCATTTAAGACTGACAAATATTGTATATTGTGAATAATCGAATCCATTACAAATAGAAAAATTAGCATATGCAAACTGCAAGTCACATTTGGCTTCTCATCCCTATCCTTTTCATTGGCCGAATAGAAACTTCTTTATAGATAACTAAGATGAAATAGCACTTCCGACTCCTTTGGGAGAAAGAGAAAGCCTGCACATCTCTCATTCCTTGAGAAAAAAACCTCCACCGCCTATTGGGATGGGAATATTGAGCGTATGCATGTGAATCAAGAGCCTAGTTTGCCTCTGATCACGGATCCCTCGGTCGAAATCAATTCCCATGGCAACCAAGCGTCTAGTGATCATCAGGTTGGCTTCTTGCAGACGACAGAGCCACCCCGTGGCGAAATTAGACACTAGAGACGCCGCAGTCAGCGTCCGTAGTAAACGGCTCCGATGGTTGCTGGTGTTCAATACAGGTTGCAGTACACCAATTGACAGGAGGTGGCAGCAGGAGACACTTTTTAGCTCCGCACTGAAGGGTGTTGTACAAAGATTATTGGTCTAAAATCTGACAGTGGGTAGGCAAACGAGGCATCAAATTAATCCCTAGGGTGTATATCAATTGATTTGAGTGTTATTCAGGCTGATATTTGATGGTAAGTTGAGGGGGGTGCACTCTATTTAATTAGAGGATTTATTGAATTCATTCACTGCAAAACCCCCAAATCTGGGTATGTCCACACTCTACGGCCGATAGCTGAAAAGTTTTATTTTTGCCAATATGCTATATAGGCCAACAGTGGAAAAATAATGTTTGCAGCCTACAGAGGCATGTGTTTGCCAACCTCCCATTGCCTGGTACAAGCAGAATGATGTCTGTCGTCTGCTCTGTTCACACACCCCATCTGGTGTGTGTTGGTGGAACGAAGCTCTTCGCTGAGAAGCACTTATTTTCTGTGTAAATGGCTTGCTGAATGTAGGGAAGTATAGTTTGACTTCTGAATTGTGTGGTATTACATTGAAGATGTACAGTCATACCAATATCTTCTCAGCTCTTTGGTATTGTAGACATACCTTTTTAGCCTGTAGCCCTAAGGCTAACATGTAAGCTAAATAGGTTCATTGATATCCATTGAAAATGGAAGTGTCTTCTTAATTAATCCTATTGTGCAATGAGATAATGGTACCAAATTAGCCTGAAGTCCCATGAAAGAAAGGTCGTCTGCCCAGAAGCAAAATAGCACCGACAACCGTTTACAGCCCAAATAGGCCATTCTGAGGATCTCTCATTGAGCTTTTTCTTCTTGTGTGCATCCCCCGGGGTGCCACTATGGGTCGACTGCAGTCACATTTCGTTGGTTTATGCTGACAGGATTTACAACGTTAAAATATATTATCAGTGGGATTGCATCATTGGAACCAAGAATTTCCCTGGGGACAATATGGCAGCCCACATTGTTATGAGACTAGAATGCTATAAGGTGGTCGCTGTAGCCCTGTAGAAGATATTTTGACTCAGTAGCTTCAGTTCTATCCTTCTATCTGTTTGTCCCCCGCCGGCGTCTTGTCGTCTGTTGCCGACGCCCAGCGGCCAATAGCTGAACTACAAACCAGAGGTGCTCTCGGGGCGGCGGGAACACAACGAGAACACGCCCAGACTGCTCTCCAAGCAGATATCCCATTTCTATAGACAATCATGTGTTCTGGTATGTGGGTAGAGGAATGTGTTTGGAGTGCAAGGGATGCCCTTGGGCAGTGGTTGGCCGTGTGTGTACTGTAGGCAATAGTAAGGACTTCATGTTGGATAGCAAGCTGGCCCTAGGGGTGGGCTGTCATGCTGTCATGGATATAAGCCCCTACCCCCCTACACCACCACCACCAAATGGAGAAGATTGATAGGTTCTTAGTTGACTCCAGAGAATAAGACATTAGAGAAAGGCCCTCCTGTGTAGTGCCCCCAGCTAGAATACCTACATGTGCCAGAAACCTGATACTATGAGAGAGGTAAATGTAGTTTGACATACAAAGGGTATTTTTCAGTACGGTCTATCTAGGTTTATGTGTAGCTATACACTATTACATAGATATTGATTTTGTGTGAGGAGGTCCCAACAAGAAAATGATCTCATTTAGACAAAAACATTCACCCCCGTAATAGGCCCACTACTTCTATTAAAGTCCTCTCATTAGTTTGATAATGACCCTGAATGTAAAAGAAGGAGCTGAGAGATCACACCAAAGTCTACCCTCTCATTCAGCTTTGCAGCTTTCCCTATCTCCAACAGCCCACCAGGTTGAATATAGATTAATACATTCCTGGAGCAATGTCTATGAAAGACCAAATGAAGTAGATTGTGTCCTGATTAGATAGGTGCCAGAGGGAGAAAGGAGGTCTACATACTGTAGGAAGGAACTACAGGAAATGACGGCGGGGCCGGCTTTGTCAGACGTCAAAGCCGACTACTTATGTCGTCAATCGCCAAGACGACCGTCTATTAAACAATCACCCTTCCCAACAGCCCCATGTACGCATGCGCACGGACGCCTTCCTCTGTCTGACGGTCTAAATACATGTAGTAGTTCCCCATTCCACCGCTGCAGCGCTCAAAGCAGAGACTACGGAATGTGGACAGATTTGATTTCGCTTATTCCATTCCATGCAATTTGCGTCCCGGCATATCAGCAGGCGTATTGTCGCTGGCAGTGGGGACCGCCGGGAATACCGCCAGTTGTAGGAGAAGATAAGAAATTATTCTTGTCTTTGGTCAATATATCTTCATACATTATTTTTTTTTATCAGAAACGGCATGTGATGGCTCAACGGTCTACTTTGGATATTATAGGGGATATAGCAGTGTGCACCCCCGTTTAAGACTAGTATGTGGTCAAATAACCTTCAGGGCTTCATTTTGAACGAATTGTAAAAATACATGAAGTCTTATTTGTGTAAAATTGTTCATTTTAGCTTGAAATAATTAGTCGATATAAGCCATCTCTACGAACCTCAGGCAATTAGCATTCATCTTATCTTGTCTTATCTATTTGTATACTATTCAGTTAGTGCCAGGATAAGGGATATGCAGTCCATGCACTTCTGTAGTCCATGCAGTTCTTGCACGGACATGAAACGCAGTCTTGTGCATCACCAGACCTCAGATAGGAGAGTGGAGAGAAGCAACATTGTGGGTCTGCTGCTCCTTCCCTCAGGAGCAGTGCTCTATCACAAAACATCCGATTGGAGACTGAAGAACCAAGGGAAGAAGCCACATGGCTCTATCTGCTTCGATCTGCTTTCACACCACTATATCTCAGGACGGAGAGTGAGTGGCACAGTGTGCTTGGAGAGTGGAAGCCACCGGTGCGAGGTGCCCTCTAGGGCCCGGCTCGATCAATACGGGGCGATAGTCGGTCTGTGCTATCGGCGCGCTGATCGCGTGGCTGCCGGCCGCTGCCTTTCAATAAAGTAAGGCGGGGCTTAATTGGTTGTCGGTGGGCACTGTGCCGCTCACACGCCGCCACAGTGTTTGCCTTGTGAACGAGTCGAGCCCTGATCTGCCGGCAAAGCAGCCATGCTGAAGGGAGGTCGGCAATGGCCGCCATTGGCCTTACGACAGAGGGCAGCAGGAAGGGGGTGCCATGACCGTGAACCCTTTCGAGGAGAAACGGTATGATCGGAAGTGTGTCCCTGGTACCGGCGAAAGTTGAAAGTTTACTGCTCATATTTAACAAGCGAAAATGGCGCCACGTTAGCGCTTCTCCCCAAAAGACGTAACCCTGCCATGACAGCCGGATCAATGTGGTAGATCCCCTACCCCCCCCCCCCCCCCATCTCTGCCATCCTCCTACCTCCCAACACTAGTCCCACAACGCCTTCACTACACACAGACCACCCAGAGCTTCCCTAGTCGCCGCCATTGGCTTCCCTAGTCGCTGCCAATGGCTGCTTGTCGCACCACCCAGCATAAGACACCATTGGCTTGTGGTCGCGGCGTTAGTTCCGGATGTTCCCACGGGGCAGCGCATAGGGCGCCTGAGGCAGTCTCCAATCAGATCTTTGATCGGCCGCTTCAATCTCACATCACAGCCTCAAGGACGGGGCTGCTTTTGATGCCTCTCGGGGAGGCACTTGCCGCAGCCTCTTCTGAGGATCTCCCTGCAGAGCTTAGGGCACTTGCAGCAGGCGTGTTTCTATTGCTGAATGATAAGGCAATGCTTGGAGAGCGTTGAAGAGGTAAGAGGGCCTCCGGTCGGGTTACCGTTCCTTCCCTCCCGGCGTTGCCTCTTTCCTTTCAGCCCAACAAGCTGCTGTATGCGTGCTCAAATGAGCATTTCCTACAAGAAAAGCCTTGCCCGCCGGTGCCGGGTAGCGAATTACTGCTATTGGTCGCCTCATATACACGGGATTCGCTGCCTATTCTACTATGGGGTGTTAACCGTGTGATGTGTCCCTACAGTAATGGCCGTACCTATCTCTGCATTGTGTGCCCACTATTAGTATCCCCAGTGTGGGCTTTTAACAACCCCCTGCACCCTTTTAGCCCCGCTTCTGCACCTCTTTACGGCCGACCACCGCCAGAAGCACGCCAGTCAATTTATGATTTTGTCAATTGGGTTCAAGAAGAGGCCAAACCGACACTGCGCAGGCGCATCAGCAGCCAGACGCGCAGGCTGTTTAGTTGCCGAACCCCCCACACGGGGGCGCATCGGTGCCGGAAGTAGGTGCTAAGCCTGCGTTGAGAGGAGCTACGTGTAGATGGCGCCACTAGTGCTGGTAGCCGGTAGGCTGTCAGCGACACGACTTAGCGTCCCATAGAGCACGGCTTTATGGGTACTGTAATGGCCGCGCCGAGTGAATGAGAGCACCTCGGGGAGCTCGAGATAATGCGAGAATGGGCGTTATTACCCAGGGCATAGAGCTAGAGGATGGGGTGCTCTGGGTATAGGTCGAGCTTCTCTCAGGGAATGCAGACGTGCCCAGAGCATTGACAGTGAGCTGCTCCCTATCTCTATTATGTGACGCTTCTGCCCGCCCCATCTCACATTATGTAGATATCCATATGCTAGACACGTGTTGGATTCCTCAAAACGTTAACCTGGGGTTGTTAATCATATAAGGGAGTGGTCATTTTTTAACAACGGGAGGGGGGTTGGTGGGTTTGGGGGGGACAAAAAAATTTCAGACCCCTCTTAGGGGGGGGGACAAAATAAATTTTGCCCCTTTTGGGCGAAAAAGCCTGCACGCAATTATAGAATAAAAGGGGGGGACAAAAGTTTTAGACCCCTCCCAGGGGGGGGGGGGACAGAAAAATTGTCGCTGTGCACGGCAGAATTTCACCGACCCCCCTGTTGTTAAAAAATGACCACTCCCCTAAGTCATTCTTGAAATGTTACTCTGTAGGCTCTGATCAACAATTTAGGCATTGGACACACATTTTTATGCATGTTTTAGTTTGCATCAGTTAGGCTACCATTACTTGCCATGAAACACCACTGTTGACATGCCATGCCACCACTGGTGCTACATTCACTCACATCTCTAAGAGACTGAGCAGGATGACTCATCTTGATCTGCTCACATATTGAGAACAGCTCAACCTGCTCTGTGTAGCCGGATATCAAAGGAATGGGCTGCTCTTGGCCTGAGCAACTCGGCTAAATCGTATTACAGGCTTGGCTGGTAAAGCTGTTTGTGTGCTGATGTGCAATTATGTGCTGAACAGACACTCTATGTACACCAAAGTACAATATAAATAGTTCCTATGTGTATACATAAAGGTCGTATTTGTGTGGTTGTGTATATATATGCTCATTGTAAGCTCACTGAAATATTGAGCAGCTCACTGCACTCAGCTATACATAGATCTCCATGAGCAGTTGGTACAGATTGAAAGCTGTACCTGGTGTTCCCAATGCTGCTCTATGTGATCCATCTCCATCAAGGGTCTAGTATCGAACATGTAAGGACCACTCAGTGTTTTTAGGTGGAGAAGCTATGAGTTACTTGCCTTATGTCGGGCAGCTATGAGTTACTTGCCCTATGTGGGGCAGCTGTGAGTTACATGTATTTGCCTAACTAGTATGTTGAGCAGCTGTGAGTTACTTGCATTGTCCATTTTTGTTTAAATGACCATGAACACAACTGAATCATTCACCGTATCTGATACGGCATCACCACTATGGCAGACACAGCGAGAGAAAGGGTAACAATGCATACGCGTCTAAGTCATATCATGCTTAGAGAATGGAACTCAAATTGGAGCTGCTCACGGAAACACGCGAGTCTGATTGATAACAAAGGGCCTTCCTTCTTCCCCCTTCTCTAGTATGCACACCAGACGTGCTGCTCCCACACTAGCTACACACCCAACATAATCAACAACACCACAGAGATCCATCCTACAGTCCCATTAGGTGCCTACAGGTGGCGCCTCTGGCGGTCTACACAAGCTGGGAGGAATCGCTCATTAGACTAAGACTGAGAACAAGCCTTACTGTGAGCTGCTCCTTGTGTGGTGTGACCCGTAGACATTTTCCTATTAAATGTATCAAAATTGAACCAGAAAAAAACAAACCATGGAAAGGACATATTAAAAAAAAGGTGAACACACATAGAGGATCATTCATAAAATTTGGTTTCTGTTATCACTGTTGACCACGTGGCTGCCATTGTGAGGGAAAAAAATCTTTAATTGTTCAAGACTCATTCAGCGAGCAGGTTAGTTCTTGTACGGAGCCTGAACCCCCATTGACGCACTATCACGATGAGCAGCTCACACTGACCCCTGATGGTGCTCTAATACACGACCGTGCAGCTCCGAGCGAATTGCTCGTCTCCATTGTATCATCAATATGGCGGCCTTAGCTTGTCGGGGACTTACTGAAAGCCACTGTTATATATAGGGCCCTAGACAGGGGGGACCCATGTCCCTTGTCGATTTTAAGAAATGGTTCTTGTCCCTTGTCTCTCACCTCCATGTCCCTTGTCGATTTTAAGAAGTGGGCTTGTCCCATGTCTCTAAGCCAATGTCCCTTTTCGATTTTAAGAAGTGCACTTTGTCCCTTGTCTCTCAACCCCATGTCCCTTGTCGATTTTAAGAAGTGGGTTTGTCCCCTTGTCGATTTTACCCCTCTGGGGCCCTATATATGCGCCGACGAGCGGATAGAGCTTTTTTCTATGCATGTCAGGCATCCACTATATAAGGCCGTAATTGGTGAGACACTGTAGGGTAGGCAGCCATATTATCTACCTGCAGGAACAGGTCTCCCTAAGCTGGTTCCTACAGCCTTCAACCAACATGAAGCAGCAGCAGAATCAGCATCCCCCTGAGATCTAACTGACTTGCCCACACGGATGCGCAATCAGGTTCATACCACCTCCCTCTCACCAGATGGCACTATATCCAACAGTCACTCTCCATGCTGATATTTCCTTTTCTCTGACCCAAACCTTGCCTGCTACGTTGGCCGTAACACTCCGTGTTTAGGATGGCCGCTACGATAATGACGCCATCTCACGGGTTGTGTAATAGTCTAACCCAAACCTATATTGATGGATTGTGCTGGGAGAGAGTCCCTATTATCAATGATCCTCTTCAAGCAGTGAGTCACTCAGCATCGACCAGATATCTGCTGTGAGATGATGGTGCTTCAAGCCCGTTCCAAGGCATTCGAGATGACTGAGCACCGACTAGATCTGCACTGGGCGATGGTGTTAGAGCGGTGAGTGTGGCCGGATCAATGGCGGCGCGTTGTCGGACAACAAACCCTTGGCGTGATAATGACGAGGATTTCCCGCCGCCGGAAGTGTGTGATTTGTCGGCGCGTGCCGCGCGGCGCGTCTCCCACCGCCTTCCGGGCATGGGGCGTCCCAGGGGGTTGAAGAGGGGTGCGAGGTTGGAGAGTGTTATGGGGTCGCGGCTTAGTCAGTGGGGCGGTTATCCCCAGTTATCATAGCTAGTCATGAAGAGGAAATATACAAGGACAAAGATGCAGTTTCTGCTTTTCTCTGACATTGTTCATACGGCAGTTGAACCTTTGGTATGGGTGCTAGGGAGAGGATTAGTCCAGCTGCAGTCTCCCAACTTTCTAGCCTAATCTGCAGTCTCCCAACTTTCTAGCCTATTTCAAATCATTTGAATGAAGTTGAATGACCTCAGCTAAATGAGATTTGTCGCCCAGTGTTTGTGAGTAGTATATGGAGCAGGCAGGGACAGAACCAGATGGAACTGACGCCTTTACTATCTAGGCGTGGCCCACTGGTACATGTATTATGCCCTGTCCCGCTCCATCCACCTCGTTATGTCGGGTCTGTGTGACGTGACGTGCCATGCCGTCATGTGGTCCACGTCATGCTCTGAGACCGGATTAAGCTAAATCTGCAAATAACAGAGTTAATCCGCAAGACGCTTAGGGAGTGATCATTTTTTTAACAACAGGGGGGGGGGCTGGTGGGTTTGAGGGGGGGGGTCAGAATTTTTTTCAACCCCTTGACCAGGGGGGGCAGAATTTTTTCAATACCTCTGATGGGGGGGGTCAAAATAATTTCACCTGTTTTCAGTGGAAAACCCTGTGCCCATAGGCTAAAAGGGGACGTTTGCGCATGATTTTTTGTCCCTTATGGGGGGGGGGGTCGAAAAAAATTCACCCCCTCGAGAGGGAGGGGGTCGAAATTTTTTTTTCGCGCTTCCGCACGCAAACCCACCAGCCCCCCCCCCCTGTTGTTAAAAAATGATCACTCCCTTACAGCGTCATAATCACCAACCACATCATCTGCTGCGCCCTGTTAACAGCAGCGGCAGAGTAGGGAACTGTAATTCTCCACCCAGGAAAATCCCCAACCTCCTTCCCCCACCACTTTTCAGACGCCCCATCCCATCATACCGTTATCTAGACTATACGTCAATTAGACACGTCACACAGAAATAGGGCCCAATGACGTATAGGTCCCAAGACGTCAGTGATATTGCCAGAAGTCGTACAGTACCATATGTAGTACTACTTAGAGTTCGGTTTTGCTATAATAAAGCCGAGCTATCACTAGAACTACATGTCATACACTGCAAAAAAGGTGTTTAAAGATACACACCAAATTTTCTCAACACTTGAAGTGTTTAGGTGTTTAGCTTTTAAACACTTATTCTCAAACACCTAAACACTTAAGTGTTTAAGTGTTTAGCATTTAAACACTTGGTTAAACACTTCCTAGTTAAACGCGTTTAAAATTGAACGCGTTTAACATATAAGAAGTGTTGAGAAAAGTGGGACAAATAAGTGTTTAACCAAGTGTTTAACTTCTAAACACTGGTGTTTAATCCCTAAACACTGTTTTTACAGTGTATGCATGACCTACAGACTGGTTCCCATGGCCCTTTGTTTGGACTAGCATTCTGCACCAACCTAGACACACAATGAGATATGTAAAGAAGGGATCCACCTCCATTCACCCTAGATAAGTGGGGTATAAACAAACACAATCACACAGCTTGCCATCACGGAGGTATCTCCTCTCTCATACACACCTAGCCACCCTAGTCACACACTGGGAATTATATAGGCTGGCAGCAGGTTGATGTCTACTACACAAAAAAAATAACTATTACTCTTAAATTTGTTAGCACAATTTGATAAAGGGTCATAAATTTTGACCATCGAGTAGCCTTTTACTAGGAACTGACTAAAACTGTGCAATAACTGCTCCAGTTCAATGGCAGATATCAAGGATGGTTGGGGACAAAATGGTGGTCTCCATTTTAGGGGGTCAGGGATACAAGATGGCAGCTTATATAGGACAGAGTATTTACGCTGTATATAAGGATGGGAGTAGTATAAGCTGGTTTGAGTGGCCGGCGCCAACAGAGGAGAGAAGGTTAAATAGACTCAAGGGCTCAGGGGGTCTGAGATTGGTTGGCGTGCTTGTTGGTCGGACAGGTATAGGAAGGCTATCAGGCTGAAGGAGCCAACAGGCGGCGCTCTATTATACCCAGGTCACCCTGCCTCCTCCAGTTCCTGTGTGCATACACGCCTCACAGCGGGCACCTGTCAGTTCAGCTTTGCACCGCCAGATGTCCTCACTGCCTCCTCCCAGGACGCCCGAAGGACGCCCGCCGCCTGCAAGAATCGATTTGTCTGTCATCTGGGCATTATGCCGCCCCGCTCCTCAGGCAGCAGAGGGAGTCGGAGCCCGCCCTCCAAGCACAGATCCCTATATCTCTGTGGTAGTATTAGTAGTAGTATCCATCACGAGATCCCCAAGTCTGTGCTTGGAGATACAGGGCCAGTTGCTGACAGCGCCACCACTGGCGTCTCCATATTCCGAGTTAGCAGGTCGCCCCATGGGCGCCGCCATTACTGGAGCTTGTTACCAGCGAATTCCACTGATAAGATCTATCAGATGGGTACTAGTCGGCCCCCGAGTGGACTGCAGTGAATCATTGGACTTATCTCATTAGCTAATAAATAATCCTGCTAAGTCCGTATAGAGCGTGCCCACTATATGTGTATTCTTGCTTGCGCGGCCATGTTGGAAGTACCACTTGTAAACATTGCACATCACATGCACTGCTGACTGCACCTTAAACAAGGCTGATGCGGCCATACATTTTGGCTAATAGCTACGAAATTAAAAGTCTCTTATATCATCTATTAACATATTTAATAAGCCCAGACACTGAGTATTATGTGTATGTCCTTACATTTAATTTCTGCCACATAGTTTGAGAGAATGTAGGGATTTTGTACAGGGTAATATTGAGCCACAGTGGCCACGGCTACTGCAGATCTCGCCCAGCAAAACTTTCCTCTTTCACATAAAGATTCCAGCACTTTTTCTCAACCAATCTTAGAGATTAGGGTCTCTTCTGATAGCTATGATTAATTTCTACCTTTAGTTAATATGGTTTTTGCTTGGGCACAATAATTCGAGAGAAAATGAGGACTTTGTGCAAGGCAGTATTTCATCATAGTGGCCACTACTCCACTCAGGACCACTGCTACTGCCGATCTCGCACAGTAAAATTTTCCTCTTTCATACAAGATATTTACTATTTCTCCTCAATCAATCTTCGCAATTAGGGTCTCTTCTTATAGCTATGATCTATTTCTATCTATGGTTAATATAGTTTTTTTGTTGTGCCCAATAACTTGAAAGAGAATAAGGATTTTGTGCAGGGTAGTAGATCGCCACAGTGCATTCTCTATGGCAGCGTCAGTAGGGGTTTCCAGTGGAGTACCAACACTACCCTGCAGCAAGGAATGATGTCATGTGGGCGCGGACTATAGGTACTCTGCAGGCTGCAGGATACCGATGACGGTGGTCTCGCTAGTCCTGAGGACTAAGGTGACTGGCGCGTCCACGCTAACCTAAATACGCGGACTCTAAACCGAGCCTCCCGCGGTGCGCGTAGGTGCGCGGGCGTAGTGGTAGTCCTCAGGACTATAGCTAATAAAAATGCGATGCTTAAGTCCTAAGGACTAAAGACTAGTCCCCAGGACTAAGAATATATAAGAGGATATTGTCCTAGGGACTAATTGTACATTAATCCCATGAATTACCTTGCAGACCACATGACTTTGTATAAGACTGTGCTGTTAGTCTCCAGGACTAAGCTTTTAGCCCTGGGGACTAATTCGTAGACCCAGGGACTACTTGTTTAGTCCTGAGGACTACAAAAACATTTGCCTAGTCCTTAGGACTAATGCATGTGGTTCTGAGGACTAATTCATGCATTGATGTCTAATGTAGTTGTGACTAGGGATGTAGTCCCCAGGACTTCAAATTTAGTCCTGAGGACTACTTCTTAGTCCCCAGGACTGCTCTGTGTAGTCCCAGGGACTAAAGATACAGTCCTGGGGACCAAGGACTGTGTCTCTAGTCCCAAGGACAATGTTGCAGTCCCCAGGACTGTATCTTTAGTCCCTGGGACTGCACAGTAGTCACTGGGACTACAAGTAGTCCAATGGTGACTAAAGGACTGAAGGTAGGCCTATGGTCCTAGAGCATAGTCCTTGGGACTAAGACCCTACATCCCACCTACCCCTTGAGACTTGGCAGATATGCATAGTCCTCGGGACTAAGACCTAGTCCTCAGGACCGGCTGGACTGAAATAGTAGTCCCTGGGACAATGTCTCTAGTCCCCAGGACTACATCTTTAGTCCTGAGGACCAGGCAGCTACATCTTTTGCCCTCAGGACTTAACAGTTAGTCCCAGGGACTGAACCTTGTACCAGGGTATAGATATGGAAAAGGCTGCATTGATCAATTTCTAGCCTTCAGAACCATTCTTCTAGCCCAAGGACTACACTTTAAGTCCTTAGGACTAAAGTTCAATCACAAGGAATGTCTCTAGTCACTAGCACTAGGTCACTAGCACTAGATGTGTAGTCCTCAGGGCTAAAATATCATCCTGAGGACTATAATCTTTAGTCCTCAGGACTAAGTTTTTAGTCCCAGGGACTATGTCTTTCTAGCACCGAGGGCTGTTCCGCGTACCCATGTGGTCGTAAAAATAAAACGTAAGGCCTTAGTCCCAAGGATTGTCCCTGGGACTACACATTAGTCCCAGGGACTAAAGATACAGTCCTAGGGACTAGATTATAGTCCTTGGGACTTAGACCCTGGCTCATAATCATCCAAGAGTAACGAATAGTCATGGTGCCCTGGGGATGGCAATCATAGTCCCAGGGACCACCTGTTTAGTCCTGAGGACTAAACTGTAGAACGGCGAGTAAAGGCGCGTTCTAGTCCCCAGGACTAGATGTCGGCACGTGGCTGCTGCTGGCCGCTGCAGCGTACGCGGCAAACAGGGCCAGCGCGGACGCGGCAGACGCCTTAGTCCTCAGGACTAGCGAGACCGCCGTCATCGGTATCCTGCGCTCAGGCTTCTCCCTGGTGGGGGTGCGCGCGTTAATTACCCGTTGCACCGCACGGTTTTCACCCGGTCGCGTGTTGCGGCCTCTGCCGCCGGAAGGTGACGATTCATTTGCCTCATTTGGGCGCCGGGCGTGTTTTGGCGAGAGTTGAATGTCGTCTGCTCGGGAAAGTAGACGCTACCGAGACGCCCGGGGCCCGTAAAGGAGGCTAACAACAAGAATGAGGTGGGGGTTGTCACGCAAACTGTAGATTCAGCCCACGAGTCTGTCTTTAGAGACTTATAGACCCGACTTGGCACTGGTACAAGGTCAAACGACGACTGACAATTAACTACATAATTCACATACAGGGCCATTCACTTAGAATGTGTGTGACATGCACTTCTGTTACTATTTCTGTATGCCTATTGGGAGGTTCCAAATCACCATTTGGAAGCCGTCATCTTATCCTGCAGGTAGCCATTTTGTCCCCCAAACACTCATTATTGGCCCAGCCCCTGCTGGGTCATTGGCGGCGCCTTTTCGGTCGGAAACTGATGGTCATGAATTGGAACTTTAGATGGGAATAGCTCATCGAAATTGGGGAATAATTAAACAAAAATCATGGAAACATATTCTTTAGGATCTTGTCTTTCATTGTACATGCACAATTCCTGGGAAATTTTTTTCTTTAGCTTTGAAAATAGCTGAAGAAAAAACCTGACATAATAGACATACTTTCTCATGAAAACGAGGCTCCATAAGATAACATTGTGCGGTAGATCTTCGAGATAGACATAACACATGGGCTCCTATGGGAATTGTCCAATTAAGACGCTTTTTTTCAGTACCTAAGGGTGGAAGACCGTCCATAAACCGCGATAGCTTGAGGAAATGTTTATAGAACAACGTTGTAAATTAGACCGACATACTTTTAAATATGGATCCTTATTCAAGACCTGCTGGTATTCTGCAATGCTTAACTCGCCAGGAGAGGAGTTATTCGCCAATGAAACATACGAGCGATAATGGGTGCATTCTCCATAGCCTTAAGCATTGACGACTTGGACACACTGTCACTATAGTGACAAGTCTCATATGATAGGTAACCTAGGCCATGGGTGCTCTATAGCACCCGTTAAATCTTTTGTTCCTGTAGACTAGTCTTACTCAAGTCTAACATGGAAATATCAACACAGTCATGTCATATAACTCATCACTGTCGGAGATGTCAGAGGTTCATTCATTTTCAGAGGTTCAGAGGCCCCTAAAATTTAGACTTTAGAAGTTTAGTACGGTGACCGCTGGCTACTTTCTGTATGTGCTGTCACATTGCCTCAAAAGTATGTAAGCCTATGTCCTAGGCCTGCCCAAAGCAACTCTGATAATAGGTAGGTTTAGCAGGTACGACGTAGGCGACCAGATTGACGCTGCAGGTATTTTGGGCAGAACGTCACCAAAGGCTGTGCAGAACCCAGTCAGGCATGACGCCCTACCAGCTCACCATTCAATGGCCCTTATAAAATCACATTTAGAATAGGAAATCAATAATGTATCAATGCATAATCAATATATTACATGCCTAAGATAAGGGGTTAGATATACCTTTAATTACAATCCTGACATGTAAGAAATCTCTGCCTGAATGGCCTACGTATTTGGGACGCAGGAAAGGAGGTTTTCACGTCAGGAACGTACGTTCCACCCCTCTACGTCTGAGTGCTACGCTTGGGACTGCTAAACCTCCCTAGTAGCTCCAGTGACCTGAGTACCACCCTCAACGGTAATGGCACATAGCTCTTTGTCATAGACTCACTGTGTGCTGTGTGTGCCATACTTCTCTATGGGCATTCAGCAGCTACTTCCAGCAACTGACAACAGGGGGAGTTGACATCCCCATCCCATCCCGCATCCCATCCCTTGTCTATGAGTCACAGTAGACCTAAACGCATAGCAGAGCATTACAAGGGATACTTAAATGACATTTGCCTTATTCAAAGAGGGCGGGGAAGAGCAGTGTTAGCTCCCGGGGGGTTAGCTGTTTCTAGAATCAATATTCTCCTGTATGCATATACACGAATGGAATGATCCACAAGCCTATTAGCTAAATGGAAGTCAGGTTGCAAAAAGCATGGCGTGTTTTTTGCTTCTACAACCACACATTTAAGATTGGCTTCATAACCTCCTCAACAAGCTAAGGGTAGTCCTTCACAAACCAGGTGTGGCATGCTGTAGGCTGAGTAGCACACCTCAGGTAGGCTCTTAAAGGCACCTACCTATACTCCACCCCAGACATAGTGGTATATAGGTACATTGAGGTAGTATGCAGGGGTGGTGATGAACTGTTCACCTTCCCACCTGAGGCAGGTGAGAATTCAGGTGAGAAGAGGTCTTCAGGTGTCAGGTCACCCCCTTACCTGATGAATATCACCTCCAGTGGGGCCTTAGCCTCTTAACCTTACCACCCTACCCCTGCCTCCTCAGCCCTATCAGCCCCCAGCATCAACATCCCAACATATCATTTGTACCCTTGTTCCTGCTGCCCTCTTTGTCTGGGGGACACTCATCCCCACTCACCCTAGGGCCTATATAGTACTGGTATGTTAATAGCAGCAAGTTGGTGGTTTATGGGTGTAAGAGGCCAACTGCAGCGCCATTGTGGCAGTCAAAGTGGAAGAAATGGGAACTAAAATAGTATGTGTTGCTTTAGGGTGAGGGGTGGAGATGATACTTTGGGAACCAGTTATGATTCAAGAAGTAGGATTCAAGGGGACAAGATGGATGCCCAGACCCAATGATCAGTTGAAGGCCTATACATGTGTACATTGTAGGAGAGAATGAAAACATAATACATTGTATATCCAGTTTATTTGTACCATAAACGCCTTTGCTAAATGATAAATATTAAATGAATAATAAAATAACATAACCTCGAGTGCTCATCACCACTATGCCTCCAGCAGTAGTCTGTTTCTGTTGGCGCCAGCGGCCCCCAATGCAAATAGAATACCAATAGCTTTGTCGTCATTTAATCCCACGGTGTCTGTACTAGGGCTGTTGCTGGGTATCAAAGGTGTTTTTGTCAGCCTGTCCCCAATGGCCCCAGGTGACGGCTAGGGGGCCAGGGTCGTGGGCCCCTCCTCCCGGGGGACGCTGGCACACAGGCCCGGCGCCGGCAGGGTGAGAGGCGGGGTGTTGAGGATTGAGGGGAGGGCAAACACACAGCCGCCCCTCTGCCCTCTGCCCCAGTGTAAGGGTATAGATCAACCATAAACACCCCCTTTTCTATGCAGCACCAGGGTCCTATGTGGTCTGTGTGAGGGTAGCTATGGAATATTATAGACTAGAGTAATATCTCCATGAAGGTCATAATGTGTTTCCAAGCCGGCTTATACCAGTTGGTTGTATATCTGCCCCTGTTTGGAGAAAATAGCATTGGCTCTCTGCGTGTTGGGGGGGGGGGTGTACACATTGTATTGAAAAGATTGATTGAAATGTAATGCAAGTATTTTTGTATCATCGATATGCCTGGTGATAATGCCTGTTAAATAATGAGTGGGGCTTATTCCAGTACATAGTGTAATGATTAAAGTGTAATGCAAGTCCTTTTGGGCATGAAGTCATCATTGACTTATCTGCCATGAACAATTTGTTCTTGTCGTTAGAGCAATGAAAATGCATGTGTATTGTATATATTTCATATCCCACTTAGACCTGAAGCGAACATCAGGCATTCTTCATCTGTTGCATGCTGCAGCTGAGATTAGTTCATTACCCCATATCCAGAGGGAGTTGGAGTACTCCTGTGATTGTAGAGAGTTCTGTTGATGACCACTACAAGTCTCAGTTGGTGTATGATTTACGGTTGTGTCCTTCCAGACCCACAGCCTTCTGTCACTTTATGCTCTTTCATACCTGTCTCTTTACTGCCAAAATGTTAAGGAAGTACTCTCCAGATCTGGCTCATCAGATTATAACATGATCCCCCATAACTACCCACCCCGACCACCACGACCACCACATCCTCAGGCTCAGCCCTTGTCCAGGTAGGAAATTAATAAGGTTTGTTTATGTGGTGAGTGCACCTGGAGGCTTAGATTGGACAATGATCATACAGAAGGGGGTGGGGTTTAGGGGGAGGGAAGAACCTGATAAGCTTGATTCTACAGGGCCGCAGTGCACACTGGGTAGTCACTAGGTGTAACGTGACAGGTTGTTAGTGCCTTTGTTGCCCACGAGGTGGCAGTGATAACCACGGAGGTGTTCCCTTACCTTTGACTATCCCCAGCCCCCTCTCCCTGTGAGCAAAAAGAGCGAGAAACCCTGTGTGATTTGAATTTCAATTATATCATCAGTAGTGTCATTTTCTCCCCGGGTTCACTTTTTGTCACCATTCAAAGGTTTTGAAATTGGCGTTTCTTTTAAGGCTACAGTCAGATACATGTATGTTCTTATGGTTGACATCGTTGAAAGATAACATTCACAAGTGGAAATCTGAAATGACAAACTTCGTTTTATCTATGAACATGATATGTGGTTGATAATTGTAGTTAAGATTGCTCTTGTGATTGATTGGCCGACATGGCCCTCATGGGGAACAAAGGCGGTTTATGGATGGGGTTTATCTGAAAATGGAATTGTTTCTTCTCTCAGGTTTCATAAAAGGCATTCTCATCACCTACAATCTCGGTACATGTATCTGCAAGCCTAGTAACCTTTTTTATAGTGGTGTAGTGGGGAAACTACTGCAATCTGCTGTTAATACGAATAATAACAGGCCTACGATTCTAAAATAAGTGTAGATTTTCGCTGTTCCAGTGTACATGTATGTACCAGTGAGGCACCACTTTGCTGGTTGAAGCAGACAAGCACATGATAAATACGGGTATTTATCTCATTAGTTGCTTGATATACAAAGTGCCAGCTTGCAGAATCACTGGCTCGCAGGAACCAGCGATACATCAGGTAAACAAGATGGCGGCCTGCTAGAGATGATCACTTACAGTCCTATATTCAATCAAATCTATGTCTTTGTGTAGATTTGTGTGAAGCAGATAAATGCCATGTTTATCAGATGCTGTTTTAACCCTCTTAGAATGGCATGAAGCCTAAAGTGTCATATATTCACCTTAATAACCTAAAGTGTCAGATTCACTTTACCCGGTAATAACAAAGTACACCAATCAATGGCTAGTGAGTGGCCGGCAAGTGACTCGCCATTACTATATTGGCAGGCCGAACCAACGATTTGCGAGTGTATCGACCCAATGCCTAAAATAATCATGAAGTTTCTCATCAGGGCTGCAGTTTTGACAACAAAGCGCATTCAAGCATAATGCGTGCCTTAAATGGTTAAATCTTGTATTCAGATCAATTTACTACACCTGACCGTGTTAGCTCCAGTTACAAACAGAAGGAGGGGACTACAAAACCTGCCTGGTGGGCAATGGGCTATGGTTGCTGCTATCTGATGGAGATCCTACACAAATTGCCAATTAAATCCTCCCCTTGTACTCTTCTCTAGTGTTATAAATGGGGACCTCATACCGAGCTATGTGTAATTAATGTTAAGTACTTGAATTCACCGTGTAATCAATACTGAGAGCTATTATAACAGAGAGCTTCATAAAATGTACAAAAAACAGGGTGTGGACAATTAAAGAAATAATTATGAAGTTGTACGGATTGTGGACACAAGTACATGTATAGCTTCTTTTTTTAAGCTTTGTATAGCCTTAAGAGAGATTGTGATTTTACAAAAGAAACCATTCTACGTTTAGAGAGAAGTCTTCCTTTTTTTCATTATGCATGGAAAAGGGTCATAATTTCATCTGCAAGTATCCATCTGTATACATTTTATATAGTCTTATTTATGAATTAATTAGAAAATATAAATGTGAGGGTTACTGAAAATCTGGCCCCAGCTCGACCACTAGCATGAGTGAGTCTTCTCTGGCACCTAGCATTTGTGGGTAATGAAGTTTCTTCCGCTGGTTGCTGTAGTGCTTATTTGTAGGTAGGTACCTCGCGTAGTAATCTTTCCAAGAAAATGGGGACCATCATCCCCATACACAAGAGAGGTATTCCCTAGAATCCCGACCGGGCGAGACTGGGTTACTGAGTTGGGATTGGACAAAGTTTAGCCATGTGGCTTCAGGCTGCGTGGCTTCCACCCTTCCAGTCACTAGATAGCAGCACCAATTCACTCTCCAACCCCAGACGTCACCCAAGCCATTGTCAACAACAATGCTATTGAGTAAACCACCATCTGCTGGGAGACCTCGGTGTCAAGGTCATACTCCCACGTGACCCTTCCCATCGAGCCTTGCGAGGCCTGGCGGCCAATCACAGGCGCCGCCCATCACCCTTGTTGACCCGGAAGTGGATGCGGTGACGGGTGACCCTTGACCATTGACCCCATGAGTCTGTGACCCCTATTGTACACTACGCACGCCATGTCCATCTAGCCTCTAGTAAAATGATGGGGAAAATGCCCCTCTCACATAATTTATGCACATGGCTTGCGGGCAGACGGTGACTAGCCTCGCCAGCACTATTAGTCGAGGCGTTCGGAGTACGACCGAGGGATCAATGCTGGTTTGTAAGGCCACCCCCTATTGGTCCTGCCCATGTAGGTCAATGTTGATCCCTGAGTCAAATTACTACACTCCCAAGCATAGTTAGTGACTGGTACCTAGCCAGACCTGGCTGGGTGGGAAGGGGGTGGAGGGAACAAGCTAAGGTGGTGTAGTTAGCGTTCGAGGTCACCCCATCCCAGCATGCACTGCATATTGATCGAAAACCGCTGCCCGAACGCCTCGACTAACATTTCACTTCTGTTCTCGGGGTGACGAGAGGACACGAGAAAGGACGTGGCCCGAGAACATGGTGTCATTTATGTCAGCTGTGGATTTCTCTGACGTGGGACATCTGGTGGCAGAAGTTGGAACAAAGTGTTTACTTCATTTTTTTTGTCACTCATCAATGATTTATTGTCATTATGGTTGACATGTTATTCACATTTTTACCATTTTTGTTTGTATTTCTGTATGTATGTGTAAATGATCCTAGGTATTCTGACATGGGTTATACAAACAAGAACATCTGTGTTCCCCCAGCTGTGAAATTCAACATTATGATATTATCTTGTATAAAAAAAAGAAGTGATGACTCTGAACGTAGTGTTAACACATGTTGGCAAATGATTGCTTACTAAAAGTCATTTATTTCCATATCAGTATTCCATATGAAATAAAATTTCTACAAATACTTTGCAGCTCATAGAGGCAATGAATTCCCTTCGTATTATGCCCAAAAAACTGGGAATGCGTTAATACTGCCAATAATAAAAACTGGACCCACCCTATATTGAGAGAAAAAGAAGTCCTCACTCTATGCTAAATAAATTCGCCTGCATACTTTCTTATCACCCCACAAGATGACAAGGACAAGCCTGCAGGAGCTGAGATAAGAATCACACAATGCCACATAATTGATGCTTCACATGCAACAAGCGCCTGGCAGAGAGCCTAAAACACCCAGTGTTGAGACAGAGCCCCTTTAAATTAACTCCATAAACACTGGGGAGTGGCGCAATTAGCCCCAACACACTCTTCACTATTGATTATTGTCGCCGAAATTGCTCCGTCAATTTTCTTCACGTCATCCAGAAAAAAAGAGAAAAAATTCAATGGAAAAGCATGAGTGAAGGAAGAAGTGAGAATATGTTTGCTGTCGTCGTGTGTGCTGGGCTGGCTGTTAGCCCTGCCTTGTGTATGTGGTGACCTGGATTGAGTTGTATTCTGTTTTTCAGAAGGTGTTTGTGGTTTAGTCTCTTGAATACTGACTGCAGATGAACAGCCCTACAGATGAACAGTCCTTGCAGCCTTTTAACTATAAATACAACTTATTTTGAGAACTATAGTTTAAGGCCATTTTCAACCCAAGTAATTTAATAGTATAATCAATTCCTTTTGAGCCAGTCAGCATGCCTATTTGTCGTCACGATACTAGGGTCGCATTCATGCATCATGCCAACCCTTCAAACTTTGTTCACTCCCAAAGCATCCATGGGTGCAAACTTGGCGAATGCACTTCATGCATTATGGAGACAAAATTGCACAATTCCTTAAAGCAGGATGCAGCTCCTTAAGGGTTAAGAGTTGGAACTAGACAGATTTATATCAACTTAGCAGGCAAAAACCCCTTATGTCAAGGTGAATATCGATGCCCCATTGACAATGCACTGAGACCGCGTATTGTACCCCTGCGTTAAATAACCAGCGCCAAATCCGCACAATGACGTCATAGGTCCACCGCGCATGCGCAGCCTTTTTGAAATGTAAACAAACAAGATAGCACACAGCATTTCGCATTGGTGGTAGGTGAAGATTAGTCAATTTTGAATGATATCAATGAAATATCAATTGATTTCCCACTCAAACACCTTGACATAAATGTAAAGATGAACTCTGAGCAGTTTGAGCTTCCTGTTTCTTCACTCGCGTGTCTGGCCCGCTCGTGAAGAAACGGTCAGCTCAAACTGCTCATCGTTCACCTTTACCATTTTACTTACCTAATCTCCCAACTTAAAGTAGGATCTCAGGCCTCCAACCCATGTATTTCCCCCTCTTATACAATGTACCACCAAACAATGGCTATTCTTATTTATCCCCATTTTAAGTACAAACCAACTGTGGTGATCAAAACCCTTAAATATTGGATTTACTTGCATGGTATCCGCTTTGGGAGGGATTATTCACGGGATGAGGGAGTTGAGTGAGCCGTGTGATTGACTCAGGAGGGCTTAAGGTCGGCTTAAACACCTCAGGAGGTATAGTTATATGTATAACAGGGCTGTGTGGATCTTAACCCTGTAATGACAGCATTGTTACATTGTGGCCATTTGTCATTTGATGAGTGAGTAGCCCTTGCTAGTAACTCAAGACACGCAGATCTTAAGGGGTTAATGCTTTACTGCATTGTGCAGTTCTGGCAGCACTGTAACCTGGAAGCCAGGGTTAATTACACACATACTCCATGTCCCTCTGAGTTTGTGAGTGCATATTTCTTCAAGATTAACATAGAAATGTAGTGAAACTTAGTCGACTAAATTTCCTATATAGGCTGCCACCTTGATGTCTAATGACAGCAGGCAGAACATACTGTGCCACCATGCAACAACCAGGGAAATATTGGCTATATTGCCCATTTTATTACTTTGTATGATAAATAACTATTTACAAATGACTTAATGTTAGTAATGGAAAAACAATGAAACCACAATCAGAGCTGTTTAATTTACTGTTTCGCGCACCTGTTCTCAGCCATATCCCCCACCATCCATACAATTGACCCACACATAATTACCCATTGTCCTATAGTGATTGCCTTCAAACGATTGCCTTAAGTTAGCAGTAGCCAGTTGGCTACACCCTAATTGCTAACAAGGGTCTAGGCTTGGCCGTTCACACTTCTAGTTATAGCTTAGAGCACAAATCCCTCCTAGATCCCTTGTGTACAGTATGCTGGCCACTACACCCCATGTATCATTGTTTGCCTCCACCAAGTAGAAGTTTGTATACTTCTCTAAGAGTAGCATACTGATTGAATTTGCCAGTGTAATGCATGACAGAGAGTCATGGAGATAAAGTAACTAACCAGTTCAGCATTCATATAGGTTTTATGCACTCATGAAAGGTCAACATGATGCTCCGAAACTACTCTGGCGAGTTACACGCAGCACTGCATTACCTTATTGTTATGTTAACAAAGGAATAAGAAGCATTAAGGCATTATGCGGTTCTCAAAGGGTTAAGTAGTAAGCCTTAACGTCAGCTTTACCTGCAGCTTTAAGTGCCTGTATTTAGCCCTGGAGGCACAGACTAAGCTCCACAGTGGTACAAGGGCCCCCGGCAGTGGGCACACAGGCTTGGTGTTATTTCATTGTGAAGCCTAATGAAAGGTCTATTATAGGCCCCACGTAGGCTTTACATTGGAGATAAGAACATAAGGGTTTAAGTGGGAATGGATGAAGGCTAAGAAGAGGGGCAGGTTGGGGCCAGGTAACACTCACTCTCCAATCCTACCTCTCACCTGTATGCCAATGGACATTTGGAGTGTACCTATACTTGGAGAGTGGACTTGAGCACTGCATACCCTCTGGCCTTTTTGCCGCTCAGCTGAGGTGAAAAAACATATTTTCTCTCCGCATCAACTTGGTTTCCCTCCCAGTGGTCAGGAGTTTGCGCATTGCTATGACTCAATAATAACCCACGTTCTCCCTCTGCCTCTGGGTTTACATTATAGTCAGCTAAAGGTGGCGGTTCCCTCATGTGCTTGACGCCCTGGGGATTGTTGGGCAGGTAGTCTCAATGTTTGTGGATTTGTTTTAGTGTTGAATAACATGGGGGTATATTTTTACCACTTTAAGGACAGGATAATACTTCAAGAGTTAATGGTTATTGATATACATGTGTATTGAGAACAAGTCGATATTAAATAGTAAGGTTGGAATGCTAGGGGTCCTTGTCTTATTGTACCACCTACTATGTAGAATCAGGCCTGAGAAAATCAAATGATAATAGAATAAAATAAAAAAAAAAAAAAAAAAAGACCGAAAGGGGTGGAGAAAATAATTATCTGAGGTTGCAAGTTCCAAATGTAATGGCAAACTCGAGCAATTGCAAATGTTTCTGTGTGAGGTTGTGAGTAGTTCGAGGAAGTGAGAGGTCGTTTGTATACACTGTTGGTGTAGAGCCACTTTTAGCCACTGCCCTGCCAAAGGAAAATAGCAAACTAACATTAACGAAAAGTACTATCAGCAAGCCTAGAATAACAGGTACCAGTGAAAGAAAAATATAACGAACACATGAATGTATTTTGATAGTCTGCACCCTTAGTTTCCAAAACTACTTTTATGTAGACATACTTCTGTGGCACACAGGCAAATAATTGAATAGTTTCCACTTTACAGTCAGTCTCCCTTACAATGGTTCCATACTCAATGTAATGGTCACTGCAGTTGAGTGAACAGATCACATAAATGTGATTAGATAAATCTAAAGTTGTTTATATATGCACACAATTTTAAAATACAAAGTGGAAATACTTATGACAACTAGACTGTCTGTCCTCATACACACAGTCCAATTTTATTTGTCAAGACAGACCTTGATGTGCATATGTACTGGGGATGGGAAGGGGTCTGGCTGTTCTCACCTCACACCTACCGTAAATACTCTTATCCTTTTCCTTTTAAGGACTCGATTCATATCCAATTATGTTATAAGTCTCAGAGAGCGCATTTGTTACTTACTGTTGCTGCATAGGCACATCTTTCCAACCCTGAGGGAGTGTATCATCCCCGTCCATTTGGCATGATGCTTGGATGAAGCAATGGCGAGTTAATCGCTCCGGCTTCATACATGTATCATAACGAACAGTGGACATAAATCAAAACATCATGTAGCCCTCAAAGGAGTAAAAGGCCCCAGGCTGAGACTTGATCGATCTACCAGTGTCTGATGGTACCACTTGATACCCCCTCAGTGTGAGGTGCTAGATCCCTCTATGACGATATCCTTGTCCTCCTGTGTTACTGGTGGAACCACGGAGACACGAGGGTTTTTAACAGGACAGTTTTGTGATGTTAGAAGCTTGTATGAACCAGCTTCTGCTTGTCGCTATGGTGACCTGGTCATGGGTGGACAATATTGTCGATTGAATAGGGGCAAAGTGATTGAATTGAATCAGTAATTGTCTGAACAGTGGGACAAAATGGCTACCAACAGTATGTACCCTTACATATAGGAGGATCTCCTCTTGTCGCATCGATCCTCACAAAGGCCTCCTCGTTGGCCCCTAGAGGCGTTGACCATGACCATTGGCTTCATGCAGCCTCCTCAAGGACTGTCTACCCCTACTGTGTACACCTCCCTAGGCCCTCCTTGTCCTTCACTCTACCCCCTTGGGACAAGGCCCTGCTAACAAGACGTGTCCAGGGACGCAGCCATCCTTTGTTTCCATGGATACAGAGAAAAGCCACTGGAACCGCAGCATTGGACTGTTGCCATGGTGACCAATTGCAGATGGCTCCATAGCAACTGCAAATGCTTACGAGGCAGTGCTGTTATGAGGAGATCCCATTTCACTAGTCACAAGGGGAAGCCCCTGTAGGTTAGCCAGCTAGGAGGGCTAGACACTCATCTAGCTCCATAACCCTATGCAATCAATATGGAGAAAGAGATACCTCTCAGAGATGAGCCTTAATCTGGCAGAAGAAATGTCCCCTCACCTTAAAAATTACAGCTACCTATCCCTGCGATATTAGGGCATTATCTTTAGCCAAAATCTATCTAGACTTAGATAAATATGAGTGACCCTACAATTTTGAGAGCTCTGAAAAGGGGACAGAAGGGGGTGCATGGGGGTGGTGTTGGTGGTCTTAACAAACCACAAGATAGGTCCCTTGGGGTCATTAAGCCAATTAAATGTAGATTATCTCACCATGGAGGAGTGTGTTAATCAGGCCTGGGTAGGGGGTGCTGTCTTTGATGTTTATTATCTTTCCTCCAGTGTCCACCATAGTAATGACAGGTGACAACCCTATTCTGACCACCCCCTTTTCCTTGAGAATCACCACTCAAGTGGTGCCCCTGTAGCAGGGCCAAAATGGTCAGGTCAACACTAGTGCCACCTACTGTTTTATGGTTGATGAAACTAGTGTTATAGTACCTCAGTTTTTTAGCCATGCAGGCAACCATTTTGTCCCCCATGCAGGAATCTCATTCTAGTAAACGTGTCTAGGTTGCTACTTATTTGAGAAGACGTGGGAGTGGGGCACAGGTCTAAAACGCCTAAAACATGATGTAATGTCAATAGTGTTTTGATGTGGAGTTTACATGCAAAATAACAGGGCCAAATAGTCAATGTAGTCCATTATTTCAGCAGATGTAGGGGTGGAGTCACTCTGTTCTGTGATCATCGTTTGTAAGCTATCGGATAAAGGCATGGAAAAGGGAGACTGCACCAGCTCGTAATCTCCTATATATAGAATATCATCAGCAGCCTTTGGCAGCTTTCCTTCATGCCTAGCCATTTGAAGTGCACTCCAGTGTGGATGGATCTTAGATCTTAGTTCTTTGAATGATATGGCCTTCATAAATACTTTATATATCAAACAACAACGTCAGTAGTAGTCATTTGAGTAGTTCCCTGTATCTACACTTAGAAGGGGTGCAAAGTAAATGGCAAATGAAGAAAATGGCAGGTACATACAGAAAACAATCTGTAAAGAAAATATATACCAACACAAAGATCAATAAAGCATATAGCAAATCACAATGTCTATGGTACCATGTGTACATAATGTATATGGTGCTGAAGGCATTGTGTACATACAGTGTAATACTAGATGGCTGCCAAATCAAATTGGAATTGAATGCACTCAGTCCATGACCAAGTATAAAGTACACTTAACATTACAGGGCATGAGATTTGATCAAAATCTTATATTAATCATTTTGAATCATTTTGAGATCCATTGTAGAATACGACTCCTTTTGTATTGATCAAAAAAGATGCAGGCACAAAAAAGGCTCAACTATGAATAACATTCTCGGTATTGGTACATTGTATTCTCTTAGTGAATAATTGTTGATTGCCTAAAATTGTAACCCTTGGATGAAATAACTAGTCAGTTCAGGAATATATTATATTACATCAAAGATTGTGAACATTACCACTAGTCAATTTTTCTCTCCCCTCTCAACCATTGATCTTATATGTACTGAGATTTTCTATATGCATGATAATGTTACCCTTACATACCCTAATGATCTGTCGACACCAAAGTTTCAAGCTGAAAAGCCAAATAAGCATCATGCTTCTCTCACTTGATAATTGAAATATTGTCAAACAAAGGCCCTTACTGGAGACAAGTGAAAAGAGGACCGTAGGACCAATACTTTGCACCTTCTGTATAAATAAACTGTTTTAAAAAGTACCGGTAGTAGCATACCTTCTTGGTCACATAGAAACACCTGGTTTTGAATAAGCACCAATTTTGTATCTATAAGTGCTGGTGATGGTGGTTTGTGGATATACCTCTTAATGACTGAAATTATACCTTCAAAAGCACCTGTCTTGTATAAATGACCATTAGGCTTTGGCATACAAATGTATATGGAATCTGCTATACATGTGTTGGCCTCTCCAGATGTTGGGGTGCCTATTATATTTAGCTCAACTCTTACCTAAGAAATGGTACATGTATGAGACCAATGTTTCTCCAAAGCAGTCCCACTTTACTAGATTTTTTTTTTTTATTATTCAAAACTGGCAATTTCTTTTTTTTTGACAAAGCATTTACATTACTGAGAGAAAGAGGGTACATGCCATGCATTAAGTTCTTACAAGCTACAGTGTACATCAAAAGCACCCATTATGTGAGCCTGTGATGCATATAAACAGCATATTTGAAAGCCTGAAACAAGTACTTCTTTACTTGTCCACATGAGTAGACATAACTGGTTTGGTAAATATGTTCAGTGACATAACTGGCACTGTTTCTAGATTTAAATAGGCGTGACAGGAGTCTTGTCAAGTGAGTAATAAGGAGTATGTGTAGCGTCAAAACTGTTAGGACACGGCTGACTGCATCAAACTGCCGATGGGTGGTGCCTCAAAGTCAAAGACATGTGCAGTGACATGTGCTAGCATTGGGTTGAAATCAGGTCAGTGCAAAAGGGTTTTACATGTAGGAAGAACAACTGAGTTAAGCAGATTGTAAGAAGATCAGATGATATTTTAGCCAAAAAAATATGCATGTACAGTAGTGGGTCATATATAAGCACTCTAATGATAAGCTAAAACGGACTTCAAAGCCTTATGTGAAAAAAAATTGTTGGGGGGGGGGTGCGCAGGGGGAGCTGTTCAGAGGCCCCTAAAATTTAGACTTCAGTGCAGTTTCATATGATGTTCAGGGGCGGATCCAGAAGGGGTGGTCTAGGGGGGGCACAGCCAAGAAAATTTGGTCATGGGGGGCACAAGCGGGTTTTCGGGCCTCGTTTCCTATAGTTAAGAGTCATAGCCTGGCCCAATTTCAGGGGGTCTAGGGGGGCACGTGCCCCCGCCCCGGATCCGCCCCTGATGTTGAGAAATCCTTCGATTTGTGAAGAGTTTAAGGGCCTTCAAATTTTTCAGAGTTTGGACCAACACCTAACTGACACTTCGGTGGGGGGGGGGGGGTTGTCTACCTAAGTACATGTATTAGTTTCAAAAGGGCAGGTGGATTTACCTGTAATATGCTTTAAATGTGATGACGATTATACCCTTATAAACCACATGTTGTGAGGCGGTTTCTATTGCTGTATAGGTAGTCGGTTATCACATTTATCCCTGTTGTTAGCAGGTAGGGTATCTAACCTTCCTATCAGACATCATCTAAAGCTGGTTACCCTCACCTTCTCTAGCACCTCATAAACCTTTAAGGACTGCATGATGTTTTAAAACATCGTGCCGCCTTTCCCCTATGAGTTACCATGGTGCTGCATCCATTTCCTAGCATCATGTTGATGCACTCCTGAAGGCTGGGCATGATGCACCAATGAAGTTACCTTGCATCATGCCCAGTACAACAAGGTGATAAATGAGCATGAATCCTTCCTTGAGGTGCCATGCTGTCTTTTAAGGGTTAAACCCACAAGCACCAGGTGTAGGGGCTACCCACAGGGCAGGTGGACATGCACAAAGCACACACCCTTTTAAAAACCAATGTCAGGCGAATTTGAAGAGACTTTTTTCCTTCCACTGTGGTTGAAAAGAAAACTGCTGCCAAGGCCCTGAACCTCAAATATGGGGAAGGTGGGACTTGAATTGGAACAAAGAGGGCTTGTAAAAGGTGGGGTGTGAGGTGAGTGTGGATGGAGTGAAAACACGAGTCCACCTTGAGTGTGCATTTAGGGAATTGATATGTGAAATATGATTGATGTGGTTTTTTGTTGTTTTTTTTGCTATCAGTGTGTTAGTGAAAGTGGAGACTGAGGTAGGCTTATTAACCCTTCAAGAACACAAGAACAACAGAGTGTCTTGTTAGACCTTGCCTTGTATTTGGATGATTTCCGAATGTAGCTCTTTATTTTATGCATTAAGAATTTTGTGCATCATGGGAATTTTACATGGTTGATCACTACAATGGTCAGCCTAATGCATCCATGCAGTAGTAAATCACTGAAAAATAGACTTGACGCTTTCAGGCATCTCATGTCACCCTGAAAGAGTTAATAGCAACCTGGTGATATTATCTGAGACTGTTAGTATTAGGATATCAAGTTCTTATTGGGCAACATCAAAGGACCCTTTTCCCGGGCAACTAATAGAGAGTAAACAAAGACAGCAAACTCTCTTGGTCCATTATTTTCCATTGGGCAATGAGAAAAAAAGCAAATTTGAGTGCTTCAGTCGTTGAAGAAAAATCTTTCAAAAAACTTTGAGGATTTGAAGCAGCTCACCGCAGGCGTGCAGGGATCCCAATCATTAATCGATTGATTTAATTGATGGTAATTGGCTAATGCTTGTCCGTGTGTGAGAGGAGGGGTTTGTGTGCCCACTTGGCGCCTCGTGCGCAGAAAACACACACTCTTAATGACAAAGGGATGCTCCCTAACGAAAACGCTGACTCATCCTTTGATGATGGCAGCCATGATTGGTTGGTTACCACCTTGGAGGCTGTTTCAGTTTTTTTACAGGGGGCAATTGGGAGGGCAGGGTCCAGGCTGCAGGGGGATTAGGGAGGGGTAAAAAAGATGACAGGCGCTATGATTTGTCGCCACTCCTAACCACCGACCCCACACCAGGGGGTCAGCATGAGGATTACACACCTTTAATAAGGGTTGTTGTGTCATAAGCAGTCATTGTGGGTAGGCAGCCATCTTTTCCTTTCTCTTTCTGGTTATGCATATTTGATGAGGATTCATCTGGCAATCGACTCCCTGGGCGGCTGTCATCTTGTCCACGAAATACGCTATTTGATGGGGGCGCATCCAATGAGGGTCCGTCTTGTCCCTCTTACATATATGCCCAGATTATGCACTTTTTGCTTTGAATTGGTCATACCACAATAGTCAAAACAATGTTATGGCTGTTTTCTTATGGCACCAATTTGCTTTGTTGCTGGCACTGTTATGCCCTATACCTGTCTCGCCCCTTTTCCCATCGTTGGAGTTTAAAGAACTGCAGGTGCCAAGGATGTCTCGCAATGAGTCTTCCATCTTCATCATTTCCTTCTCTTTTAACCATCATAATCACCATTATAACATTGTCAACAACCAAAATTTGACATTTCCCCCCACTTCTGTGCCCCACATTCAACATTAAACAGGCACTTTATTTTCTCTGTTTGGCTCTTTTTTCGAATTGAGAATCCTGAAGTGGTGTAATTTTGCCATCATCACTTTTCCTGAGGGCTGAATGGACCCACTTAAGTAGAAGACGATCTGACAATGTGTCTCTCAGTAGTAGGGCAAGGACAGGTAGGCACAGGCAGTGTCATTTTTAATTTCATTTGAAATAATTAATAATCAAAGAAAAGGGCAACCAGGTTTTCAACCAGGTCAGCAGAACAAAAATCAAAACCACAGAAAGTCAAAATCAGTGAGCATCAATAGCATCCCCCACCCCTCTTCGGATGGCTCTGGGTGCCATTTTTTTTTTTTTATTAGGCATAACTATGATTATCTATAGTTATTGTTAAGGTTCTACATAGTAATATAGAAAAGGGATATACAACCAAAAATATAAAGTCAAAATCAGCACATATGATGCAACAATATAACTGGAAGCACTCTTGCATCATGACAAGAAAAGAACGAATAAGGCACCTTGAAGCATCATGCCCTCTGTAAAAGGCTACAGGAGGCCCAGCTTATCAGGCCTCAGGATGTCAGCAGGTGAAGTCTATATCCTGAATTAATACCTTTAGAATCCTCAGCACCCAAGGAGAAATGCCTACCCTATAGGGGCATAATGTTTCTTCTATATCATTTTAACTGTAGAAGAGCAAAAGGAAAACAAACTTATCATAATGTTGTCACTTACAACCGAACGTCCGCTACTTCAAATAAAATATTTGATAAAAGTGCTTGTCCCACTGCAATCTGTCGGGCCCGACCGACAGTAGTGGAACCAACTAAGCGATATGTTAGAGAGACAAAATGGAATATTTTTGGGGACAAGATGGCTGCCACCAGTCAGTGACCAGCTGCAATGGTATATCCTTAGTGGGTGGTCTGGTGAGTTGAGTGTGCTAGTCTGGTGTCACAAGTGCTAAAGGTGACAGGCCTGGTCTTCCCATCACTACATTTTTACCCCGCGTCAGCACAGAGTGCAAACTGACAGGGCTTGTTTTTAATACAACTCACTATTGTCTGTCTCAACACGGCACCATGTTAGTTCGTGATCCTCCCGCTAGGGGCATGACGATCACCATGTGGGACACATGTTATGGTACTTATTATAGATGAGGAACAGTGCTAGGCGAAGAAAAAAAAGAGAAATTGAGAGAAAGAAAGGAAAGTACATTAGATGAGTAATACATGTAGTAAGAGTACAAACATTGAAGTACAGCGTACATCTAGGTCAAGAAGCCTTGTTGGCTGTCTGGTTACCATGGTGACGCCATATCCCTGGTTACCAATGCCACATACCTGGTTACCATGGCAACGGCCATTCAGTGACCAAGGGTTGCACTATGACCATAGCTACTCAAAGTCCTTGACTGTTTTGGTCACAATATCAAAAAAGCATACCACTAGTTGCTTAGTTTTCCTAGTTGCCCTAAACATGCTCGTTACTATGGTTACATGGCATTTCATGGTTACCATGACAACCGGTCTGGTTTACATATATCCCTGCAGGTGGCGCCCGCTTGTCGTGAGTGCTAATAGCGCCACCATGTAGACGGGCAGTGAGGCGTGCTGAGCTGAGGGGAGGTGCCCCGGGGGGGGGGGGCACTTGCCCATGAAATGGAGAACGACTGCAGCCTGACTTCCGAGAGCGGTGGTGTTGGATTCCCAGGCAATCCCGAAAAAGGGGGGCGGTGGATCCATTAGATCTCAAAAATAGTGTATTATTTATATACCATACGAGGGCATGAAAGTGATAAAACACACAGTGCTGGACAATGAAAAATTGTGATCCATACAAATACATAAGTACAATAGGGAGCTTGGTGGCTTGAAGGGGGATGTGGTCCAGTCAATATTTGGGATTGTGGAAAAAGGGGGGGCGGTCTTTGTCCAGCTTATCAATCCCCCGGGGGAGGTGCCCAGCTGCTCATCTCACCCCTGTTCTCAGATCTGCTCATCTCACCACAAGAAACTGCTTAGAACTGCTCATCCCACCATTAAACTGCTCAGATCTGCCACAAAACCTCTTCGAAACTGCTCATCCCACTCTAGGGAACTTTGCAACCTCAACTACCGCCCTATCTCTCAGTTATCTTGAAATCTGACCGCCCTACTTGAAAGGGTAAGATGGACTGTGACCGCTCCCCACTCCAAGCTTCCATCATCCACCAAGTTGTCGGGCTTTCCTAGCCCACTTAAAAGGGTCTATATCTCCTCTTTCCTATCCCCTCGGATGTGTGTGGTGCACATATATGCGCTGGCACCAACATATTCCTCTGTGAAAATGTGTAATGTAGTTCTCGCCATGAATATGACCTTAGCTGTCGAAATGGCATTAAAAATCTATTACTCACTCACTCCACCAAGTTGTCTATTGTCCTCATGCATTTGTATGAATCAGAATTTTGTTGTTGACCAGCAATATGTTTTGAGGGCATTTTATGTCCTCATGTGTATGGTGCATAAACAATACTCTCTGATGGAATTCCACTTCACTGCTGTTAGGGATCACCATAGGAATCAACCACCCTACCTTTTTGGGATCTCGTGGAAATCCACCACCACCAATCGCGAGAGTCGGGCCGCAGTTAGTATCCAAATCATGAGCAAGTGCCCCCCCCTCGGGGGCTGGTTCACATACCTCTGTGAAGGAGCAGCTCGTGCCCCGCCCCTTTCTACTACTATGCACACCGAGCAGCTCACAGGTCGGTCTGGATGAACGCCGCCCACCCAGGGGTGGAGAGTGAGCAGATGGAGAGTGATTGGGGCACTGTCCTGTCACAGTCTGGGATAGGTGAGAGTGAGAATAGAGTTGAGATTGGGGGGGGGGGGGCTTTACACAGGTGAACGATAATATCAGTAGTAATGAAGGTTATTTTAATCTCAACATATACCTTATCTTTGGAGGCCTATGTTCTAACCATCGGTATTTTTTTTCGGTCAGTTAGATATATATTCTCCATGGTCAGTTTCAATATATAATACCTAGACAATTTTGTGATATTTGTGGACTCTTGGACCAACTAAATATTTCATGTTAGATGATTATAGAATTCTGTATTGAATTTTACTGAGTGTATTAATCCATGTACTTTAGTATCTCTTATCTAATCAATTATGTGTTCTATATTTTCAGGTGAGTTGTCGTGTACACCTGGCACAGCTTTGGTCTCCAACTGGAAGGTTTGGTTTTTAATTCTGCTGTAGGAACACCTACATGGGTTAGATCAATTTGTAGTGAGTCTTAATCTTTAATTAAAACTAACCCAGAAAAAGATATGCATCTTTATTCCAGCTTTTGTAGAAAATGTTAGGATGAAAACTGGGAAAAGAGTTTTGAAGACTAACGGGTATATATTCTGACTGATATATTTTGATTTGGTCTGTCCAACAACTCGTTGACAGCTACATATAATTATATTATTAACGCCATCATATTTCTATATTCATATCTAAAGTGACTGTGGTGTTTAATCAATAAATGCTGATGGGGAAATGAACCACCACTTTACAGCCTAGCCACTCGTGCTAAATACATGCAGTTGTACACCTATAAATCCATGTTAACCACAAGCTCTGCCTCCAGTCTATTCTACATCCCACCCTCACCCTCTCCACAGTTCCATCCCAGTGCACTGACTGACCTCAGCCTGGTCTCAGCCCCTCTGTATATGAGCTGCTCCTTCCACCATGAGCTGCTCTGTGAGCTGCTACGGTCGTCGTGAGTTATCGATCTGTGAGAATTAAAGGCTACTGCTGCCAGTGCTCCTGGTGATGTTGGTGTAAAGGTGTTCAGGACCTGGAGGAAGGATGATGCTGCTGCTGGAAGCAGGGTGCAGGGGCGTGGGAAGCAGTTTCAGAGTGGGTGGGACCAGGGGGGTTTTCTGCAATTTTTGACCTCCCTTTGCTTGATCTTCTAGTTTCGAACTTTTGAAGAGTTGGCCAAAAGTGGGGGGGGGGGTCTATGCTTTCCACGCCCATGGGGTGTGTGTTATGGTGGCGGTGATCTACCTCCTCCAGGGTGGCAAGTTGACCACCCATGATGGCCCCTATTCCAAAGTTTGTTACTGTTTCATAAAGTGGAAAAATCATCTGCATGTCTTGGGAGATGATGCTACCACAGGATGCAGTATGCCTTGGGTGATGAAAGATTCATCTACATGTGACAGTGTATTGTAATTTTCCATTTTACTAATCAATACACTTTATGTCCTGGACTGTACCCCCTTTTGTCAGTATTCCTATACATTATACCTGGTAGCTGGAGTGGGCAACTTTCCATTATAGTGTAGGAATGCATGAGGCTGACCCAAGGAAGGCAGATCCTATCGCTAAAGACAACATGGTTCAATATTAGAAATAAGTAGTATGATTCACCCCCTAAAGTTCAATATGGTTGACGGTGACCAGACATTCCCACATGTATAACTTACTATAAGGTGGTGTACACTGACAGAAGGGTGGTTTAGTGCAGGGTGACATACAGTGTGTAAGTTGACATACACTTTAGTGTGGTCAGATGTAAATACACAGGAGAATGTGGATCGTATAAAGGGTGACTGAGTGCATGTACGATATGTCACTATTGCAGTACTAACCCTTTTGTAACAACATAGTGCCTTTAGATTTTAGGATTTGTGGTTAGTGTGGCGAGTAACTGACAATAAAGTGTTAAGGATTATAAACTGCACATTATGACAATGGAATTACCAATGTATTACACACCCTGTTAAGACTGGGTTACCTTTTCATTGGATCCTGTTTAAATAATGCAAGTCTGGGTTACATACATGTAGATTAGGCCCTGTTTAGACATGCACATTATAAGTCTAAAAGTACAGTTAGATGTATGCCCACCTACCCACATAGTTGGCCCTACGTGACTTACATGACGTCATGTGACCCCCTGACCCTGGAGGGTCATATATGTGAGTAGGGGAAGGCGGTGGGAGTGGTAGATTAAGCACACAGGAGGAGGAATGTGCCTCCCGACCCTCACCTAACTCCTCGTACCGTGACATCATGATGATCACATGTCAACAAACACGTCTCTCCCACATGGCAACCTGGCCTCCAGGTCTGCCCCTACATAGGCCATCCTCATCACTTAATGCATTGAGGTCTAGCATCTATTACTTAACCCTTTAATGGTGGAATGATGCTTTAAGGTTTTAATTATGTTCATTTGTGCCGCATTTTGGGATTAACATGTACTAATCCCTGATGTTGTACACATTGTGTAGTGGTTTCACAGCTCCTACCTACCATACTTAACCATCCACCTGGAGGGGTCCCCGGTACACACACACATAGGCTGGCATCCAAAGGTATTTTGCCCATCAGTTGCCGCTGTAAAGGATGGGTGGTCATGTATGTGGCTTCCTTGGCTGTTTCCACCCTCTCCAACTGCTCTGGTTTTGGATCTTTCTAAATGAGTATATATGTTGACCCACTCTACCATGTATAGGCCCCCTGTGGAGTGGGGACCTTCATGTGAGGGCATGGAGGAGCAGAATAACTTCATTGGGAGTCCACGAAGGAGGAATTTTCCTCCTTCCATTCTACCAGTGGGCATACCAGATTCCTAAAAGGCGACAAACTTGGGGTTTCTTGTGTCTTGGGGTGAGCATGTGGGCAGCTGGTGTCCATATGCGCGGGCCCGGGCGTACATGCTTGCCTTTTGCCATGGGATTCCCCCTCAGTGAACCACGTCTGAGTGATCAAAGGCCGTGGTTTGTCTGGCCCTGTCTATGGGACCAGGCAAATAAAAGAACACTTGCTATCCTTCGAAAAGAGTAGGGGAATGAAGCCCCGGTAGCGGTTTTCCCCCTCACCCCTTCTCATAGATTCGGTCATTCATCTCATAGATTCGATCATTCATAGATTCGGTCACTGCTATGTCGGGCAAGCAGCATATAAATACCTGTCCAAACAGAAAAGAAAGGACTTAATGTCCGAGAAACCTTGAATGTCTGAGTTCCTTTATTGCCCCCGGACGTAAAACTAAACAAACAAACAAACAAACAAACAAACCATGTATAGTTCTTGTATAGTGGCCAACCCTACAGCACAAGCACAGCACTCATGATAGACTGGCTGCAGTCCCTGAGCTCTCCTCCCAACCCCACTATCCCCCCTCCATGCCTCTTCTCCTCTGCTGCGGCATTGATTCACTGGAAATAGATTCACTAGAAATCTTTTCAATTTTCATTTTCCCATTCTATTTCAATTATCTCATAATAAAATCAATGGACTGCAGCCAATCTACACTTATGACTGAAAGGTCACCATGACAACAGCACCATAATATCAAGGTCACCATGATGCACCAATACAACAGCGCCATAATATCAAGGTCACCATGATGCACCAATACAACAGCGCCATAATATCAAGGTCACCATGATGCACCAATACAACAGCGCCATAATATCAAGGTCACCATGATGCACCAATACAACAGCGCCATATTAAATACCAAGAAAAGAGCGTGCAGCAATGGGAAGCCATGCATGGAGCAATAAGGTGTGATGTTGTCCTTAATGGTTGCATTTTGAGGGTGACAGGAGTTGTTGGTTGGCGTGTTAATGTGGCTGGAGGACCTTGTTCCTCCAGCACCTTTTACAACACGGCCAAAACACCACTGCTGCCGGCTGGTGACGGACAGCAGAACTAAGGGGTGGTCCTGGCTGCTGCTCCTGTCTGGTGTGCCGGAGAAATCTGTGGTGCTCCAGCCTCCAGGAGTGTGGGACGTGGGACGATGTGGGAGTGGTGTGGTGGAGAGGACTGCATGACCTCAGCCTCTTCTAGGACTGTGCGGGAACTTGTAGATATGAAGGGCAGGAAGGGGTTCTGTTTAGGTGAGACATATTATAAACTACCGTAGGTATAAACGCGATGGTGCTGAGGGCAGTCTTGGGGCATGACCAAGTAAGTGGGGAACCCCGGGGGGGGGGCACTGAGCTTCGGTTTGGATACCAACTGTGGTACTGATCCCGCGGAGCGGTGGCTGTCGACATGTCAAAGGGGAGAAAAAGGGGGGCTGTAAGCAGAATTATATCTTGAGATTAGGGGGCTGTTAATACTTTCTATGACTTGCATGGAAAGGAGAAGTAACTTGAATATTCCATGCAATCTCTCCAGGGCCGTGAAAGAGTTTTATCGTCAAAGAACCTTGATTCACATGGAAAAGTGCCTCAAAAAGGGGGCTGTTAACAGATGGGGGCTGTAAAAAGTGAGCTGTATTCAAGGGGCTGTGATTTGGGGTTTAGTTTCGCAGTTGGTACCAACAATCAAAGACCCAGTGCCTCCCCCGGGTGGGGAACTGCTTCAGTGAGATACCTCAAGGCTGAAGAATAGGAAGTATGATTTTTTTTTACTGGAAGGACTTGGGGTATGGTGGCAATTGAAATGGGGTGGGGGGTGCGGTCTTAACCTTTGCCTATATATTTCTCCTTCCCTGCTTCCAGTCCCATATCCCACCTCTGACCCATCTGGGTCCTCCTTCATACTGTAGGCACTTACCTAATATTTCAAGACTTTATCCCATTAAACCTATCTAATGATCAATGGATGGATCTTGAGAAAAGAAGTGGATTTGCTTTTTAAATGAAGAAACGACCGGTCAAAGGTACCAAATCAGACCCAGAATTCTGCCATAGTTAAGAGTTTAATTTGGATCTAATTTTGTGATCAAGCAAGATGAATCCAAGGTATACTAGATCGCTAAAATGATTATTTTGGGCAATTTTCTTTTCAGATAAGCAAGATATACCCTCAAGAATGTGAATAATGATACATTTTATCATAATCAAACAATGTAAAAGCAAATTTTTGAAGTCATCTTTTCCCTTGAACTTTGCGCTCTGACAGAACCACAGCAGAATATCGTCTTTGACTCAGGACGTTTGAATGATCATAACTTCCATTTAAATTGACATAATAACTTCATCTAAAAAGCAAAACTACTTATTGTTATCATAGCTATCAATTTCCCACCATATAAAATACATACAATAAGGTCTTAATTGATAGGTAAGTGCCCAACATTGGGGAGGATGGGATAAGTGTCCAGGGATAATCTCGCCCAAAAAGTTTGCAGGGTCTGTCAAACATACTGCAGCCCCTTAGAAAAAGAAAATGAAAACATTTTCTAGATCATTTTTAACCATAGAACAGGTGGAAACCATTTATTTTTAGGTGCTCAATGATCTTCTCATAATAAAATGGTTCTAAACTTTTAGTTGAACTTTGATGGGGTCAAAGGCAAAATTCCCTGCATTCAACCTTGTACAAAAAATAATCATTTTAAAGGTCTAGCCAAGCCTGTTAAAATGAGCCCTTGTTTTTAAAGATCCTCCAGTAAATAGCTTCAGAATAGGCTTGCAAAGAAAGGAGAGTTTAACACTACCCAGTTTCAGCTTTATCACAGTTTCACACCTCTCCTGCAGCAGACTCACACAGTGGAGGTATTTCAGTGCCTACATACTGAGAGGTGTGACAGTACGTCATGATAGAGCTCTGAAATACATGTAGATTACAGTGGCGTTGACGTCATGGAACTCAAAATAGACAGAATACACATTGACGTCAATACACATTGAGCTCTAGTGTGATCGAATACACACATACCAGACAGGTCATAGTATGCGGCATAGAGGCTGTGGCAGCAGGTGATATGATAGAAGTGCCGGTATTAAGTGTGCAGTACCGTTATCAATGTACATCACCATAGAGATCTATACCCAATGGTACAAACTACAAGTCAAGGTGTGCAGCAGTCCGCGTTGCCTGCCTGCTTCCCACACCACCTCCAGACCCCATCTGCCAACCACAGTGCTACCAGTGAACCCCATAGCAGGCTACATGGCGGCCCTGTGGTCCACCATCCACCTCCCACCACCCCCACCTTAGGTGCTCCACTCCCGTACAGAGTAACGCTAGAAGCACACGTAGGGGAGCGGCCACGGCGCAGGACGCGCACTACACTGCCTCCCTCCTCCATCGTGTGTTAGAACCACCAGGACTACTACAGGCAGCATACACACGTACAGGAGGCATGGATTAATCAGATATACCTTCACGGTATACCACCCAACCCACGGCAGTAGCGCTCACGGATCTACCTTGTTGTAGCAGAGTGTGGATTTAAGGTGCGCCTGGAGGAGTATACGAGCAGGGTGCTGAAGGAATGGAGGTGTTAAGAGGTAGGTTTTGGGTTGTGGATGCTGGCGGGGTTGGGAGTAGGAGGGAGGGACGTGGGCCGGCAGCAGCCAGCGGACGGCCCCGTCGCCGGGGTAGGGGCTGGCTGGCTGGTGCTTTGTTGTGGCTGCATTTCTAGGTCACCGCTGGAGAGGGGAGGGCGCCTGTGCTACCCATGCTCTGCGCCCAGATACATGGATTTCTCCAAAGGTGGTGGTGATTCTGGAGCCCAGTGTAGCAGCAGTACTCGGTAGCGTGCCGACGACGGGAGAGGAGCAGGGAAACCTTTATGCCGTGGTGGTTACCGTCAACCAACCCCAACCAAAACTGTATTCCTTCTCACCGTTAATTCACCCCCAATACACTGCATCCTAACTCCCCTAATAAACAAGTGTATTCTAACCATCATAACCACCCCTTAAGCTGCGGACCATGGAGAGATCAATGCTAGTAGGAAGACAGACTCAGGGTGGTGCTGTATAAATGTAAGGGGTGGAGGTAGAGTGAGTGTTTTACCATGGAGGGTGGTGCTGACTCCATGCCATGCCCATGGGCCACTAGTACACGACGCTTTGTCATGACCTTGTTTGACGACTGGTGAAACATGCTGCTTGCTAGTGCTCTATGGGGTGTCCATTTTGATTAGAAATGTTAAGTGTCATATTAATGGACTCGTGTACCTTTATCTGATGGCTATTAAGCAGCAATTCCCGTCATAATTGTAACAAGTAAATGCCAAAATGGAATGCAGGTGCGATGAGGGAATGATTGAAGTGGCTTCATCCGGGAGCTTCCATAAACTTCTTTTTGGTAACAAATCATTTCCAGTCGGATACTTTGGCGGCTATTAAAGACTACGTAATGAATATGTTCTAGTTATACAGATTAAAATTAATGGTCTTTTTTTTCAATAGTCAACCAGTAATCAAATGGTATTTTGACGCATATCATTGAGACACACTTTGGCTTCGAGAAGCTGAAAGGCCTGGTTCCAAATGGGTATCTATGATCACATACCCCGTAGATTTACACCATCCTGAATAAAGTGGGCGAAACATTCAGTAATAACCAAAACTAAAACGACCATGAAGACTACAATCTACATAGAGAGACAACTATGTAATTACTCCTCCCTGCATTGGTTGATAACTCTATGTAATTACAATTTAAGTGGACAATTATCACCTACCATTCTTTGAATAAATAATCGTTGTCAGCTTTAATTGTTGATAACGATCTAAGTATTACCAACACAGGGTTTATCTATCCTTCTATGGGATATTACTGTCTTAATGAGTCATTGTGATATCACTTGTCACAATGTGACTGTAGACGGCCATCTTGCACCCCTCCCCAATCATTGGGCCAATGAATGAGAAATATTAATATTAGATATTACTGGTACACAGAAACTATCATATTATTTTCATGATAATTGATATGGCCCCTATAGTATAGTATAGAATATTATGACTATCAATTGGGGCACCATGGAAATGATAATGATTATGTCTGATCATGCCATATTTTATATCATTAAGATATACAAGTAGTGTTGTTAATACCAGTCTGCCTCTCGCCCACCTTCAGCACAGCCTAGACATCCATTAACTAGATATGGATAATTCCACTGTATTAAACATGTGTTTCACAGTTTGAGTCAGCCTATATATACACATCGCCACAGCACAGGTGGGCATTAATAACCTGTGTGCTAATTAAGGGGCACCCAGTCCCTACCTGTACAAACAGGTAATTACACACCTTGATTGTCGACTAATTGCATGTGGTTAGAGGAAGTCCTTAAGTGTCAACTTGCACATTACCTGGGGTCTGCCTTCCTATGCTTAACACCCCCCCCCCCCCCACGCCCAGTAAACACATCCATACTCTAAACTACAGTCACTTGTGATGGAGAGATTTAATGTATTTTCGTATTTGCTTTTGTTCACTCATGTTTACATTGATAGAGATAATGTGATTTGATTATGAGATCATAATGCTCCTTCCAATAGAATATCTCATCATATCAACCCACATATACCACCATAATCACTCGATAAATTCACAGTTTTATCTTGCTGTATCTCCATAAACCATCCCATTTAAGGGCTGCAGGAAGCCAATTTTGTTGCCACGATGCACACATGCAAGAAATTTTCCAAGGTTACTTCATTCAGGTGGAAAGTGTCAGGTGTGGTACATTCACTGACCACGGTGGACAGGTAACAACAGCAGCCTTATCTACCTGCTGGACTCCTCTCAGCACTGACCACAGTAGATAGTGGAGATAACACATGCCAAGTTCCAGGTATTAAGAAGGCTCATCCTCTCACGACACATGAAAATCTACATGTACCTGTATGTGGCTTCCCAGGGTTATTCTGGCTTGGGTAATACTTGAAGCTACACTTCTATATCCGTCATATCTTCTGTCAGATCCCAGCCCAACCCAATCAATGACCCCCACAAGGAGATAGAGATAACAGGTGGTTAGTACTCAGGTATTATCTGTGAGGATTACAACAGTTTGTCCCACATAATAAATAACCCACATGGCTTCTCTTTGACTACCAGACTATGTATGTGTATTGCCCTATGCCTTTGGTATACTTTAAACTACATATTCCTGGTATCCTGAGGGAAATGTATTGGTAATTTGCATTTAAGAATGGTATGGAGCCTTGAGATTTATTTTGGGTTTTCAATGTTATACACTATGTTCTTAGCACTTCCTTGGTGCATAATGCTGAACCTTTGATTCAATATGTACCAACGCTGTACATGTACTTGATTGTACTTTTGGCATAATGCATGCATCTTACTAGGGCTGCATTCATGCATCATGACGACGAGAGAATGTGCATTGAATCACTAAAATCATTGAATGGTTTGGATTCAATGGGGTAGGCGGGACAAGACCTGACACTTTGAGATATAGATGGAGATCCTCCCCCAAAGCAGAACATGTCCACCCTTACACATTTGTCGGATGGATCTTTCCAGCCCAGACACCCGATTTCAACCTTTGATGCAGTCCTTGCACATGGGTGTTAAATAACAGGGGATGGTCCCTTGTCAACCAAGCTATGTCGGCAAATTGAGTAAGCTTTGATGATAGTGTGAATAGAATGGACTAGCCTTAAACTCTCTAAGGTCTATATGATGGCTTAAGTCTTCTTGTACCTTCATAAAACCCAATATGTGCGGCAGTGGGGAGTGAGACCAGTATAGTGGCTAACAACAAGAGAGGTACTACCATAGATGTAGGAGTAAACCTCCCTGCTTGAAGTACATACCGGTACCTTTAGTATGGGTGATCAGCAGTCATGTCTACCTCTAATCTCAATCTGTCTGCTCATTTAAGGTTTCCAGTTTATATGTTGGCATTATCCTAAGAGTGAATTAAGAAACTCAGCTCTGCTGACATCCAATAAGGATTTGGCATTTTACTTGCATTCAAGTGAGCCTGACCATGCCGAGCCATACTTAAAACTAAGGGAGAAACAAATTATCGACAAAGCAGAGATCAAAAGAAAAAATGAAATGCACTGCAGCTGTGCCATTGATCAAGAGCTCTACAACATGGATACCGCATTGGCCTGTATAAGCGCCAGGCCTTTGAATAAGCGCCGGCCTTGAATACGGACCAGGGCTACAGGGGTATTGAAATTTTAAAATGCACTATAACTTAAGTCTTAAATGAGCGCCGGCCTTGAATAAGGGCTGGGGGTATTACCTAGTTGAAATTAATGAACGCCACGGCGCCTATACAGACCTCTATCATACTTATCATCATCTCACTCTCATATGCGCGGGCACTGACACATTCCTCTGTGAAATTGTGTAATGTAGTTCTCGCCATGAATATGACCTTAGCTGTCGAAATGGCGTTAAACATCTATTACTCACTCACTCATCTCACTCTAAATTGTGGGCTTAGCTTTGCACTCCTGATTGATGACAAAAATATTGCGATATACCGTAAGCTCTATGGATTTCACGAGATACATATCAGTGTGAGCACCAACGATGGATTTATCAACCTACAAAGGAGGATTGAGCAAAGGATAATCCTAGAAGTAGGACTTAATCCTCACCAGAGGGCTTAACACAGTGGTATACCCCTCTTACTTAAGACACTTCAGTAGTGAGTCAAGTTTAAAGGTGGACTAGAGAACAAATGATGCTATAGTTTAGATAGTAGGTCGTATACCGTATTGGCCTATATAAGCGCCGGGTCTTCAATACAAGCATCGGTCTTCAATAAGGACCAGGACATTTAGTGTATTTTAAAATTTTGGAATTTTAAAATACACTAATTTAAGTCTTGTCGAGTAACGGATATACAGGTCAATACGATACTTCATATGGCTGTTATAAGTGCTGACCAAATCAGTGCTAGGGTAGAGAGGTTTATGATACAGAACCACTCGGTAGCCACCAAACCCAGGCATTTATGATACTATACAGGTGTGCTGAGGTTGGATATCATAAGCACAGCTAAGTGCCAACTTCAGATATAAGACTTGAGATCAGATAGTGACAATTCTGATGACAAGAGACCCTAGAGAAGTCACTCCCCTTAATAGAGATTTGACGTGGTCAGAGGATCAGGTGAATGGTGTATCATGCCTCTGTTGTTACCTGTCTGTGACACTTGTTGTTTTCTATAAGCCCAGAATAACTGGATTCTTTATACCATTTGGGAGGCTTGATACCTCAAAACCTACGTTCATCTTTTGTCATGATGCACCTACGGTAAAATACAGGTGAGTAAATTGCTGACACTGCAAAATTTACATTGATGCAAGCATCTTACTGTTCTCTCAGTGTCAGGTGCATTAGGCCTTAATAATGCATGAAGCAACACTGGCGAGTTACTCACCATGACAACATGAATTCATCATCCACAATGGCAGAAGCATACTGACCTTTGTGACCTGACCTAAAATTACTGCTCATTTTTTTTTATTGTACCCCATGTCTGTCTTGTGTGTCTATGTGTCTGTCCTTCTGTGTTACCATCTACTTTAATCTGTTCTTTATATTTCAAAACTGTTGTTAATTGATGAGAGCCCCTAAGGCTTCTGTATAACAAGGTCTTAATATCCGCATAACATTTATTTGCATCAAACATTGAGATATTTTCCTTGTTAATATCTCCTGGGTGGATAAACAGGGAGATCTCCGAAATGGCGAATCCTGTACTCTTTCCTGGAAATAAAAAAAAAATTACAAACTTGAAAACCTGAATAGCCTCATGAACACAGTAAATATCTAGCTAAGGACTTCCCCTCTATCTAACACCCTGCCAGGTAATAAATTTCCCCAATGCCTTTACTTGTTACAAGAGAGGACAATACCCTACATATATATGAGTAATGTGTTTAGGTTTAATGTCAGGATGGAGTAGGCCTTCACAGAATGGTGATGGTAGTATGTGTTATAGTAAAGGATCTGTGCCTGTTTGAAGATAATAAATGAGCATTTCATATGTTATTGGAATATAGCAGCTTGATGAAATGGTAAGTTGTACCGTAATGACCCATTTAAGCGCCGGGGTCTCAAATAAACGCCGGGGGTCCAGGGGTATTGAACTTAACCTTAAGCACTAAAAACAGTATTCAAATAAGTGCCTGTCTCGTATAAGCGCCAGGGGTACAGTGGGTTTTAAATTAAAGAGTGCCCGGGCGCTTATATGGACCACTACGGTATGCCCTTTCAGAAGTGTCAGGATGCACAATATGTAGATGGACACTTCGTGTTTGAATAATGGATTTTCTAACAAATAGATTATCATTCAGTACAGGTATATATTCCATTAATATTCTATCACTCAGGAAGAATGAAACTAGTATTGAATGGGCCCATGTCTCTATGTGTAAGGGGAAAAAGGGTCAACTCAAAACACCAGTACAGCCGGCAGTAAATCGACAGTAAAATATCAGAATGTATGCTACAACAAAACACCACCTTGTCAAATATAGTAGTACAAAGAGGGGGGAAAACAATATGTGAAACCTAACAAATCTTGATATAAATTGTTGCAACACAATTATTATCAACATGTAAAATAATCGGTAAAAACACAGGTTGTGTAAACCTCGCTGACAAGGGATGTCCACTGACTCACGAATATAGAAACCTAAAATGCAGATAGTATCCATTGAAATTGATGCAGATTGTTCCTGCAAAAGAACTGACGTGACCGACCTTCAAAGTAAAATTTGTCGCATTGTTAGAAATCCAAAGGTGGTGGGTATTTATTTGGTAAGGCAGTTTCACAATACGGCCATCTTGTCAAAGATGGTAGCCTTTTCAGGGATAGTGCGTTAATTATAGGATATGTCACTTTGTGGGCTAAGAACCAAGTTGCGCTAATGATAAATGCATCAAATCTTAGTGGGTTAAAGCCCCCCCCCCCCGACAAGTGACAATCGTGATGACACAATTTTCTTCCTCATATTTTTCTTTAAAATGCAACCTTAAAAATGTATTTTCATTGGTTACTGGAGACAAAGGCTGTAAGTTAATTGCAGACCTGTATCCTGACGCTACTAAATGACGCTTATTACACACAAAGGAGGACTTAAGGATGTGGTCAGACGCCGGGGAGACGCTAGTGACCACGTGTAGGCGTCCTGACACTTGTATCTGGCTCTCCACATGTCCCTGAGGAATGAAGTAGGTGTGTAACACGACTAAAGCGCCATGTTGGCAGTGGCAGTGGTAGGCAGTGAAACTAAGATATGTATGAATTCCTTTTACTGGGAGAGTGAGTGAGTAATGGAGGTTTTCGACAACTAAGGTCATATTTATGGCGAGAACAACATTACACAAGTTCACATTGGAATGTGTCAGTGTCCGTGCATATGTGCACCACACACATCCGAGGGGATAGGAAAGAGGAGAAATAGACCCTTTTAAGTGGACTAGGGAAGCCCGTTTAATGGGAGAAAGTTGGTGTAACATTTTCATGTGTATGATGTATTTAGGGGACAAAATAGCTGCCTACATGGCATGTCAAGTTACAACGCCTCCCTATAGGCGTCACCAATTTTCCCTGACCCAAATCCCTCTCCCCTCTGCCCTTTAAATGTTTTATAGAGTTATTTAGGAGCTGACCAACAGGGTTGTTGACGGACCTAGAGCTACTCCCTGGGACTTGTGAGCTGCTCACACTTAAGTAGCCTTTATCTGCTCCTTTAAAAGCTACTTGATATTCTGCTGTAGAGCTGCTCCCACATCCATACAAATACAATGTCACCAAATGAGCAACTCAGCTTTTAGGACAATGGGAAATATCTGAGTGGGAGCAAATTAGGATCTCAGAGGAGGAAGTGCTTTAATCTGTGATTAAAGTTAATTCCCTATTTGCCTTTCATAATAACCCCAATCAGTCCATTGACCTATCGGGGAGGCTGAAATAGCTGGGCCATGATAGTGTCGGGGGAGTAATTCTCTGTGCTGTACTGAAGCAAGGGTATTGTGGAAAGAAATATTGCTGTCCTGTCTCCCCAAGACTTAAAATAGGCAGTTTTTGTGTGGACAACCAATTGACAATAACACTAAAAGAAGCAGGATGTGGCTCGAGGTCGGGTGTGCTGTTTTACGGTTCTCCTTGTCACAAATCCCTCGACTCAATCTGAAGTCCTGAGTAGTGGTTGACCCTTGTGAGTGCTGCAAACATGGTAATGGCACATCGTTGGACATTTCCTCGGCCATTCTCAACACACATTGGCGTTCTCTGTTTATTTCATTTTAGTTAAACAGATCCATGTTCCCAGTTGTCGGACAATGAGGGAAAGTAATGTACAAGAAATGTTTGGAGAGTAACAGCTTAGAGATTATATCAAATGGTAAAACTGAAGCATTCAACACGCTTTCTTAACCAAAAAGTAGTATCTGAGATAATGACAAAGAAATATCAACTTCAGATTACTTTTACTTAGATATTGGATATACATGCATATTTGAAGCAACATGTGAGTCTGACCTGTCACAACTGCTCTTTGTATCACATATTGTAGGGTTAACAAAGGGTGAGGTTTCAGGCTAATTAACAATGATTGTTAGATTTAATTAAGGGGCCCTGAGTCAATATGTGCGTTAGCCTAAAGGTGAATGAATAGTGGGACTCACAATAGACCGAGAATACTCACCCCTACTACACTTTCGCACACACTTAACACTTCAGGTGTGACTTAGTATATGAATGCATTGTGGCCATTTTGTCTGGATGAAGAATAAAAGCATGCTCTGGTAAGTTCCCATGGCTACATCCCTGTATCATACTGACCCCAAGGAGCTGAGATACTATGGAAAGAGGAGTGTCTCTAAATAGATCCACCGACCATGCATGGGTGCATCATGACACGTGTCTACATTGCCATCACACAGATGTGTGACCCTTACAGGGTTACTAGTAATCATTCACTCACACATCCAGACTTCATGATTACACACCAACACACATAGTGTATGTGCGTGTTCTGACAGGGGCAGTGCACGCCAATGACCAGCGCTGGTAGGTCAGGTATGGCCAATCAGAAAGCAGCAATGTCCACTGGCTGAATATGGCTTCACTTTAGAAGGGTGGGTTTGTATCAAAGGGTATCACCGTGTCCAATACATCAATGGCGGCCATGGATGTAACGACAGTGAAATAGCAACCTAGAGCCAAACCTATTGCTTTTCTTAGCTATTTGGGGTTAACTTTAAGTGATGTCTTCTGCTTCATAAAGGGTGTACACATATCTGAAAATGTTCATTTGCAGCATTCAAAACCTCAGCTACATTTACACCGTACACACAGCTTGATGTTGGGCAGGTGTGACAAAGTGGTGACCTGGGGGCTGATCTGTGAGAAAGACACACCTGGAAACACCTGACTCATAACATGAACACACCTGACAACAAACTACCTGCATTTATATCGATGTCTGAGTTATTGGATGGCCTGGAGGTGAATAGCCTATTCTTTGTGGCCTCCAATCAAATAGCTGATTTAGTAGGGCAACCTGCAGTCAAACATCTGTTTCAGTAAGGACTTATATCAAACAGCAGTTTTATCTACAACACAACCTGCAGTCAAAGAGCTGTTTAGTAAAGGGGACAACCTATAGATGTTTTGGTCATGAGATAACCAGTAGTCAAACAACAAATTTCTACATTTCTCCCAGTGTCACTGACTGTGCATCTCTTGCAACACCATTCCTCTAACCCACCATCTCATACAACATCCTTATAAAACAGAACCAGTAAACCATTCCCATTCACGTTCAGTCCTTCTGTTCTTCCCCATCTCATCCCATGCCCCCATTTGCTTTCACCAGCCCCCAACACTAGACGCTTTACCCTGGATTGACTCCTTTGTGAGTGTGAATAATCCCATTTGGCTCGTGGATAGAGGCCTGACCTGCTTTGATGTCAGTGCCAGTGGTATATCGTTTTCAGGAGTCTGCTGGCCATTCCCTATGCAGAACCCTTTTGTTGAGAGTTTTAATATTTGATGCTCATCCAAGCTGCTGTGACGGCCATCTAAATGCTAACAGACACTTGTCCACCAATAAACCCCCTGTTGGGACTGAAGGCATAAAAAGGAAGCTGGGGAGGGGGGGGGGGGGGGGCTGGAAGATGAGGAGTGGGGGCAAGGGAGGTGTTTGTCCCTAAATAAATGATGGCATTTTGTGTTGTAGCTTGCTGCTTAATAAGAGATGAGATTAAGGCTCAACAAAGTCTCTGAATAGTGCCTCCTAAATAGGTAATAAAATAACAAGGAGTGGGATCAATATGGGATTTAGGTATTTATAGGCCTCTCCCTAGCAGCTTGTCTACCACGGCTGTTGGAATGAGTCAGGTGAGCTAAAGCTTACCAATGACAGGTGTGAATTGCAGACTTGTAATGCTACCCTGTGGGTTTTTGGCAATCATTTCATTCTGTTATACATGTACATGACAGTTCTCATATTTCCCTACCTACAGCGTAAATCAAATCAATTATAAGAAGTTATTGATATGGATAATATGTAAAATGGTTTCAATTTATAAATATTACATGCAGGTCATAAAATTGTAATGAAATTGAGATGAATTCTCCCTTGTGAGCATCAAGGAGAAAGGATTTTCTGTGCATGAATGACCCTTTTTGGTTGGCTGCTCTGTATCTCACACCCTATATAACTGCCTGGTTAGCCTATACCCCTGTATGCAATAGAGCCTAGCTTCATCTGCCGTCCACTTTTACTCCTCATCCCAGGAGAGATAGGACTTCCTGATAATGTTATAGAAGTAGGAGTAAATCCTGGCTCGGCTGACTTTTATGTGCTTTACGAACCAGTACAGCGACCCTCACCCTCTTACCCTCCACCACCATCTCAGCACCCGCTCGGCCACCATCTCCTTTTTACATGCACATGCTGCTTGGCTATGTTATCAACCTCTACATTAATCCTTTAATGGTGGTATGATGATAAGGCCAAAAAATAAATTGTTTCAGGTAACCCGACCCTACCTTGTAAAACAGGGCCGACCCTAATTTTTTTCCCCTCAAGAAATTATGGGTTTTTAGGCAAGATTTCAGTCGATTTAGTTGTCCGTGAGTCGCCAGGATTCGTATGTGAGTCGCCATGACTCGTCATAAGCCTTTGTTGCAGTTAAAAATAAATTAAAAAATCTAAAAAAAAATTCGACCTACCCTTCCATAATTTTTTTTCAGCATGTTACCTGAAATTTATTTTTTGGCCTAACCCGATGGCTCATTGTAAATGTTTTTTGCTTGTCATGATGCATTGAGACAATGCCAGAGGTGGTGCATCATGGCAACATTCAGGGAGAGTATCGATCAGCTTCGATAGAGTTTAATATTATTTGAACATTGTCGAGTAACTTGCCAGGGCCGCATTCATTCACGACAGCAACACAAGTCTAGATGGTCACTAAACTTTTTATATTCTAGCCATAGTATCATGAGCCCCACACTAGATGCCAAAGGCAGTGGACGTGCTGAGTGGGACATTATGTAGCCTATAGGTCTGCCACATATTAGCCTGCTTAGTAGTTTCTGACTGCTATATTATGGACCTACAGGCCACCCACTAGACTAAGAGTGGTAGCACGAGAGTTTTATCCACGATGCCAATTTCTTAGCATGAGGCATGTACCTCGGTATATTCAGTCCTAGGTATTAACTCATTACTATTTTTAATTTATAAGTATTGCATGCAGGTCATAAAATTGTTATGAAATTGAGATGAATTCTACCTTGTCACATGTGAGCATCAAGGAGAAAGGATTTTCTGTGCATGAATGACCCTTTTTGGTTGACTGCTCTGTACGTCACACCCTATATAATTGCCCCTGTATACATGAGAGCCTGGCTTCATCTGCCGTCCACTTAAGGCATGTACCTCGGTATATTCAGTCCTAGGTATTAACTCATTTGTGTACCCTTTAATGTGGTCAATACACTTAAGGTCCTTATACTGACCACAATACTACCAATAGTGGGAAAGTTATGGATTATAAAAGCAATTATGTACATGTACCCATGTTCCTTTCATATATTCTCCAGCTGCTAGCCATTAATTCATATTTGCTGTGTTTTCAGATTCTTGTCTCGCCATTCTAAACCCCAACCCCCGCATTGTCCCACATCTATTTGCCCCACATCTCACCTCGTCACATAACACCATAGCGTTTTCGATACCAATAATAGAAGCCGATTAACCCTTTAAAGGCTTTAGAAGGCTTGAAAACCAGTAACCAAGCTGCATACAACTTTTGTTTCTTTATGCCTCTTCTTTGCCAAAACACACCAGGAGACTCACCAGTGCTGCACTTGTAGCTTTTATGACGACAAATTATCCTGAACCTTGAGGCAATATATATATCCTCCTTGAGGTGGTGTTTTGCTGATAAAGTGGGAACTGTTCTATAGGTATGAACACCTGGAGGTAGCCTCAATGCCTGGTGTAGAGTATGGTGTGGTGTGTTTGCAGTGTAAACTCCACATAGCCGGCCAACAGTTGACTCTACTAATGAGACTATATACACACCTGCGGGTGCCTCAAACCCGATATTGGTGCCACCCCTAGGGTACCGGCGTGTTCAGGAAATAACAAGATCAATAGCATTCTAATACAAAGTATAAGGGAACGTTCAACAATTATGTCACTGTTATTTAGGCATTTCTCAGGACCCACCCACCCCCTAGTCATTGTTTTCGTATGGAACATATCGAGGAACCCAATGACCCCACCCCCACCCCCTAAGCAGTGACGTAATTGTGCATTGGTACTATTGCTTAGACTGTGATATGGCCATGTGCATCTCCACTGCCTTGTGTTGTGGAAGCATGGCGTCGACAGTGGCTTCCCTTGATGACAACACAACACGGTACTTGCATGTTGTACATCATGCCAAACCACTTTTAGGTGTTTTACCATACATGTCTAGAGTGATTCATGGATATAGCACTGGAGAGTAACTCGCCAGTAGCACTGGTGAGTAACTCGCCGGTGCTATTCACCCACAGGAACCTTTGATATACAAGGCACCAGGGTAGAATATGACTACCTTTACCTCCGAAGACTAGCGCCTTGGCTAGCTGTTTAGTAGCTCTGACAAGCTATATTGTATCCCTTACAGGATTCAGCCCCCAGCACCTCAAATCCACCAGTTCCCACCCATTCCCACATTTCTCCCCTAGACCACTAGTAGATGACAAAACAATGTTTGTCCATGATGGATAGAAGGCAAACAGAGGGGCCTGACGTCCTTGTGAAGGCTTATTACCACCGAGTGGCTCGGCGGATGTCTTCGTCGGGGAGGCGCTTTGAAGTGTTTTCTAAGGCCATACTTCACGTTTACAGCCCCAAGCGGCGTGCTAAAGGATAGGTAGACAGTGGAAGGTATGGTGAGTTTCTGACAGTGTGGCCTATGTATTGCTGTCGTCTCAGTGAAATGATATCCAATGCCATTAAGAATTGAGGCGAGTCTCAAGATATGTTTAAACAGTTCTAAGATGTGGCTCTATACAAGTGGAATGTGTGTGGCGCACATATGCGCGGGCACCGACACATTCCTCTGTGAAATTGTGTAATAAAGTTCTCACCATGAATACGACCTGAGCTGTCGAAATGGCGTTAAACATCTATTACTCACTCACTATACGAGTGGAGCGATAGGTTCTAGTTAACTTGAAAAGCGCGTTATATGGAGACACCCTGGGCCCCTGCACTTTCAGTCATTTTGGTGGTGTGAATAAGTTTAAAAAAAGATGGAAATTTTGTATATAAGAGGCAGAATTATGTAATGAATTTGTAGTGCCATTAAAGGAGGAGATGTAGGGGTCTTGCAGGAAAAAGTATTTCATTACAAAGTTTTGTAAATTTTGAGATATTGTCAATATTGTACAGACTCAGTTGGTTGGCAGCCATAAGACGCTTTTTGCCTCAAATGGTGAAGATATATGATGTTGATCTATGTATCAACTTTCCCGCCTTTTTGGGCAATGTGGTGTGAATAGCACAGTTTTGGCGGGAGTTATGCGAATAGTGGCTTGGTGGTGCGAATAACCTGGGTGAGGGAGTGCTAATGCAACAGGATGAGTGCACAACTCATGGGAGCCAATCACAGGCTTTCCACTTTTCGAGTTATCAGCAATTTACATTGCTGCATTATATTACATGAGAACCACCCTGGAGTTTCCATGCTTCCCTGGGCTTGATCTTCCTATATTTGGATTTGTAATCACAAAGCATGAATGGAGCTTAAGGACATCATTCTGTAGTCTTAGGCTTTTGCAACTAAAGTCAACAGCTAGGAGATGAACTATAACAAGTTGACAGGCAATGTAGGTTGGTACGATAACACACCCTCACTCACTCACATCCCCGCCTCCTCTGTAAGCCATACGTCACTGACGGAAGTGGGTTGGGAAGTCACGCCCAGCACATGCGCGACCGGAAGTGTCTGAGCCCGCCTACCGGAGCGCCCCAGTGTGTCAGTGTTGGGAAATAGTAGATGTGTTCAGGTATTGATGTACATGTATATGTAGGGGTGGGTTTATGCCAACGGCATGCTTGAGTGGCATGCATTCAAGTCTATCAAGGACATTGCTGACATAGGATCACCATGCACCACTACAAACTATTGAACTGAACTATTGCTTTTAATGTACATTCATTGGGGTTGATCCACAATTGGCGGTGGTGAGTGCACAACCAGGAAAAAAATGAAATCGCCGGGAGGGGAGGGGGCACAATTTTCAATCAGCAGAGGAAAGAACGGACCTGGGTACAGAGAACAAATTTGTGGAGAAGAAGGAGGAGGAGGGAGGATGGTGGCTCACCTAAGACTACCAGTGTCAACCCCAATACACCATGTTGACGGACAATTCCTCACGGGGGCGCCACCCTAGCCTCGTTGTGGTGCTACATGCCCCCCGCGAAGGGCGCCTGGCTGCGTCTGTTGACGTCCAATGTTGACATACACTGTGCCCGGCCCATTGAGGCCCACTGACGGCAAATAATGAAGTCGTGTTTATAGATTTTCACATCTAGACCCAGCACCATTGCCGTGTAGGTATGATGTGTGAACAGGGGATGTATGGTCCGAAGTGGGGAAGGGGAGGCAGTGAAAGGGAGCTGGGGGCGGTACTGTGCCTGTCTGTGCCTGCATACATGCACACCTGTCTTACCACTAGCACCTGGAGAACCCCCAACACACACACATACACATAATGTAAGGGATCTGTCTTGTACGGGCTAATATATCAATAGACAGTCTCTCCACCCCGTGTATGCCTACAGTGAGACAGGAAGGATTAAGTGTAGGGATTATTGAAAAGGACAAAGGATTTTTCCGCTATTATGGTTTAGATATGATATTGGATAGTGTATTTGGAATCTATAGCTATTCAATTCCTTATCCATTCTTCAGTAGAATTTGAAGGTAAAAGCATGTCCTGGTTTATAGCAGAGTCATAACCAATATCATGAATATAATGTTCAGCAGTACCCATCAGTACCCTTACCCAATAAAGCATTGTGGACCCTCCATGGTATCCCCATGGTCTCCCGCACCACACCAACAACCACATCCCCAATCACACCCACAGCAACAGCTCACTGCAACCACATCCATATCCTATATTAGACACCACATTGTATCCCATTAAAAACACACTGCGGAGGCTAATGTGGAGGGTTTTGGACTCCCTTCAATATATATGTCCTGTCCCCTTTCTAAGGTATGGACTGGAGAATCTCAACACAACTCTCCTTGTAAAGTTTGGATTCCACACAAGTACTCTTGTCAACGTTGTCACACACACAGCAGCACACAATGAGACTAGGGCCCCTTTAAGACGAACCGTGTCCCACACACAGCAGCACACAATGAGAGGGCCCCTTTAAGACGACCCAAATCCCACACACACACAGCAGCACACAATGAGAGGGCCCCTTTAAGACGACCCAAATCCCACACACACAGCAGCACACAATGAGAACAGGGCCCCTTTAAGACGACCCATATCCCACACAGCAGCACACAATGAGACTAGGGCCCCTTTAAGACGAACCGTGTCCCACACACAGCAGCACACAATGAGAGGGCCCCTTTAAGACGACCCAAATCCCACACACACAGCAGGACACAATGAGAGGGCCCCTTTAAGACGACCCATATCCCACACAGCAGCACACAATGAGACTAGGGCCCCTTTAAGACGAACCGTGTCCCACACACAGCAGCACACAATGAGAGGGCCCCTTTAAGACGACCCAAATCCCACACACACACAGCAGCACACAATGAGAGGGGCCCTTTAAGACGACCCAAATCTCACACACACAGCAGGACACAATGAGAACAGGGCCCCTTTAAGACGACCCATATCCCACACAGCAGCACACAATGAGACTAGGGCCCCTTTAAGACGACCCATGTCAGCAGCACACAGTTAGATTTGGGCCCCTTTAAGACGACCCATGTCCCACACACAGCAGCACACAACACACAGTGTGGAGTTATGTAGGCCGTCCTCCTGTCTGGTAGCCGCCTGCAGGGACTGGGCCACACGTCGTCTACACTGGAGGAGTGGTGTACAGCTTGTCACACACCGCCTGGAGGAGGGGAGCATAACAGTGTGGCAGGTACCGACTGGCAAAGATAGACAAATACATCAGCATCTATTTAGTAACCAGCCTTGGGGTGAATTCTAATATAACATCTATGGGAAGTTCTTATGTACATGAACCAATGTATACTCTACATGCACTGTAGCTTGATGTGACAGAAGCAGTGCATTGCCTTAAAATAAATGACTCTTTGGGACAAATTACTACATGCATGGAGCCTTCAGGCATGGCATTACGCGTTAAAGCACATTTAAAAGATTAAGTAAAGTACAAAATGAAGTAACAGTGAATAAATGGAATACAAAGGACATGCTGCACCTTAGCAAGGTACCTATTTTCATAGTACTGAACCCCCTCCCCCCATCAAACACAGTGTGCCAACGTGCCCCACATGAGTCACTATACACATAGTAAGCACACCAAAGCCCTCCTTTACCCCTGGCGGCTACAAACAACACTAACTATACTGCCATGCCGCATTACTCGTATAAAGAAACCACCCTAGGGGACAGCACCTAAACGTTGGGGCTCCTTATAGAGATTGAGGAATTAGGTGGTGGAAGGAGTTGGCGTAGGAACAGATGACCTCGACTCGGATAGCCACGGTTGCTATTTCGTCTTTTTGTTTGGTGAGTGGATCGGAAAGGTCTCGGCTTCACAACATGCCAAGAGGCATTCATAGTGACTGCTGCATTCAAAGGAGGAGCACGGTCCTTTGTATAGGGGTGTAGTAGGTTGTTTGTAGCGCCATACAATGGAGCAGTGGCAGAAAATGAAACTAAACTATAGTTTCTGCTATTGGTGGTTCATAGAAATACACCTCATGTCAGTGAATGACTGCTAGTTAGGCTTGGGACTCTCAGAACCAGTAATATCTAGTTATCGGGGGACTAGGGACCTTTATAGGGGGTACAAAATGCCAACCCACATGGTTCCAATTCATTTTCAACAGAATTCACAAGTTAATAAGCCCAACGTTTTCTATGATAACCCTATTTATTCTTTGATAATCATTCCTGACATAATCTTACTGCCTCATTTTTTAAGAGGGGTGGTGATTAAATAGATCTCCAAGGGGAGCTACTAAGGGGAACAGATCTGGGATGACTGCAGAGCAGGGCTGGCAAGCAGATCAGTTTTAAATCAGTTCTCTCATCAGCCTGATTATAATGATGTGTGCCTCTTGAGTTGATTACATCTGAGTTTGTAATTAGATTAAACATTATTAAGGGGTGGTAAGTGGTCTAGGGTAATGCTTCATTAGAGATAGGAATTGGTGGATGATGATTGGTGTGTTTGGTCGTTTAAGTAGGAACTTGAAGGAAGGAGCCTTGTTAAACGTCTATTAACTCATAATTTGGGTTTTCAGTTGTAGAAAAGATAATGAGTAGACAAAATTTATTTCTATTCATGATTTGATTTTAAAATGTATTGATCAATGTAAAAGCTATGGGGAAATTGGCAGGTGCCTGGGCTTTAAATATGGGTGGTGATAAGGCTGGTGGGGTTGGGGAGATAATAGCCGCTTTTTCCAATGGGAACAAATATGAGTTTGGCTTGTATAATTTGATGGAGTCTAAGTCTCAAAATATCATAAAAATAGGCGACAAGAGCGATACATGCTGGTCTTGGATAGGTGCTGTTTTGAAATATGCACTGGGGATAAAATGGCACTGGCTTATTACTAAGCACTTGTATAGGTCTAGACAAAAGTATAAGCGCCAGGGTGGTTCTTCAGTAGATGGGCGAATCCTGCATGAAGGTCAGTTATACTATTACTACCAGTTACCACCTGATATAAGCCTTAGCCAACAAGTCCCTGTGCTGCTGTTTTGCTACACCAGCCTATTTCCCCTTTATAAGGATGTATCTCCCACCCCTAGTCTCACTGCAGGCACGCCTGACAGGCCCTCAGCTCCCCGATGGTTGCCATAATAAATGTTGCCATGTCAACGCTGGGGCCGCTGACAAATGTACCTTGTCACCAGTATGCCTTGTCATTGCAAGGGGGTGAGGCCCGCTGCATACGCGCCCTGCCAATGGGCGATGCTGTTGCAGAAAAGCCTGGGCCGACAGACCCAATTGACCAATGATAATTAGCGTTAGATGTATGCGTAGGAGGATCGGCGCTGACAGACAGCCGTGCAGAAATATGGGCTTGTGCGATTGGATGGTTGGTTGCCATGGTTTAATGTCACCATGGTAACTGGGCGTTGTAGTGGATCTCCAGGATGTAAAATTATAGGCACGGGATGGATATTTTCTGAACCTTAAAATAAAACACATATTATAGGCATTATATTTTATCTTAGCACTGCTACCGATTTTAACTTTTTCTGTTGTCTCATTCTGAAGCTGTGGACTTGAATCAGTAACTTGATTTATAGCCGGACGTATGACTTGTCCATGTTAATGTCATAATAAAGCATGGTAAATCAAACATAAGGTACACACATTTCATGTCCTGAATTATGACAGTCACCACATAGGTCAGCAACATAGACACATGGGGGCAGAGACATGCCTAGAGCCTGCATTACTGATAAACTGACATAATGCTCCAATCTCGCCAGCACTTTATTGGTGCATCATGACGACCAATGGGCAATATGCATTAATGCATCAGCGGCCCTTAAAGGGTAGAGGGACATGGCTAGGTGTAGTTGTAGAATGTTAATGGGTAGTTTGATGTCTTACCTTTGCCTTTTTACTCACAGTATTTTATGAAGATTAAAAGCAATATGAATAAGGACAGACAATGATTCGCCATGGTATTATCGCATGGAGATGAGATGAGAAGATATACTACTCTAGTACTGGGTGTAGGCCTAGGGTGAACATGCATGTGTTTGATAGAAGGATGAATATGTATGAATATGTTTGTGGTGCCTGTACATTAAAGCATTGTCCTTCAAACATTTGCTGAATGCAATACCTATCAGATACTCATCATCTCCCATACCCCATACTTCCCACCTGGCGGAGGTGGTGTAGGTACTCGGGCTGTGTGGGGTGTAACCCTTACCAGTAGGGGCTACTTAGTACTCGGTACAGGAGGAGCACGGCTGGCCGCCCCTCCGTCTACACCTCATTACTGTAGTGTCAGCGCCGACAGCCGCCTGCCCTCACCCCATACATCATAACGCCACCTAGCCTGCCTACTTACCACCCTAACCATGAACTGCTCCTCTCTCCTCCTCCCTAGAGCTAGCTATACAGCCACAGGAGCAGCTCACCCTCACACTGCTATACCTGCCCATAGAGTAGCTCACTCAGTATCAGATCATTCAACCTCACATCACTCACTGGAGGATCAGCCTTCAAGATGCCACTAGAATGGATATTATAATGGACTGGGGCTGCAGACCTGAACCAAAACATCTAGATTATAGCAGTATACTTTGGATGGCATTGGTATATAGTTCACATAGCCATTATCAGCTGGGGGCCGCCATTAGACCCCGACTCCACTATGACTAACACCTTCAGCCCCCGACTCCGCACTTTATGCCAGGGATCCCTCCCATTGGTCAATAATACAATAGCCATGTGCCGTATATCCTACTACTACCCCTCCCCCGAAACTAGAAAAAAAAATGTCAATATTAAGCCTTAAATAAACATATCGGTAGTACCCCCCCCCCAGGGGGGGGCACTGACTCTCTAATTGTAGGTCCCAACTGCGAAACTACAGCCCCCCTTTTTGACCGTTTCACAACCCCTGGAGCTCAATTTTTACAGACCCCTTCTCTGAAGAAGTCTGATAACAACCCCTATTTTTCTGGGCCTCTTCCATGTAAACTATGGTTCTTTGACAAAAACATTCAGGTATTTCACATCACCAGAATGATTACATGGAATATTCAAGATATTTCCTTTCCATGCAAGTTACAATATGTATTAACGGCCCCCTAATATCAAGATGTAATTCAGTCAACAGCCCCCCTTTTTTCTCTCACGGGCACATCAACAGCCATCGCTCTGCCGGGTTGATACCACAGTTGGTACCCAAACTAAGGCTCAGTGTACCCCCCCCCCCCGATACATGCAGCAGGCATCAACCGCAGAGCTGGTAGAATTTATATTGAAGAAAAATAAAACTAATGTTCAAGATGAAGAAAGGAATACCTGCCACCCCCTTTCCTGTATTGTATCGGTACTGAGAAGAATTGCCTGTGTGATGTTAGCCGCCACTGTCACTCTGGATGAAACATTATTCCGGTATACCGGTAATAGTGTTGCCTCGATACTGCTGTACATATATTAGACAGAGCTTGGTACTCCATGTGCCAGGTCTCCCACCTTGTGAGCAGAAAGCGGTTTGGCACCTATCAAGCCCTTCTCCATTCAACCCTCTAAAGACCGCAGCATGTTAAGATACACTAAGGCCAAAAAAAAAAAAGGTTTGTTTCCGGTCACCCGACCTACCTCAGCCAAACAGGGCCGACCTCAGATTTTTTGGGTAATTTTTTCACATTTTTTCACATTTTTTTTTATTAATTTTGATTTTTTTTTATCAGTTTAATAAGTGATCAAAGATATATGCCCTTGTTTACTGTTTGTTATGGTATTTCCGAAGAAATCCTTTATTTCCCATTATAACAGGAAAAAAACTTACTTATGATATCCTCATTTCAATACAAATGTATACCTTGATAAGGTCTGAGGTAAAAAAAAAAAAATAAAAAAAAAAAAATAAAAAAAAAAAAATCCGACCTACCTACCTCAACTTTTTTGGCTATGTTACCGGAAACATACAATTTATTTTTTTTGGCCTAACCCAGTGCCAGCATTGATGCCAACAGGCTGGTGGATGTGCTGATTCTTTGTGTAACATTAAGGGGTTATACCTTACAGTATGTAGGACCTGGAGGTGAGGTACCAATGTACAGGAGGTGGGAGTTGTCTTGTTAGCCAGGTGAGGGAGGCGGCAGTAAGGTGGCTTTGTATGGCGCCCTCTGGTGGAAGTAATTACTATTAGCGGCGGGGGCAGGCCTCCTGGGTGGGAGACAAATGGTGAGATACACGACCTGTCTGCTCAATGTTGTGTACAGGTGTCAATGGGAGGGGCTTAACACCTTAAGGACAACTCTCTGCTTCATCAGTTTAATGTCCTGTTATAAGCATGATGTATAAATGCAGCGCTGGGAAGGTCTTCATTCATTATGCTGTTATGTAATCTTCCAAATGAATGCAGTGCTGATGAGTCAGTCGCAATAGAGTGCTCTATTGATAAATCATAAGACTAAAGGGTTGATAAGGTGAAGAGGGTAGATTGGAGGTAAATAAAATTGGTTGATGCAGTAGTGATCTGGAGGAAGTGATCAGCTGGGTTTCATGAAGTGGAAAGTTGGGGGGGGGGGGGGGTCATTGGAATACATTGTAGCTACGCCTCCGGGGGGGGGGCACTTGCCCATGAAATATCGACTGCAGCCCGACTCTCGAAAGTGGTGGCGGTAAATTCTTAAAGAAGTGGATAATAAAATGGATTACGATTATATGCACCTTGTGATAAGTCTCTGTCAGACCAACAATTTCCTCTATTGCATAAGTAGAGTCTAGATCATGTATACCGTCCATACAGACATACTAGTCTGGGGTCGTTACAAATCCACGCCTATCAGTAAACATATCACTCCAACCTCACACACAATAGCCCAGAGAGAAGCCATGATCTGGATACAGCAGCAGACAGGCAGTGAATGAGGACAAAGAGGCCCAACATGAGCTGCTCATAGTGAGGTAGTAAGAGCAGCTCACGGAGCAGAAGCAGCTCTTTCCGACACCACATCAATCGGCCCCCTGCCTGCCCCCCTAGAGCACCTTCAGGGTAAATCAAGCAGCCGTGGAGTACCTCCAGCGGCCATAGAGCACACACAGTTGCCGCTCAGCACGGCTGGAGTTTCCCTCCCAGCATGGCCCCTGCCCACACCAATAACCCAGCCGCCAGCCCTAGGGTCGCTTAGCACTGTACAAATGGGAACATGCGCCCTGCAGGCTGAGGACGTGATGAGAGCTGGATGTGGATGGGAATAACCCTCTAAAGGCAGCAGTATTCTTCGACCCATGATGCATGAATGCAGCCCCTATGAGTAAATGACAAGGCTGAACTCAACTCATCCATTAATGCATCATTGACCCTTGAAAAGTTAATCAATTTTCTGTCCTACTTAATACCTTATACTCTACATATGTACCCATAAGGACGAGGAGTAAGGCTGATGGAGTCCTCTCTGCCATAGGCGGGAATTAATGGTCACAGTAGCTATATTTTCCTCTTATCGTTAGCTACCAAAAAAGGGATACCATCCTATCACTGTTTATAGTCCATGTAATCAACATGGATATTTTAGAGCAGTGTAGCATGTGCCCGTGTCGTTAGGAACACAGAAAGGATGATCCATGCCCCCCCCCCCCCGCACGCTGTATCCATTTTGTGTGAGTGCTCCAATTGCCCACTCACAGATAAACAAGCAGGATAAAATAATCATAATGTTAACAAAACATGACATGGTGGTGAATGATGGCCCACATGACACAATCATTTGTATGAATATGACAAGGCGCACAAATGAATTATTACTGCTTGGCTTTTAATGGAGTTGCATTAGCCAGGCGACATGATAAAGCATGTATGAAGAGAAACAAATGGTATGAATATTATATGTTTGGAGAGACAACACCAAATGGATTTAGCCATTTATATCACAATTCAAAGAATTTCAGTTTGATGTAGGAATGACAATTGAGATAAATTGAATTGATTTTTCAGTTACTAAGTGCATTATAACTCACCTTTGTTCTCTTGTTGTTGCAGGGTGATCTGGTAGAATTTTACTACTACTGGAAGAAGACGCCGTCGGCGGCCAACACCAGGCCGCACAGACGGCACCGACGTCAGAAAGTACTACGCCGAAATACCAGAACACCCCGACCACCTTCCAGTGAATACTGTAAGTACTATTTACTACAAAAATTGGATTGGATCCTATTAGAAAAATCCAGACAAAATCTGCTTGCCTCTCCCCAGATTTTACGTATTGGATTATGTAACTGAAAGTAGAGAAAAGTGGGTCTAATTCAGTTTAGACAACACAGTATTCCCGAATCTAGACTGCCTAATTAGGCCTGACCTAGTATGGGTACAACTGGACATGATCAGTCTAGTTACTGGTAGTCTTTGACTCCATACAATCTAGGCACAGTATAGTTAGACCTAACAAAATTGAGTCTAGACAGTCTAGAAAGCCCGGCCCCTGCACTTTCTATTGTAGAAGTACACCACCTGCGTTCCCCAAAGCAGGGGAAAAGGGTGATTTTCCATCTCATTCCAATGTCCCTGGAATCAAGAAAAAGGGGTGATTTTTCTCAAATAACCTCCATTGTTTAGAGAAAAAAAGGGGTGTTTTTATGGGCTGACTCCATGGAATTTGAAGAACATGGATGCTTTCTGTAGTTTAGGGGATTTTCCTCCTTTATTTTGGCAATAAATATTCACATACAGGTATAAAATTTATGCTGTTTAATTGAGACAATATCTCAAATTATTTTCAATGTGGGAAAATGGGGGGTGCTAAAAATAATGTCAGCATTTTGTGAGAAAAAGGGGTGTTTTTCTACCTTGAAAAGTCAACATTTTCCCACAAAAAGGGGTCTTTTTTGCATAAAATTCCATGGAAATGGGGTACTTTTTTGAAGGAGGGAACGCAGGTGGTGTACATACTACATATAGAATGCAGGGGCCGGGCTAGAAAGACATAACCTCGTACAGACTAAGCAGAATCTAGTCAGACTACACCACACTTAGACCTAATAGAGTTGGATCTAGACAGAGTATCGGTAGTTAGCTTTGGCCTCTTACAGTCTAAACTCAGTATACCTAGACTTGACCTACTAGAGTCTAGACAGAGTCAAGATAAGCGTGCCCTACCACAGTCTAAACACAGTATAACTAGACTTGACCTACTGGAGTAGAACTCATCTATTGGTGGCTTCCTGCAGACAGACGGCTGCTGACAGGGGTGAGGCAATTAACCCTTTCCTGTCAGCTCCGTCACGCCCACCATTAACCCCTACCGTCACAGGGTGTGAGTATGCATGTTAATGAGGCCCAAATCAGCCCCAACCTCCTGTTTATCTCATCTGTGATTATCAAGGGGTGAGGAAAGGGATGTATCTGAGTAGGTGATCTGAATTCAGTAATCAGTTGTTCAGTGGTGGGAGAATGACTCAATACCCCTATTATCGCTTATTGGGGGAGGTGAGTTGAGTTTGGCAGAGGAAAAGACACAGGCACTTTGTGAATTACAACAAGGGTGTATTTATTAGCATAAGGTGGTACCACCCTAAATACCCAGTGCAGACCGGAAAATACCAGTGTTGGTGACCTTGGATGTAACATTTAAAATACTTAAAATTCCCTGACAGCTTAGCACAATACACCAAAATTTAGCTTTTGAAATGGAGAAAATTATGCAGTAGGTCCAGAATATAAAAGTCAGGCTCGATTTTTTTAAATCATCATGGAAACCACCACACTAATTTTGAGTAGTGAGACTTGACTAGTGCAGGAATACACTATATGGTCATTTCACCCCCATAACCCTCCACTGTTTTCTTGATATCAACAAAAAATTAAATCTGGACTAAAGAAACCCCCTTCCTGATTATTTTGATACCAAATAACCATGGGTTTACGCCTTTCTCTCCTCACAAATGGTCAGAATTCCTTGAAATAACAAAATTTCTGAGGACCTATATGGCCATTCTACCCGGAAGTGGCTGAATTAGGGCGGTACCACCATAAGTCTTAAGCCAAATAAAGACAGCAATGATGTATTCCACCGTCAAGAGAGGGACAATTTGAGATTGACAACCGAACTGAGCCATTGAAATATGGTATAATGGCGCAAATCCCTATTTTTTATTATAACCTTTTATCACTACTTTTATCAATCCATCATTGACCAGTAAAATGCTAATGCTATTTATAAGGGACTATTCCTAATTGTGGATGGCTCCTATAAGGAGTGGATTAAACCTGTAGGGTTGTCATGATCAAAGAATAAAATGACGTGTTGCCTTTCTGCTATTGAATAAAGGTTAAAAAATTAATGTCATTCTGAAACAAAGTACAATATACAATATCAGCCCCCGTCCCAGGAGTCATGAGTTTAGAATAGATGGCAATTTATCAGGTGAGAAGCCCCACCCTACTTGTACCTCTGAATACAAACGTCAAAGGGTTGAAGACAGTTGGCAGTTGCTTGTCTAACCGACCAACCACCTGAACCAAACCAGACTGGTGGGAACTGACAGATAGGAACTTTATCTTACAGAAACGCTGAGAGTACTGAGAGTACTGCCGAATGCAGTAAGTGCTGTTGGCACTGAAACACTATGATAAAATAGGTTGTTAAGTGTACCAACATTTTTGATTTTGACTTTTTTCACCCTTTTGCATGCGAAAGCTGCCATCATAGTGCAACAACAGTGATTAAATGACTCACATGAGAGCGTTTCTGATCACTTCAGGGTTAAACAATGTGTGAAAATATCTGTTCTAGATACTCACAACGACTGAATCAATATATCACGAAGAAAAAGGAACACAGTCCATTAAAACAAGTAGGTGCCATTAAAGGGTTCACACAACTCCTGTACCTACCTCCAGTACTGAGTCCAAATACCAGAGACACTTCTCTCACGGCCAGGAGTGGCCTGAGATTGGGGGTCTTTGTAGGGTGAGTTGTCTTCTGGCATCCGGCCTGTGGTAGTATTGTGTAAAGGCAGTCTGTGTCTCCCTCAGACAACATTCCACTCATAAAGGTGCACAACCATGCCAAAATGAGAACAATTTACTTGGTGCATGCTCACCTGGGGGCACTATCTCGGAAACTACCTCCTGTTGCCAGAGAGTTTAATTGAGACAAGTTGGCTCTGAAAATCTCTAAATGCACTCAACATGTTTTCTTGGCCATAAAATCAGATATACAGGCATACATATAGCCGAATGCTTTAAACTTTTTTTCTAAAATTATGTGTATTGACCTAAGATAATTAGGGAACGTTCAACAATTATGTCACTGCTATCTACGCATTTTTCAGGACCCACCCACCCCCTTGTCAATGTTTTTTGTATGGAACATAATTATAGAGGAACCCAAAGACCACCCCCCACCCCCTAAGCAGTGACTTAATTGTTGAACGTTCCCTTAGAATGAGGCTGTATGAAATATGAATTTTACAATTTGTTGTGTAGGTTGATTGCATATTAGTAGATTCAAATAATCACAATGTCAGTTAGAATGAGAGGTCTTCGGGAAACAAAGTAAAAATGCCCCCCCCCCCCCCCACATTGTGTTCTCAGGGATATACATTGTACATGTCCCAGTATATATAAAGGGCAGGGTGTATGACAAAGTAGTCATCAATATATGGCAAAAATGTACATGTCCCTAAATATCAAGTCATCAATATATGGCAAAAACGTACATGTCCCTAAATATCAATAACATGTGACCTATGAATGTGAATCCCACACTAGAGAGAATATGCCCTGAGGCACACAAGTCAGTATGAAAGGTCACCTGCCTCTCAGTATAATACAAGCCTACTTTGTTCTATGTCACTGACACAGCGTTAAAAAGCCTCAGCCCCAAGTCATCACAAGCCAATAGCAGACACTCTATCCACCCTCTAAGGGCAGCTTTGTTTTCAAATTCTGTAGTTTTGTCATCGTGATGGATGACTTAAGCCCTGGTGAGTTCTTCATCACCTACAGTGCATCATCATACTGCCAATGAATACAAACCCTTGAAGACATCTCATGCATTTCTTTGAGGGTTAAAAGGCTGAGCCTCCAGTCATCATAGCCTGACAGTAGACACTCTATTATCCATGCATCTCGCCGATCAGGAACACTGATCCACGACTGTTTGCACAGCAGGCCAGCAGCAAAAAGATTGCTGCTGGATAAGATGATATCCCAGCAGCAAGCCCTTCTGGTTTTTGTCCCTCAGTCTCAGCATTGGCAAATTACGTCTCCTCTTTCTTTGCTGTGTCCCTGTAGGCAGTGGAAGTGAAATAGCTGTAGCTGTGGAGAATTCCTGAGGGAGTGTTGTTATTGCAGGTAGGAATGAAAGGTGAATAGTATGGATGTATATTTGTAGCTTGTGAAGGGGCTTTTTTTACAAACCTTTAGGATTAACAGTGGTTAAATAGACATGCCCACTGTACCCCGTGATAGCATGCTTTCAAATTCTGGTTTCCAATTTAAATCTCATTCATGTACATTAAGCAGCATTCTGTCTCTACAGTGGCCCCTGTTGACCTGATGCTCATGACATGTATGATTTAAGGTATGCTGATGTACAGGGATGTCACACAAAGGTATAACATGTCCATGGGCGGGGTAGAGATAGGAGCATTCTCTCACGGTCATGTTACAGGGGCATGTCAGCAACATGTAAAGGTGCATGTGTGTAACATGCCTTTGTAAACATATTGGCAATAACAGTCATACTACCAACTGATACCTTGTGTGCTTGGTATAGCGTTGACATAGGAGTAAATGAATTTAACTTAGAATGCACACATGTATAATCATGTATGCCTGTCACCCAAAAATTAGAAGTAACATGTAAGAAAACTGCTCGATTCTATGGTATCTGCCTTTAGCCCATACCTGAAAATCCTTCACAAGTCCAACAGATAGTTGAGGCAGTACATGCTTATCCCATGACAGTTAATGAATTAATGGTATCCCCAGAAATCAATTTGGCACAAGGGGCCCACCCTTGGTGGTATATATTTATGTGGCTCAAGGTATTCAGTTAGTATTGGTGTAAAGGGTGTTCAGTGAGCGTTAAGGGAAGAACATACCTGAGTTAGTGTGTATGTAGGATACAGGGCAGATCATTATGGATCATAGCACACCTGTACAGTGCAGCAGGCATATCTCCACCAGGTGGGGCAAACACCTGCAGCACCCCCCCCCTCCACCTCCACCAACCTTACCCTACATGCATACCACCTACCTGTCAAACTCTCATAAATTACCCCCAACACGCCTGACCTCATACCTAAGCCCAATTCTGGAGTCTTTGGTAAATATGACCTGCAGAAGATGGCCTAGATTAGCTCTCTAGATGGGCTAAGTGTGTGGGGCTTAAACCTTGGGACTTTGAAAGGGAAAGGGAAATTGGAGTCTGTGCAGGAGGTAGATAAGCCAGAGTAGATCTTTCTGTGTATTGAAAAGGAATCCTTGTGAGGTGGTGACAGGCTTTATACATACATAAGGTAGTCAGCAGGGAGAAGCAATGTTAAATTGAGAGTCCAATGTGTAAGTGTGTGTAAGGATTGGAAGGTGAGCTGAGGGGGCAGGTTGGTTAAATAGGGAGCAAAGTGAGGCATGCTGTTAGCTGCAGTCAGCCCCTGCCCGAACACTAACCCATTAGATGCAGCAAAATACTTAAATGCCTTGATTGACTCTTTGGATCAAATCAGGCCAAATCTGCATTCACGAACAATAGCCACAGTTAGTAGTAGGCTAACGCTGACCCAAAAGGTAGACATATGCAGAATGGCTTTGGTTGTTGCAGCATAGCAACAATTACCGTTAATGAGTATGAAACCTTATGGTATCTCAGGGTTCTTAAAGAGCTTACGCCACCCGTCTGCCCTGGAGCATAAGAGGCATTCAGACCCTACAATAGCCTTAAGGGGCCTGCTTCACGCCCACTAGGTTAGGCCAATCTGTGCTGCATCCCTTCACAACACTACACTACCCCAGTGGATCACCCACATGGAGAGGGAGAAAGAGGTAGGTGCTAAGGACATGGGGTGAGGGATCCTCACCACTCTAGATTAGACCATCCACACCCGGGTGGCGCCACTGTGTGTATAGACCTCTAGCAGGTTAATGTGTTCACGTCGCCATCTTGTCCCCGGCTGACCAACTGAGTTCTGAAACCTCTGGCAAGTAGTGTTAAGTGACATGAGGTTCTAGTTAATAGGAATGAATTTATTACCCAAAACAGACTTTAGTTCTTTTCTTTACCGGTGCCAGAGTAATAATGGCACTGCAGTAGACCACCTTCACCATAGACTACAGAATAGGTGCTAGTGATGTGATATGCATAGGTACTTTGCTATAGGGATGGAATTGGAAGGAAAACCAACAGAAATATCACCAGGAAAATGATATGGTTTCTAAAAGGTGACTGCTGTTACTGCTCTCAAATACCCCCAGCAATCTAAGTCGTCATTCCTTTCATGGCAGTGCACTTCAATATATTCCTGGTGAACAACTTGCCAGTGCTGCATTAATGCATCATGTCAGCTAGGTTTGGTTTATACATCTAATTCTGGTGCTTTAGGATGATGAATCAATCAGGCATCTGAGTTAATCGCTTATGCTTTGTGCATCATACAAACACTAAAGCCTTGAGGCATCACAATTTCCTCCAAGAGTTATCTACCTAAGAAGAAGCCTTCTGGCTGCACCATTGTAGGATGGCTGTGAAACCAGACTTCTGAGAGGACTAATCACAGGAGATAGATCATAGAGTTAGGTTACTATAGGCATATGGAAACATCCACTGTAACCCTAGAACTGAGGCCATGTTGAAACATAGAAATGCAGAAACCTGCAGCACAAAGGCAATGTAAAACTCCCCAGTGACTTGCCTTGACTTATAATTACAGATACTTTAACAATAGCCCCTTAGTGTATCTTTGAACTTCACAGGGGAATGTGTAATAACTTAATATTTAGCAGTTGTGTTCAGTGTTTCATTCTGCTCCTTTACAATATGTTGAAAACCCCCTGCAAGGAGAAAGGCAGTCTTGAATGACAACTCCACACTCCTTCAATAGACGCTTTTAAGAGTACGGACAGCCATTTTTGCCTGAACAGGTTTCGATATTTATAATGTTAACTTAAAGGAGATGTGTGCTAAGAATGGAGAGAGAGCTTAGCAGACTTAAAATACAAGGGTGTCTAAGCTTCAAAGGTAGTGGTAAATCTTAATACCTTGATCTGTGTTAGGGTAATAGTAAAATACAGACATTTAGGTATCCTTGTACCCCTTCGCCTGGCGCCACTCTCACAGGGAGATTCTAATTTTTATTCCCTTTGTGACCGTGAGATGACAAAGTGTGTGAAAGAGAATATTTGCCAATATCTGTGCATAATGTACCAGGGGAAAAAAGAAACACGAGTAGCTGAATTCAGCAGGCTCATCCCACCGTGAATGATCAATATTATTGATTTTGTATCACTTTCTCTGGCAGCCTGGCAAAAAAAGCTCAATTCTAATTCCATTGATCTGTGAATAGTAAGTTTATAATAACGAGACAAAATCTTAAGATAGTACTTTAAGATAATAAAAGGGCGAGGTAAATCTCAACACTAAGAGGTCACCTCAGTCAGGTTTTTCACCTGAGCGCCCAGCTGATAGGCCAGTGGGTACAGTTCTGACAAGTACCCTTTTCTGTTAGCTGAAGAGCAGGTAGGGTGTTTACAACTAGTCTTGTCTGGACACAATCACAAGGAATGGGTCCATGTTGTAGGTGTTGCCTTAAAAGAGGATGATAAAAAATAATTGAGTAAAATAAAGGAAATGCCCCTGGCAACTGAAATAAATCCAAAGCTTTTCTATTGGTTGCCAGCCATGGTGACGAGGTATCTCTAAATCCAGCTCTAAATCATACTAGCAAGCAAGATGGTGCTGATGTAGTGTAGACATTTCATGTCTGTGCCGTTGGTCAAAGTGATCAATATACGTGTCTGCACTAGTCTAAACTGCACCATGGTGAGCTGGTCGGCCATGTTGCTTCCCCAGTCCAGAAAGCAATCCTCAGACACTAGCTGCATTAGGTCTAATTGATTATGCTGGCTATGTAGGCTGAGACTACAAGAGAAGTGCATATTGCAGGTTGTTTGAACATGTGGAAGGATGTATACATGTATAACTAAATGATTTGTACCTTGAATCTGTGATTTGGTGCCCTAGGGCCTTACTTCACATTATGATTACACCAATGAAATGTTCGCCAGCTCAGAAATTCAAATTGCTTGCACCACCAGTACCTTCAATAATGGAAGAATAAAGTTCCATGTCCTACTAACTCCCCATCTTAGGTCAAGTGCATGTTCACAAATGTAGGACTAACCCACTACAAGTGACAACCTGACAGACATCCTTAAACCTAACAATGTCTAGGTACTCTAGACATGCACTTCTTGGTCTGAATGGGAAGCCAAGGACCATTTAGATCCCTATCTGACAATTGTCTTTGTCCTTGGCAGAGAGTGAAGGATTTGACTTGCCTGGCTGTGCAAACAAATTGTATGCCATGGGAAATGTCTCAAAGTTCAAGTGAGGAAGATACGAGAAGATAGTTAAAGTGCTGTGAACAGGGCTTGGTCTCATATGACTTCTCAAAAGGGGCACTCAAACAACAACCAAACTGTATTCCCTTAATGCCTTTTGTTCATCAAAATCAGAACCCCACCCTGGGGCCTTGGTCTTGGAGTCCTTGTTTTGTTTTGTTGTTTTTTTTTTTTTTTGTTTGTTTTTTTGGGGGGGGGGAGAGAAAATGAATTTGACCACCCAACTACACTGCAAAAAAGGTGTTTAAAGATACACACCAAATTTTCTCAACACCAATATTTAAACATCTAAACACTTGAAGTGTTTAGGTGTTTAGCGTTTAAACACTTATTCTCAAACACCTAAACACTGAAGTGTTTAAGTGTTTAGTATTTAAACACTTGGTTAAACACTTCCTAGTTAAACGCGTTTAAAATTAAACGCGTTTAACACTTAAGAAGTGTTGAGAAAAGTGGGACAAATAAGTGTTTAACCAAGTGTTTAACTTCTAAACACTGGTGTTTAATCCCTAAACACTGTTTTTACAGTGTATGAGCCTGCCTTAACACACTTTGGCAGGTAAGGACTACGTTCTACATCCATACACCTGGATCTACACAGCGCAGTGGCTTCAGTTCTTAAAGGGGCCCTACCTGTGCCAATCTGTCACAGGTGAACGCTACCAGTATTACAATACCTACCGGAGTAAATGCACAGGCTGCCAGTGTAGGTGGTGGCTCACCATGCAGTCACCTCCTCCCCCACACAGCCAGGTGTGTATACAATTGGAGGAGGTTTGGATATGTATCTGGGGCGTGCAGTATGCACCTCTTTAGGTAGAGTTTCCACCAGTTGTATGGGGAGTAGATTATAAGGCGGCTTTAGAGTTTAGAGAAGGGAATAGAGAGGTAAATAAAACTTGCAAAAACTAAGACTCTTAGGCTCTCAGGTGCAAAGACTGTGAAACTTGTTAGGTTTGTGTATTGAGATGAAATGATTGTAAACCTGTCTGGACTGGAGTGGTATTTGGGCCATACATACCATGCAGCGGTATTTACAACTACATTTTACATACAAGTACATGTAGATGGAATTGATAAGATATTTTAAACCTACATTTGTGGCATTGCAAGAAGAGGGTTACTTAATGCATGAACCATGATGGCTGCTGAACACCTCTCTGGGAAACATCATCTCGCTCTTAAAGGATCAAAGGTGCTGTCACACATATCAACCAGCCATGGAGGCGTTACTCAGACCCCTGAGACATGTAGGAGGAGGTAACTCTTAACAGTGAGGCAAGGCTAAAAAAACTAACACATCACCACCACACCCCTACATTAGCAATTAGCCATTGTCGTGTCGGCCCAACACCTGTAGAGTCACTAGGGTCACCCTGGAGCAGGGCTAGAGTAGCTGTAGTCTGGGGAAATAGGGGCTGGAGGAGGGATTACCAGTGGCGCCGGCTGGTGAGCTAAACAGACACTAGGATTCTAGACTTGAGCCACCCTAGCCTGGTGTTCGGAGTTTAGAAATGTGTTTTGGGGCAGTTTTCAGGGAATTGCAGGTCACTTATGATATTGATAAAAATTGAATGCTAGTGTAGGATTAACCTTCATTGTGTGGCATCATGATATTACCAGCTGATGTTACTTTAATAGTATAAAATGCTGAAACACATCAAACAAGTCTATCAATGATGTTCACGTGTAAATACATGTGTACACAAGAGAATGGTTTTGCCAATTGGCATTGAATTTGAAGGTTTGATATGTGAACCCTACAACAGTGGCATCAAACAGGCCTACAGTTTAATCCTCTATTTGCGCCCAAGTCAATGGCTTCCCCTTAATGCTCTTAGCCTCCTCCTGTAGTACCTCCAGTAGCCTTTGTGTGCTACTACACCTATAAGGCTTTAGTAACAATAATACCTGCACCCAACCTCCAAGTCTTCAGTGTTAACGTTGACCCTAGGTATTTGGACCAGTTTTCTTAGGTAATGACCATACCAGCGTAAAATACTCAGTGACTGTGGCGGTGGTATTTGTGCTTTGTGACAGTGGTATTTACTGACTTGTGATTGCAATTTTGCTGACAGGGACAACAGCTTTTACATACGGTGACCGCAGATTTTAATACTAGCATCGACATTTTCCGTGACAGCAATGTTTACACAGTGAATATTTTCTGATAGATACTGATTAATAAATATGCATATATAGTTTCCTTTCCCACCATTCAGTAGAAGTGCACCCTTTTAGCACTAACGGTGAGGTATGGGCCATTAGACAGTTTAATTTTATAACAGGGATGTGGGGAGACCAGGGTGTGAACGAGATAGTGCAGATTGAAGTACGTGTACTTCCAGTACTCTATTCGTCTATGTTAGAGTCTTGAATAAACTTCCCATGTCAATTTAGGGCCAGAGGTTATAGACTAGAAATTGGTATAATCCAATCTATCATACCCGGTATCTGGTGCATGTATTTGGAATAGGTACAGGTCTGGTATATAAGCGCAGCCTGGTTGAAATGAATAGATCCCTGGGTGCTCATACAGGCCAATATGGTAATATATGAGATGTACATTAGTATGAGCACCCTGTTGGTGGTATAGACATTACCACATCCTGGTACAGATTACCTTTATACAAGCAGGGGATGGCAGGCCAACCAGTGCGTGGTGGTCATGGATTTGTGTAGTGGGCTATCAACAAGATTTGGTAAACGTGTATCTTATTTAGAATAGTTTGTGGTTTTGCGCAGGTTACTAAGTCTAAGGAGCAAATAGTTCCAGGTCATACCCCAAAGGGCAAGCATCAACACTAAATCATTAACATTTTCTCCTCAGGTGAAGTTTATTTATTTGTTTCTTTCTATTTGCCGAAATGCCACTATTTTAATGAGAGTTTATAAAAACAGTACCTGTGGTGTAATAATATGAAAATGCATCTCGCCCCCCCCCCTTTTTTTTGTGTGTGAATAAAAAATTTATACATTTCATTTGATATGCCCATGCTTTTGTTATATCAAATGAGGTCATCCCTTGTCACATGAGCCACTTGCTATTAGACAGGTTATACCTGAGTGCCAGCTGTGAGGGGAGTGATAGAGAGAAGGGAGGAGTGATGTGATGGAGAAATAAAACCCTCCCCATCCTATTATTTCCCCCTCAGCGAGCACGCCCCCAAAGGGGGACGGCGTCGTTTCCTGCCTCGACCACACACTGAGGCTGAATTAGGCGGGGTAGGGCCTGCTTTAGGCCGACCAGACAACCCACCAGGCCTAACCAAAGTCTGCCCTGCTAAGCCTGCCTTAGGCCACTCGTTAAACATCTGCTGAAACACGGCCTTTACACGACACATCCACACTCCTTTGCCCCCTAGCCCCGCCCCCACCCCTCCCATTGTGTCGCCCCAGCCCCTCAGGGCACAACTTCCCAGTGAAAATTTAACTTTTCATTTTTGGTGGGAAAGGGAGAAGGGGGTGGGGGTGTGGTTGTGCACCCCGGGGGTTAATGGAGGGTCATGTCGTGGGGTGTGATTAGGAGTGGGGGGGGGGTGGATACAAACTAACATCTTGTGTTCTGTGCCTGTCGCCGCTCGGGATGGGCCCCCGGGGGTTCCGCACTGCCCCCATTGGTAACCCCCCGGCCGCCCCCTAGTGGTTTAAACACACACCAACGCTTGCCATGTTCTATCTATACCGCTACACAAGGTTTCCCAAAGTGCACCGTGGTCACCAACCGGAAACTTTAAGCTGTTGAACTCAATTTACAGATAACGTTCAAGGAACCTGTATGGGAAGTGACTGCAGTGCCATGGCTTCAGTATACCAGCAACACACCAGGCATGGAAGTGTAATCTAGATGATAACCAAACAGGACATTGTGTAATCTAGATGATAACCAATCAGGACATGATGTAGGATGGATCAAGCTTGTTTAGGGAGACCCCTAATTCATACTTAGATATTAATATTAATGTATCTTGGTGCTGAGGAGATTTACCATCACTCAAACATCCTAAGCAGGACATCTAACGCTGTCACAAGCCCCTTGGTCCATTATTTGTCATCCATATGTCTCAGTCATTATGGCAGATATACCCCAGGTAAGGATAAACCTGGTTGAGGTAAACCCAACTGATAAGAACTATCATGATGGGTACCTTATCCCTGGGTAACTCCCAATACATGAGGTCCGAGTTACTCCAGCAGGCCCCTAAATCCGGGGATATGTCCGCTAGGGGGCGGTGTACACGAAGCCATGGTGGGTCCCTTTCATACCACGACAGGCAGGGACCTTGACCACCCGGGAGGCAGGGGGTGGGGAGTGGACAACATACCATGCACTCACGGTCTCAGCTATGTGGGTCAGTGTGTGCATCATACATAGGCCAATTTCTCCTATTTCTATAAATCATAATGAGTTTATTTTACACACCAGCCAACAAGACGTTCATACCCACACTATCATAAATTTTCAAGGCAGAATTCCTTAAATTACCCATTCAAAGTCAACTTTGAAATTCTCTCCCATTGACTCAGCATTGAGGCCTGGTCAGGGAGACCCCCCCTGCTCCTGCTGCCTGACCGGCAACCAGCTCACAAGTGGGCGCGAGGTGTAACTCGGACCTCATGTATTCCAGGGACATGCTGGTTCCATCCTATCAGCTCTTATCAGTGCCTGTCACCAAGAACCAGCTCCAGTCCCGCTTACAGTCTATAGGGCTTAGTATGGAGGCCTAGTGGGTCGACCATTGTTTGAGCTGGGACCTAGTGAGATAAGCATTGATAAAAACCACCATGATGGGTACCAGGTGTTACATAATGTACCCAAAAGAGTCTGCAGTGAATACAGGGAATTATCTGATTGGTTAATAATACGTCCCGGGTAAACCCTTTATAGAGGAGTAGGCCTATGCTAAGTAACCCTGAGCAAGCCACCATCTTGTCCCCCTTAGAAATGTTGCCACTGACTCCTGCAAATGAGACCCTTTATCCCAGCAATCCATATGGAATTAAATAAAATGGTGGACATGAAGAAGCAAAGTTGTCAATACAATTCCCCTCCTATGTGCTGACGCTGTCACGCTAATTCCCTATACCGGTAATTAATGTCAACTACCCTTCTCTCCTAGTCAAATGACAGGGCAGGCGTTAAATAACAACCTCTACTGAAGCCACACTCCTCCTCCTGTGCCTTAATTCACCACCAAACACTGTCCACACACCGGCCAACTAGTGGGTAGTCAGGGGAGGGGTGACTAGAGGCAGGCCAAAGCCTGCAGGTAAAGACAGCCCCTTTTATTCCTGCCACAGGTAACCACAGGTGGGTACCACCAAGATGACAGGGGACTGTGTCGGGGGAGGGGTTTAATAGGGGTGAGTGGTAACTACTCACCTGGCCTGTGGTGTTAGGGTTGACTGCAGGGCTATTCAAGGGCAAAGAGCCAAATAGATTATAATTAAGATCATTTAAACTCTTAATAGAGCTAGCAAATATTTCGAGTTTAACTGGCCTCTACTGACCAGTGCTTAAAGTTGAATACAGTTGGTGGTCAGTCAGGAGTAGTTTTGAGAAGATCAGAGATAAGAGATAAGATAAGGGTTCAATTGAGGCCCTCTACTTCTGGCTCCTGGTTTACAAATATCTCTATTTTTCTTAAAAAGGGAATATCTATTACTAAATAGGCTGAATTTTGTCTATATATTTCCTCAGGTCATTTACCGATTTGTTTTAGATTTTCTGTAAATATTTCTTATAACTTATGAATGATTTTGTGAATTTGGGTAATAGAAAATGAGAGAAATTTCTCAGAGGTTTAGAGCCCCACTGCCACTGCCCGCATCACCCTCCCGGCTGGGGAGGTTTCAGATACGACTGACCCAGGCCTGAATACACATTTGACTCTTTAAAGCGCTAAGGCGAACAACACAATACAATCAAAGATAGTGCTGGAGAGTGTCCCATCATTGCAGTGCTCATGTAGTATCCTGAACCTATGGCGCTGAAGCATCTATAAAGCCTCAGGGCTTAATGCCATCTCTAAAGGTTTAAAGAGCTTATATACCCTGGAGGCCTTCGCTTTGGAGGATTAGTATGGTCCAATATAGGATGGAGATGGGTACAGAGTGCAGCCTAATCCATTGTGACATATGCTCTTAATGGAGCTAATAGAAGCCAGTGGTAGCATTGCCTGAGGCTGCCCTGGCAGGACCTGTGGGTGTTGGACAGTGTTCACTAGGCTACACCACTCACTGTGTTAAACCTTGGGTTAATACAAGTACCGTAGAGATAGATGGAGAGCTAGTGGTGAGTGACCGGGGGCTATCAGTAGAACACTTTCAGCATGTATATATAGGTTATAGCCTTGGAGAGATTGGCTTACATTGAGAATTGCATATTGGAAGAAAAACTGCCTTCACTATCTCATCATAGCTGTAATATTCTGGCTTCAATTGCCAAGGCTGCTTTTCACTGGCTGCAATGATTGAAAGAGCTGGGAGATCCATTGATGAGGCACATTCCCAACTGCTCCATTTAAAAGACAATGGTGTGTGATAGGCAGCATTTCAATTCTAATATCTATGAGCACAAACAATTTGCTTTTCAACATTGGTTGAAAAATGTCAATTCCATCACTGTAATACTTCTATAAATCCCCGTGCGTATAATCAGATCCCTAAGTGCCAAATTTGATATGGAATTGCATAAAGATTGATTCCCCAACATATTAAATTAACTGACTTTTGATTTGAGATAGTGAAGGAAGCCATTTGTCCCAGTGGCTTCCTAATAAGCTGTTCAATTCCCATGTGTAATGAGCTTCAACTGATCCAGTTGACATTTACCATCCCATATAATGCTTCACTTATTGGCTTTCTGTACATATGAGATCTAGAATACCCTAGCCTGCCTTGCCTTTACCCAATCAATAGCTACTCTACATTTGATGGCTTCTTTAAGATGACTGCTTGTCTAACTGGAACATATATGGCTGTGTAGAGTCCATTCTCTGGAGGCTCCAATCTTGTCCTCACTGTATGCCACCATCTTGTCAATCCATTTAGTCTACCATCTTGTCTCCCGCTGTTTCTCAGTGCTTCATACATGAGCATAGGGACTCTTAGAATGAAGGAGGATTGAGGCATCAGTGAGGATTCTCTTCTACCACAACAGTAATCCTGCTGAAGTCAACCTGCTTTATGCCTATACATTTGGCATGTGGCTTCTAGGGTGGCTTCACAGTGGGTCCTCCACCTCCAGTCTAGATGTAGCAGGTCAGCTGTGGCTTCTGCTAAGAGATAGTCAGGCTACTTCCACGTGACCTGGATCACCCGGATGTCCCTTAGAGACGCTGTGTAGACGCTCATAATCTCCTAATGGTCACCTACAAATAGAGGAAGGTCCTGTCTGATATATTTGTCTAGGGCCTGAAAATCATCTTACTGGATGGCGCCGGTAGATGCCAACCCCTACAACATCTAATAGTTTCTTCTGGAAACAGTAAGACACATTTACAAAGACTTACATACAGTGTGCTTTTTCTGGCTTCTAGAGATGATATTTATGGTCTTTTCTCTGTGTGCCAATATGGGACTTGCCCTTTACTGGAGTAAAAGGGAGCTTCCTATGTCTTCCAGTCATTTATCAATACATAATATTTATTCATATAATGGATGAGATATACAGGATACTTAAGTACAGGTATTCTCTCCTTCCGGGTCAGCCTAAGCTTCCTACCCTTACCTTGATATTGGCCTCAACAAGTCTAACATGAAGGATGTCTGCTTTCTCAATAATCCGTGTTTATTCAATAACCGAGATTCATGCGGCTGTCAATACGTTACGACATGACAAATCACATACTAGGCGGCGTAGCGGTTGGCGTAATTGGGTGCATTGCCTTTATGGTGATTATGATTTATTGAGGATTGAGGCAGTGCAGGCATGGTGGCACGAGTAAAACATAGGGCGGATTACTGCTGTCACCAATGCTTACTGAATCGTGCAATTAGCAGTCAAATGTCGTGTGCTTTTACATGTAGATTGTAATAACAGTCAGCTGGATGATATTCGTATTTTTCTCTGAATGTCGTCTGCAATTTACCGTCTGTATAACGTTTGGAATAAGTACTGAGAAAAGAGAGCTTGGAAATCTATTTTCTTGTAAGATACTATTGACGTCTTGAAGAAGCCTTTCTTGGGCTAAAATTTTGCTCGGAAATAGCTCACAGACTGGGGTAAAGAAAGTAGCTGTAGTGATATGGTTCAAAGCATAGAGATATCGTGAGAACGAGCACTGAGAAAATAACCACCTTTAAGTCAGCGTTGTAAGTACAATCATGCTAAGCCGAGTGCTGCAGGAACTGGCACCCCCTCCTTGTACAAGTGGTGCCATGTATGTAGACTTGCTCAAGTCCATAGATTTTGATATGAGAGAATTAAAATAAGGTATGAAAATGAAAATGAAAAACAAATCTAGTGAATCAGCAGCCAGAGGAGGAGAGGCATCTGAGCACAGCAGAGAGAGGAGAAGCGTGGGGGGTATAGTGGCGTTGGGAGGAGAGCTCAGGGACTGCCGCCAGTCTACCATGTATGGTGCTGCCAGCGTCACCACCAGCACCACCACAGTTACACCACCACCACCAGCGTCTGTGGCTTCAAGTGGTGGCTTCAGCACCAGCACCACTCCTTTCGCTAGTACTCAATGGGCTGATTCCCCTATAGCATAACAAGGGACAGAGTAGGCGTGTAGCGACCGGCAACCAGCCAATGATATAGACACCGGTAGCTACTGTTTTCAGGAGTGATGACTGTGAGGGTGATGAGAGGACGGCTACACAAGCAAGCTGTCAGTTATCATATGTGATATATGATGGTGATACGAGGACATGAATGTGTTTTAGTATTTGAAATGTGAAAGAGAGTAAAGAATTAAACTATTGAAATGACGGCTACAATTCTGCTTGGTATAAGGCAATACATAGCCTAGGTAGAAATATGGGAATTGGATGGAAATTAAAAGTTTATGCAAGCACTGAGTAGTGAACTTCTTGTCGACTTTTCCACTGCAGTTTAATGTACATCTATGGTGGTCTTTATCAACTGAGATTGACTTGGCTTCTTCTAGAGATGTCAGGGTGGATATTATGTGTATATAACAATATATAGGGGGGCAACATGGCGGCGTTTAGGTCAACTTGTTACAGTCCTATGGAAGTCAGAGTTATACCTCCATCAAATCCTAAGAGTGCCATACTGGTGTATACTACCCTGGTAACCATGCCAACATAGGCTCAGGTGACAAGAGGGGAGTTGACCCCTGACCTGGCCCCAGGAGGGGTGCCCTACCCTCTCTGTACACCCCTCTTTGGCGGCATACCTCGGGGTGGGCAGGGCATGCCCCGGGGTCGGCAGGGGTCGGGAGGAGCAGGGGATGGGTGAATAGGGCTCAGTGGGCGTGTTAGTCGGGGTGAAGTGGGCCACCACCCCTTGCCCCACCCTTGGTGTACCCCACAGCTGTGCACACCCCCCTTCTGTATGCTGTTTTACCCAGCTCTTTTGAGGCTAAGTCAACTGTAATCAAATTACCCGTGTGCTGACATTATAGCGCCGTCCGCCTCAACACCCCTAGTCAGCCATCCTCAATCCATATCTCACATTGATGTGGCTGTAGGGGGACACGCTGTTTAACCCTTTAAGGGCGTTTTATCACTTAAAGGGCGATGGGCATTTGTCCCCCATGCAACCCAAGGGCCAATGTTACCCTTGGCAAGGCAGCACCAGGGAGTAACTCACCAGGACCGCATTGTCGCACCATGCCCGACTTCAAGTGTGTAACATGATATGGTCAGTATGTGGAGCAGCGAGTTACTTTTCAACGCTGCATTTATGTACATGATGGTCATGAGGGCAATTGAATACATAACAGAACAGTATAAACCACTAGAGCGCCTCCTGCCCTCAAAGGGTTAATAGACCAGGGTGGTAGAGGCCCCGCATGGGCAGCATCGCCGCCAAAATAGAAAATCAATTTGGGCGTAGATGAGTAAACGTGAACGGCATGGCTTTGATGTCCAGTCTTGTTGTTAGGGCGGGGTGATGTTCAGGTTGGCATGGTGATTGGAGCTGGAGGTCCATTCGGCCATGTGGTATAAGGTAGATTTGCTTAAGTCCATAGATCATGCTATGAGAGATTTGAAATAAGGTATGAAAATGAAAAGCATTTCTAGTAAATCAATTTCTAGTGAATCTGAGCACAGCAGAGAGAGGAGAAGGATGGGGGGTATAGTGGCGTTGTGAGGATAGCTCAGGGACTGCCGCCAGTCTAGGTATAAGCCTGTGGTTTGTGCCTCTGTGTGTGCCACCATCTTGTCCTCTGTATTCTATCCCGCGATATTTCGGTTCTAAAATGGTAATCAGCTGAAAGAAAGATAACAGTTGCATTTTAGTCTTATTTATTGATACCATAGCGCTGTGACCATAGAGTGTAAAAGACCTCTAGTCTCCATGCTGTGACCCACACCATATGGATCTTCTGATATTGGATGACGGCCACAGGCGGAAGGAAGTGATGCGCATGCGTGCAGACAACGTGCGCATGCGCTGCTTGGGGCAGTAATAAAATGGCGGATATGGGACGCTGATCAGTATGGACTTTAGTGTCAGTAAGGAGAAGTGTGAATGTGTGTGGGGGGGGGGGCACTACATGCACACATGTGGCTTCGTTTACTTTTGCTGGAGGCAAGACTGTTGGCTATTTTGCCTGCCACTTGGGGAAGGAAAGACGCCAGCACATTGATTATTTACACGTGTAACTTTGATGTTTATAAGACCCTCAGCAGAGGTAGACTCAGTTAGCTATTAAGGCTCATTCACAACTTTAACTACATGTACACGAGAAGTGATTGATATCATAAGACTACTTTTCAGAAAATATGCTTGTAGACATTTAGAATGTGTGTTTGGTGTCTGTGCAGTGTCAGATATGATATCTTTTAAAGATTATAATTATATAATAGACACAACTAGAACAACAAAACTTGAGTTTTATAGGCTTTATTAAACCATAGTAATTATGTCGATCACAACGTTTCAGCTGTAGTTAGCCTTCATCATCTTTTAAAGATACCTAGGTTGTGTTTCAACACAGTCTAATACTAATTAAATTCTATGATGCGTCATCGACCTATATCTTTTCTGTTAACCTACTCATATCAAGATACGTGCTGATTAAAGCAATAATCAGTGTGTTGACAAGCTTTAAATATTGTGTTACCTATATCCATGTTAGTTGGCCTGTATTGATCAGTTGCTTTGTGACCAGTATAAACCATATATGACCTATTTTAAGGAGTTGCTCACTGACTTATATTAATGAGTTTCTATATGTGTTTTTCAGACCTCAGCTCTGCCAGTGAAGTGTCTGACAATGACTCTGATGACAGCGACTCCAGAGACCTGAGTGGATACGCATGTAGGCACTGTTACACAACAAGTAAGCCACTTCTCGTTACTTTATCTCAGACGATGTGTCAGATTTCATGTTCTGCTTTATAACAGATTTACAGTAGGAAAAAAACAGACTCGCCTTTGACATAATAGTTTGGAGAAACGACTTTGGTTGGGAGAGAACCTTTCATTTAAAACATGTTGTCATCTCAGAGTCAACTCTACATTTAACCCTAACACAGCTTCAGAAATGTGATAACTCCCCTCTCTTGAGAAAAAAAAAAAGAGAAAAAGGATAATGATATCAGAAATCTATTTGAGATCTATTGCTGGCCATAAGAGAGTTAAATTTGTGCTCAGTGATAAGATATCAGATTTCTTACCCCAGCTGATATAACATAAACAGTGCTTGACGCTGCATTAAGGCCACTGATAATAGAAGCACAGAACAGTGACGATTGCAGCACGATGGGGAGCAAATAGGTGCAGAGTGTGGTCATGGAACTGATGGTTCTTTGATGGTGGATAAGTGACATTGGGGAGTTTAAATAAATGTCATGCTGGCATCAACCCAGGTGTTACATGAGGTGTGTGGAGATTGTGTAGTCAATAATGAGGTGCTCTCATAGGGTGTAGGTGATCATCTCCAGGAGGCAGCCATGTTGTTCCCCGATGCCGCCATACTGTCCTCCGCCACCGTCTTGCCCCCCCATACCACGGCCCTGCTCCTGTATTTGCTATTAGTTCCTAGCTGTTTCAATGTTTGTGACTCAGTGTATTATAGCCTCATTAAGGAACTACTGGAATAATACCTGGAAACAAATATATACTGCCTTTAACTCTCTTAATTGTCACCGTCAGTGTCCCCATGGCATTGCAGTAGCCTGTTTAGACAGGCCTTATATCTTTAACACTGATACCAACCTACGTCAATAAGACGACACGTCTTTTCAATGACACCCATGATACCTAACACCGACACCAGATGGGGCGGTGGTCGATACCGTCCATCGGTGGTCACGTGATCGTGCAGCTCCTCACGTGCACGAGTGGAGATCTGCGAGATCTGGTGTGAGATGTCATCTGTTGTGGTTACCTGATAGGTGAGTAACAGGAGGCTGGCTGTACGGGGAAGGGGTGATCTGAAAAGTGTTGAAAACACAAAAAGATTGGAAAAGTGGCTTGTATTATTTCGGTAACTCGATCTGAGTAGTCGATGGTAAGGGTTTGACCTCAATTATCTGTTACACCATCCCTGCTATTTTCATATTCCATTGATGATTTGGAGTTCATCCACACAGGACGCCCATCTTGTCCCCCATACTGCTACCCTGTTTCAGATAATACATGGATGTAAAGATCTTTTTCCGTAATATATAGTTTTTTGTCCTCCGCCATCAGCACCAGCCCCCCCCCCCCCACCATCAGCACCACCAAATACCCCCCCCCCCGTATCCCCTATCTCCCCATTTCATTGTGCGCCTGCAGGTCACCTATAACACAATCAGCACGTAATGATGTGTTATCAGTGCCTTCATGCTGACCACTGCGTGTCCTCCTCACCATCCTAATCACCGCTAATCAGCTCCCTAGGCCGATAAAGGGTGTCTGAGGGAGTATAAATTATGTAAATTATAAGACATTCCTTGGTAAGAATAGAGAAGCATGAGCATTTAAATCAGTGTTGAGAAACTGTTTGCTGAAAACAGTAAATTTTCCACCAGGGCCTTTGTAAGAAATCTCTAATGTTGAATCTTCTATGTGTGCTGCATATCGGTGGCCCTTTATCATGACATGAATATGGCATAGAACGTTAAAGGGTTAATACACGTTGACACCAGGGTATTTACAACCCCAACTCATACCATTGACAATCTGTCACCCCTTCCCCTCCCTCCATTGGTCACAGCATGCACATCCCCACTTCACCACCATTTCCAAGGCTGACCAGAAATTGAATTGCCTTCCAATCGGTGGTCGTGGGCTAGATGGGGCTGGTTGTAACGGTAGTTGGGCGGGGTAGGTCCTAATAAGGTTATGTCCTGTATCCACCAAGCCAGATGGTCAATGCTATCGGGTGCTTCCTTGCACTTGGCAAATCACCAGGCTTAACTGAGACTTTGGTTAGCATAGAACCCAAAGGGATATTTTCACCCTCTTCCAAATCTGCCCATCCCAGTTTAAGAAAGGAGAAAAGAAAACATGATAAAGATAATTCCCTTGGCCGATTGTGAGGGATTTAACCGTCAAATGCCTGGACATGAAGTTTAGTTTGGCCTGCCGTTGTTCCCTCCAAGGCCAAGTGCATGGAAATGAACCATACCAGGGTTCACCCACTTTGTCCCCTAGCCCCGACCCGGCAGCAGTGACCAGAACCTCTTCCCAACATATTGGGCTTCCAAGGGTCAAGTGGTCAGTGGCCCCTGCTCTCCATGGCCCCTGTGGTCCAGTACTCAGTCAACCCCCAGCTGACATTGGCTACTCTCATATTGTGTACCAAGGGTTCTCTCAGGGTCGACTTTAACTCTTATAGGACAGCATGATGCACCAAGGCCCGATCAAGGCTATATCGTATATGGTGTGAATCATGATGCAAAAATGCAACATTGGTGAGTAACTCGCGGCTCCTAACTTTGGGCATCATACAGTTCAGCATGGTTGATGAGTGCAGCAGTGGCGAGTTACTCGCCACAGCTGCGTCAGTGCATCATAAAGACTAAAGGGTGCAGGAGAGTAAAGCACTCTCTCCCTCCTAAAGAACTAAGCACCATCATAGACCAGCCTGCCAGACTCTCAACTCCTCCAAAATATTTCTTTGTTTGTCCGGTGCCGCGCCTGGCTTGTTTAGAGCCAGCTTACCAAGTGCTCCAGTGTATTTGCATTACAAAATGTGGCGCTTTGGTGGTGGAGTGGAGTGGAGAGGTCTATATGGGGCTGCCAGGGTCAAATATTATACTATTACAAGTGGTGTACTGATGTGTGTGTTGGGTGTAGCAGATGTGATCTCAACCCTTTAATGAAAAAATAACGTTTAATTATTCATGATCTTCTTGTCCTGGTGATACGTCAGCAGGCATGGGAAAAAGGATACCCCTTGGCCTTGGGGCTTTTTTTTCTGGGCCATCCTTCCCCATTCCTGCTCACAAAAATGTCCTCATGATACTTATGGAGCCTTGGGGTACGCTGCCGTCTTTGAAGACTTAAAGCCCATGGTTGAATCTGGAGATATTTAGAGTGAGGACACGAGACTTAAATGGAATGTAGTTATTGCTAAAACATCACCTCGTCATCATAATCAATATACTCCGCCCATCATCGATAGGTGATCGACCGTGCTTGATGATTATTTCATCGGTCTCACAGCTACTGGCCTTAAACGTCTGTATATGGCAGTTAAGAGTTAAACTGTGTTGGTCGCCATCTTGTCCCCCGACCACCATCTTTTCCCCTTGCTTTACGTTAGGGGACTGCTGGATCATACTGGTACTATACTTCCATGGGAAGGAAGAGCTTCTAATCTGATGGAACCAGGAAGGCACCATATATATTTATGTCCCTTTTTACAATGGACCTCAGTCATTCCTCTCCTATAGGCGGTCTTGGCACCGTTCGTGTGGGGGTAGGCGTCGTTTACACAGAATTCATAGACAGGGGAGAGACCCAGCCCCCACACTTCCCTTCAGTTATGACACCATCCTTGTTAGAAAAAAACGCAAAAATAGGGTCAGAATTTCTGCCAATCAGCAGATTAGTGTTTTTTTCTAAAAATAGGGTGTGTTTTTCCATGAAAAATTCTTGAAAATCAATAATAGGGGTGTATTTCTGCTTTAAAGCTTAGGGAGAAATGGAACAGGATCATAGAGCCAATTGGTGTGTCCAACTTTACATCGACCATTTTGTGCATACAAAGGAGAAATGGAATGTAAATTGAACTATATTATTTGCTGTATTCAATGGGGATGTCTACTTTGCAAAAGAAGACATCCAAAGAATGTACCAAATATGTCAGCTTTTTCTTAAAATAGGGGTGTTTTTAACGCCCAAAAAAATCGTGATTTTGCTCAAAATAGGGTACCATATTCACTCAAAAGTCTGTAAATAGGGGGTCTTTTTCAAACCCCCTAACAAGGATGGTGTCAGAGAACATGGGGAGTTCGGGGGCCGGGGGGAGAGATCGATGTCTGAGAAGGATTAGCGTTCGTCTACCACGGCTATGGATAAGCCAGATCTCCGCCATAAACCTTAAAGAACTACATAGACTTTTGAGGTATATATTTTGTTGGTATTGAACACAGCGAGAAAGTTTCAAAGTCAAACTCAGGTCAAAATCCTGGGGTGCTCCCAGAAGCGTGAGCACAATGTACTGATGAGGTATAAGCGGGGTATAACCAATACTGATGAGTTATTTGCCGGCATAACAGTGGCATCACAACAGAAACACAAAGCCTCAAATTAAAGTATTTTGCTGTTCCTAAAGGGTCTAGCTTGAGGTGAAACAGGAGTCGAGGACTATACATGTGAGTGATTTCAGATCGCAGACTAAGGACAGATCTTTAGTGAGAACAGACAAGCATTGAGCAGTGAGTCCTTTCTAATGTTGTCGCCTTCCTTATCTTTAATATCTAACAGACCCGGACATTAAGGGGCATATAGGATTTCAGATGTAAGTAAAATGCAGTTGTATTCATCTGAGGAGAATGAATAGGGTGCCCATACGAAGAAGCGATATAGATCTAGAGCAAATAAAATATCTCGGTATATTTATTTAGAAATATGTACAGTCATGACATGACAATTTGATACCCCCCAAAAACTGTCTTTGTTCATACCCACTAACGGTACGTCTCAGCCTGCATCTGTATCTGTTCTCAGAAAGGTTAAAGGTTCTAGAACATTTTGTCCATTCAAAATGTCCCAATCAACTGAACTCATTCCTTCATTTTATACCAAAAAAAAAAAAGAATATAAGATAAGGCCAGTCCAGAATAAAAAGTTGGTCTATGGATTTTCCGCTCTAAATTTTCGGAAATTATTTTTTTTTCTTTGAAAATTATTTTGTCTGATTGTGCCCGCACCATTTTCTGCAAAAATTTGATTTTTTTGCCATTATTTTTGAACAAACAATGGCAGATAATAGCTTTAAAAACTGGCCAAATCCTCTCAACTCCTTTCCTGGGAAATATTTGGTTATCAAAAAAAATCCCTCTCCACAATCCATTGACAAAAAAAAAAGAAAGAAAAGATTTCGCCCTCCCTCTCGATTTTTTTTTTTTTTTCCAAAATGAAAATCCATAGACCAACTTTTTAATTTGGTGTGGCCTAGTGTACCGGTATATGGCATCCTTACAAAGTGTATAGGATGGGCTTTGGGCTGGTGGTAACCTAGACAAGTACCTAACTGTTCCCCCATGATCTAGTAGGTACAGTCGTAAGGTTCTATTAGAATATCGTATACTGAGTAGTGTAGTCTAGAGTCTAGAGTGCAACATTACCATGCGTTACCTCATTCAGGCGCCCTCCTGTCAAATTAACACCAAAGGGAAAAGGGGACGCCAAAGGGAAAAGGGGGTCAGGCGTGTGGAGAGATGGTGATGGTAGACATCATTGAGTCGCCTTTAGCCCGTGTGGTAATCAGTAAATTAGATGCTATTTACTTGTGTTGGGTACTAAAGCCTGTAATCTCCCTTGGCTACCACTCGTTTTAGACGATATCATTAGTGTGTAATCATATGTAAGCAGTGCTAGAGGGGTGGGATAAGTTAACCATTTAACGACGTCCATTTGCTCTGAGTACTAGTATGCACCGACACATTACTCGCTTGGGCTGCGAGAGTACATGGTGCAATTTAATGGAATTTAAGGGTTAAAACTCAGGGGCAGGGGACATTCACCTACAGCTGTGTGCAGGCTAGAGTGTTGAAACCGAGTGAAAATTATACTTGGGCAAAGTTAGAGGGTTATTTGGGTGATTGATTGCAAGTGTACCGTAGTGGCCTGTATAAGCGCCGGGTCTTTGAATAAGCGCCGGTCTTGAATAAGCGTCGGGGGTATAGTAGCATTGAAATTTAAAAATCCACTATAAACTAAGTCTTGAATAAGCGCCGGTCTTGAATATTAAAAGGGCCGGGGGTAAAGGTAGGTTGAAATGTATAAGCACCGGGGCGCTTATACAGGCCACTGTGGTACTTCATTTTAAGTCTCAGATCTTCCAGCATTCAGGGTGTAATATACCAATAGTTGTACATGTACTCTAACTCAAGGGTGTTGTATGTTTCACACCCAGTACACGTGCAGCAGCACCCAGGAGGACAGGAGGACCACCTCCTCCACACCACTACAACACCCAAGTAATGCCAAGTACACTGTAAACGTACTGACTTAATGATAGTCGATAAACTTCCAAAAGAGGACGTACAAATCCAGAGCAAGCATGGTTCTTTTCTTTACACTACTGCGATGGTGAATCGTGACTACAAATGTACTGGTACCTGTGGTATCAAGTTATCTTTGAAGGGTTAAGTGCTGATATACTGGGGTGTACAGCATACCGGGCTCTGCTGCCTCTCCTCCCGGCTCACCACGCCGCTCTCCCCGGTCTCCCAACACTCCCCTCCCGGCCTCCCGGCCCTGTCCTACTCCCACATCACATCCTATCCAAACACACAACACGGCCACACTCACATGGCTTCGGCCCCTTTAAGTGAGTGTCTTCCATATAACACACAGCACTTCCCCGTTATTCCCGTAGGTGGCGCTCCCGGCAGTAGTCATTGCCATGGTTACCGTTGTCATGGTAACTGCAGTGGCCACCTTGGCATCACCTCTTGCAAAAGGGGAGGGGGGGGGGTGCAGAGACAGACGGCATGGTGAGGGGTGGGAGGCCGGGTGAGGGGTTAGGTAGACGATATGTGTCTGATCCCGGTTGCATCCCCGGGGCACAGGAAGGAAGGAGCAGTTATGGCAGTCGGAGCAGTTGCTGCAACACAAGGACCTTTGTACAGAACCTCTGAGATATATAGACGGCATACTTCTCATGTGTGTACATGTTTTGTGCGCTAGCCATCACTTGATGTAGAAATATGGGTGGAACTGTGTTAAATGTACTTGTATGACATCTGGCTATCTACTGTATTGATAGAGGCTTGGCGTGTTCATAGAGTGTAAAAGAGTCCATGGCGGGATGAACCTAGTAGTTGCTGCCATGCTTTAGGGTGCTCCCTCACCCTGATCTGCTCCACCCCTCCAGCTTCTGAGCTGCTCACCCATCCCGTGACCCTGGCCTGCTGACCCCCTTACTCAAAGCAGCCCCCTCAACTGAAGGTACCGGTAGTTCCCTCATCCTGAGTTGCTCCTCCACAGTGAGCTCCTCCCCAGCACTGCTCCCCCTCTCCATGTGAGGTTGTCGTGGCCGCCGACTGATGTATTGTTATGATTAAACAAAGGCAGGCGGCGTGCGGCGGTGCCAGCGGATAAATCGGTCGGCCGCGTTGCCGCGTCTACTTGACGATAAAGACTAGCTAAAGCGCCACACTTGATGCCGCTTGTCGGCCACCGCTCCATAATTCACCGGCCTAGTGGACGCATCAAAGGCGGATTTGTCAGCCGGCCGTGCTGAAAGGGCCGTGTGTGGGCCGCCAAATGACCGCCCCTGCTGCCGATAAATTATGTATGAAAAGCAGGGCGATGGGAGGGGAGGGCGGCGACTATAAACATGCTAATGTATATAGCGGCGGGAAGGGATGGGATGCAGGGCTGGGGGTGTGAGTGTGGGTAGGCAGCGCAATGTTAGTGGGATCGGTGGTGATAAAGGGAACTAATCCTGCGTGGTACATGTATCTTCGCTGATTGTCAGCGAGAATCTGTACATCCACTAACTTACATCCACTCCTGCTGCCAACAAATCCCAGCGATTGGTTTACAGGAAGTAGGACAAAATGGTGGCGCCCTTAGAGGAATCACTTCCGGTGAGGATGCCCCCCGTGACTGCCGTCGGGCACGCTGATTGGTTCGCCCCTACAAGCCCCGGCAGTCGGCCAGAATAGACGCTGCCGCCCAGATGTGAGTACTTAGACGCCCCCTAGCGCCGAACTTGGCGTGCAAGTTGCATCAATATTTGACAAGGTCAAGGCCGTAGGTCGTCTTTGCCGACCTGCAAACCAAACACGGCCACGACCTCTATGACCTACCAGTCCGACCTAACTAGCAGTCTGAGGGCATGGGGAGGAGAGGGAACAGGGAGGGGAGGGTTGGGACTGAAGGGCAGTAGGTGCTTGGCTTGTAGACTAAAGGCCCATTGTAGAGAATGCAGCTGCCCTCATCCCTCCATGGTGTCTAGCACCGCACATTAACAACATGGGTACCAATTCAAAGAGTGATCATAAAATCGCGGGTCCCAGCGGAAAAATCGCGGCGCTCTGATTGGTCAAGGGATGGTCACGTGACTTTTTAATGCAGGCATGCATTACAATGCCAGGGCCCCTTTAACCCTTTACGGGGCTGCATAGTTCCTTCAGCTCCATGTTCTTCATTCTCCATAATGCAGCTACGTAGTGCCAGAAGTGTGCATCATGTCAGCAGTGTGCATCATGTCAGTAGTGTGCATCATGTCTGCAGGGTGCATCATGCCAGAAGTGTGCATCATGTCAGCAGTGTGCATCATGCCAGAAATGTAGACCACTGGGCATACCCATAACTTTGGTGCACTATGTGGCCTTACGTTGCCGAGACCATAGCATGTCGTCCAGGGTATCTATCCAACACTAACCAACCTACGTCATTCCTGTCATGTCCCCCTGTTACTCCCATCTCTAACCTACGTCTCACATGACGTGTCCATGACGTGACTGCAGTTACAGGTCAGAGGTTATGGTCACGGTGAGTGACGTCACGGTAAGAGCACGTCATCACGTCACCGACATGACCTCTTTATGCTAGCATGTCACGGCCTCTATCTAGCTAGCACCATATATGCCATATGGCCTTAGCGTGGTCCTTAGTGGGCCGACCCCTGCTGAAGCTGATACCTTGTGAGATAAGGACTGATAACCGCGAGCTGATGGGTACCAGGTGTTACGTAATGCACCCTGAAAAGTCGGCGGTGAATGAAAGGAATTTTCTCATTGGTCAATAATGTATCCCGCTAAGTCGGCGTAGTGTGTGTAAGTGATGTGTACTTTTAGCAGTATGCTTTGCTCTAACTTCTAATATACCTGCACTGGTTCCAAACATAGGAACTAACTTGGGCTTTAATTGGTGGACAAAAAATCGATTAAGATGACAGACTGGACTAAGGCCCCCCCCCAAAAAAAAAAAAAAAAAAAAAAAGTTTGTTTCCGGTAATCCATCCGACCTCAGCTAAAGAGGGCCAACCTCAGATTTTTTGGAGATTTCTTAAAAAAAAATAATTAAAGATTCCCTTCTAAAATGGTTATTTGACATGTAGGCACATATTTTGCAATGGTTTTCTAATATCCCATGCAGGCAATGAACATTTCTAACACACACCAGTGAAAAATCCAGCAAAGAATGACTATACGAGACATTGGACCGGGGGGGGCCTTGCCCATGAGTTGGACACCGACTGCAGCCCGACGCTCAGGAGCAGTGGCGGTGGATTTCCACTAGACCCCCAAAAGGTAGGGCGGTGGATTCCCATGAGATCCCTAACAGCACGGCGGTGAAATTCTATCAGAGAGTATTGTTTATGCACAATACCTAGGAGGGCATAAAATGCCCTCAAAACTTATTGCTGGTCAATGAAAAAAAAAATTCTGATTCATACAAATGCACGAGGACAATAGACAACTTGGTGGATGATTGAGTCTTGGAAGGAGGGCGGTCCAGGCACTATTTGGGATTGTTGAGAAAGGGGGCGCTCAAAGTCTATCTTACCCCCTCAAGTAGGACGGTCAGATTTCAAGATAGCTGAAAGATAGGGCGGTAGGGCGGCAATTAAGGGGGACCTACAAAGAGTCAGTGCCTCCCCACCCCCGCATTGGACCCAAAAAAAATCCGACCTACCGACCTCAACTTTTTCGACCATGTTACCGGAAAGAAACCTTTTTTTTTTTTTGGGGGGGGGGGCAAGGATATGATGAAAATACTACATGTACAATGTTAGAGAAAGACAGGTATACATAGACTGTATGCCCCCAATGTTTGAAGTATTACTATTAGAGAAGACCTGTACATGACTAGCCGTGCGAGACAGAGTATAAAGAGATGAGATAGAGAGTGGGACAGCTCTCTGGTGACACATGGAATTTGCTTACACGGCGTGTGGACGCCAAGTGAATGGTAATGTTGTCAGGCCTGTAATGTAGCTCGTCCACACTGCCTGGTGTAGTATATCAGGTCTAATGTGCCTCTCTACACTGTGCCTTTGTGTTCTCTCCCAGTCCCTAACCCACACTGCAGCATTCCAGCACTTGGGAAGACGTGGAAAGGGAAAAAAGGTGGTAAGGGCATAGAGCATGGAGACTAGAGATAGTAGATATTTGTTTAAAACCTTTTGAATTAATTCATTCACAGGTGGTTTGATAAGGCCAGAAAGATCTTTTTCATCCAGACTCAATTGAGCAAGTTTTATGACTGAAAGTACCTCCCTGTGAAAAATATGGAAGTAAATGATTAAGAAAAAAGAGAGACACCTGAACTAAATATACAAATACTTGCCCCCTCTCCCATTGGACAACCTCACGCCCCCTGTTGTCCTATTCTGAGAAACTTGATGTATAGTTAGCGTGTAGGTTAAAGTTGGGATAAAGGGGACGAGGGCAAAGTTCTTGAGTTATTCTCATGCAGAATACTCGTTATACACATTGACAATCGACATCGTTCACCCTCTTACCACCAGCGGCGTCATAGTTACTATGATAAAAGTAAAAAGAGGCCATCTGCTACATTACACTCAAGCGTAGGGAAGAATTAATGTGTGGTCAAGTTGAATTTCATTCTTCTGTCATAGACCTGGATTTAAGTTACACTTTCTTTGGTCATGCCTCTTGGGTTTCAAAAATTAATTGGACCGAAATCCATTTCTTGTGAAAGGTTTAAGTCAATTTGTTAAGTGGCTTCTCTATGAAATAACATGAATCAATTAAAGAGTAGGTGACCTCTTTAATAAAAACGTTTAAGCCTACACGTTAAGGCAATAACGTCCTATAATAAGAGTTGAACTACACATGTATTAAGTTCACACAAAATATGTGTTCCCTCAATTTGAAAAAAAAAAATAACAAAAAAAAATACAAAAAAAAAACACGAAATGAATGTGGGAAAAGGTGATTCTAAAAAAAAATATGAAAAGAAATACACATGAAAAAAAGAGAAATTATAAAAAAAAATGTATATACTTTGTATCTTTGCAGCATCCAAAGACTGGCACCATGCGGGGAAGGACAAGGCCCTGTTGTGTACCGAATGTCGGGTGTTCTTTAAGAAGTATGGCGAGGAGCGGCCAGTAGACAAACGGGAACCGCCCCCCTTCATGTTCAAACCCGTCAGGGAAGACGACCCAATCAACGGCAAGCACAATATGCGCACACGGCGTAGTAAAGAACAGGTGAGAAATTTGGTATATTATATCAAAAGCTGTACCTCGATTATGAATAGTTTTGATTTCCCAAAGACGTAAACTAGTTTTGATTTCTCAAATATTAGCTGGACTTGAGATTTGATATGCACATTAGGTAGAAGGAGATTTCTAAGTACATGGTTACGGGTGTGCCTTTAGTCTTTACTGCTTTAAAACCTGAGCACCCACAGTGACCTGTATGTGGTTTCTTACCTTAGCTAATTGATGCATGTGAGAAATATGATGAATAGCATTGTGAGCATATGATAAGCGGGTTAAGACTGATGGAAAAGGAGTGGCTGTATGACCCATAGTCAATATGGGCGGTCACTGATGGTTTCAGGTTGTAAATGATGGTTAGCTTCTTGCACTGACCCTCACGCTTGCGCACTCCCCAGTCTAAGTAAATCACCTGACAATATTGGCCTGACCTCTAGTGTCAGAAGTGACCGGTAGTCCCTCTGGAAAAGTGACCTACCAAGTATTTGTATTTATTATGTGCACCTACAGTTTTTCATTTGACTTTTAGCAAGTGGTGGTTATTGACTTTTCAAAAAGGGACTGCTGTACCTAGCAGATAATATGCGACAGACCAAGCATTTAAAACCAGATTTTAGTGTGTACACAATGGGCACTTACGGTAGGCAAAGCCAAGGTGTGTTCTGACAGAACTGCCCAGTCAATGATCCACCCAATGTCATTTACTCAAGCACGCCTTCCACACAGGCTGAAACCATAGAACAGCAATAATATCTTCTCTTGGCATTAGTGATATCCCATTTGATAGGAAAATCACTTTATCTCGCCAAGCTTTTCATGCTCACTTTTGAAGCGATGAATTTCTTATCGACTATTGTCGCTATAATCTGGGGCTAGAAATGATGTGTCACGGTAGTCAAAGTTGAGTTGACCACACCCATATTGTAAGGGTGGAACTGCTTGTAAAGATCTGCTCAATGAGCTGCTCCTCTTTCTGTGGTAGAGTACTCTTTTGACCCTTTAAGGGCCACATATGAATGCCTCCAGATTCATAATCTTTTGTCATCATAATCCATCAATGCAGCCCTGGCAACTCATCGCAGACACCTGCATTGAATGCAGCACGGGTGAGTTACTCACCAGGACTGCATTAAACAACATGAACTGTATGCAAATAGCCGTGATTATATCAAAGAGTATCAAATATGTCACGACATTGGTGCCATCTACCATCTTCATGTTACTTCAGTGGAAGGTAATTTATGGTCTTTCTTCTCGAGGGTCACGACTCTACTCTTATTTATCAAGCATTTGTCTCGGATTAATCTAATTTCATCCAGAGAGTGAGTAATTAGGATGGCCAGAGTTTATGTATCATCTCTCCTGATAGCAGGTGCCATATGAAATAAGGCACCCATTAAGTGCTAGAAGTGGAGAAATTTAAGAATACATTGTCAGTAACTGGTGCGGTCAAGGAGGCTAAATTAACCAAGAATGGAGAACTGATGGAAGAAATAAAGCTAATCAGAGCAGCATGAAGACCATGTCCACTTGGGCGTGGTCAGCTATTATACCATGGATGAGCATAACAATTTAGGTTAATATTCAACGAAGTGATTCCTGCAGGTCCTTTTCTAGCAATTCATATGACCAATACTGAGAATGAGTTGCATTAACATGACACTTTCTATTAGGGACAGCGAAGACAACGGTAAATATATTTGACTAATTACATGAAAGAGGAAGCCCTGCGGTGGTCCTTCACTTTTCTTACCTTTATCATGCTGCGTCTTTATTTACGGGGTTGAGTCATTCAAATATTTTCCTTGCTGCCATGCAAAACTCCCTCTGCGCACATGTGCGACCAGTTCACAGCCAATCTGTGAGCTACATGCAAATTAGGCTCTCTGTTTTGTTGTTCGAGTCCGCACCACCAATTCTCGTCAGGCACGAGAAAACACCCCGAGATGACAGCTAGCTCCACAAATCTCCACCAGGTGGCCTCCCATTGCATTACCACAGCATTTCCCCATTTTACTGCTAGAGGGCTCGAAGGAGGAAAACAGGAAAGAAGACAAAAAAAAAAGTGCAGACGAAATGGAAGCAGAGAGGCCACAAGGTCAGTTTCTGCTCGCCTTAGTTTGAATTCTGCCCGCGAGAGGGCAGCATGTGATTTGGAGAGGCTGATTACACAGACAGGCCGAATTAAGGTGTGTACCCTAGCCGTGGGCACCGGAGGAGGGAGCCCATCGTCTAACATTTGTCAAAATAATAAAGGAGGCCAAGGTGGAAGGTGACTCGGTGGTGAATACTACATAACACTTCACCCGTGCTCTGTATCACACGGTGCTGCCACCGAGCGGGTAAAATCAAGACGGATACTACTGAAATAACTAACGTATGAACCGCTAGGATTTTTTCAAGTTCTTGCAGCTTATATGCAAGGTATTTACAGCACTCATACAAAATCCATGGAGTTTGAAGAGGTTTGATATTTATAGAAAACTTATGATATGCTGAGAGGAAATTACCATGAAGGTGTATACATAATTTGGATACATGTACATGATTCATACATATACCTAGAAACAAGCTGAAGATATATGACATTTTCTACACATGCTCTAAGACCGAAATTCAATCATACACCACTACATCTAGGTAGCATGAGAACCCCACATTACGCCAAATAAATTGCACCAATGTGCTCTATTTACAAATGCTTTATAGCTGTCATTACCAAATCTAATAGCAGGATCTGGAATAACAGAGTAGCGGCCAGCCCTGAGAAGTGCATCATCATGCAAACTGATCATTTGGATCATTTGCCTCTTGGGGGAGGACCTAAATATTGGATCCATATGCCTCTGTGAGCCTAGGGTGCATATTGTGGTTTTGGGGCTAAGCTTTGAACACTTTAAGGGCCACTTAATGCGGTAATGGTCATATTTATTTGTCATCTAGATACACAGGAGCGGATAACCTGCTGGCAATGCTTCAATGCGCAGCGACCTATTTGAGTCAGCATATTGCATGAATGCAGTTCTGGCATGTCAAACTCTAGTCTAAATTCATATAATATGACAAAATGGTCCAAGTGTATTAATGCCTTATGTAACCCTTAAAGGTTTGAATGCTTGAGGGTGGAGGAGTCGGCCAGCAAACACTCTAGGTCTGCTCATGTAGAGATCACAGGGACTCAAGTGGAAGCACTCGACACACAACCGGCCCCAGATTATACTGTAAAAGCTGAGTTTTACACGCATGAACCTGTCCGCCATAGTGGATTTTGGAAAGTAGGCAAATCTAGTATTACCCACCCATGACATCTAACCATCACAACCTGATCTCTCTACCCCCTGCGCTTACAAGAGGCCGGTGCTTATTTAAAACACTGATACTTAGATTACTGATGCTTAGATTACTTCCAGCCCAGAGTCCTATGATTCTAGTGGGCTTCCCTAGACCACTGAAAAGGGTCCATATCTCCTCTTTCCTATCCCCTTGGATGTGTGTGGTGCACATATGTGCAGGCACTGACACATTCCTCTGAAATTATGTAATGTAGTTTTCTTGCCATGAATATGACCTTAGCTGTCGAAATGGCGTTAAACACCTATTACTCACTCACTCCTATGATTCTAGAAATGGTGTTCATATTCTTGAGCCGTGTCCCACTGCTACAAGCAGACTCCCAAACACGCACGCGCACACTCACATTCACACGCACACACACGCGCAAATTAAGTTTGAGAAAAGAATGGACTAAATGTCTGATAACCAATGAGGCAGTCCCATGAGGCCTACGGCCTTAGGACGTTAAACAAATCAATCAATCATATTCTTGGATAAACCTTATTCTAAGCCCTATTCTAGATTCTAGTACCATATACTTCTAGTGCCATCTACTGTGGCTTATCCCATGGTATGCCTATGATAGACTCTAGCCATGTGTATATTATACCATATGGCACCAGACTCGTCCTATACAGCAGGTGTCTATGTTTGTGTATGGTATCATGGTAAGACTGAACAAGCTGCTCTGTTTGCCCCCATGGTATAGCATGTCCACAGCAGCTCTATATTGATGGCATGGATTACTCCATATTTAATAGCAAACACTCTATTTGTACTCCTTTACCCAACACACATCAGACCCTAATAGCAATAGCTGACACGTGAACCACCCATATAGGGCTTAACTGGCTTTTCTCTCATGAGTGCTGCCATATTGGATCTCGCAGATGGGAATTGTCATTTGTACCATTATGTTTATGCTTGAGTGTTTATTTGACTTGGAATGTTGGTGCCTAAGTCACTCCAGTACCTGTATGTTACACTAGAAGCCTGTTCTTAAATTTACATTGCCAATATGTACAAATAATATAACCCCCTAACCTTCAGGAGAATTACCTTTCCCTGAGGTGAATGGAAAGGATCTGAGACTTCCACTGACTACTGGGGTAGGACTGGGTTACCATGACAACGTCACGCCCAACTCAGACTAGTGGGGTGGTGGTAGTGGGGTTGAAGACAGTGCTGCCGGCTGGTGTCAAATTGAGGAGTTAGACGCTGGGTTAGAGTGTATAATAAAATCAGCATAGCGGAAAAGACCACCTTTAGGGAAAAAGTGAAGAAAGCTTTTGCGACGGACCTTGATATCAATGTACCTCCAAGGAAAGTTTGTTCGTAATAGGACAAAGGAGATTCATTTCGTTTAACTTAGTGAAGTAAAGAGCTTAGAGTTTAGGAGATTATTATCTTTGAAATGTGAGATGAAGGACCCATGGTCATGAGCGAAGACCCGTGGTGTATAGATAGATATCACTGACTGCAAGATGGCAATGAATGCATCCTGATATCAGAAAATGATATTCAATGATAGGAAATATCAAAAATAGCACATACTCACATAGTAGCTTCGTCAATAACTAACCAACATAAACCTTTGTTAGCACAACTCCTATAATTTTGCTATTACAGGGATCAGGTAAAAATCGTGTTAAGAAGGACCGACAGGCCGCGAGTAGCCCAGATAACGTGGATAGTCCCACAAACAGCTCGACTAGTTCTAAGGACATCGCGGGCCGCAAGTCTCCGAGCACGGTCAGCACATGTAGTAATTCTAGTACAGACAAGGACAAAAATAAGAAGGTGAGTTATTATTGAGAAATATTTTGCAATTTTAACTTTTCTCTTACTATAGTTATTGGAATTGCATCAAGTTAGATGAAAAATAGGGTAGAACTCATAAATGCACGAGGAGCATTTTGTTTTATCATGTTCAAAATATATCACATAATTCAGACATGAAATCAATGTTTGATATTTCAGAAGATTACAGAAAGTCCGTCTAAAGGCAAGAAGCGGCTCAGAGACGGCAACGAGTCAGAGGAACAGAAAAGAAAGAAAGAACAGGTATGAAAAACAGCTACTCAAAGTACCCAGCAAGTAAATATTATTGATTTATTAGAACTATGAAGCTGTGATTAGTGAACTGAATTAAGAACAAAGGGAAATCATGAAATCATTTATTTTTTGTCAAAGATTGCCGGATATTTGTAATCATGCGTAAAGATATACAAAATTTATGATAAACAACATACAAATTAAACTTTTTGAATGTTTGGACAGATTAAGGCTTTCTCTAACATTTACACTTAGTTCTCTACCCCTGTATCCCCACAATTTATGACACATTTGGTGTGATGGAGTGAGGGTGGGAATGAGTGGGCGTTGTGTCGGGTATTAAGGACAAGTGTGTACCTAACAGTGACAGGGTAGGGGGAGGGATTAATGTGGAGAAGGGCACGTGCCATCCTGGGGCATTCTCCCCAGATTGACTCAAATTGCAGCTTGTATTGTGCCCCGTGCGTAAAGCCAACAGATTACGCGTGCATCACACAGCCTTACGACATGTCAAAGGAGTGTAAATTTACGTTATATTACACATACTGTGCCCCCCTATGGGAGCTAAGTGTGAATACTGCCTGACCTAGTTCCCAGGCCTTAAGGACCTTTGGCTATATTGATATTAGGAATAGGTTCACCCCAGATGGACAACTGAATTATTCCTGTCAGAGGTTAACAGCGTTTTGTAATTAATCTGACGATTTGATTTTCATTTAATTTTCTTTATTTTTAGTAAGAAAAGGTTCCCTGAATATCTCAAAAATTCCCATGATGTGCACCTACAGGCACATTTACTGAATATGCTGTATAAATGTACGGGTTTTGCGTTTTAGGACCGGCCGGATAGTGCGGGTGAGTCGGATACAGACAGTAGTAGTGTCTGTGGTAACGACCACGATAACGATGAAAACGGCAACGACGGGGACATTGAAAATAACCAGGTGGGTCATTACACTAAATCAATTAGAAACCTGCGTCTTAATGCTTAAAGATATATTTCTAATACATGATGTTGCCTAGTAAACTAACTCAGAATTGTTTTCTTAAACCTTTTAACTAGCGTGTACAGTGTAATTGTCAATGACTTCTACTCGGTGTTTTGAGTACATGGACCGGTATATATGAATATGTAGAATACTTGTATGAATACAATAATGATTATAGGAATATTTCTGTGTTAGACTCAAAATCATTGATTCTCACATGCTGTAATTTGCTTCCCCGCGCGTGTCATATGTTTCTTGCAAATGAGACTTAAAATCTTCCCCTTCAAAACATACTTGACTAAACTATTGACTTGAATCCATTTCCGGTCCATGGAGAATTACTTCTTCCCTGAGTTTTGACTAACAAGTCTTAGCTGTTAATTTACACACACAAGGAACTGCGATATATACATTGTACCAGAATGGGCTTTGCAGATTAAAAATCTTCAGGGCCTGATTTCAGGGGTTTGAAATAACTATTCGTTCCTGTACAAATCCTATATTCATAAATTGATCGTGTCTAGGATTTTCATGCTCAGCCACTTTTATTCCTGCAGATTCCCTACTGGGTATTTTATGAAGCCCAGACTATTTAGCTCAAATGGTCATACATGTATTTCAACATGCATTGGTCATTCTGTGCCTATACATATTTCACAATTATTAGAGGGTTTTTTTATGGATGCCTTTGAGCTTTACTTATGAGCACATTACTGACTGTACCATTAGCGAAAATGGAACGGTCAGTAGTTGAATAAGTAATTTCTCTTGACAGTTCCTTGTGTTGATGGTTTACCTTCTTGTACTTAACCACCCATGCATGCTGTGTTGCGCGCCTGCTACTCCCTACTAGCACTAATATTGGGCCACTTATTGGCTTTTAGTTTGGCATTCTACAGGATGAACTGAGTTCCAGTGGTGGATCGTCAGCCCCCAGCCCTGTACCGCCTGCCGCTGCTGCTGCTGCTGCAACTTCAGAGGTCACCATCGCCCCATTCAAGCCGACACCCCAACTGGCACACCCACCGGCTGAGGTTGATGCCCAGCCACCACAGCTTGTTTCACCACCAAGTGTCAACCAAGCCACACCGGTCTTGACGGCAGCACCTGTGGCACAACTTACCCCCATTGTCGTTGCACCAACATCATCTCCAACGGCTCGCCCCGGTACAACGCCAACATCACGAGCGTCACCGACGCCCGTGTTGCATGCAGCAGCCATTGCTGACAGAGAAAGGCTCCTGCAGCATCGGGAGATTGAGCGCAAGGAGTTTGAGCGAAAAGAACTGTTTGAAATTCAGCAGCGGGAGCATCACGAGCGGCAGCTGCGACAAGAGCTGCTCGAGAGACAGCACCAAGAAGCTACTCGTGTAAAGGAAGAGCAGCTCAACTTGGAGAGGCAGCGTGCTGTTGATCTAGACAAGGAGCGGCAACAACAACAGCAGCAACAACAACAACAGCAGCAACAACAACAGCAGCACCAGCAACGAGAGAGGGATCATCAACAACAACAACAGCAGCAACAACAACAACTGCAGCAGCAACAACGCGAGAGGGATCATCTCCAGCAACAACAGCGGGATCACCAACAACAGCGGGATCACCAACAGCAACATAGAGACCTTGTTAATAAGGAGTTTGAGAGACAACTTGCAGAGGTTGAGAGAAAGCGGGAGATTGACCGCTTTGAGTTTGAGCGGCAGTTGGAGTTAGAGCGTCGCCACCGTGAGGCAGCTGCAGAAGGACGCCCTCCACTGTCCCAAGCAACGACCGACCCTGCCCGTTCAAGTGCTGGCCCCCAAACGGCACCCCCACACCCACTCTCCGTGCCCTTGTTGGGTCCAGCCACCGCAACGGTGGTGTCCTCAGAGCGCTTGCACGAGGTGGAGCGGCCCGGCAACGGGCTGCCCCCACACCTCCACCCACTCACCACGCCCCTCCCACCTCCTCCCCCCCTACAAGGTGTCGGCGGCCTTGTCAAGGGGCCACCATCACACATCACAACGCCGTCACAGACAATTCCACACCCTGCGGGGCCTCATCACCCGCCGCTGTCTGCCCCACCACTTGCCTCCATCAAGCAGGAGGTGACAGAAGGGACTGACCACAGCAGGCTACCCCAACAACACAAACCCCCATCTCACCGCCCCACTCTATCTCCACCTCCACCACTCCTCTCACAGCAAGAGCAACATCAATCACAACAACAGCAGCAACAAAAACAACAACAGCAACAACAACACCCATCACAACAGCCACCACCACAACAGCAGCCACCACATCCACATGCCCATCCACTTCACCCATCTCACCCCCTAGCCTCCCAGTACCCCATTGGCCACCCATATCATCTTGGACACTTACCGCCTTCAGTGGTTGGTGGACCACCTCACCTTACCTCACACCCCTCAGCCCACTCACCACATCTCCAACCTAACCACCTGCCCCCGCTCTCATCCCCTGCCTCAGCTACTGGACTCATACAGGTAAAGCAAGAGCGACCTCCAACGCCCAACAGCCGGGGTCGTGCTACACCCCCAGCCCAATCGATTGGGCGCCCCAAATCTCCTCTCAAAGGACAGTCTCCAACCAGACCACGCTCAAGGTCACCATTGTTGTCTAGATCACGGTCAAGGTCACCGGTGTCAAGTCCCGAACCTGAGCGACGAAGCCCAAGTCCTGAACCCCGGATCATTAACGAACAGTGCCATAGTAGTAAGAGTGCGATGTGAGTATACAAAATATTTGATGAAGTTCATGTATTACTCCTGAAAATTAAATAACTGAATGAGTTGGGGTTATGAAAGTTTAATTATAGCATGTAAATAATGGCAAAAATCTCAACTCTTGCTCACACCCACAGTTCAGGGTTCTTTCCTCATATAATTGCATCACCAAGCCAGGATTTCAACATTTCACTAGTGTAGTACTTTGATGACTTTTTTGTAGTCAAACATCTTGCCTTGATTCGTTCTTTCAGTTTCTTCCGCCATATATACCGGGGCTACAACAGTTGCTCTCGGTGTGATATCGAGTTCAAGCCTCTGCCTGACTCAAAACTTGCTCGGAAACGAGAAGACCGCTTGAAGCGTTCTCAACAGCCACCACAGTCAGCGCCAGCCCCTCCACCCAAGGAGGAGAAGCGGGCAGAACCGACACCACCTCCACCCCCTCCTCAACGCAAGAAAGAGGAGGAGGAGAGGATACCGGTAAGTGTTGTTCTTGTCTACCCATATCTTGCTCTGAGGTGACGACATGGACTGCAGTTATTGATTGTAATTTTGTAACAGACCCCAGGTCTCAATAAGAGGAAGTGATAGTAGTATAAGAAAAAGTGATTTTTTACCAGCCACTATTTTCCCTGTCTTCTAAACGATGGCAATCTATTTAAGGCTATCTATTTATCTACAGATATATCCGGAGAAATATGGTAGACGTACAAAATGTTTGCTTAAATACTCTGCTGCCTATGTTGGTAACAGGTATTTCTAGTGTTAGCTGGCGACCTGCTGCAACTCTGGGTAGGAGGGTCAGAGTTTACCAGTCTATTGCTACTGGAGCGGTTACGTCTTTTGGGGAGAAGCGCTAACGTGGCGCCATTTTCGCTTGTAAAATATGAGCAGTAGACTTTCGCATTCCCACCGGAACCACTGACACACTTCCGATCATACCGTTTCTCCCCGAAAGGGTTCACGTACTGGAGCCATCCACTACCACTCTCCCTATAGGCCACAGGGTGAGCCACCAAATTATGAAGTTTCGTTCCAACAAGAGGGGGAGTACAAAATTTTTGTGGTTTTGTATAGGTAATGACCCTAGGAATCATGTATCAAAAGTTTTCCGCTCACCTCCCTGCAGCTTTGCGTAGTTCAAGGTCAAAGGTCAAGAATTTCCCTCTTTATTCCTATATAAATCTATAAAACCCAGTAATTAATTGTATGTTGTCTGTGGACTAGGCTAAAAGGCTAGAGGAGGGTATTATGGTTTAGTCTAAACCAGAAAATCATGCTGATTTCAAATATAATTGATATATTGGTGTGAGTATAATAGAAGTACCCGAAAAATGGGGTTTGAAAATAAAAATATTATTGAAAAATATGTTAAATTATCAAAAATCAGTAAAACATGAAATAAACCCTCAATAATCCACCTAACACTTAAATCAGTTAGATGGTGGGTAAGGAGCATAGCAAGCATGACCTAATTACCGTAATCTCCCGCGTATAAGACGCATCCTCTACGCCAAACAAAATGCTGGGGAGTCTTATAGCTTTCTCTCAAGTTTGGGGTGCGTCTTATACAAGGGGTACTTTTACTATAGAAATGTACTTATCTTACAAATATCAGCATTAAAATGTGCGTCTTATACGCAAAAATGCATGTGCTGAGTTTGGGGTGCGTCTTATACGCGCAACGCGTCTTCTACGAGGGAGATTACGGTAGGTTATTAAGCCTTGACCTACTTAACTAGGTCAAAGGTCACAGAAACAATATTTGCCATATCTCTGGTTCTAGGAGGGCTTTCCGCACAATTTTAAGTTCCCAATAGAGATTTCTGACACAGGCCTAACAACCTAATTATTGCAAGCTGATTAAACACTTACCAGCCTACATATGATTATTTTAAGCCCCTCTACCCATCACAAATGGGATATTACAATATTACCTGTAATGTTATCTGTTTAAATCATTCTCACCACACATCTGTATTTACACAGACATTCATTATTGATTTCAGATTTTGAGACTTGAAAATGCATCCTAGTAGGTTTAAACCTAGTCCAATCTATTCCTCTATGTCAGAAAACCCTATTTAGAACTTAAAATTGTGCAGAAAGCCCTCCTAGAACCAGAGATATGGCAGATATTTTGTCTGTGACCTTTGACCTAATTAAGTAGGTCAAGGCTTAATAACCTAATTAGGTCATGCTTACTATGCTCCTCACCCATCATTTAACTGGTTTAAGTGTTAACGTGGATTATTGAGGGTTTATTTCATGTTTTACTGATTTTTGATATTTTAATATATTTTTCAATAATATTTTTATTTTTAAACCCCATTTTTTGGGTACTTCTATTATACTCACACCAATATATCAATTATATTTGAAATCAGTATGATTTTCTGGTTTAGACTAAACTATAATACCCTCCTCTAGCCTTTTAGCCTAGTCCACAGAGAACATACAATTAATTACTGGGTTTTACAGCTTTACATAAGAATAAAGAGGGAAATTCTCGACCTTTGACCTTGACCTACGCAAAAACTGCAGGGAGGTGAGTGGAGAACTTTTGATATATGATTCCTAGGGTCATTACCTATACAAAACCACAAAAATTTTGTACTCCCCCTCTTGTTGGAACGCAACTTATTTTCTAAGGACTTGGGGCTCACCCTGTGGCCTACTACAGAGACATCCTAGAATGCACTGCCCCTTTAAGAGGTGCTGGTGCGCTGTGTCCTGGTGCTGCACTGGTTACCGGCGTAAAAATCAATACCCTTCACTGTGGGCAGGCGGGAGTGGTTTGTAGAGCTGCCGCTAGGTGGTTGAGTGGCGGGCTGTTGTCGGATATGGCCGATAGGGGCTCTCACGGCGACAGGTCACGCCTGCCACAAGAGGGCGTCACGATCGGTGCATGTTCCCCGATAAGTGGCGCTACCTAGTAGCATGGGGCATCATCAGGCAGAGGGGCGATGAGCAGCACTGTTGTTAGCCCGTTGTCAAACCTAATAGACGCCCCCTGGGCCGGAACCAGGCGTTTCCATGGAAACGGGATGGGAAGGGAAATAGGGGAGGGGTTCAGGGACCGGCAACCCCTGAGGTAACGATATCAATCACACTGAGCAGTGGCCTTAGTGTGGATTACATCCACTAGGTGGCTTCATGTGAGGTGAGACCAATGACAAGTTGCCCTTTAACATGGCTGTGTCTCAAAGATGGCAGCTACTGCTGAAAGTCACTAGGACATCACTGCCTTCTGCATGGGTGTGTAGGAAAAGAAACGAAGACAACTCTTTATCTGTGCAGACTCAAATAGAAAGCCTGATAGCAGGGGCTTTGAGCAGTAGCCAGAGGCTAGATTGAATAAGGCTCTTAACAGTTTCATGTATGGCAGGATTGATCTTACCCTGTAGGGTCTTAACCAGTTGAAAAACTAGATAGAATAGATGGTTCTAACCAGTTCAGTCTGATACAGGGTTGAGGAGGGCTGAGAATGTTAACCAGTTCCAGTGCTACCTGGAAACAGAATTGAGAATCAATCCTTGCACATTGGGCACCATTATTAGTCAGTGAGCCCCTATTGTGGTCGTGTTCAGTGTGTGTCAATACGGCTTGGTGATTGGGTAAATAGAGGCTGACAGTGGTCAATGCCATCATCTGATAGCATTGGAATGGTCACAATGTATGCTGCCATTTTGTCCCCCTTTAGTTATCTAACACACTGCCTACTGGCGTGCATGGACTTGCTTATTTGTGGATATGATATACCCAATTGGCATGTACATGAATAAGTGCCAGGGAAGAATGGTATTGAAATGAGATGAGTGCCTTAAACAAATCAATAGGATGCATAATCTTCTTGAGGGAAGGGGGGGGGGGGATGTGCACCTCTACCTTTCTGAAATTTAGTATTGAACAGTATGTTGCTGGGTGTTGTTTATTTTTGGAGGTCATGCTGAAAGTATGTTGTCAGTAGAGGAAATGGGTCACCAGTAGAATGTACATGTGTCTAAGGACTGGGACAGGGGATCAAATAGGAAAAATCACAAAGGAGTTATGCACTCAGATAAAAGACTTCTGTAGTATAATAGTATGGGGTGGATAGCTGCGGGTAGTCAGGCCTACAGGATTAGGGTAATGGTAAGCCGGTATTGCGGGAGGGTGGTAGCCGCAGTGCACGGGATGTGTAATAGGATTGTCTGGTTGGGCATTCCTGTGCCTTCCGCTCCACTGCCTCACACACTGCTCCGGCCTGCCTAAATCAGGGCCTATCAAATGCTCGACCCGGCAGCGTGAAAGGGTTAAAGTGGCGAGTCGAGCAGCCAATCAATAAGGGGCAGGGTAGGGGGTCAGCAGGCAGGGTGGTTAATACAGGGGCGGGGCCAGGGGCGGAGTTTGGCCCCGGGAGTGGAGTTAACAAAGGACTTATGGGGGTACAAACTGGGTGTTATGGGGCCTGAGGGAGGGGTTGGGGGAATTAGGGAGGGCCATGGGATAGCCAAGGGTACTACAGGATGTAGTGAAGATGGATGACACTATTGAGCTATGCAGGATGAAAATGGGGCCGGTAATGGAGTCTAGAGTGAGGCTGTTGTCATGCCAACTGGCATATATTAACTCTATGCACTCAGTTGTAGAAAAATTATGTCACTCATTGGCCAAATCATGTCATCATGTTGGGCATAGCATAATATTAATGTTTGAGGAGAGTCAAGTATAACGCAGTTATTGAAGCAACAGCTGATTTAATGTTTTAAAAACACATTTATTGTGCACAAGAAAAGAAAAAAACAAACATAGGAACATATTGAAATCAAATTGTGTCTTGATAATTAATCAAATCACATGTAAATTTTAATCACTTGACAAGTGGTTAATTACTTTTTTCTTTTGCTTAGTATGTACCTGCTTCAAGCTTTCCCTTCACCTTTGGCTTCAGAATGAAGAAAAAAAAACATGTTATTTTAGTTGTCAAATTCAATTACCAGTGATGTATGTGAAATTTAGCCCTTTTGCCATGATTCAAAGACCAGCCTGATGAGGTGGGAAGTAGAAGGTTTTCACATTTTAACAACCTTTCCGAATTGTTTTCTTTAAATGTATTAAACCATTGAAAGGTATTTTTAGAAATAAGGTTATGGTTCTATGTGTACTGACTTAAACTAATGCAGTAAAATGTTTTTGTTCAGAAGAGACCCGATACGCCGCCTTTGAATCCAACTGCGGATGCGCAAGTAACTTCAACACTCATGGCTTCACAACAACTACCTGGTATCTATGGCAATGAAAGGTTGACACCAGGACGCATGGCGGGGCCTTACCAACCACATGATCCAACACCGGCCTTAAGACAACTCTCAGAGTATGCCCGGCCACACAGTATGGGTATGTTGAAGACCTCATAAAATATAGATGATTATTCATCCCCTGTAAAATTTCTAATTAGTTTGCATTCATGGTTCAGAACTACTGCAGTCATTAAGAATGCTAAAGAATTTCACAAAGCCAAAACTGAAGAAACTTCTACAATTTGTACTAAAAATATTTTGAAGGTCCCATGATTCATTTGCACATGAAATCTGAACCCTGAATGTCTTTATTTATTTAAAAAAAAAAACCATTGTGCCCTGCCCCTTCAAGTTTACACCTTATACATTGTCATGTACTGTCGTGAGTAAAATCCAATTATGTCACTCCATAGTTGAACTGTATCAGGTAAGTTGGTCCAAACTCACCTGCTAGGAAGGTCATGAGTCAAACAATCAGTGCAGTGGCATAGGAAAATGGGAAGGGAAGTGGGAGCTTATGATGGCCTTCCTATAAAAAGGCCATTTAAATGAAGACAGATATTTTCTCCCTCACCCTGGCTACATTCAGCAGACAGTTGCTGCAGGAGCACATGTGAGAGGAGCCCAATGCACGGTCATGGTGATAAAAAAAAGAAAATAAAAATAAAAGAATGAAGCATCTTCCTCTCACTTTTAGGTTCAGAAACCAGAAACATTCCATAGTTTTAATAGCATTTCCCGCCCTTTTGTGTTTTTTTTATCTCCTCCAACAAGACTATAGTGTATGGAAAGGCAATAGCAATTCCCCCATGTATATACATATCATCTGCAAGATGTCAACAATATGATTATTTTGGGGGAGAACTGAATAAACATGTAAAAAAGTGCCTCGTGGAATGGCCTCATGACTATCCTTCATTACTTTTTTAGACCGGCCACCACGGATGCATCACCCAGGTTAGTGTCCTTAATGACCCCTAAGTGTACCCTTTGACCTTTTTGTGACATTGACCTGTGACCATGACCTTTGTGCACTGGAGGATCAGGAAAAGGTTCTCACTTTGTTATGTGGGTGGGCTTAGAAATGAGTGTAAGCATGTTTTGTTGGGTTGGGTGTCATGTTATGGGTATCAAAACCACAGACTTTCCTAGCCCACCCTATGTCTAAAGTCTCAGGTTGAGATGAGACCAGTGTTTCTTGACATGTTTTCCTATGAAAATGGTGTTTTCAAGAAAGAAAAAAAGAGTCAATGGTTTGTTCTATATCTTTAATGTTAAAGTGGTTCGCTCTATTGTAAGTCATACTGGAATTACCAATATGGGTAGAGTATTATGTTTGGAGAAGACTGCCTGGAAATAATGGTGACTTTATGCTGAAAATCTAACTAAAATTATAAATGTTATTTTGTAATAGGCAGTACAGTAGAATCCACAGAAAGATCTGGATAATGTATTAAACCTCTCAATTTTATAAGACTTTATTTGGTATTCTTTAAAAATATTTTAAACATCCACCATCAGATCTTTTTTTTTCATTAATGGGCAGGTGCTTTATTTTCATTGCTCAACATGTTAGTTTATCTGCTCACCTACAGGTCAAGGCCAGGATCCTGCCCGTCCTATGGGTTACGGTGTACCTGGTGGACCAGTTGATCCTATGATGCACTACCGGATGGCTTCCATGTACCCACCTGGTTCTAGAGAAAGGTAAAAAAAAAAGAAATTTAATGTTTGGATTACCATGAATAATATCAAAAATAATTTTTAGCATAGAATTTCTATTTAGGGTATTATAAGTGCTACCCTAAATTCTCTTGTATAAGCCACAGCTTATATCAGAACCCAAATGAAATTTAGGCTTATAGGATCAGTCCAAAGAAGGGGTGCGGCTTATAGGAGGGTATTTGGTACCATAGAATAGTATTAAACCTACTATTTTCACGGACCAGATGCACCCATAGCTCTCTCCAAAGTCGGGGTGCGGCTTATACGAGGGGTGCGGCTTATATGAGAGAATTTACGGTAGTATATGTACAATAATCTGTAATCTGGTAATTACATATGGTTTGATCAATATCAGTTTACAGCTCATGTTAAGATACACTGTCGTTTTGAAACAGGCCATTTAAGATACACTGTCGTTTTGAAACCGGCCATGTCACAGATAGTGTTTAGTTATTCATAGATTGAAGAAAAGAGAGTTATTTAAGAAGCCCTGATGATTGTCATGAACGTGATCTACATGATTCATTAGGAAGATTTTTTGTGTGATCCTCTAAAACACTGATTAAATGTAGGTTAATGATGTGAGTGTTACATGTTTAATTACCCACACAAGAAAAGTCATTTGACTGACTAACAAGTGCCAATATTAATTGCAAAATGAAGTGCAGAAGTCTATTCCTGTACCTAGTGATAGAAATTATAATTCTTATCATTCATTAACAATTGTTGTATATCTGCATAATAACTATTATTGGCATTATTTGAATGGGGTTCTAAGGGAATTTCTACCTGTTTTCTAATTCGGATTGTGTTCTCTTGTAGGTTGGAATTGGAGCTACAACGCGACAAACAAGAACGAGATGCCCGAGAACGTGACCTGCGAGAGCGTGAATTGCGTGACATGGAATTCCGGGAGAAGATGAAACAGGAGCTTGAAATGAAGCCTCCTGGTAAGCCCCTAGGTAATAACCCCACACTACTTACACCTACTAACACACCTAAACAATACTCTATAGTAAGTTGTATTGCATCTGTACTATTTAGGCCAGAGGGAAAAAGATTTTTGAACAATTATTTTTTCCTTGCCTTTTTTTTCTGTGATGTTGCCTCATTATAAATTCAAAAGTGATATTAAGGACTGAAAAAAACATACTAAATGGGGAAATATCATTTGTTTTCAGAAAGTAGAGCAACAAAAGAAAACACTATTAAGTTGAATTGGAATATTGGGCTGTATATATATGTCTGGTCTTTGAATCTATTTTCAATATACTGAAAATATACGTTCACTAATCCACACCATACTAAATCCTACCTCCCCTGCATAATTTCATTTTTTTCTTACATGATGCACTTTTTTAATGTAAAGAGCAATAGTTTTTATGCTGAATCTGTGAGATGCTGATTAAAGTAAACTTTGCTTAAATTGAATTCTGTCTATTGAATTTAATTTTGATTATCTAAGATTACCAAGTGTTTGATGGATACAATTGTATTTTCTATGCATAGGTTTTGACCGTCTCCCACCTGGAGCAAATCCTCTTGATCCTCATTGGATAGAGATGCAACGGAGGTTTGGAGCTGCAGGAGCAAATCCAGCAGCTCCAGGACACCTCCCGGGTGTCTACCCCCCTGCCAGTTTAGCTAATGACCTTATCCAACGTGAACGAGAGCGGCTTGAGAGACTCGGTAAGTCACATAAAATTATAAGATATCTCAATATATATCACATGTTTGATAGGTTTGCACAAACATAAATTACATAAAGGTATTGAAGAACTGAAGTATGTATTTTAAGATTTTTTTTAAAGATGTAAGTAGTTCATAATACCTTGTCGTATATTTCAGCAGTTACTATGTTGCAGATAACATTTATAACTGATTTTTAATATTAAGCTTCCAAAGTTTATTGATATTTTGCCTCCCTTGAAAAGAGAGAAAGAACATATTTTGATTAAAAACTGTTCCTATCACGAAAGGAAAAGCTAATATTTTAGAATTTGATAACTCCATCTAATAGAGCCATCTCTGTATTCTATCAACACAAATCCTCTACCAAGGACCCTTGCAGGGTTTGTGTCAGATACACAGAGCTTTAGTTTGAAAAAATATCATGTGGACCATGTTATAATTTAGTTGTTTGTAAATATGAGGAGAATTATATGAACCACATGAACTCACAAACACATGAAAGTTTGTGTTGTTGGAATACCTACACATTTATCTCTAGATATACCAGATTTCAATCAAACACAAATGCCCCAATAAGGGTTGAATAGTATTACTGAGTATTCCTTTGCTGTTATTTGAGACTAACTCTTCTGTTTATGTAGCCTTACATGTATTTGTAAAATGTGTAGCAAGACAGGAGAAATGGGGAAAATATGTGAGAAGTGTATTGTTATAACCAATGCACGTGGTGGTGTATGCCTTTCCTTTCAGGACTCCTACCGCCTGGCACGTACCCCTTTGACAGCCCGGCGGTAATGGAGCGACTGGCCACTGACCGCATGGCCGCTGAGCGTATGTCGCTTATGGCTAGCGATCCCATGGTACGACTGCAGATGGCTGGTGCTGGCCTTGGGGCCCATGCTCCTCCCCATGCCCACACCCATACCCATGCCCACAACCACACTCACTTACACCTGCATCCTGACCAGCAGGCTGCCCTCCATGCTCTTAGTGCCCCTGGTGGTCATGGTCCCCCTGGGTCAACTGCAAACCCTGCAGCAGGAGGTCCACCACATCCTCCCCACCACCCATCTCTGCCACCATCCCATACCCCACATCCCCACGGGCCGGCACCACCACACCTGACGAGCACCCCCTCCCCCTTGTTCCCCCACCACCACTCGCTGCCGTCTCGTCTGCTGCCAGGTATGTAGACTCTTCTGCAGAGCAGTCCCAATAATGTGTTGCCGTGCGCTTGTTGTTGCAGATGCGCTGCAGGCACACCACCCTCCCTCCAACGGGCCAAATATGATGGCCCGCAACTTGATGCTATACGAATATTACCAAAGACAAGCATACGATCCCTTGATACAAAGACACATGAATTCACTATACCCCATGTCCACACCAAAGTCAGAGCATGACGGCCGACCCGTTGACGGCACGCATTTGGTATATCATTTTTCTCGTAAGTGGTCACATTCTACATCATCCATGTACTAAAAGGGCCCTGCAGCCAATTATTTGGAGGCAGGGAGTGCGCTAGGTCAGCCTTGTTTCTGTGTCTACTTCTACTGTGTTCTTCCTCACTCCTCACCAACCATTTCAGTAGTTCCCATTTTGTATACATAGATCCTCTCCGTTGTTGCTTTTGGTGTCTTTCATTAAACAAATACATTAGTTTCTGTTCTTTTTTTTGAAAACCTACTTTTTTTGAAATTCTGAGAGTCAAAAATGATACGCGAAATATTTTCTGGTTTTGAGGTCAGTCAAGATTAAAATTATATCAGTGGCTGAAGACCAGATACATATGTAACTTAAATAGTAAATCAATAGTAAAGAAAAGGAAATTTACTTTTCCAGACACATGGTAGACTTTTGTACTGTGTGTGAGTGATGTCAATAGTATCGTGTTGTCTGCTATGGGTTGCCATGGTTACCGCAGGGTCCATGGTAACGGCCGGTCATTGCAGGTGTTGTTTGCCGTGTATATCTGTAAGAAGAAAATACTACAAGGAGAGAACTTTAAATTTGTCTTTGACATTTTTTTTTAACCCTCCATCATTAGAGATTTAGCGTTGTGTCTCCTAAAACCATAATGGAAATGGGGTATAGTAAGTCATGTGTTGGTTTGAAATGAATGTTTCATTTGAAAGAGAAAAAGAGTTGCCTTCATGTGAGGAAAAAATAATTTGACACTTGGACATGTCTTAACCTTTATAAACAACCATATTTTTGGAGAGGATGGAAAATGTTTTGAATATGCTCAGGAGGAAGGGGAGTGAAAGTTGACTAACGGCCTACAGCATCTGTAATGACTTGTTGTATGTTATTCTATGTTTTAAAATACATGCTATGTTTATACATCTAGTTAAGTCATCAAAATATCCAGTTTGGTGAAAAAAGAAATGTAAAATGTGTAATTTTAATTTGAATATTTCAATGAAGTATTAAGTTATGAATTACATTCTTTCTTGGATGCTTTCTATTTTGTGAAAGAAAAATGATACTTTTAAAATGTTATTAACAAAATAGAACTTATTATTTTGTCTGATTGTCTCACTGTTGACCCTTAATACTATACAACTCATGGTGGTGTGTGCTTGTCCTTCAGGTGCTGATCCAATGGCTGGGGGATCAAGTGCAGGGGCTGGGGCAGCAGCTATGTCTCCCCACTTGCCACCCGGACATCCTGCTAACCAGGCTGGTGCTCACCAGTTGATGGCTGCTGCTCGTGAGCAGGAACTTATGTACCGTGATCTGCTTAGTCGGCCACCATACTCAACAGACCCAGTCCTAGCACACCAAGTGGTACGTACCTATCTACTGCAGTAGATGTGCCACAAAGGCACTATTATCAAAGCATGCAAATGAAAATTGCAGACAGCCGTTTCAAGTTCCATATAGAGAGCTTCAATAGAGGCCCTCTAAGGGTTATGCTACATTCAATTAAGAAATTCAAATTTACAACCTAACTCTTTAGTATGTATATGTACTGTGTTCATAACAAACTTGACTTAAATTGAAAAATGCAATAAAACTGAGTAATCTGATTTATCAAGAAAAAGTATATAAATGTAATATACTGAATTCCCCTTTTCTGTCAAGACTGGTTTAATTAAAAGCTATAAGAAGGAAATCCTTACACATCTTGGTAATAAATTTACTCAATAGTATACTGAACTTTCCCTTTTTTTATCATCACAGCTGTCGGCTCAGGCTGCACAACATGAGGCCTTACAACGCCAACTGGCCATGGAACGTGACAGTCTCGGGCGGCACATGCAGCCGCACTGATACCAAGACGACCATCACAAGGCAGCTTCTTCTTCATCCTTGTCGTCTTGGCTGCCGCTCATCCACAACAGTCACATGGCTGGGCCATCCAAGTCCCCACTGCCAAAGGAGGATGCAAGCCTGCCACCTCCTTAGGTCATCACCATCATCAGCATCATCATTGTATTCATCATCAGTCATCATTAGGATTGCTAATTACATTGAAGCCATCACATCTAGTGGGACCTCACCAGCTCTCCCAGCACCAGTGGGTTGATGACTGGACAGCTAGTACAGCCATACATTGTTTGCTGACACCTAGTGTTAGCTATCTAAACTCATGACAGTAAATGACGCCTCTCACACCTTCTTACGGGCGCATTTCCTACCGAGACGGCATTTTAGTGAAAACGAGCTGAGGGCAAAGCGTCCCTAACTAGTTGAAATATTGGACAGAAGGGATTCTCTGGCCCCCCACATTGCCAGGATGTAGTTGCAATAATTGCAAGAGTAATACAAATGATAATGACACACCATGTACAGAACAGAGTTTGGCGGCATTGAACCTCACCAGACATAGTAGTAGGATATGTCAGCCTCCATTTTATACATTCTCTACATAAGAGGCACATGTTGTTAAAAAGTGAAAGCCTGATTTTTCAAAGTCAGGACTGAACTAAAGGATATCATAATGTGAAGGAAAACTGCCATGCCATTGTTTGTACACGAAAGCTTTCATGGTTGGCACACAGATGCAGCACTAGAGATTCAAACCTCATCTGAGATGGGTAGCTCTTGATGACAAGAATATTGACAGTAATAGTTATAATTATGAAATGATAATTATTTGTTGGTTGGGAAGAATAATGAATTATATAATATATATTAATTATTGTCAAGAAATCACACTGTCTAACTGGCTTCGTTCAGTGAGCTAAGTTCTGGGTGTGAGCCATTTGTATATAAGAAGAAATAGGACAATGTATTTATCAGGACACTGCATGGTATGGAAAGGACATGGGAGGCTTTTCTTTTAAGTTGTGCATATCATTCCCCATTGTGACTGATGTGGCTTGGACATTAGGAAAACCTCTGTAAGATGGGAAAGGATTTGTGCAATTCCTGACCCAACTGTTTGCATGAACTCAAGTAGGATGCAAACTTGTTGATAATCTAAGCATGGATGCATATTTATGGACTTTAATTACATTGAAGATGTTAGGGAAAGGTTGAGCCTTTCCTGCACACTTTCATCATTACCAACTGGGATGCAGAATAGTAATTATTATTTTTGGAACTACAGCCACTTGCAGGCTGTGTCACAACCCACTTTGTCTATGCACATGTGGGTCAATGAACTGTATGTTCTGTTAAGAAACAAAGCACAAGTTCAATCTTGTTTGCTTTTTAAATGAAGCCAGATTGATCTCTTTATTTGGAAGAATGTACAGTTAGATATTGTTGCCTCCCTCAACAGTTCTCCAATCTGCCAGCAGAGGGCAGCATTGAAAACTTACATAAAGTACACTAAGTGTGTACTAGGTTTCATTTCAATTCAGTTGTTGCAAAAATTATTTGACAAAGTGTAAATGTATAGAAATAATAGTGTGAATGAGAATGGACTGGACACATTATGGTGAGAGAAGTTATATATGTCGCAAGTGTCTTTTTCTTTGTACAGAATGAAAAATTAAATGCTATTTCCATGCAGGGCAACATGCATTCTCATATCTGCAGGAAAGGAAAAGAAGAGGAATGTATGTGAGTCAAATGACTGATTTCTGATCACTGTATGTATGGCAGCCTTACTGTCTTTGTATGCATAACCGAACATGATGAATATATTTATGAATTCTGTACAATAAGAGATAGGACTGTGCCTGTTGATGGTTACTGCTATTCAATGTGGAGGTGAAAAGGAGGGATACTGATCGAACGCATTGCCCAACTATAGATATATTTCTTGTGGGTCCTTTTCGTTACCAGAGTTCGCTTTAAAAGGATTGCTGTAGTTGTTAAACCATGTAGATTTAGTTTATATATGGCTACCTTCCCTCTGAGGGAATCCGACATTATCAGGCATAAATGGGTCTTTAAAACATGTGGGAGTATGTTCCTTATACTGCCAAAGTCAATTTCTAAGGTGAAAAGTAAATATTTGTCTTTTGTGCAAAAAGAAGTATATATATATATATATATAATATGTGGATGAGCAGATGTGTTTGTATATGCATAACCAATGGAGGCCACTGGTTGGTGACCATACGGCCAAACTTGAATGTGTATGTTGTCGTACAACTTTTTTGCGCAAGCGTGATGTCAGTGTACTTGTATAGTAGTGCCGCCTGTTGTATGTCCTGTGCTGCCACCTAGTTGCAAATACATTTCCCCTATAGTGGCTCATCAACTGTTTTTAAGGCCCAGAGCTGTTGGCACAAACAGAATAAATTGAAAGACATATCAACTGTAGAAACATTATACACAGGCAGAGAGATTTAAAGCCCAAAAAAAAAAGAAAAAGAAAAGATCAGCAGACATTGCATGAAATAACATTAATGTGAGACTACAGTAAAATGTAGAGCACATGAAATAGCATCTGTGCAAGATGAGATTACCAAATGTAATGCAAATTTCTCCTCTCATTCCCAGGCCCTTGTATGTACCTCTGCATCATCTGCAAATAAAGTGCTTAAATTAATTGAAATGCTGTAGTAGCCAAGTACTGAAGCCTCTCTAAGAAAGATAGTCAATAATGCCATACCAAATTCACATGTAACCAATTAGATCAGTCATCAGATCTTAAGACTCCAATTTATGTTGATGTGATATTGGAGTATTAAATTTGAATTGATTTGATGTTTTAATGTGATTGATCATCTAAAAGAGGGGCCACTCCCTAGTCTCTAGGCTAGTGTTTGCTGCAGTAAATCAGTTGGTGTTAGATAGAACCAAAATGTGGTCAAGTCAGCTGGTGATGCATGTTTTTATAATACAGAGTGAAAGGGTAGTAGAAAGCATACCGATTATCCCCAATGCCTTGACCATCTTTCAAGTCATCATTATTCATTTTGAGTCCTTACCACTTGGAAATAACAACAGCCACAAATCAATGTTAATATATATCAAAAACTAAAAAAAAAAAAAGTGTGTAAATAGTTCATCTGGTAGATGATGATGACGGAAAGCACAAGCAGCTACAAAACCAATGCCCAAACCGAAGTTGATGTAAGTGTACAGCATAAGTCTCGTAGAATGTTAATACACTACACCTATCCGGGGTACGATAAACAGGTGTGGTTTCGTTCCTTTTTTGTACATATTAGACTTTTGTACGAAGCCGAAGACCCCCCTGATCCCTCCCACAGAAAGTGACAAGTCCCCACTGGTGGCACAACACTGCAACAGGATGTGTGCTTTTATGCATATTTTACTGGTATTTTATTTCATATCTCGCATCTTTGAATAAATCACATATAAAATGATCATTGTGTCATGATTTATGTCTCTGAAATAATGACTTGATAATGGGTTTTCTTATTGTTAGGGTAGATGAGAGGTGGGGGCCTTGTCCACAAATCTGTGAGCAGGTAAGCAAAAAGGGACTTCCGTGCATTGGTGCGTAGATACTCATTCGTGCTTAATTAACTTGGAAATAGTTAAAAGCACCACAAAAACCAAATGCTATCAAACCGATGGCTGTGAGAGCTAGAGCACTGTTCCGAGAGGCTGGGATTCCGATCAAAATGGACCCCCTAAGACCCCTCCATGGGAGCAAGAGACCTTGACAAGAACAAGGAAAGCGAAACTCCTGATCATGTATTTGAGAAAGAATACAGAGCACTCAGGGGGAGGTACAATGCCCACAAAGCCATTTTCACTGATGGGTCCAAAGATGGCAGCCGTGTTGGATTCGCTGTCCGCACACCATTTGGTAACCTGAAGAAGGCACTCCACAGAGTAGTATCTTCACTGCAGAAGGAAACACTTTGTTGCAGGCATTGAAGTGGATCAAGGTCTCAAATTAAGAAATTTGTCATCCTTTCAGAATCACACCCATGTCTGGAAGCCATATGTGACCTATATCTAAAAAATGCTGTAATCCGAGCCATCCGGGAAGCGTACACAGAAAATAAGACGCAAAGCAAAGATGTGGTTGTGTGTTGGGTGCCTAGCTACATAGGAATCGAAGGAAATGAGGCTGCAGACACTGCTGCCAAAAATGCTCTGAGGAGGCCATGGCAAAAGTCCATGTTCAGGAAAAATGGCAGTGCAGATGGAACGCTGCAAATGCCAACAAGCTGCGCACCATCGGACCAATGGTCGGCAAAAGTTTCACAGAGGACAAGCTGACAAGATTGGAACAGGTGAACCTGACCCGTCTTAGGACTGGTAACACCAAACTGACACACAGTTACCTTCTGAAAGGTGAAGTCGCACTTGTATGTCAGGCATACAACACTCAGCTGAGCGTAGAAAATCTTATGCTACATTGTCAGGCAACCAAAAGAAGCAGGAAGAAATACCTGAAAAATCCAACAACAATGAACAGTGTTTTCCACAGCACTGGAAATAAGGAGATTCTTGATTTCATGTGGGAAACCAAGCTCTTTGACAAAATATGGAATATAAGGAAGCCTGACCCAGTCAGGCATCACCCTATAATAAGTAGGGAAAAAAGGAAAGAATCAAAACATAGTCTCTCTGCTAAATTGTAATTACTGTTAGTGGAGGCAAAAATCAACCAAACCAAAACCACCATGGATTAAGACGTTTTGGGGGTCCTGAAATAGAGACAAAAACGTGGAAAGATGTCCAAATTTACCCCATGTCCCAAAATCTCATTTTATCCTAATAGATTAGAAAGTAGAGATCACATACAGTGCAAATTCTTTGTGGAAAAGGGTCTTATCATATCAGAAATCAGTGATATCACACAGGTCATTGAAATTTGTGCCAGGGCAACGTTCTGGGTGTACAATGGTAAAGTATACACAGTCCTTTTCAGGGATGAAAGAGTTCAAGGTTTTCCTTGATTTCAAGGTTTTTTTTCACTCACTTAAGAAAATTGAGTTTTCTTGAAAATCCTCTGAAAACAGGATAAAGGAGTCACAAATTACCTCCGGAGGTTGCATACATGCACACAGTCAGGTCCCACAACACTGTATACAGTGGCAGCATGCCAGTATTTAGTTCAAGGTTTTCAAGGATTCTCAAGTTTTTCCTTGAAAACTTTCCCCTCTATATTGGTGTTTGTTCCACTCTTCAGTGTAGTCTTAGCAGCAAGCTATAGGTCCTATGCTAGAGGAGTGTCGGATAGTATACCCCTTTTCTGCACATTATGCTTTCACCATGTAACTTTATTGGTCATATATTCCCTGCACCATTTGACCTATTTGCATACATTTAACATTGTACTTGGACCATAGGTTGTGTTGTGCAAAAGCACCACTACCAGGTGGTGCATATTTTGGGTATGCTATCCGAACAAGACCTTAGAAAACATCTATACAGTAGCATTCTGAAGGGATCCTAGGTCATACTCTGTAAAAGGGCCATAATGTGCACATTTTGGGTATAGTATCCGAACAACATCTTGAAAAACAGCTTTTCCTGTTATTTGAGGACAAACTACATCCTTATACAGCCCCTACTGTACCCCCCCCCAACCACACAAACCATGTAACACACTTATGGATGGGACTGGAGGGGATATACAGTGCATTTAAAGTTGTTTCCTTTTTCAAGGTTTTTTGTCATTGTTGACTTTCATCCCTGCCTTTTGGAAACCTTTTTCCCCACCATTTTGTGATGGTTGACTCATGTGTTAACCATAGCATGGACAATAACCTGCTTTCCAATCAGATGTGTTGTGGTGTTATGACAAAGCTGCGACCAGACCACAGTACTTAACATCTGCTTGGAGCTAGTTTGTGCTGATTTGGGGAATGTCAGTAGGACTCTTATCAATAGTGTATTACTGCACCTTGCCCACCCCCACCCCCCCTCACCCACACACACACACACACACACACACACACACACACACACACACACACACACACACACACACACACACACACACACACACACACACACACGCACACACAAAATATAAGAAAAATATTGTCTTTCCGAGTTATCAGCGTTTTAATGCTTTCCTCTAGTTTCTCATGCGTTTTAAATTGAATTATTCTTAATTTCTGAGTTCTTTGTTGAAAGACAAATTATGACCGGACCTGGGAACTTTCCATAATATTGGAAATTTTAGTCCACTTACAAACTTAAATAATTATGTATAGCTTTCCCTGAATAAGTGCTAAAGCTAAGTCAGTACCCGGTAGATGGGTAATTGAATAGTGCTTATTCTGTGGTCAAAGTATCCACGAAATGATCAGAAAATGGAAGTGGATATTCTATACTTTGCATTACATAATAAAAAAAAATAGGGTCTATATAATAACTAGATCTGGGAGCTTCTGGAATATTACAAATTTTAGTCCACACAGCTACACTAACAAAATTATAGATATATCTCAATGAATGAATTAAAAATTGTCAAACGAACGCTAGTAGATAGAAGGTGATTGAAAAGTGAATGTTTCCTTGTAATAATCAGAAACGAAAGTGAATTCATATTTCATTTTGCATTACAAAGTGAGAAGGTATTAGGGGATACAGTGCGTTGAGTGTTCCCAGCCGCCCAGCCAGCATTGTACATGTATCAGATAGGTCATAAAATCAGTGCTGCCACCTGGGACAACTTCGAGGTATAAGACCCATCACGTTAACTGTACCTGGCACACACACGGGCAACAAGGTTGCTTATGTTATTTTATCATAAATTGTAGAAAATTGCAATTTATATGGCTGGCCCTTTTCTAATGATAAAACATGTTTCGGATTTATTTTTTTTACCACGACATGACTAGAATCCAGGCTACTGGAACATGTCAACGGGTGTGAAATTTCTAATGAATACCAGAATTTCGTCAATTTCAACTCGCAGTGCATGACGTGTCAAGATCCTACATGCAATAGTAACTAAACCTTCATAAATGTGAATAACTAAATATCAATGGCAAGACGTCTCGAATGTTACAATGTACTTTAAAATGAATGGGTTTCATTTTAAAATACATCATTGGTTTTAATGGGCCTACCCTACTCACGATTAGGAGAAAATCCTTATGATTGTAGTCTCTACAGGAAATCATGAAAAAAAAATAGAGTGAATAAAGACGAAAAAGACATCCCTTAAACGCTCCCAATGATAGGTAAAAATAAAATATCAACTGATTCAGAAGAACACTAATCTGACTAGTGAGAACAATAAAATATGACTTTAGGACTTAACGATGAATAATTTTCCTTTGGTTAATTCGTTTGAACCCTCATTCACTTTTTTCCTCACCTTTTCTTCTATGCCCCCTTAGTGCTCGTTATTCCAATCAAAAGAAGGGCCAAAGCCACGCTCCTTTACTCAAACATTAATCATAATACATGTATGATTGATATTTTATTGCTATTTACAGAGATGTAAGTTGTCAGTAATTTCCCTAAAAATAGGTATTTCACAAATTATATTTAAATTCTGTCAAAATTGGGATATCCACGATCTTCAGGGCCAGATTTTATTCATAACAGATAGTGTGAGAGTCCAGGTTCATCATAATACAAATGGAATGAAGCATGTGCTCTTTCCCTAATCCACAACTTCACACAGGCAGGACTTAGCCTCAGTTGTCTTCAACCAGTGACACCACTACACGTCGGAGTAGGCAGGCCCCCTGGTGTAAGTAAAGAGAATCACTGGTTCAGGGGGGTAACTCAGTCTCGGACTGGGGGGGATCTTGGACAGGGATTGGCAGGGACAGGCCCTCTCAGGGAGAAATGATCATGATGCTCTCTGATTGATCTAAAATGCTCAGTCAAAAGACTAGGATACAATTTCCTCACATAGTATCTTGCCTAGTGTAGTGTTGTCGGGCATTTCCTTCCGAGGCACTATATGAAACCCAACTACATGTATACCGGGGGGTATATATACACTCCCCATGTTCAACTCCACACCACACACACGAGCTCAGATAGGCTGAAGCAGGGGTATGGGGTACACCATTAACAATGCTTCCACACATTTTAGGGAGGGATTTCATGTACATGTATCTGTAGGGGACGAACATCGCCCGCCTGAAAGCACCCTTTTAATCTATAGTAACGTGTGGGTTTTTTAACTGAAAACAGGTGAAATCATTCTGACCGCCCCCTCAGAGGGGTCGAAGAAATTTTAATCCCCCCTGCCAAGGGGTCGAAGAAATGAGCCATGATTGAAGGAAGAAGCTTTTAACTTCCTGTCTGTGAACTATGATAGAACCTGACATCTATTAGATTCCTGCCTCAAGTTGTTACTTGGGAATTAGTGGCTACAACGAGGGGATAAAGACATGGGTTACAACAAAGTTATTTGACATTTTTTTTCTAATGATGTTTTGCTTAAAATTTAATGTTTATCATGTTGTTTTTTTTCTTAAAATTTAAAGTTTATTAGATACATAGCCAACCTTTACAATAATTCAAATGCTATCTCACGTTTGAAAGACTACTATATATAGGCAATTTAGGAGAAACTTATCTTTTGGACTCTCTGGGAACCCAATTCCACATAGGATGATGAAAAAAATCTAAGGGTTTCAATGGATTTTGAGAAATAACAGGGTACTCAAAATCAGCTACACATTATTTTGTATTTGATGAAATGAGTGTTGAAATTCTTGCAAAGTAAGCAAGCAAGACAATGAGAAAAGGATAATTCAATGATTTGGAATGTTTTTGTTCAAAATAAGGTACATTTTGTATTGTCATATGCAAGATAATGTTGTGCTTAGAAGTTAGAGACAAGGGACAAGGCCACTTCTTAACACCGACAAGGGACATGGGGTGAGAGGGAAGGGAAAAGAACCATTTCTTATAATTGACAAAGGACATGGGAACCCCCTTTCGAGGGCCCTCCTTGTGCTATCCACTGTCACTATTCTGAACACCACCAGGGGGAGTTGAGGTGGAGAGTTGATTGTTAGAGCCCCTTTAACAACATACAGGTAGACCTACTCTGATCGCCTGAGCCATCTTCCCATTCAGCCAATAATATTAGAGCGTCACCTGGAGACCACAGGGGACCTATTTAGATCCCCTCCACACCACACTTACCTGAGGAATGTGGTTAGAAGCCAATGACTGCATAGACAGAGTTACATACATGCTGTGTAGGCTAATAGTGGAGTACCTATATGGAAATCATTACAATATGGAGTTTACCTTTCTGATGCCACAATGAATCAGCCATTCAAAGGTTTGTACAATTCTATCCACCTAATTAGTGTTGTGAAGTTGGACAACACTAAACAATACAGGCTATATACTATATAGCCTATGTTTATTTCAAGGGTACTAGTGGTTGAGATCTAGGAGAGCCATGGTATAACTTGTAAAACTGTGGTTTAGTGGGCAGGGGCTTTCAAGTGTGAGGTAAGGGGTGTGTGTAGGTATTGTAGGGGAAGTGGTGGTGAGGAGAACTGACGAGCCGTGAAGCTTTCAACACGTTACACGGAATATGGTCATCAGCCCCCCCCCCCCCGGCACCAAACTCACACCTATACACAAGCACCACCAGACTCACTGATTCATGAATATATAGAAACATTAGTACTTGATGCATGTCTTTCTCTGACCACTCTTGCTGAATTCTGTTAACATCGAATCTGCCCCCTTCCCCTCACTCTCTCCCCTACCTCCCCATTTACTCGTCCACTCTCTTTCATTTTCTCTCTCACTCCCTTATCCCCCCCCTCCTTCCTTCTGCCCACTCGATGTTCTGTCCATCTCTCTTCCTCACTTTCTTTCATCTCTATAAATCCCCCTATCCATTTCACCTTGTTTTTAAATGGTATTTCTCACCAACTAGTTCATTTTGGAAGCCCTACTTCCACTTGAAATATTTGGGAATGGAAGATGCATACACTTGAGTAAGGCCTAAAATGGTCCAAAAAGTTGAGGTAGGTAGGTCGGATTTTTTTTTCTTTTTTTTTCTTACTGAACCATATTTTGGCCCATATATTCCAGTGGTATTATTGATAGATAATTGAGTCATGGAGAATCGATTTTTCTATCACACCAGCACGAAACTTAAGAGTACTTGGCCAGAATGTTGGATTCTATACTTAGACACAAGTAATTAAAAGTATTAGAAATATGATATCAATGTGCAAAAATTAAAAAAAATTCTTGAAAAAATCTGAAGTCGGCCCCTTTTGGCTGAGGTAGGCCGGGTGACTGGAAACAATTTTTTTTTTGGCCTGATGAATACACGTATTCGACCTGCACTGATTCGTGTATTTTATTTATAGTGATAGTGAATTGGACCCTAAGGAATAGATAAGTTAACTGATATGGAGATGCTGCATTATAGACTATTGCTGCAATACATTTGTATTTAATATGGACATGAGTGTATTTATCTGACCTCTTCCTTAACTGAAAATTTTCCATTTCCCTAGAAACATTAGTACTTGATTCAATCTGCAATGTATTGTGACATAAGGTTATTCTAATAACCATGGCTGTAGGGGACAAAATGGCGGTCTACATATATATGATCCGTTACCGCCCTATAAGTTTTAAACACACCAACTCAAGCAGATGCACAACATGGAATCTGATCTAAATAGTCATAAAGGATCCTTTAGATGCCCCTTTTTGCCATCAAAGCAGGAAAAAGCCAAAAAAATCCAGTACTGTACATTTAATGGACTTCTTTTTTTTTTTTATACCACTTTCATTATTCTCTCTTACAACGGCGCACTTCATGAGCGTCATAATAAGTACCTGAGGCACATAGACCTACAACACATCACGTCCACATCTAGGAATAAAAAGATAATTATTCTATTAATAAATTTAGTGAATTTGTATGTATGTTTTTGCCTGCTTACTGGTATACACTTACTTGGGTTATCACCCTGTTGCCCGTGCCTGCCTGCCTCATCCCCCAGAGGAGCTCCTCCCATCCTCTTCCCTTCCTCCGTTTTCCCCATTTATGCTCTTTTAAATAACTTTATTTCTAGAGACAACACTATGCACCAATATACCTCTCCCTGTCCTATTTTCCTTCTTTTATTTATACCTCTCCCTTGTTGTAGATGCCCTTGGCATCTCCATTGCATTGCCATGGGAGGTCGATTGATACACAGTTAAGCTTTTATTTAAGGCATGATGCATTGGTGCATGCTTAACCCTTTGTGGATGGCATGATGCACTGATGCACAGTTAACCCTTTATGGATGGCATGATGCATTAATGCACACTTAAACCTTTTTGAATGGCATGATGCATTGGCACATGCTTAAACCATGATTGATGGCATGATGCATTGATGTACAGTTAACCTTTTATTAATGGCATGATGCATTGGTGCATGCTGAACCCTTTATGGATGGCATGATGCATTGATGCACAGTTACACCTTTATGGATGGCATGATGCATTGATGCACACTTAGCCCTTTATTGATGGCATGATGCATTGGCGCATGCTTAACCCTTTATGGATGGTATGATGCATTGATGCACAGTTAACCCATTATGGATAGCATGATGCATTGATGCACCCTTAACACTTTATTGATGGCAGGATGCATTGGCACACGATTAACCCTTTATGGATGGCATGATGCATTGATGCACAGTTAAACCTTTATGGTTGGCATGATGCTTTGATGTGTAGACCAATGTTACTTCATAAAGAAAATATGTAACTGTATCCCATGAGGTACACGGAAAGCCATCCCCTCGGGACGATTGTACCCTAATAAAGTAATAATAGTAATAATAATAATAATAATAATAATAATAATTGATGTACAGTTAAACCTTTATGGATGACATGATGCATTGATGCACAGTTACCCCTTCATGGATGGAATGATGCATTGATGCACCCTTAACACTTTATTGATGGCAGGATGCATTGATGCACAGTTAAACCTTTATGGTTGGCATGATGCTTTGATGTGTAGACCAATGTTACTTCATAAAGAAAATATGTAACTGTATCCCATGAGGTACAGGGAAAGCCATCCCCTCGGGACGATTGTACCCTAATAAAGTAATAAAAGTAATAATAATAATAATAATAATAATAATAATAATAATAATAATAATAATTGATGTACAGTTAAACCTTTATGGATGACATGATGCATTGATGCACAGTTACCCCTTCATGGATGGAATGATGCATTGATGCACCCTTAACACTTTATTGATGGCAGGATGCATTGATGCACACTTAACCCTTTATGAATGGCATGATGCACTGATGCACAGTTACCCCTCTATTGATGACATGATGCATTGATACACAGTTACCCCTTTTTGGATGGCATGATGTATTGATACACAGTTAACCAAGCATTTAGTCAATATATGTTAGTAATTGCTCACTATTTGTCAGCAATTATGACGCAGGGAGTGGGTACTAACATTCTCATTTACTAAGCCAACTTTGACAGATACAAATTTCAAGCGCGTGTTCATATATGAATAAGTAAAACATTTGGTTTTGCCACCACAGGGGTAGCTGAACAGTTTCCGATTAACATTGCCATTAGCCGACTGTATCAATCCTGACAAAACATTTGCTGGACAGAACGGAGAGGAATCATCGCGCAGGAGGTATATATCATAGGGATCATGGCCAAACTGGTCCGTCTTAGATGTCCTAATGTGAAGTTTTACATAATCATTAGTTAATACAACATCCTTTACCCTGAGTGAATGTACAGAGTCCACTACATGGCAACACCTCAACACTCCCCTAAACAGTACCAGAATGGCACAATAGAACACCCTATCTAACCTCAGAGTCATATTCAGGGTTGACAAAATTTTAAACATGTCAACAGTGGTAATGGGGTATTTAACAACTTTGGTTAAACTTTGACAACGTTCAATACCATCTTGTGTCTTTTTCAGGATAAAACTACTACTGTAGTCAGGGTGACCATGCAACTTCTGGAAATACCACACAGCAGAAATATAATTTCTTATAGAGACTAACTTCATCTTATCAGCGAGGTACGTTTCATACAAGGAAGCCTGGGATGGTAAACAGGGGTATACCTTAATAGAAATTTTTTAAAAAATTTCTTATACCGTTTATATTGCTGTTTCCTGGTATACAAGGTTGTCATGGCAACACCCAAGTTCACAAATTTCTCCTGTTTTCTTAACAGAGACCTCAATCTGGGATCTGAAAAATTAGATACACATATTATTTTCAGACAAAGTTTTTTTACACTTGGCAAGAATACTTTTGTAGTCTAATCTTGATAGTTGGTCTGCTGAGCGAATATAAGTTGAATAAATGTAGATATTATACACAAAGCAGAGCCAAAAAATTTCTCTTAACCACTCCATACACAGAGGATTCTTACTACGGCCCGTATTCAACATTGCCAAAACTTGCATATTATCAGTGATGTCATTCAAGCGACAATTTATAAAGGAATGGCCCCATCTTTTAAGACCTGCCAACATGGGCCACAACTCATATACATTTATGTTCCTATCATGAACTAAAATGTTGTCACATTTCGGGGGGGGGGGAACCCAGTGATCCAACCCAATTTTTGAGTTGTCAATATTGCTCCAGGACCCATACAAAAAATCCGAGCCACACCATGCCCCATAGCCTTTAATTGAAGCATCTGACACTATGGGTTTGTCCAACACATCATTTAGAATTAAACTTTTGCACTTGAAGATTTGGCAAAATTCTCTCCACCATAAAAAGTCCTTGATTATACCAGGATTTAATTTGCTTTTGCCATTAAATCAAAAACTCGCCTACTAAAGGTACGGCCCCCTCTCACCACCTGGGAACAAAATGACATCAAGCCACCAATACTTTGTAAGGTTTTCTTACTGGCAAACTTCCTACCAATGCAATCATCTATGGCACGGGCTAACTTGTCAACCTTCTCCTTTGGCAAAGATAGTTCCATTTTTTGGGAGTCAATGTTGATACCTAGAAAAATACACAACCTATTAGGATTAGTAACTTTTTCTTTTGAAATCCTAAAGCCGAAGTACTCCATTATTTCTATTAATAGGTTTCTTTGATGCAAACACTCCTCTTCCGAGTTGGCAATGATGATGAAGTCATCTAAATAATTAACAAGCCTGCCAATGCCATAGAAATTAGCAACTTTTGCCAAAAAATCAGATATCTGGTTGAATATGTAGGGAGCACACCTAAGACCAAAGGGGTGAGTCTATTACTCTGGTAGAATTTAAGACCATCACCCATGTCCCATCTGAAACCTTGAAACTTTTGGTGTTCAGCATGCACACTAACCGACCTATAAGCCGATTTGAGGTCAATGACACACATAAAATCATTCTTGTTCAACATTGCCATGACAGAATTTATGGATTTGTAAGAAAATGGTTTGAATGTTGTATCCATAAAATTATTTATACTTTTTTTTGTCTGGCAAGCTGCATTTGGTAATAGGCCTTAATTTACCATTACTTTTTGGGACTGCACCGAGGGCATGTATGCATCTAGGTTTGGAGGTTACTTCAACAATTGAACCATCCTGTAATTCTTCATTCAAAATCGCACACATTTCATAGTAAAAAGTACCCTGAAATATTGACTTATAATTGGTACATTCATACTCAGCCTTGCACCCAGGATCAACAATTTTGAAGCCCTCAACAAAACCTGACCATAAATAGTCTAAGTCACTTTTGGGTAAATTTACAACACCTTCCTGTCGTAAAAAAAACATGCCAAATGACATGGCAATATTTGGGCCTTATGGCCACCAATATAATGTTCACACCTACATTTACCATCTATGCAACTCTGGAAAATGTTAATCTTTGACTTACCCTGATATTTTATGTCAAAAACCGGGTAAAAATCACCAACACTGGGAACACTTTTAGAATAAAACCCATATTTACTTGGGTTTTCATAGCTGGCAAAATTGAACAAGTCTACTTTTTCAGAGACTGGCAAAACTTCATCAACATTACAAACTGTGGGCAAATTGCCAACCATAAAATCCTGTACAAGAGGGTCTACCACAACTAACTCCCCATTGCCAGCTGACATGGGGGTAGGACCCTCCCCAGGGGGAACATCCTATTTGTCAGTTGTAGCCCGTGAACATTTGTCAGCTGAATGGCTGGTAGACTCACAAGTACTGCAAATATGCCTGTAGTGACATGGGTTAAGTTTACACCCTTCAGGCCTATTAAAGGCATAGCATGGATTTTTTGAAGAGGTAACCTTCTTTGTGACTGGTTTACTGGATTTTGCCAACTTCTGAGCAGTAAAAGTACCATCATAGCTAAGATGGCGGAGAATGTCTGAATTTTCCACTGTTACAAAGGCCTTAATACCTCTCTTGTCTGCCCTATCTTTAACACTTTTGTCGTAATTAACTAAAGAGCTAAGAGTATAGATTTTGGTGGCACCTTTTTCAAGCAACATTTCAATGTGATCTAGAATAAATCGAATATCCTCTCCCTGCTCATACTTGACACTCACTAGACGAACATTGACAATCAAAAGTCTTTCTTAGTTGTCAATGTTTTGTTCGTGGCCCAAGAAGTTCTTCCGGTCAAACTCACCCCTGGAGTTTTTGGTCCTACGCCTTGATCTTGACCTGGAGACAGATGAAGAGCCTGTAGAACTTGATTCTGACCTGGACCTCGTCCCATAGCGGTGACTTGGCCTTGACCTGGTGTCTCGATCGGATGTTTTCTCCGTAGAAATTCTGTCAGCGATGGCACCATCTGAAGATAACTCGTCTAACTTCGCTAGAATTAATTCCAGGGTTGTCTCAATCGTCTCCGTCCGGGTTTTCAGTTCCGCGATGTCATCAACGGGCATTTGGCCGGTAAGCAGCTCAGTAATAACGGGCAAAGGAGGCACCTGCCCCCTTTTCGACCTCCTGCAACCGTCCGGGGGTCCTAAGTTAGGCTCTGGCATCTTTTTGTTTTTTTTTCGGCCCATTTTGACCAAAATTTCGGCGATTAACGTTGCCAGGTTAGAAAGACGCTTTTGAAATTGTATTGCCCTTAATCAACCTTGGCAGCCGAAAATAATATAATTTAAAAATTAAAATATGTGCCAACCCCCAACACAGGGAAGTAGTGCACTGTATGAGTTTGTGAGCCCGACTGACGAGTTCCTTGAAACTCGAGCTTATATAACGCAGGGTAGCTTTGCCATAGTTACCAATCGTTGTATTGTTGCGTGCAACAAGTAGTACCAGGGGGAGTATCACTCGCCGTGTTAATTATATGAATATACATGTGTGTATATAGTCCCATAACAAAGAAATAGCCATTGATGCAATTGTGCATCTTGCCTTGACTGGTATTTGTTGAAATATGTCAGTATCTATGTACTATTTGTCAGCAATTAGGTAATTATTTACTATTTGTCAGCAATTAGTCAAAACATGGTAGTAGTTACTTTTAGTCAATTTATGTTAGTAATTGCGCACTATTTGTCAGCAATTAGTCTATATATCAGAAATTGCTCACTATTTGTCAGCAATTATTCAATATATATTAGTAACTACTCACTATTTGTCAGCAACTAGTCAATATATATCAGTATTTACTCAATCTGTCGGCAATTAGTCAATATATGTTAGTACTTAGTCACTCTATATCAGCAATTATCAATACATGTCAGTATTTACTCACAATCTGTCAGCAAATAGTCAATATATAACAGAGAAATAGCCATTGATTCAATTGTGCATCTTGCCTTGACTGGTATTTGTCGAAATATGTCAGTATCTATGGACTATTTGTCAGCAATTACTTAATAATATTAAATGTTAGTAATTATTCACTATTTGTCAGCAATTAGTCAAAGCAAGGTAGTAATTACTTACATTTCATTAGCATTTAGTCAATTTGTTAGTAATTGTTCACTATTTGTCAGTGATTAGTCAATATATGACAGTATTTACTCACTATTTGTCAGCAATCAGTCAATATATGCCAGTACTTAGTCATTATATAACAACACTTAGTCCATATATGTCAGTAATTACTCAAAATTTGTCAGATATTAGTCAATATATATATGTCAGTAATAACTCACAATTTGTCAGCAATTAGTCAATATGTCAGTATTTACTCACTTTTTGTCGGCAATAAGTCAATGTATGTCAGTACTTTGTTATTCCTACACTGTAAAAAATGTGTGTTGAACTTACACTGTCTAGTTAAAATATGTCAGTGCCTAGTCATTATTTGTTAGCATTAGTCAAAATATATCAGTAATTAGTCACTATTTGTCAGCAAATATTCATAATATATCAGTAATAGTCACTGTTTTTCAGCACTTAGTTAAAACATGTCAGTACTTAGTCACTATTTGTCAACAATTAGCCAAAATATATCACTACTTAGTCACTATTTGTCAGTAACTAGTCAAAATATGTCAGTAGCTCCATACTATCACTGAACACTTGTAAATTGACATTTGACATTGAAGCCTCTTCCCTAGGACTGAGTCCTTCATCTGTGACATTTTATGTCAGTAGATTAGTCAATATATGTCAGTACTTACTCACATTTAGTAAATATACGTCAGCAATTCGTCTATTTGTCACTCAGATGTTAGCACTGACCGCTTGGTCATTTGACATAGAATAGAGAATACTATTGTCCCATAATAGTACTGAATAATTTCATTGAGTGGCATCTCCTTAGGACTGAGTCCTTCACCTGTGACATTTTCTAACATAATGTATCACTCAATGTAATTGTCTGTCTCCTCTGTGTGAGTGTGTATACCTATCCGTGTTTTACCTTGATGTATGGATGCACGGTAAGTTAATTGCCATAGACCAGGTCATATTTATAAATGTTTTTGTATAAAATTAGATAAGATTACAACGTATTATTTAGTCCTTACAGAGGCGTAGGAAGCAAATCGTCATCGGTGGGGTCCCCAGCCCCTTCCTAACCATATTTTGTTCGCTCAATTCTAATGACACTCTCAGATACTAAGCTAATAGATGATGCATATCGGGGCCCTAGGGCTGTATATGCTGTATATACCTGAGCCGCGGAGCGGCGAGGGTATATACAGCATATACAGCCCGTGGGGCCCCGATATGCATCACCTAATAGGTTTATACCACCATTTCCTCCATTTTGTATCAATTTCTTACCTGAAATCCAAAGAATATAGCCAGGCGAAGACATTTTGTAAAAGCAAGCGATACGGCCCGGGTCAGCGCTCTGCGCGTAGCCATTATTTTTGTTCCTTGCCGGGACAGGTACCGCCGTGTTTACAGTCACTTTTCGTATGGAATCCAGCCATGACACGTCTTCAAAATAAAACATATACATCCTTAGATAGTCTAGATGATCCCTCCATACGTATTATGTCCAATATATTCAAAATAAAGGAGAATCCATTGATTTTCCCAACGTACGCGAGTCGCTGTCCGGCCATTCCCACCCGCCTCCTTGTTCGGCGAAAGTGTGTCAGGGGCCCGGATGTGGATATAGGTCATCCGCTCGCCGTACGAGGAAGACGCTGAAAATGTCGGACCCGTTTAGAAAATCAATGGATTCTCCTTTATTTTGAATATATTGGACATAATACGTATGGAGGGATCATCTAGACTATCTAAGGATATGTATGTTTTATTTTGAAGACGTGTCATGGCTGGATTCATTACGAAAAGTGACTGTATACACAGCGGTACCTCTCCCGGCAAGGAACAAAAACAATGGCTTCGCATAGAGCTAACCGGGCCGCGACTCGCTTACGATGGAAAAATCAATGGATTCTTATTTATATCGAAGAAAATGGAGAAAATTAGCACGCATTCCTCGTTTATGGATCGAAAACTTCTTGGGATTTCGATATTATAACATGTCATGGTTGGATTCCATACGAAAACTGACTGGAAACATAACAGGTTAGAACTTATTTATTTTCGCATTGGATTTCATCACCGTTCAGTGTGGCGCTATGGCTAAGACCTTCGCCTACCACCACTGCGGCCGGGGTTCAATCCTCATACGAGTTGGCACGATTTTTCACCATGGAAAATGGCTAGATTAACTTTGTATAGCTGCCATAATTTCCAAAAATATTCTAAGTCCAACTTGATCCCGAAAAAGTATATACCAAAAATTTCAAAAATGCACAAGGGTGGTATATGCAGAATAATGCACGGCTAAACTGCATATAAACCCACCGGAAGTGCCGAAATCGTGGTATAAATGCCTATATATAATTTGTATAGAAGAGTTATTTTTGGTGACGTCTTGATCTGAATTAACTGTAAGGCCCTATCCCATTACCTCATTGATCTTATTTGAGATGCAAGGTTTTTTGATTCCTGTGCATATGATCTTGAGGTCCTGGCTTTTTTTTTCTTTTTTTCTTTTTTTTTTTGGGGGGGGGCATATTCAGTCCTAGCCCTCCAGGCCAGCCCCCTTTCCATAGGTCCCTGGTTAACCCTTGGCCTTGATCTGTCCTTAGTTCTACTATTTACGAGAGCGACACCTGCCTGAGTCTGTAGGGTGCCTTAGGACCTGGAGGATCACATAGGTGAACTACAGGAGTAGGGAAATCAACCCATAGCTATAGGGCTACAGCAAGATGACTGCAGCACCAGAGTTACCAGCTATTACATGGAGGCAGATCATCAAACATACCTATTCTTTATCAAAACCTAGGGGACAATGTCATCAGTTCTTATCTCGCCAGGTCCCAAATCAAGCAATGGCCGAACCATTGGACCTCAGTACTAAGCCCTATAGGGAACAAACCATACACACTTGCATAAATTAATTTTATTGAATGGCAACCACAATGTGTCTGGAAGGCAGAACAACAGCTATGGTATATTGTATAAGAATTGGAACAGAATGGTGGCCTACAATGTGACAGGGCTGGGGCAAAATGGCAGCCTTTATACAGTGACCCATTACAGCAGTATAGGGGTAGTAGACAGACAGTGGACACAAGTCCCTCCTGAGGGGGTCTTCGTGAGGAGACAGGATGCTCCTCCAGTAGTAGTAGACGACCTTACATACCTACTCACTAACCGTGACGTCAAACTCCTGTGTATACTACCTAACAATCGTTTAAGGATAAATAATGTTACGACAAAATAATTTTCCCTCTTTTTTTCCCCTCAGAAATTGCTTTTTTTTTTGTCTCTTAGATAAAAAAAATTTGTAACTTGAAATATAAAAACTATTTTTGGCTATGCCCTGTTTATCGCTTACTAATAGTCTGGTGTGATACAACACCTAATGATGCGTTTCATATATAGAGAGAACTAAACGACTGTGGTGTACGAGGTGGCTGATCCACCATGAGGGGGAGACACCCCCCAAGGGATGGATCGGCCACTGAGAACACCAGGGGAGTTTAGTTCTCTATTTATTTTATGTTTTAGGGGGTTTAAATAAGGAAAAATTAACAAAATACATTACCGTAGTGCCCCGTAAGAGTGGCAGTCCGAATGTTTACATGCCCCCGGAACGAGGCTGCAGTGGTGGATCGGCCGCTGTGGTGGATCGAGACACGTTACGCCACTGGGGGTGTGGCCATCGGCCCCGCAATGCTATCTCTACGGGAAGAAGTTATTCACATAAAATAAAGTCTATGGCCAGCACCAGATGAGATGTGGAAGAGAAGTTTAAGTGAAGGACTACATGTACTACAGTGTTTACCCCTTTTGAAATACCTTATCACATTTAATAATACTAAGGTTTTCTATGTCAATATTACGATAACTTGTAAACTTGTAGTTTTAGTTTGATCCAACCAGACATTTCCATCTTTATTTAGAATTATGAAGTCTCTTGAGCTATAGAATTTGAGATCCCTCCTTTATCCTCCGACGATATATAGCTAACTGTCATTGCAAATGTACATGCAAGCACATTAATTCCCTTGTTCTCTTTTTCTCTATTTTCTATTTGCAAATCAGGTTGACTGAGTAGGTTCCATACATCAGTCACCTGAACATTACCATAATTACATTTGCACTTATAGATGTATTTTAGGTCCCTATGACATCGGCCACGTATGTATACAAGACTGATAATTTATATGTAAACCAATTCTACTGATTCGGTCCAATACCCTGCTAGCACAAGTGATCCAAATGATGTCTTTTTTACGTAAATGAGATAGGTTTCCACGTAAGAATGATGTAAATTGCACAAGTTGTGCTAGCTGGGATAGCCCTTGCCCTGCGCTAGTACAAGACAGTATGCTACATTGTGCCCCCTGCACTTATTTGTGCAATTACATCAATCAGTTAGCAGTCAGTGTTTGGATGTCGGAGACAGATAGATGGAATTAATACGTGCAGGTGTTGGCCCAGGTGTTGATAGAAGGGATCATTATATACATCAGCACTGAACCATTTAATAATATCCCAGCTAGCACAACCCATGCCATTTACGTCATTTCTACGTGAGAACTTGTGTGATTTACGTAAAGAAGACATCATTTAGATGGGTTGTGCTAGTAGGGGAGAGCATATTGTTGGAATGCGTTTTCACATTACATTAATTTTTGTAAAGGCTTTTTATTTGTATTACCCTTCCTCATCATTATGCATGAATGCAGCCCTGGTGAGTCTACTTGCCGTGGCTGCATCGATGCATCGTGCCTACCCTCTCTCTGGCAGTGTATCAACCCGGTATAGCATTGCCATCATGTGAGTAGACTTGTCAGGGTTGTATTCTGACATACAATCATCGTGATGACAAATGGACATAATCAACCATTTAGCACTTTAAGAGTTTACACCTTTCTTCCACTTAATTCACACATTAATTTTACCGGCATGTTTGTTAAGAGTCTGTGGAGACTATTATCCTAGTTAAAACCAGCTGGATTGGAGATGTAAACCACCACCAGAACAGTCATTACTTATCTGTAGCCAATTGAGTGACAGTAGACTTGTACAAGTCTTTTGATCAATAATAATTCAAGAGAAACTGGAGGGGTACTGAAGGAGAGGTGCAATCCGGGGTTTTACATAGGCATTGAGCTTTAATATGGACTGTGGTCAGTGTATACACATTGAGTGTACACTGTATAGACGTTTCACCGCTTGATCCTATCTGCTAAATTGGCCCCAACAATGTCGATTGCCATTGAGCTTCGAAAATACAGCAACAAATAGGTCCTTAACCCTTTTTAAACTGCCTATTCCCCGAAGCTGATTTATGATGATATCATACATATGTATTCCTAAGTATGTTGTACGATAAACAGGAAGTAGGTTGAAGAAAAAAAGACAGCTTTAGAATTATCTATCTTATTCCCTAATACGAAAATCTCTTCTTTTTTGGCAGTAAATAATTCCTGCTCTTTATCTAGGGTGCCAGAGGGGCAATTCTTTTAGTTTTGCTGTAAGGAATGAAAGGAATTGCAGGTAGAAACTGCCAGACTGTGACAGGGTAAATGATGGACATTTATAATCTGTCTGATAGGATGACAATGGTACACTTATATAGGGTTTTAAGGGGTAAAGGGAAGGTATGTCAGACATTTATTCTTTCCACTGTCCCATGTGCAAATATATCTCTCAAAGTATCTACTGATGCATTTTCAGTATCTACCTCAGACACATGAACTTCAAACTGAGTGAAATCGAACGACAGTCACACTCGGATGGTTATCCCTCGTACATCATGACAATAAAAGCAGCAAAAATAGCCCAGTGTATTGCTGCAATATGCTGTCCTTAAAGGGTTGGATGGCCCTTAGAGTGTGGAGTAGGTTAATTCTGGTGTCAATATAGATAGAGGAACGCAATGAGGGGGGCGGGTATTAGCAGAGAGGGTACATTTATTGGACAAAAAATAATCGTACAGGTATGTTTTACCTAAATGCCAATATCAACAACCTCGCTTGATAGGAATGTAATTTATGATGATTATGCTTGCACTACTGCCTCTATCAAGTACCTAAAAGGCACGTGTGCAAGCATAATCATCACACATTGCGTTTATACCATGGTCTGCACCTTTAGGATGCATTAGAATGCACCAGAATGCATTCTGCATTCACTGACATACAAACATAATATATATGGTATCCATAGGGTCCCAAACATAAGACTCATCAGCTCTCATCCAACCCAATACCATTGTCCAGCCCTGTGGCCTAATGGATAGGAAGAACCACTTTGGATCAGAAGATCCCTGGATTGATCCCGGCCCATACTGAGCTTTTTTCAGTATGAACCACTGTCAAAGCTATGTCATAGCTGCGGTCACATATAAGAACAGTATAGAAAAAGAACACTGTCAATATTCAAGTGTCAACTCAGTGCCTCTATCCTATGATATAAGCACTCAGATTATCCAGTTTGGGCACCCAAAATCGTTCTGAAATGTGATAACCGTGGTATAAACAATGATATATGACCACTCCATAAGAGCATCCATCTGAACCCCCACCCTTTAAGACTCAAGATCTAATGTGTGTATTCTAAGAGCAAGTTATAGTGAGGATGTTCTCAAGCTTAACAAATGGCCTTGCGCTATAAAACAAAAATAATCCTTTGTCAAACTGATCTAAAATGTTAATCCTATAAGGGCGGCTGATGCCTATCAAAATGATCATGCCATCATGCCTGGGGCTATGGTGCACCGATTCAGTGCAAGGGGGTAATGCGTTATTAGCGAATTAGCCCTTATGTTCATTGTTGTTCCTATCTTTGGACATAGGCTTTAATAGCCACACGTTATAATATAATCAATAGTTATATTTTCAAAGGGATCGCTGAAGAATTAGAGTAAGCCGGGAACATGTCCAGAGAGAGGTTTCTATAGCAACAACAGGAGTATAGAGAAAAACAACCTTAGAAGCAAAACAGTTTGCTAGCTTCATCAATGAATACATTTCTACCCTCCCCCCCCCCCGAGACACGGATTTAATGAGCCTTGGGTACATTAACTTCTTAACTTTGAATCTATACATAGTTATAGCTGTCCCTTATACGTGGTCTAAACATCTGGGATATGGGTAGATGTTTGTCTTTTTTCTGTGTATCTTAAAATCTAGGATCCCAAAATCGACTAGCGACCCAAAACGATGCCTCACAGCTTATGACAATGACTAAAAGTAAAACAACTTGAGATAAATATATTTTCCCCTTTTCACCAAAATAAGCTCCATATAGTCGGGCTTGTTTCGTTAGGTACAGGGAAAGATCCCTTTTGTTTGATTTATTTGGCAAAACACGTATTGTCGGTGAATGCTTTACATGGCCAAAAGGTGATGTGACCTCTTCATTCAGTGACCACCACACCAAGTCCCTCAGGAATTAGAACACACATGTCCTGGGGTGACATTGTTTCTCTGCTGCACACCACTGTAGTCAATGACCTTGGTACTCACAATCTTTAGGAGGTAAAAAAAAATTCTCTGTATAACGGCACATGGCTATTGTATTATTGACCAATGGGAGGAATCCCTGGCATAAACTGCGGAGTCGGGGGCTGAAGGTGTTAGTCATAGTGGAGTCGGGGTCTAATGGCGGCCCCCAGCTGATAATGGCTATGTGAGCTATATCACATGCAAGCATTATTTATTTTGATTGAATGTTGATAGAGAGCAGAAAGGGACTCAGTCTGGCCCTCAGAGAGAGAGGTGTGCCTTGTATGACCTTCGTCTCGGCTCTCCCTCAGTAAGCAGGGGTTCGTGAAACATTCTCATTTTCTTTTTAATTCCTTTGATTTATTAAGATTTCCACAAATTCAAAAGTCAATGTCACAATACAAATTCAGGGGCGTAGGAAAAGGGGGGGCCAGGGGGGCCCAGGCCCCCCCAATCCCAGAGGAGGTGGGGCCTGAATATGTCTGGGCCCCCCCCAATTTTTGTCAAGACCCATGATAAAATGCAAAGATTTACCCCAAATTTTTCACAAATATGGTTGCACAATGGGAAAAGGGGGCCTGGGCTTAAAATCACAGGCAAAAGTCATCAAAGATATTTTAATACATATATCTTATGTGCCCATGAATAAGTGTCAGCCCACTCTATCCGATGAATTACGATCGGTGCGACAGGGCCCCCCCCAATCAAGATTTGGTTCCTACGCCTCTGCAAATGCAACACGTCACTTACAAGAACCTCCCTTGTGTTGTATTATTGCATTGTGCTGTCTATAAGAGTGTACCACCCCAGGGTATCACCCCTGTAAGTTTTAATAGCATGAGGCATTGATGCAGCATTGATCAGAGATTCGCAGATGGAAAAGGAAAGGGATGGAAGGCTGGACTTTGATTTCTTTTAGAAATTATGCTATCGTTGAAGGGTTTAAGAGGTGGTCTGTATCAAACCATTAAAGTTGTGTAACATCTTAAGCCATAAACTGTATGGTGACACATACACACCTTACCTCAGTAGATGCCCACTTAATGTTTCATGCATCAACTATCGTGTACAATGGTTGGCCGACTTCTCATCACCGGCGTTAGTCCCCAGAGGGAGTGTCCATTATTAAGTAACATGGTTGAGGACTTTTGGGAAATTGAAAAAAAGGGGTAAAAAGAATTGTCCTCAGTCTACTCACCTTTTTGCCCCTTCCGTTTACCATATCACAGAACAATATAGAAAGACCTTTATATTTTGAGCTGATTATAGGCTAATTACTTATCAAACATTCCTAGTCTCATAGTCAATAAACCTTTGTCTAGGCCCTAAGCCAGGCCTAGGCCTATTTGGGTGTATCCATGGACAGCTCATGTAACCTATTCAATTTAGCTCACACAACCTATTCATCTTATGTACATTTGTTTTCACTGCAGACAATTGTCAACTCAATGTCATCCAAAGACCACTGACGTCAAAAAATGGCGGCCAAACCGGAAACAGCTGCAGTGGTGCCGCCTAGCGAGAAATACAGGAGACGCTTCCGGAAGAATCCTGACCGCCCCCGACCCAAGTCACTTCCGGCGCACGTGACGTTTGACCTTAGTCATTGTGACCTTAAAGAGGAGCCAGAGGAGGATGGGGCCAAGGATAAGGAAAGGGAGGAGGAGAAGGGGGAGCTGGAGGAGGAGAAGGAGGTGGAGATAATGGAGGAGATGCCGAGGAGGCCAGTGAGGGTGAAGAAGTCCTCCAGTGTGAGAGGGAGGGAGAGCCTGGAGGAACGAGTGTGGAAGACAGTGGTTAACAAGCTCTTCAGGAGGAATACGTAAGTAGAGGGGGTTGCTGTAAAAGAAAAGCCTTCAGAGTTTAATAAGCGCCGCAGAGTGCATTAATCCCTTGGGTCTACCATAATGCCATATGTACATGGGCCCAGCTCACACATGCATATGTGTGAGGCCTGGGGCCACTCCCTATTTTTTTCCCCTATTACATTTCCTTGTTTCAAGGGCCTCAAAACACACCTTAAACACCCCTCCCCCTCTTCTCCAAAATATCTCTAAAAGCACCCATATAGGCTAATACAGGGAACTTGGGGGCCGTGCCTATAGGGCTGCCCTACCTGCCCTATAGCAAACGTTGGGGTCCACCTTATAGGTGAGGGTTATTATGAAATAGAACTGTACAAACTCTCAAAATCTAGCCCACGATGCACCTTATAGCTCTCTCTCTACCTCCTATATAATCATATTCATGCACAAATGATAATAAATATCATATTCATGCACAAATGTAAACAGGTGAGGGGAAAGGGTCCTCCGAGGTTAAATATAAAATTGATGTTATCAGCTTCAAAATGAGATATAACGCTTGCAGATAGCCCGTCTAGTTGTGGAGATATTGCTTCACAAAAATGGAATGACATGACTGTATCAAAACAGCCAAAAAGCTCTATCATTCATTGTTTTCATCAGTTGACATTATTTTTTTTCTATTTGGAATATAACTTTGGTTGTCATGGTAACACATTTCTCTGAAAACCCTTATTTAGGCCTTGTTTTCAAAATAGATATTCAAAACGTTCCATTTGCATTCCAAATATACCGGAAGTGCCAGGAAATAAAACGTTTTTGAGAAAACCACCTTTTTCCGTGTAAAAAAGTACATATAAGCTATTTTTGTTCTATTTTTCACATTTTTTGTCTTTTTAGCTGCCCTAGTGGCCAAATCCAGTACTAAAAATCCCGCAGGGGGGCTGTCGTATCCCGAAAGTCGAGCATCCCAGAAGTTGGCCGTAATTTTCAAAATAACTTTACCCATTTCATATTTCTACGGCGTAGGGACAGTATCATTAGGGTTGTTGTCCTTTCAAGTTCTATAAGAAGAGAGGGATGTTATCATGGTTTTTATGTTTTCAAAAAATTATTTATTTTCATTGATGTTTGTGGCCCATGAGCGATAATAGGCTTAAAACATGGGTTGCGCATGCGCAGCCAACTTCTGGGATGCGCCAACTTCTGGGATACGACAGGGCCCTTTCCCCTCATCTGCCCACAAATGATAATTAACTGATTTAGTGTCTAAAACTGATAGTATGTCAATGCAAGAAAACATGCCTATAGAAATAGGCCTATACCACTTAGTTATATCTACTGGTATAAGGTCTCTGTTGCCAATGTGGATACCGACCATGGGCTTACCGGTGCTACCCTCTAGTTTCAATTTGATACACTAAACACACTCTTCAAACATTGCCATAAACTTTTTTCATTTCTTGTTCTAAACTTCTGCTAGTGTTATTTCATTCATCATTTAGTTGTAAAAAATATATATTGTTCTTGATATTATCTATAGCCACATAATATATAAAATTTTACAATGAACTATACTTTGGTTGCAATAGGTAGATAAATCCATGGGTTTATAATCTTTAGATGTGGACTACTGTCTATTGAGTATCCCCCGAAGAGGCCCAATCTTGATAAACTGTCGCCCTAAGTAAAAGTACTAAACCTGCATTTTTTTTCACACCCCTGATGTTTAGTTTTGGTGTCTGCTACACTATTCTCTATTCCATGCCACTTGCAGTCTCTGTGGATAGGATGAGCATAAGTAGACCAAGGGGGGCCTGGCTGGGCTATGAATTATTGAATGATTCATTTTGAGTCTATTCGCCACTGCCCCAGCATCCAGTGCCTCTGCTTTCCATGTCAACACAACCCTATGAAGACCGGCGCTTCTACAAATGAAAACCTCTGATAGCTTTAAACAATTTATAAGATACCCCTAATCACAAATGGCCTAGTATAAAGCACAATTCCTGGGGGCACAATTATCCGGGAGATTAAACAAAATGCACAGTCTAAACTAGTAAAAACTGGCATCAAACGCGCTACAGAGCCTACCAATGTCCTCTCTTGCCACCTCGAGCCTCGAAAAGAAGGGTGTTGGCTCCAGCACCTGCCTGCTACTAGGCTGGTCATTGCATCAGCCAGCAAAGTATAAGGGTAGTGCAGGACTCATATACCAGCCAGCAGAGTGGCGCAGTGGAAGCGTGCTGGGCCCATAACCCAGAGGTCCGTGGATCGAAACCACGCTCTGCTAACGTTTTTCCCTCTCAGAAGTTGAACATAGGCCTATCTCCTCCCATCTGGATCAGCCATCATATTTTTGTAATGCTGATCAGCATGCCGTCAATTGCCGTTGTAAAAGCCTACCCTAAAGCTTGAGGCACAAAAACGGATAAAATTATGAAAAGAAATAATTATAGTCATAAGCATAGTAGTTTATTTTTGTAGTACTGTATAGCATAGGGCCTAGTTTGCGATTGAGATTTGAAAGCCTTTCAATTCTGGGGGTCTAGATGGGGGGTCCCCATGTCACATGTCGATTTTAAGAAATGGCCATGTTACTTGTCACTAAATTTCTATTTTCCCATGTCCTTGTCACTAGGCTTCATGTCACATGTCGATTTTAAGGAAAGGCCTTGTCTCTTGTCACTAACTTTTTCCTTTCCATGTCCTTGTCACTAAGCTCCATGTCACATGTCGATTTTAAGAAATGGCCATGTCACCCTGTCGAATTTAGGGGTCTAGACCCATATTTCTCACATAGAAGGGTGTACAAAAAGTGTATTATGGTTGAGACATAAAAGGCAGGCCGCTTTTATGCTTATGCAGCACATTTATGGCAGCAACCTTCTTATTATGAATATAATCATTTCATGACCGCTCAATATAAGTGACATAACAAAATTAATACAACTTAAACTAATTTGAGCTAATTTTCTTTTACAAGACGTATTATCCTGGTGCAAGATAACAGTGGAAAACCTGTTTTATTATTTGGATATAACAGTGTTCAAGTTATGTGCTGAGCATACTTATTAAGAATCATACCCAGTACTTATTGTATTGAGAGAAACAAGGGAAAGGCACTACAGGCCATGAGGTAGGTATTGTTGTATCAGGAAATTTGCGGAGAATGAGAGTTGCAGTGTAGAAGTACAGTGACAAGAGAAATGATTTCATATTAAGTGTACATGTATATTTCATTATACAATATTCGATTCTAATTTCATGTTTATTTTATGTTCAATTTCCCACAGAGAGCAATGAAATAGGCTATAATTCAGCTAGACCCCCTAGACTGTCAGTTCTTAGGAAGAATAAACATCAGAGATCTCACTTTCTTATAAAGGAAGTCTAAAGTATACAGACTTAGCATGTTTAATTATTAGCCAATGAGAGAACTTCAATGTATTCACTGCGGTCCTTCGGGGGGCAACTGGTACCCATCTGATAGGTCTTATCAGTAGAACTAGCTGGTAACAAGCTCCAGCAATGGCCGCACCCATGGGACAACCTGCTACCTCGGAATAGGCAACTGTCTGTTAGGCACATTAGCCTTCAATTCAAGATGCGTTTTGTATTAAGCCTATAGGGCCTATTATGCGGGGTGTGCCTTATATGGGAGGAACAACCTGATACCCTGACTTCAACATCTTTCAGATTTATGTAGCATTACATTTACTTTCGTGGTAAAGTATGTGATATTCCAAGTTTCACATCAGCCACAAAGAAGCTACATGTATCTACTGATCATCCTAGACTAACAGTGCCTCCTTTATCTTTTAAGCATTGAATACCAACGAAACTGTGTATAAATCATGTTAATTGCAATATCATCACCAGATACCTTTTATAGGTTACCACTACATGTACCTAGCAATGTAAGGTCTCTGTTAATTATCACCTCCCCAAGCCATATTGTATGCAGGCAGTGATCAATCCCACGTTCTTAGTGATGGGAATGCTCTTAATAGTTGGTTCAATTTGTCACTGGGAGTACGTAGCGTTTAATCAACGTTATAAGAGAGCACGCATGGGTCTATGGTTCAATATTCCACGACCGCGAAGCGGGAGTGGAATATTGAACCATAGACCCACAAGTGCTCTCTCATAACTTGATCAAGGCGTTTATCTCACATTTGTCTCCATTTTGAATTAATTTCTTACCTTATAACCCCAGAATTAATCCAGGAGAAGACATTTTGTAAGTGCATGCGATCCACTTGCTTTGCCAAGCCGACGTGGCCATCTTATCACTCTGCCCGACATACCTCCACCTTTACACACATTTTTCGGGTAGAATCCAATGATGTCAAGTCCTGTACTTCTAACACCAACAAATATACGATCCCTTATTGCTGTTCGCATACATTTTGGCTCCATTTTCTTCTAAATAAATAAGAATCCATTGATTTTCCATAGCGATCCGACTCACACGGCCAATCTGTCTTGTTTAGCGAAGCAGGTAGGTGCCCGGATGTAAGAACTAGGTCAAATACGTATGCTGACGTGTATCGCTATGGAAATGTTTGATATTAACCTTTTAACCTATCTATTCTTTACTACATGGTGCCGAGGATTATTCTCGCCATGTTTCATTGCCATTCTGGTCTATATAGCGTCCAAAAGCCAACAGATTCTTTATATATCGAACCGAAAACCAAGCCGGGCCGTGTCGACACTATAAAAGTAGACCGCATGTCGGTGCATGACACACTTACGGGTCAAAGGTCAGCAAGCCACAATGGCGGGTGCCGAGACGTATCGCTATGGAAAATCATTGGATTCTTATTTATTTCGAAGAAAATGGAGAAATTAGGCATGGCATGTTCATCTAGGATATCTAAGGATGTTTCTCTGTTAATAACTCCACCAGGCTCCATTGGATTCTATGCTAACGAGGTGTGTAAACTTCAGGTATGTCGGACAACTTTTTTAAATCCTTCATGTACGTTGGTTTCTAGCACAGGTCGACTTGGTATAGTGGACAGCGAGCTCGTCTCCTGCCACAGCGGCCGGGGATCAATTCCCCGTTGAACTCTAAACGGTTTTAACTGGAAAACTATGGCGTAGTTGACTTTGTATGCTTCGCCTATTTATTAACATGTCCAGATTGAAACCAACACCTTCTTGAAGATGAACAAAAGGTCTCAGAGTGCGTTATGGCTGGATAATGAACCGTGGGTTATAAGAAAAAGGCACTGTCCAGGCCCATATCATGAGATAAATGTATGTAGCTGAGCAAACTGGTCCCAGAGTTGAGGAGTTGAGATGGTAACTGCAGTGTGTCACTCAAACACCAGGGGTCAGCACCTACAGAGGCAAATCCCAACAATCATTGTCCATATCCCCAGTGACAATTTTACTATGGAGGCATATATGCCTATGTGGCTGGAAGAACATTTGTCAAAATATAGAGGGAACCAGCACCAGAATGGCTATACAGAGATATCAAATGAGTAGAATAGACTAAAAAAACTGTCTGTCTGCATTATCTTTTCTGTCTCATATCAGTGCTGGATGCTCAGGCTAATTCTATCACCCATTAAACCATCATCGGTATCTTATGCAGTTTTCTTGATATATATGGCCTTAGCTGTCAAATGGCGCTAAACCACCATTGATATAACTACTACATGCTAAACCAAAATGTGTTTTTTGTCTCACTTGTAGGATTGATGCGATGAGTGGAAACAACACCAAACGGCGCCGAATGGAAGGTGAGTGGTTACCATATCTGAAAACCTCAAGGCTGCATTGTTTTAGTAATTTTCCTGGTGTCACTGGTGGTATATTGCTTTTCATTAGAACTACCGGGATTGATACCATGCATGGTGGAAGTGCCATGGTATGATAGGGAGTGTTACAAATTTTATGATGATAGAAACAACGTTTTCATATTTAAGTGAATGATAACCCCCTGAATTCTATCAATTGAGAGGTGCTTTTTGGGCCCCCCTCCTACCCCCCCCCCCCCCTGTGTTAAATAATGGCAGTCCATTAGGCCCATAGATTATAGGGTCATGCTTTTATCATGATGTACAGAAGTACATTACACAATGGTGTCCCTCCCATCCACTATGCACTCAGTATCTGGTGATATATGTCTCATATACATGTTATCTTTGTTAACACATCACCTCTTAGTACTCTATCTGGTACACTGACAGTGGGCTCACTGACAACTTGTTTCAGGTGGACTCTTATCTCACAACGTTGGCCAAAATTGGACAGAAAATTTAATGTGCAGCTTTGGTCGAAAATTTGCGTAAAATTATGAAAGAAAAGTGACAAAAGAATTGGATCAGGAACCTGAGGTTTGGTATCCAAATACTTTGATTCATGGCCTTTTGCTTTTTTTTTTCTCTCAGAATAATGAAATGATGTCAAAGAGTGATACATAAATTTAAGCCAAAATCCTGAGAATCAACGTTTAGTTAGGATATACTTGTTGTTTAACCCTTAAATGACATGAGGATGCTCTCATGCACTAGCCTCATAATGTATTTCTCTGAATGATGCCAGAATAGAGCCCTGGCAAGTTAATTACTCGCCCCTGTTAAATTATGCTGCGTCATTGAAAAAACAAAACAAAACAAAAACATGCCAAATCATGACTGAGCGGAACAATAATTCAGCCTAGGCCCTGTAATGAACAAGTATGGGTAATAACGGTTTACAAATTACAGTTGGCATCATGTCATTAAGACTTAGTTATGGGTAATAACGGTTTACAACCTACAGTTGGCATCATGTCATTAAGTTATGGGTAATAACGGTTTACAACCTACACACTGCAATAATGGTGTTTAAAGATACACACCATATTTTCTCAACACCAATATTTAAACATCTAAACACTTGAAGTGTTTAGGTGTTTAGCTTTTAAACACTTATTCTCAAACACCTAAACACTGAACTGTTTAAGTGTTTAGCATTTAAACACTTGGTTAAACACTTCCTAGTTAAACACGTTTAAAATTGAATGCGTTTAACACATAAGAAGTGTTGAGAAAAGTGGGACAAATAAGTGTTTAACCAAGTGTTTAACTTCTAAACACTGGTGTTTAATCCCTAAACACTGTTTTTACAGTGCAGTTGGCATCATGTCATTAAGTTATGGGTAATAACGGTTTACAACCTACAGTTGGCATCATGTCATTAAGTTATGGGTAATAACGGTTTACAACCTACAGTTGGCATCATGTCATTAAGTTATGGGTAATAACTGTTTACAACCTACAGTTGGCATCATGTCATTAAGTTATGGGTAATAACGGTTTACAACCTACAGTTGGCATCATGTCATTAAGTTATGGGTGATAACGGTTTGCAACCTACAGGTGGCATTATGTCAGAACATAGACCCTAGGTCTTCTAGTTTCGTGAGAACACAGAACAGGAGCTCTAAACCTTTTAAAGATGTCTGTTCTCATTAAATCCAGCAACCTTATGTTAATTAATAAATCATTATTATAATTGCTCCCTTTTGCTGTTATGTTCAATGAATGTACCAGTGTTGAAAAAAGAAAGAAATTGAAGCATTGGTATTGATTATATTTTACTACTTACAAACGTTATGTAATTCATCAGTTAAAAGAACAAAACATAGTGACTGAAACAAAAGAATGTTCTCATGACAGTTCTTACGGGAGCTACTACAAAAATGATCTCATTTATGGTTAATGAAGTTCGCTAATTTTTAAGTGCAGTAACACAGGTAGATTAAACTCCTTATCACTGGAAATATTGGATAGAGAAAGTAACACTCTTGAACAAATTAGAAAGCCCACGGCTATCTGACTGACCACCTATCTTATGTTGACTCAGAGAAAACATAGAATGGACATGTGGTCAAAAAGCCATTAGAGATATGGGGAGAGTGTAACAGGTCAAAGTCTTTAATACCTCCCCCACCCACCTCCAGTCGACCACACTGAAAACTTTATGGGTTTTAAAGTACATACCAGTGATGACTTGTGGGTTTTAAGGTACACAACAGTGATGACTATGTGGTGAGCAATATGATAAGGCCCAGATACTGTCATACTAGTAATTGTGCATGATCAAGTTGTCATATGAGAAATATCATAAGACTAGTGGTATATAGTGTAAATACATTAAGCTCTCATAAAATAGTGTTATTTCCAGTTGTCACTGGTTTATTCAGCTTTAGGCAACATGTAAGAAATATCAATCATACAGTAGTTAGTATGTAGGTAATTTGTACATACAGTAAATATACAGTAAGTTATAAAGTATAATGTTCTGTTCCACTCCACCTGTGAGGTAATAATAATACAATGTCCAGCATAGTTCTAGGTGGGTTCCCACACCTAGCTCCTGACCTGCTGCTTAGAGGAATAATGTAATAATGAATAACTTTACCCTCTGGTGGAAGTCTTGAGGAAGATACCCTCTGGCCACTAATGATAGAAACCAATGCCTGTCTAGCATAGTTTCACCATAGTGCAGTGGTATAGCAGGTAGCAGGAGATGACTGGAGATGTTACCTCTAGAGCGGTTCTTGGTGTTCTGTCCTCTTGGAGGTGCAGACAGGCTATTTGTAGCAAATCTTGGAAAAGCACCTCCAGACTGACTGGGGCCAGTAGCATCTGCCTAACTCTGCAATTGTTTGAGGGGAGGCTTTCAAGTGTCACTGGGTCCACAAAGGACCCCCATGGGCGCCGCTGTGTCCCCCATTGTCTTGGTCGGTTCTGCAACTTCAGACCCTCATAACTCGGTCGTTTACGCAGCTACAACCGCCATTTTGCGCATGCGCGGAGTTGAATATGCCAAGTTTAAACTGCCCACTGGATAGGCGCGTAACTTGCGCCGGTTTGTCTGTAGTGCACTCGGAGGTTGATTCAGTCTCCATGGCGTAACTTCCTTAATAATGAGAGTTCCGCCTTGATCTTGGGCTAATTTTGACCGTCTCATTATGGGCTTTTCATAGATGCTTTGATATTTGACCTAGCTTGCTCAGGAGCGATGCTAGAGCGACCGGACGGTTATGGCGTCGTGCTTATGTAACCCATTGTTCAGTTATTAGAGTGCTCAGACACTCATGACGGCGTCAGCGGTGCTCAGGCACCCGTGACGGCCGGTTGCATTCACTTACAAGTTATTAGTTTGTGCACTGAACCATGAGGTCGCACACTGAGACCCTCATTTTTATTATATTGTGCACTGAACCATTAGGTCGGACCCTTTGATGTCATAAACTCTGTCTAACTGACTTGGTTTGGTGTGCAGTGGGGCATGAACGCTCTTATACAAAGTTTGGGCGCTCTTATAGCTCTTAGAACCAACCTCTGTATTAATTTCATAGATATTCTTTGATTAATACAAAATATGTTAGAATTTATGGAAATACAATGCCATCATTTGGGTCGTCATTATTATAAGGACACAGATCGAGTCATAGCGATGAACACATCTTGTCCAAGTTTAAGAGAATCAAGGGCAAAAGACTGAACCTGGCAATACGTTTGCCAAGTGCATTTTCCACTACATGCAATTTTGTAATATCACCCTTTCCTATCACATCACCAAGCCTCACTTGATATTCCCAAGAAGACGTCGATAGGTCAACACGGGGGCTGGTTATCCATAATAACTAAGACTTAAAAGTGTCTCCCAGCGGCAAATTTGTTAACTTGAGTCAATCACCATGATAAGCCTCACCGCATCTGTAGTTACTACTTTTATACAGACCTATATTGTCAGTGCACACCGCACCACCACCATGCACCCAACCATAACTTCATACATTGCTTACAACCCCCCCCCCCCACCCCACCCCTTTCCCATCCCCAGATAATGTCATACCTATGTATACAAGGTATTGTCAGCTTGTTGTTTCAGTATATCTCCCATCCATACACATCCGAGACAGTACCACTAAGGAATATCTCATTTTAACCTTTTTTATGTTAAAAATCTGGATTAGATACTAAATCAAGATAAGGATATATATGCATACTGGATTACAATTATCAGGAACACTATAACAATGAGGATACACATAGATATAGGAGGTATTTAACGATAGTAAAGGTGTCTGTGTTTATTAATTATGATGAGGATTGTACATCGACAGAGTGTGGCTTCTGGTTATTCCACCCATAACCAGGGGGAGGCACCATATCGTATGAGTGGCATCGTCAGAGTTGTAAACCTCATCAGAGGTAGGTTACTTTATTGATTGAATGATTGAAGTTTTATTTGCTTTGCATACTGAGGTAGTACATATCCTTTACAGAATGTGATTGTTGCACACCACAGTTGTTGGATATACAACTTGTTGATAATGCCCTTCATTTTGATTAAGGCTTAGCTTTACGTGTGTAGAGGTACACTTTACTAAACCATAGGAGTTGGGTACCGTCTGACGTGGCGGGTGAGTCGAGTCGTCGGACGTTCCTCAGGTTCCGGATAGGTGGCAGCACCGATCCGGGTCTGTGGGGACATCTGACGACGAACACCTGGGTCCGTATATAAAGCCCAGGGCTCAGCCGCTACGTCAGAGGCCCTTCTGGCCTCCACACTATGTAAACCACTGTCTTTTAATATTAGCTGCCTCTTTGATATCATTCGGCAGCCGTGAGTGTGCATTAAGTAATAAACCTAACCGTTGGCATACACTTGGAATACTGTCTTACTCTTTTTTTCCGAATCGTAAGACCCGAACCCCCCCAGGTCCGTAAGGCCACAAACCCTTACACTGGTGCCATGACCAGTTAATTCTGGTGTATAGCCCGGACGTTATAACGTCCGAACGGCTAGTACATGGGTTAGACACCCTTAGGGAAGCTAACCCAGCAGGGCAATCACTTGCCCAAGAGAATGGAAATGGATCGCTAATGCTCCAAGCCCATTCGGACTCACAAGATGCAGAATCAGCATCCTGGAGAGATCCCGGACCCCACTATAATGATAGTGAAGAGAATCTGCCAGACTCTGTACGACGCGAACAGTCCATACAGAGACATAGTAACTTAATAGGCCAGCATTCAATTGTTGACGAATTATGTGATTCGATGTTCGAAGTCGGTGGTAGTACTAACCCAGAACATCCGGCACCAATGCGAAAAAGGGTAACATTCGGAGAACTACCTTATAGGTTACCCAGGCCCGAATTACCAATATTAGATTATAGCGCTATAGATGGCGACTTAACCTATGCGGTACCGGAAGGTGAAGAATTAAAACGACCGGATGTCCTGTTGTTGAATGAAACTTATGTAACTTTGATCGAGAATTTAAATACCTTGGTCAAAGCTAAGGATGAAGTATTGCATGAAAAACTTCAAATGGAAGAGGACCTAACTGGCATGCGAAAGGAATTCGAAGCCAGAAGGAGCGAGTACATGAAAGAACTCGAGAGTGAAGAACTAAAACTTCAATCTATGAGAGATTCATTCAATAAAGAATATGATAATAGGCACATTCGTATCCAAACATACATAGATACGAAGGACCAACTAAACCTTGATAAGACAAAATTCGAATCCGAAATTCGCCATTATCAGGAGGAGTTGGATAAATTGAAACTTCAGTGCAGTAAACAAGCTGAAGATAATGAAACCATCCGGGTAGGCATCATAGCTTACAACAAACAACTGGAGGAGGATAGACAGAAACTCACGAATGAGCTTCAGGAATTGCAGGCCACTGCAATAACTCTAGATAAATATGTAGAAGCAGCCCAGTTAACTATAGGTAATATAGACCCAGCTGTGGTATCTACAATGTTGGGAAAGACATCTAAAGATGCAACCCCAATTAGATACAGCCCATTCGTTGATGATGGGGCTGACAAGAATGTGGTATCCGGAATCTATAAGAAACCGGATAATGCTGCAGTAAATGGAACCGCATCTAAACCAGTAGTTCCAATGCTGGATACGATAGGACCAGCACCACCCATACCAGATTTGAGTCACAAAATCAAAGCGACTCACGATGGTGCTACAAGGAATAATAATAATTCACCCGTGGCACAACCAAGAGCACCCGGACCAATGAGACATATGTTGACACCACCTTCATATTTCCCCCAACCCGGCCACAGTACACCAGCAGTACCAAGATTACCGAATCCACCCCCAGGTTCTGGTAATGGTCCTACTGATGGACGTTTTCCGAGACCAAATCCGCCACAAAACAATATCAACGGCGGTACGTACCAACCGAGAACATCTTCCTATGGATATAGAAATAATTATAATCCATCGGGAAGTGGCAATTATCAGAATGGTAATAGCTATAACCAGGGATGGAATCAAAATGATTCTTACCCTAGATATGCTTCTTCTGGAAACACCGGTCACAATAGTGGATACCCTGGTGGTTCATCTGGAGGCTATAATAATAATGGTCCACCAGGAGGAAACCCTCCAGGCGGCCCAGGAGGATCCGGATTCGGAGGATCAGGATCAGGAGGAGATGGCAGGAAACCTAACAGGAGAACTTCTATGCCTGCAGGGATGCAAACCATCTTTGATAGAAGCCAATGTATACAAAACCTTGGCATTGACTGCTACCGAAAGGGAGCAGACGGCATGGAAGTCATGAACTGGAGCATGCGAGAAGCAGATAGACTACGCGGATGTAATAATCCGGCACGTAGGCAGGCACGGATACCCCCTCCATATGATTCTAATGATCCATGGAAGGACAGGTATCAAGCTTTTGTTGACGAAGTCAATTGTAGTGGCTGGACAAAAGAAGAAGCTCTGCCATATTTGATTTGTTGGTTAAATAAAGGCGGAAAAGTAGCTCTCAACCAATGGAGAGCAGCTTACGGAATATATGGTACCTATGATCAATTGGTCGAATGTGCCGCATACCTTTTCGGATCAATCGTTAGAGAAGATCCGTGGGTAAGCTTTAAGAAGAGGACACAAAAACCTAAAGAATCACACAAAGTCTTTGGTTTGGAGCTACAGGACTTGCTTTCGAAAGCACGTCCAAATTGGGCTCATGATGATGATTGTTATCTACAAGAATTGTTTATACAATTCTACAGTGGATTGCGTGATCCGGATCACAAGCAAGTGGTCTGGGACTCTTGGAAAGATGACACTTCCTTCAGTGATCTGTTCATAGCAATCGATGGACATGACATGAAGAAACGTCTGGTAGGTCTCGGACCTAATCCAATAAGAGCAGCTCCATTCCAATACGGAGGTACACCTGCTCCGGTATACGATACTTCCCAATTAGCTCCGGTTGAATCGAATGAAGTTGATGAGAATGATGAATATGTCTCCGATGAAAACGGAGATTATATTGGTTCAGTGCATGTAGCTGGAAAATATTACCGACAAAAGCGGTATAGGAAAGTACATTCGAGAGGGAGAGGAGGATCAGTTGCTGGTAAAACAGCTTCCGGATCAACTCAACCTGGCAGTGTAGCCTCTACGGCGAACCCAACTGTAGCAGCCACTGTTGCTCCGACTAACATGATGGAAACATTATTAGCCGGATTAACAGAAGCTCTAAAGAGACCGAGAGTTGACAAATCCCAGAGGAGATGTTTCAGATGCCAGAAACTGGGGCATTATGCTCCAGAATGTATGGCTGAAAAACCTGTCCCTCGTAGACAGGAGAGTGTCTCTGGAGTAAGTACAGAGGAAAACTAAGGAGGGGTCTCCTGAGGGGCAAAGAAGGGGATCCCAGTGACAAATCTTGCCATGATATCACCATCCGTGATGATAGTTCACATGAAGTAACAAGATCGCCTAACACCGAGGTGGTTGTAGACACCCGGAAGGTTAGGGAAGCTGATATAACAGGTGCTATGGGAGCACAGGGGAAACCCAATATCAGTAACGAGGCAGGCGGCTATTCGTTAGCCAAGGTCTGTGGTGCCCACCTGCCCCCGGGTCATCCTTGTCTGGAATTCTTAAAAGGATGTGGATTGACTCCTGGTGTGAAAAATGACGTTCCGATTGTCACGGACATGCCCTCTGTTCTAAACGGAAGGCGGTGGTATGTTTGCCTTACTGTTAACGGAAGGTCTGCCGAATTCCTTGTGGATACGGGAGCTAGCCACTCTTGTATCTCCAAGGGGTTCTACGACCTTATACCGGATGAACATGATACTCTCAAATCGGGAGGAAGTGCTCAGACGGCCGACGGCAGTACCTTGCAAACGTATGGTAGAACTTGTGTGAGACTACAGTTAGATGGTATACATGACTATGTCATGAGCGCCACCGTTGCGGATATAGCAGATGAGGGGATACTCGGGTTAGATTTCGCATCCCTGTATGGTGCTGTATTGGAACCCCAAACAGGAGTGTTGAGTGTGAGATACCCGTACCCCGTGAAGGTTAGATGTGCACTGAGACAAGTGAGCAGTATGGCTAGTGTGGCACACACTGTGCGAATCCCTCCGGGAGTAGCCTGTGATGTGCTTGTAAGAAGTGATCCTGCAATGCGTAACAAACCTGCAGTGATAGAACCGGATGTAGTTACTTTGTCAGGTATTGGATTAAATTCTGTAGACACGATAGTAGCGAATGCATCCTGGTCGGTAGTACCTGTCTCCAATACTGGAAACACTACTATCTACTTGAAAAAGGGACAAGTTTTTGGAAACGTGACCCTTTCGGAAACTGTAACGGATAGCAAGCTAAGCTTACAGAAGGTAACAGGAGATGATGAAATTTCGGAAGACTTACTTAAGTTGTATGAAGAAACTTCATTAGAAGATCCGGAACACCGGAAAGAGTTCTATGATATGCTCTGTCAGTATCATACTGCCTTTGCCAAACCTGGTGAAAAACTAGGTACGACAAATAAGGTATTACATAAAATAGATACTGGGGATGCCGAACCCTTTAAGATACCGTATAGACGGTTACCCTTAGCAAAAAAGAGAGTAGCTGAGGATGAAATAAATAAGATGTTGGAACAGGATGTAATAGTCCCTTCTAATAGTCCATGGAGTAGTCCTGTGTGTATGGTAACAAAAAAAGACGGTACTATCCGTTTCTGCATAGACTACAGGAAGTTGAATGGAATAACGAAAAAGAATTCGTATCCATTACCGAGAATAGATGAAACCATTGACTCCTTAGGAGGAAACAGTTGGTTTTGTACCCTAGACTTGCAATCAGGCTATTGGCAAGTGGGAATGAACCCTTCAGATATGGAGAAAACTGCATTTTCAAGTCATATTGGATTATTCCAATATAATGTAATGCCGTTTGGATTGTGCAATGCACCTGCAACATTTGAAGCAATGATGGAAACAATTCTAAGTGATTTATTGTGGAAAAGATGTCTTGTATATCTAGACGATGTCATTGTCTTCGGAAAAACATTCGAAGAATGTTCTAATAACCTAAAAATGGTACTAGAACGTATTATTTCAAATGGTCTCAAATTGAAACCTAAGAAATGCCACATGTTTAGAAAGTCCATAAATTATTTGGGCCGCATCATCAGTGATGAAGGAATAAAGGCTGATCCGGAAAAAATCGAATCAGTTACGAATTGGAATAGACCTAAAACACCCAAAGAAGTGAGGTCCTTTTTAGGATTCTGTTCCTATTACAGGGAATTTATTCCGAATTATTCTAGAGTCAGTTACCCATTACAAGCAATAGCTAACTGGACTCCAGGAAGTACCAAGGAAAAATTTCCTTGGACGCATGAACAGGAAACCGCTTTCCAAAAGCTAAAAGACCTGTTCACGAGTACTCCCGTATTGCAATATCCGAATGAGACGGATCATTTCATACTGGATACTGATGCTAGTAATGATAGCATTGGTGCAGCTCTCTCGCAAGTCCAAAATGGGAGAGAAGTGCCAATTGCCTTTGCCAGCAATACACTGAGCAAGACCCAGCGCAATTACTGCACAACCAAAAGAGAGTTGTTAGCAGTAGTCGTATATACCAAGAAGTTCAAACATTTTCTATGGGGAACGAACTTTACTTTGCGTACGGATCATTCCTCTTTAAGGTGGCTACTGAACTTCCGAGATGCTGAAGGCATGTTAGGCCGATGGCTAGCCCATTTATCCGAATATGGGCTTGAACATCAACAGATTCAGCATAGACCCGGAGTTAAGCATTTAAATGCTGATGCTTTGTCTCGAATACCAATCCGGAAATGTGATAATCCGGATTGTACTGATTGTGGAGCTCATAAGGCAGTGTTAGCAGGGATTCGAAGACCATTCGTACCCCTAGTTGCCAGTATACTGGATTGGTCTATGGATCACATACGACATTTCCAGGAAGCTGACTCGATAACTGCACAGCTACTGCAATTAGTACCAAAGGGTATACGTCCAGTTAGACCAGAGGTCTCTCTGGAAAATCGAGAAATGAGAAGGTTTCTTGCTCAATGGACCGAGCTTGAAGTCCGGAAAGGCGTGTTATACCGTTGGAAGCCATGTAATAATGGTGGTAGAATCATGCAAGTGGTGATACCACATGCCATGAGACATGACATTATGTACTTCTGTCATGGACATCGGAGCAGTGGTCATTTCGGAAGGAAACGCTCGCTAGCACGACTTTCCAAGAAATACTATTGGCCTGGCATGACACGGGACTTGCAAAGATGGGTAACCACCTGTCCGGATTGTTGTAAAAACAAACCCGGACCCGGGATGGGCAAACTTCCCCTATCCCAAGAACTTTTCGGAGTTAGATTCGCAAGAATCGGGGTAGATATTATTAGTGGATTTAATACAACCGCTAATGATAATACCTGTATGATGGTAGTGTGTGATTATTATACGAAATACACTAAAGTATTTCCACTACCGGACCACAAAGCAATTACTTGTGCCGAAGCTTTTGTAAAAGGTTGGGTACTAAGCTTCGGTGTACCATTAATGTTACACAGTGACCAAGGCAGAGAATTCGAATCAAATCTCTGGCAGGGTATGTGCGAGTACTTGGCTATTTGCAAGACTAGAACCAATCCGTATAGACCACAAAGCGACGGATTGGTGGAAAGGTTCAATAGAACCCTCATCCAAGTCCTAAAGTCACTCGTTAATGAACATATGGATGACTGGGATGAGCAATGTCATTTTGTGACACATGCTTATAATAGTACAGTACATTCAAGTACAAATTGTTCTCCGAACCTTTTAGTATTCGGAGAAGATTTGATAATGCCTGCTGACCTAGTTTTTGGAGTCGTAGGAATGGACCCTGAACTACCTTGCCATGTAGTTTTTGTGGAATGTTTAAGAGACAGATTTAGAAAAGCATATGAGTCTGTCCGAATTGATTTGGAGAAAAGTGCCAAATGGCAGAAAGTAGGATACGATACCGATCTAAAACATCGGAAATTCCAATCCGGAGACAGAGTCCTTAGATTACATGAACCACTTAGACACATAAAATTAGCGTCTAATTGGGACGGTCCCTTTACTATAACACAAATTATCAGTGATTGTACCGTAATTATTAAATCTGACCTTGGTCGACTCTATAAGTCAAATGTGGCTAGATTAAGGAGATGGTCTGGGAGGGAGACCTCCACAGAAATGTATGGTGAAGGTTCCGAAAGGATCCTGAATCAGAATCGCATAATAGACCAGGTAAAGAACACTACAGTGAAGCGTGGTCAGGGTAGACCCAAAAAGTGTTCCGAATCAGTAACACCCACGCCAACACCGATTAAGCGTGGGGGAGTTAAAAAAGTCTCGGCAGGTGAAGACAAAAAGAAGAGGAAAGGTGTTTCTAAGGCTAAGAAGCACCTAGAGAAAGCTCTTCAGACTGTCAGGTCCGATAAAGAACTATCCGAGAAGGGGAAATACGTTCGCCGCAGCCCCCGAATTGCCCAGAGGACTGCAGTGACCTAACCTGTATACACAACGAGTGTAATGTTTACATTTAGAGGAACGGATGACAACTGACCCTAAAGGCTTATTTGTCGCCCCCGCATGATGTACCAATGGGTAGTGGACGGATAATCCGGTGGATTTGCTTAAGCTTTCCATAATCTCCACTTAAATCCCCAGTCGAGTCATCGGGGTGAGCGATAATTACCTAAAAACAATCAGTTTGTTGATGTACCGCCTGTAGCACGTGCGTTTCCGCATGACGTCACCGTGTCCAGTCTCGGCTGACCTCTCGTGACCTCGCGGACCGCGGGGAAATGACGTCACGAAAGCTGGCCTGTCGCCATATTTGTTTTCGGTAACGTCCAAGACGGTCGAGCTCGCTCCCTTCTTGGATTTTACCGGCTAAGCAAACCCCCCGCTGCTCCTCCAGAGTCTGTCTCCTGGTAGACAGACTCCGTTTGTGCCGGCCCCGGCGCCGTAAAAGCCGGAAAAAGGAGTAGTTTACTCCCGTGGTCGATTCCCCAGTCATGGCTGAGGAATCCGTAGCTGCAGCCAAGCTATCCGGTGACCCGGATAAGCTGACTCCGTCCGCAGAAGCTTTTCCGGAAGCTTTGTCGCCTGTTACACAGGAAGAGAGCGAGATGATGGACGTGGAGGAACCCACGGATCGCTCGTTCGAGGAGAAGCTGGCTTCATTCTCACTCAATGAGCCAGAGAAACTGCTATCTCCACTCCCAGCAGAGGGATCCGGAGCGACTGCGAGTGCTGAACCCGCAGCGACAGAGTCCGAAACTACCCAAGTTGACGGACAGAAGGATGAGTGGAAGCCAGCAGTGGCGGAGCCTTTTCCAGCTAGTTATGATGGTCGCTACCTGTATGTCCACCCGGAACTGCAGGCACAAGTGACCTACGCGGACGGGACACCAGTCAGGATGGACCCGAAAGTCAGGATAGCTATCGAGGGCGTCATGGCTCCCGAACAGCTGACCAGGATGCCTCCCGAGTGGCTTCGAGACTGGCCGTGGTTCCAACGGGGACTTATGGTGGACGCCGGTTTCCGTGAAACCGTGTACGCAGCTAACCGAGCCTTCGAGCTCGGAGCGTATCCGAAGCCTGACAAGTCCCTGTGGAACGTCAAGGCTACGAACATTAACTGGGTAGGCTGTGTCTGGGATACCGATGGCCAGACCTACCCACGCCCTAGTGCTATCCGGACGCCGTGCCGGACCACTAAGGAATTCCGGGAGGCCGCTGCTAACTTCGAGCAGTGGGACGACGGTTACTACATAACCGAACAGGAATTGGTGGATGTCCAGAACAATTCACTAATCGGATTGGACCGAGCTGCAGCCCTTCGGACGGTTATTGTCCGCCGCATGACTGCCGAACAGGAGGCACAGGAAGAGGCTAAGAGGGCCGCGGAAGCACCCGCACCTCCTATCCCCGACCTGAAGCTTGCCACCAGAAGCTCCGCCAGTGCTACATCAGCTACCGGCAGCACTACTACTCCAGTAGAAGCCACGACCTCCAGCACATCCGGAACCCAGGAACCGGAGGAAGACTGGAAGGTCAGTAAGAACCGACGATCCGCTGCTCGGAAGCTCAAGAATCTCCCGGATTCTGCGAGAGCCGAGCCGAAACCCAGCACCTCAACCACTGGTAGTACTGCCATGGAGGTTGAGTCGTCTGACGAGGAGTCGGTGCACGAATCCTCGGTTGAGTATGATGAGAAGGCCACTCCATCAACTCAAACCGAGGCCGAACGTTGGGCTAACGCCAAATCCGGATTCAAAACCCGGATCCCGACGTGTTTCTCCGACTGTGCGTACGGAGTTAAGAAGGACGGCTCTACCCTCTATGCCTGTCCAGACTCAATCAATAAGAACGATGAGTCGGATGATGAAGATTGGATGCGCCTTTCGGACGAGGACCCCAATCCGAGCAAAGCCTATCGAAAGATGTGGCTTATGCTAAACCACACCGAAGGGTATTACACTTATACCCAGAGGAGGAAGCTGCGTTGGGCTTTAGAGAAGTGGTACGGTGACGATCAAAAGTCCTGTCCCTTCTCTATCTGCCAGGATGCGAGTGATGTCTCGATCCGGACCTGGAGTACTCCAGCCCGGTTCCAAAGGCATCTGGTAGAGGCCCACTTCCACCATCACCCGGTTTACATTTGTGATCCGAGTTATGGTAAGAAGGGCAAGAAGTGTACTACGAAGGTGCAATACAACCGACGTAGTGATCTGGCTAGACACCAGAAGAAATGCCACGCAGAAGGTTTGGACGGGGCCCGGAAGCGCATCATGGAGCTTCATCAGGAACTCATGAAGGAGTTCGATAGCCTGAGCGAGGATGCTTGGTCTAAGATCCGACCAGGGGACCAAGTCCTCTGCGAAGTTCCGAAGACCAAGGATTCGAAACTCCGAGCAAAGATAGTCCTGACTCCTGGAAAGGGTAAATTGGACATGCACGAGTCTCTCTGGCAGAAATGCGAGGAATCCGGAAAGGATGCAAAGAGAGCTCGTGAAAGGAGCAGGAGAGACCAGAACCGTGGCGGCAACGGTAATGGTCAGAGCACGACAAAACCAAAGGTCAGAGCCGAGGACCGTTCCAGGTCCCCTCTGACAAGGCACCCCGCAGAACAGGCTCAGGGCACTCCGGTGTTCAAGAAGCCTGAACCTGCCGGATACGCTGGAGCCGTATCTAAACCTGGGAAAGTGAGTTCTCGAAACTTTCCGTCCTTAAACCAGGGACCTGGACCTGAGAGCCAGACTTTGGTGGTAGGAAAGGATGGTCGCCTTATGCCAAAGAAGACCACCGCATCTGCTGCCGCCGGATCTGCATCCGCTCCAGCCGCCCCACCAGTTACCTTTACCCAGGAGCAGTTAAACATGTACCTGCAAATGGGACTGAAACAGAATGTACCACCTGCCTTCTGTGTACCAACGACAGGTGTGTCCGGGAGTCCTAAACCCGGAAGTGGTCCACAGGCCGCCTCGACTCCTCCCAAGGCTGTCGCGGCACCTGAGAAACCGAAGGACGCCATTACCATTAAAACTGGTAATGCGGAAGTTTGGTTTGAGAAGTCTCGCCAAGGGGAGGCAGATGTCCAGAAGGCCATCTACACCCATTGGGAGAAGACCGTTCGGGAGAAAGCGATCGAGTTTCATCAGGGTCTCCTAAACGAAACTCTGTTGTGTATGAAACAGGTGGGCGACGCTGAAAAGCAACGTCTCGAGACTCTCATCCGGGACGATGTAAAGGCCCAGGAGGAGGCTGCCTCAGCTGCTCAAGAAAAAGCAGCTATGGATGTACACGTGTTGGAAAAGCGTGTAAAGGAGGAGATCACTCGGAACACCAACCTGAACACTAAGTTCATGAGGGTGTTCGGAGTCGACTTGGACGAGTGGGACGGCACTCCCGAGTCGGCTTTAGCTCTTCTGAAGAAGAAGCATGCTAAGAAATCCGTTTAAAGCATGCTAGGGTTATTTCTTCCATAATTTTTTTTCCAACACCAAATGACCAGATATAGTCTTTGCGGAACCCTAAAGGTCTGCGAATGCTTTTACTAGTGCATGAACACCTATGCTATGTGTTCCGGGTTCCTTTGACCAGTCTATTATTCAGGTTGTATAACATTTATTACACCCTGAATAGCCTATTCGGATTTATAATTTCATCCATGAACAATCCGATAGTAGACTTGCTGCTGTGAGACGTATCCGGATGCCAGTTCCAGACTCCTGCTGTTACCCGTGCTAACCAATTACTAGGATGGACTTTACGATTTACCTCTACAACTCATCTGTACTCCCGAATGGACTTATATCTCTACTACTATTACTTCCGGATCAACCTATATCGGACTATTATTTTACTTATGTCAACTAAAACTTAAAAAGGATTACGTTCTCTACACAGTTGACACATCCGGACTAATATTCTACAAATCTACACCATTCGGATATACTATAAACTTTAGCACTACTAGAGGATTGTGGGTAGCTGCCCCAAATCAACTACCGTGTTCACTCAATATAAGGAAACTATAAACTTTAGCACGTCCATCCCGTGGTTAGCTGACCACACCTACCTACTAGTACCCGGAGGATACAGCAGAAGACTCCAGCAGCATTTATAATTCCTGTATATTGTATATAATGTCATATTTCTATTTTTCTATAATATTATATGTATGTACATATCCACTAGATACATATTATAATACGGGTACATAGACATTTCCTGATACGGATCTCTAATCACTATTAGTATTTATATTATAAGATCCGTTAAACTCCACCAGATAACACATATTATTGTCCTGCGAGACAAAATATATAATAAGTATAATGATCTGGTGCTATAAAGGTTATTAGGTACACGGTGATAATATATTATTATATTCATTACCACACCGTGATGTTTTTTTTTTCAAGTGTATGTTATAAATAAAGAAGGCCACTCCATCAACTCAAACCGAGGCCGAACGTTGGGCTAACGCCAAATCCGGATTCAAAACCCGGATCCCGACGTGTTTCTCCGACTGTGCGTACGGAGTTAAGAAGGACGGCTCTACCCTCTATGCCTGTCCAGACTCAATCAATAAGAACGATGAGTCGGATGATGAAGATTGGATGCGCCTTTCGGACGAGGACCCCAATCCGAGCAAAGCCTATCGAAAGATGTGGCTTATGCTAAACCACACCGAAGGGTATTACACTTATACCCAGAGGAGGAAGCTGCGTTGGGCTTTAGAGAAGTGGTACGGTGACGATCAAAAGTCCTGTCCCTTCTCTATCTGCCAGGATGCGAGTGATGTCTCGATCCGGACCTGGAGTACTCCAGCCCGGTTCCAAAGGCATCTGGTAGAGGCCCACTTCCACCATCACCCGGTTTACATTTGTGATCCGAGTTATGGTAAGAAGGGCAAGAAGTGTACTACGAAGGTGCAATACAACCGACGTAGTGATCTGGCTAGACACCAGAAGAAATGCCACGCAGAAGGTTTGGACGGGGCCCGGAAGCGCATCATGGAGCTTCATCAGGAACTCATGAAGGAGTTCGATAGCCTGAGCGAGGATGCTTGGTCTAAGATCCGACCAGGGGACCAAGTCCTCTGCGAAGTTCCGAAGACCAAGGATTCGAAACTCCGAGCAAAGATAGTCCTGACTCCTGGAAAGGGTAAATTGGACATGCACGAGTCTCTCTGGCAGAAATGCGAGGAATCCGGAAAGGATGCAAAGAGAGCTTGTGAAAGGAGCAGGAGAGACCAGAACCGTGGCGGCAACGGTAATGGTCAGAGCACGACAAAACCAAAGGTCAGAGCCGAGGACCGTTCCAGGTCCCCTCTGACAAGGCACCCCGCAGAACAGGCTCAGGGCACTCCGGTGTTCAAGAAGCCTGAACCTGCCGGATACGCTGGAGCCGTATCTAAACCTGGGAAAGTGAGTTCTCGAAACTTTCCGTCCTTAAACCAGGGACCTGGACCTGAGAGCCAGACTTTGGTGGTAGGAAAGGATGGTCGCCTTATGCCAAAGAAGACCACCGCATCTGCTGCCGCCGGATCTGCATCCGCTCCAGCCGCCCCACCAGTTACCTTTACCCAGGAGCAGTTAAACATGTACCTGCAAATGGGACTGAAACAGAATGTACCACCTGCCTTCTGTGTACCAACGACAGGTGTGTCCGGGAGTCCTAAACCCGGAAGTGGTCCACAGGCCGCCTCGACTCCTCCCAAGGCTGTCGCGGCACCTGAGAAACCGAAGGACGCCATTACCATTAAAACTGGTAATGCGGAAGTTTGGTTTGAGAAGTCTCGCCAAGGGGAGGCAGATGTCCAGAAGGCCATCTACACCCATTGGGAGAAGACCGTTCGGGAGAAAGCGATCGAGTTTCATCAGGGTCTCCTAAACGAAACTCTGTTGTGTATGAAACAGGTGGGCGACGCTGAAAAGCAACGTCTCGAGACTCTCATCCGGGACGATGTAAAGGCCCAGGAGGAGGCTGCCTCAGCTGCTCAAGAAAAAGCAGCTATGGATGTACACGTGTTGGAAAAGCGTGTAAAGGAGGAGATCACTCGGAACACCAACCTGAACACTAAGTTCATGAGGGTGTTCGGAGTCGACTTGGACGAGTGGGACGGCACTCCCGAGTCGGCTTTAGCTCTTCTGAAGAAGAAGCATGCTAAGAAATCCGTTTAAAGCATGCTAGGGTTATTTCTTCCATAATTTTTTTTCCAACACCAAATGACCAGATATAGTCTTTGCGGAACCCTAAAGGTCTGCGAATGCTTTTACTAGTGCATGAACACCTATGCTATGTGTTCCGGGTTCCTTTGACCAGTCTATTATTCAGGTTGTATAACATTTATTACACCCTGAATAGCCTATTCGGATTTATAATTTCATCCATGAACAATCCGATAGTAGACTTGCTGCTGTGAGACGTATCCGGATGCCAGTTCCAGACTCCTGCTGTTACCCGTGCTAACCAATTACTAGGATGGACTTTACGATTTACCTCTACAACTCATCTGTACTCCCGAATGGACTTATATCTCTACTACTATTACTTCCGGATCAACCTATATCGGACTATTATTTTACTTATGTCAACTAAAACTTAAAAAGGATTACGTTCTCTACACAGTTGACACATCCGGACTAATATTCTACAAATCTACACCATTCGGATATACTATAAACTTTAGCACTACTAGAGGATTGTGGGTAGCTGCCCCAAATCAACTACCGTGTTCACTCAATATAAGGAAACTATAAACTTTAGCACGTCCATCCCGTGGTTAGCTGACCACACCTACCTACTAGTACCCGGAGGATACAGCAGAAGACTCCAGCAGCATTTATAATTCCTGTATATTGTATATAATGTCATATTTCTATTTTTCTATAATATTATATGTATGTACATATCCACTAGATACATATTATAATACGGGTACATAGACATTTCCTGATACGGATCTCTAATCACTATTAGTATTTATATTATAAGATCCGTTAAACTCCACCAGATAACACATATTATTGTCCTGCGAGACAAAATATATAATAAGTATAATGATCTGGTGCTATAAAGGTTATTAGGTACACGGTGATAATATATTATTATATTCATTACCACACCGTGATGTTTTTTTTTTCAAGTGTATGTTATAAATAATCATATTCGTACTACTCACGGAATCCTTAACGGATTCGTATAATATTAATATACGACATGTCATTAGATAGTGATGTTACTATAACAGTCTTCTTTAAGACTACATATTCAAATGTGTTGTCAATGACTACAAACACACATACGGATGTTATTTTGTGATATGTTTTATTATCGACAGTTCCGTTACATATAGCTGTCATCATCACATGTATACGATTCATATTACTTGTCTTATTAATTATACCTGAAATATAATACAATATTATGTGGTATAATAATTAAATAGACAGTTCCGTTTCACATAACTGTCTCTTCTTCAAGTAATTCGTATAATATTTCAACATCCTAATCGTTATATGTAACTAAAATTCACTATCGAATATATATATATGACATCTGGTTCACAATTTATTTAGTGCTAATGTTATACCTATGGTTGTACCTCTATTACTAAAGGTTTAGACATGTAGAAATGTTATCCTAGTAATATTATACGTATAACACCCTCCTAAATGTCTGGGGGAGTGGTGTAGAGGTACACTTTACTAAACCATAGGAGTTGGGTACCGTCTGACGTGGCGGGTGAGTCGAGTCGTCGGACGTTCCTCAGGTTCCGGATAGGTGGCAGCACCGATCCGGGTCTGTGGGGACATCTGACGACGAACACCTGGGTCCGTATATAAAGCCCAGGGCTCAGCCGCTACGTCAGAGGCCCTTCTGGCCTCCACACTATGTAAACCACTGTCTTTTAATATTAGCTGCCTCTTTGATATCATTCGGCAGCCGTGAGTGTGCATTAAGTAATAAACCTAACCGTTGGCATACACTTGGAATACTGTCTTACTCTTTTTTTCCGAATCGTAAGACCCGAACCCCCCCAGGTCCGTAAGGCCACAAACCCTTACACGTGTTACACATAAAATGGTATACAGTCCCCTTCCCCCCACTTCGTGTTGGTCTTAGACAAAAAAAAAGGAGATTGTTATAGATTACATGGTCTAAGGTACTAAGGTAGCAATGTAGCATTTTCCCCTTCTTCTCACACAGAAAATAACACTGATCACTTTGACACATGCTGTACACGTCAGGATTTGTCTCCTTCATGACATGTATGAAGGCACATCAAATGTGGTTGACGCTCTCACATTTGGTATGTCAACTCCACTTGACATACCTAGCAAAGACAAATCACATATTCCTGGTCCATGCACCTGAGTGCCAGGTAGTACAGTATGACAATCATGGAAGGGTTACAAGCAGTCCATAACTGTGTGTAAGTGGTACAATTAAAGCATAGGAGGAAGGGATATCATAGTCCCACAGTCCTGCAACAACAAAGCACTTTGTTCCTATCTAAACAACTTCTCCTTGTCTATGGACCTCTATGCAGTCTATAAGACAAGGATATGGGGATATATGGCAAATTTCAAATGTCTCCATACACTGTAGACACTGTGACTGTGTTTTATACATTATGGATGATGATTGAATTTAAACCTCACCTATGTGCCCTGAGGACACGTTGAGTGTGAGATGTCCCGCGGTTGAAAACCCGGACCCGTACATTATGGATTAGCATGCAACCTTTTGGTCTTTTCCCTGGGCCACATATAAAGTGTCTTACCTCTCCTGTTGAAGTATTCAGGATTTAGGGTATTTTAGTATTCAGTAATGAATGCTTGTGCATTTAAAAGAATGAAATAAATTTCACTACCATTCAATGATAATACTAATGAATCTTAGTAACCTATCTATCCTGAAAACAAAATGAAGCAGATACAGCAAACGTCTCACGTGTTGGTAGTTCCTCTTGGAAGTGGTTAATCCTGGTACCAAAATGGTGGTTTACCCCATCTAGTGGTATACCCTAGAAGAATTATGTTTGTCAAACCTTACTTATCATTACATGTCAACTGCTCCTGACATGGCTGTGACCCTGGTCAACTCACACGTGACATGGCATTTTAAGGCATATCTATATGAGATTTAAAGTGTGATACATGTGTCACGCTGACACATGTGCACATATCCCAATGACCTGTGCTCTCTATGTCAAATCTTATTGATGTAGGTAGACACATCGTTTTGTCAGAAAAGATTTTTTTCAGTGGTAATAAAATTACCCCGAAAATTTCTTGCGAAATGTGCCCATGACTCAAAAGATCTCCAAAATACATACAAGGTATTTCCATAATTGCTGAAATTGCTCTGTATGGTGCTTGACTTCAGGACCGTTGAGTAACTCGGCATATTTCTTAGGCTACACATTGTGATGGTTTCGTGAATTTGGATCAATATAAAAAAATAAACTTTGTCTAATGGAAAGGTACCCTTACAGAGGCGTAGGAAGCAAATCTTCATTGGGGGGGGGGGGGCCCGGCGAGGGCACCATCGCGACCACCTTGAATTGTCGGCTGATGCGTGATGGCGTCTATATAATGCGTATATAGAATTCATATAGAAAAGTAATTTTTGGTAAATTTTGGATCTGACTTTAGGCTCAGACCCCCATTTTCCCTATGACATCACCATAATAATCTAATTTGAGATGTAAAGTTCTAGCTTCTTTTCCATTGTGTTTATGAGTTCTTGGAAAATATTGGGGGGTTCCAGACATACTCAGGCCCCACCTCCTTCATGATTGGGGGGCCCAGGCCCCCCTGGCCCCCCTTTTCCTACGCCCCTGACTTATTATGTTTAGGAAATTCACCTACTCATTTATATTTTTGGAGGGGGTAGACACATTCTAACCATCTCCACTGTCATTGGGTGAGGTCAACCCCGTCCAGTGGGCACGCCATCACGCCTAGGCCTATGTTAAATCAATGTTGATTTGAGACCAATATTTCAACATTGACATGCCTACTGTTAATCAACATTATTGAAAAAGTGTTGAAACAGGTTTCAACATACTACTTTACAACTTTGATTCAACGTTCTATGCCCATTGGGTGTGACTGACCCCCACCCCTGTCAATTCTTACGCCACTTATGCGTTTGATTTGTGTGTTATCAGCAATACCCCTTGATCCTTTAAGGGACGCTAGCGCAGCAATGCATCACGCCCTTTGGTAGTCATGATGCACGGATGTAGCCCTGCTAAGTAACTTGCCAGAGCTACATTTTTACTTCACGCCGACCCTACATGCTTGGTACACACCTGGAGGGTTGGCATGATGTTCCAATGAAGTGCTGGCGAGCAGTCTCTCCAGCACTTCATTGGTGCATCATGCCGACCAATGGACATGATGCATTCCTGCACCAGCAGCCGTTAAAGGGTTAACATGCATGTCTGGTCTTGGGATGTACTAACTGACCTGTACTCTGGTATCTGTGCCTGGGTGTGTAAGGAGGATCAAGGCATTTAACCCTCTATGGTCCACACACTGCTTTAACCCTTTACCAGGCGTGACGTGCATCAATACTAAAATCCTACTATCATGATTCATAAATGAAATCGATGCTGAGTAAATCACCAGTGCTGCATGCATGTATCATGTCGATCCTGCAGGATTGATAGACTAAAAGGCCACCATGGTGCATTAGTGCTGTGTTGGTGCACCATGGCAAATGATCAGTAGTTCCTGAGGCACCATGCCACATCTAACGTGTTAATGCCATAATAAGGTATTACCAAGGTGTGCACTGACCACAAAGAACATAATCTCACCCATAAATAACAGACAAGCATGTTATATATAAAGTTTGTCATAACGTGCAATTCATGGGACTAGATATGGATGGCAAACTAGCCAGCTCTTCGTTAAATTGAGTTTTGCTCCCTCAAAACATAATGAGTTCTGTTTAACCCGCATTTTATTACTCCAAAGATACTACTGTGCTATATGTGAAGAGTGATATCTGTCTTCGCAAAAGGAATAAAGACGTTTCTCTCATACACTCTGTAACAGCTACTGGATAGTTCAATTCATTAGAACGGATCATCTGGAAGTAATATAAAGCTAGGTATATAATGGAATTTATTTATGAAATTTCCACTATCTTTAGATTTCACGCTTCCATGATCGACTATGATACTGTCATACTAGTGATTGGCATGATCAAGTTGTCATATGAGAAATATCATAAGACTAGTGGTATATAGTGTAATTATCTCAAGGCTCTTATAAATAGTGTTATTTCCAGTTATCACTGGTTTATTCAGCTTTAGGCAACATGTAAGAAATATCCATCATACAGTAGTTAGTATGTAGGTAATTTATACATACAGTAAACATACAGTAATTTATAAAGTACAATGTTCTGTTCCACTCCACCTGTGAGGTATTAATAATACAGTGTCCAGCATAGTTCTAGGTGGGTTCCCACACCTAGCTCCTGACCTGCTGCTTAGAGGAATAATGTAATAATGAATAACTTTACCCTCTGGTGGAAGTCTTGAAGGAGATAGCCCCTGGCCACTAATGATAGAAACCAATGCCTGTCTAGCATAGTTTCACCATAGTGCAGTGGTATAGCAGGTAGCAGGAGATGACTGGAGATGTTACCTCTAGAGCGGTTCTTGGTGATCTGACTTCCTGGAGGTGCAGACAGGCTATTTGTAGCAAATCTTGGAAAAGCACCTCCAGACTGACTGGAGCCAGTAGCATCTGCCTAACTCTACAATTGTTTGAGGGGAGTCTTTCATGTGTCACAGGGGGACAAAGGACCCCCATGGACGCCGCTGTGTCCACCTTTGTCTTGGTCGGTTCTGCATCTTCAAACCCTCATAACTCGGTCGTTTATGCGTTTATAACCGCCATTTTGCGCATGCGCGGAGTTGAATGTGCCAAGTTTATAATGCCCGCTGGATAGGCGCGTAACTCCCGCCGGTTTGTCTGTAGGGAACTCGGAGTTTCATTCAGTCTCCATGGCATAACTTCCTTAATAATGGAAGTTCCGCCTTGATCTTGGGCTCATTCTGACCGTCTAATTATGGGCTTTCCATAAATGCTTTGATATTTGACCTAGGTTGCTCAGGAGCGACGCTAGAGCGACCGGAATGTTATGGCGTCGTGCTTATGTAACCCATTGTTCAGTCATTAGGGTGCTCAGACACTCATGACGGCGTCAGCGGTGCTCAGGCACCCGTGACGGCCGGTTGCATTCACTTACAAGTTATTAATTTGTGCATTGGACCATGAGGTCGCACACTGAGACCCTTATTCTTATTATATTGTGCAGTGAACCATTAGGTCGGACCCTTTGATGTCATAAACTCTGTCTAACTGACTTGGTTTGGTGTGCAGTGGGGCATGAACGCTCTTATACAAAGTTTGAGCGCTCTTATAGCTCTTAGAACCAACCTATGTATTAATTTCATAGATATTCTTTGATTAATACAATAATATGTTAGAATTTATGGAATAATAAAATGGTATATGATAATACATTCAATAAACTGTTATTACCAGAATTCATAGTAAAGCTACCCGGTAGGTAGATTTTACAGCTAACTACAAGTACCTCGTAATGGTAACATTTTCCAAGAGTCATAAGATAATGTAAAACTAAACAATACATTAGATTGGGTGCCATTAGAGGCAAAATTGAGACATCTGATTTAAATGAAATGTATCCCTGCAATATCCCCTAAGAGCCCCAACCCCTGTATTCTACGGGAGAGGACTCATATGAAAAGCTTTCTGTTCTTACGGCCAGGGTCGATGATAAGTCTGATCTCATCTGTACCATGCCTAGTTTTCTATGATCTACACCCGTATGAAAATTTTCATTGTATGCTACCCAAATGTCATTTCTCCTCCATTCCCTTCTCTCCCCACTCTCCTCTCTTCCGCTTTAGCTTTTCCCTCTCATTCACATGTTTCTAATTGCTCCCACTTACTGTTTTTTCTCCATCTTCTGCCTTATCTGTGTAATCCCTCCCTTCTACCTCAAGTTTCTACCTGCCTTCCTGTTTTAAATATCATCAGCAAAATTTGGGGGTCCACTTTATAGGCAACGATATGTCATACAATAAAGAACCACTCAGTCAAGGACCTAACCTGACTTTTCCATGTATATGACTTCACTGATTGAGACCTCCTTTAAATGACAGTACGAAACTATGTGTTCACTATGTTTTCACATCTCCACCATTAAATAATTTTTAATTCATGTTATGATGAAAGTGGATACTTAGCATTCATTTCATGATAACATTTTCAGCGGGTCTTCACATTAAAAAATATTTTCTATGGTCATTCCCATATGAAAATCTTTCAAAGAGCCAAAAACCATTCATCAAGCTGGCTCATACGAAATATTTTCATCCAGCTGACTCATACGAAAACATTTTCATCGACCCTTTCCATATGAAAAACTTTCATATACAACAATCAACATTTTCATCAAACTGTCTCATATGAAAAATATTTTCAACTGCTCTTCCGTATGAAAATGTTTCATACATCCAAAAACCTTTCATTGAGCGCTTTCGTATAAATATATTTTCAGTGATCTTTCCCATATGAAAAACAATCATAAACCTATCCACTTTTTCATTGGACTGTCTTGTATGAAAATATTTTCAGTGACCATTTCCATAAACTGTTATCCTTTTTTATTGATCTGTCTTATATGAAAATATTTTTATCAACCCTCATCCTATGAAAAACATCAGCCTTTTCATTAAGTTGTGTCATATGAAAATATTTTTAGGAACTCCGACCATATGCAGAACTTTGATCTACCTAGAGAATATTTCATTGTGCGATCTTGTATGAAAACATTTTCATTGACTTATTTTTGATGAGAATGTTTTCAAAGGGTCCCTGTCATGCCCCTCCACTCCAAAATGTTTTAACCAGTCATGCCATATGAAACTCTTATACACACTTTATGAATAAGCTTTTCAGTAGATGGCAGCACAGACCAGATATAACCAATTATTTTCAGTGGCCTGTCCCAGTGAAAATCTCTCTTTACACTTACGAGTTTCTCAGTAGATGGCACTGTGAAAAGTCACTAAATATCACTGATTTTCACCAGGAAACCTGGATGAAAACAATTTTCACCAGCCCTTCCCGGTGAAAATATCTAATCAATTCATGAATAAGCTTCTCAGTAGATGGCAGCACAGACCATATATAACCAATTATTTTCAGTGGTCTGTCCCAGTGAAAATCTCTCTTTACACTCATGAGTTCCTCAGTAGATGGCACTGTGAGCTAAAGCAAATCATTTATTGGAGATGCCCTTGGCATCTCCATTGCATTGACATGGGAGGTCGATTGCACACGGAATCGGACAGTCCAATTACCCATGAGTCGACCTGTGCAATTGTATCAATAAATAGCACTAATAGCACTGACTAACTGCTGATAGATGGGCGATTTATGGCAGTTTACCACAGCCCAGTGCGTCCCCGTCAGGACGGAGTGGCGTGATCCGTCACCCTGGTGCATACTCACCATTTGATTGGCTGTTGGTAGTGGCCTGACCCAGTTTCTTCGCGCCAGAAAGCCACGTGTTCGCTGGTGCATTCGTAAACCCTTCTGTATGGACAGCATGCCTACAGTTCCCACCCGTCTCCACTAGCCCCTTCAGCACCACCCAATACCCCCCCCCCCTTTTGGTCACGCTTACTAACGCCTATTACCGCCACAGTGTCCATAACAAGCTTTGAAAGCTGTCCTGCCACTCCATAACGACTTTCAATTGGCATTGTGTTATTTGAAGGCCTGGTACCTAAAACTAGCATGACATTGCCATATTAGGAGTCCAGTCACATACACACTTATTAGAAGGCCAGGTACCTAAACTCACGCTCACTGACCTCGACAACTCCCCCCCCCAACCCACTTGTACAACACCAGTAGACTCCTCTGAAGCCGTTCTATTGAGCCCTAACCACCCCACACAGTTTAGTACCTGTACAACGCCAATAGACCCCTCTGAAGCCGTTCTACTGAGCCCTAACCACCCCACACAGTTTAGTACCTGTACAACGCCAATAGACCACTCTGAAGCCGTTCTACTGAGCCCTAACCACCTCACACAGTTTAGTACCTGTACAATGCCAATAGACCCCTCTGAAGCCGTTCTACTGAGCCCTGACCAATTTGATTATATTCTCTACACGATGTATATAGACCTTACACATCGTCATAGTGCATTTAAGACAGGGGTAGCTATACTCTATAAAACAGGACCATGCTTGCCGCTATGAACTCCTGAACATCATCATATAGGTATATGGGACTGCTAAGGTGGTTAAGTTGCCTTAAAACATCGTCAAATTCCCTTCATGGCTGCATTTTGGAAGCTAACTTTCTTATGCTTGACCATAGGTGAAAATAAACATCACCATGATGATCGCCAGCTCGAGCTACCCTTTATCTATAGGTCACACCATGGGAAACTCCTATTATTAAGGGAGATACGATTTATTTTGTAAAACTGCCAGTTCTTGGACCTCTCTGCCAGTGCCTGGACTGGCGTCTGCCCCCGCGTCCCAAAAAGACCTTTATTTCGATCCATTCCTTCCTCGGACCTGCCCTTTTTCGCCGGTGACACTTAAAACAGATAGGTTTTGGCTGGAGGTAGCGCTACCACACCCTGGATAGTGCACAGGTGGACCGGCTGGGGCCGAAAAGGCTTCTAGTCAAAAAAATTATTTCGCTTATTGTTTTTCGAAACCGATTTTTTAGGGGGGCATGTTTTTTAGGGGGACGAAATACCCCAGATTGATACCAAACATTCCATATCCGCACATATTATTTGCATAATTAGCATAATTATGCAGTATCTTGGTACTGTTCAATATAATATAGATATGTTCCATTGGTCCCTTATAGAATTCATATGCTTACAAGTATAAACTACTGACTGCACCTAGTGACTAGTGGAATCTGAACAATAGAAAAGAAATACCCCTCCCCTACCTTCCTATAGCATCAAACAAGTTATTCAATGGAGGCAGCCATTGCTTGATCACATGCTTAAACCTTTTAGATCCAAATGCTAGTTACCAGTGCATTATCACTGTTTATAAGCTTTACACATCAATACCTGCACCCACCCAGGGCACATGCCCAGTTTGCACTGAATGGATGTCTTTCCATTTCTCCATTCTCTGGTGTTTGATTGAAAATGTTGACGTCATTCTGTGTTTTAATTTGTGTTTTAATCTGTGTTTTTATGGTACATATATTGAGTTTAAGGCTATAACAGGTTAGTGTTAGTACTAAGGTATAATAGTAATTACTCACTATTTGTCAGCGGTTAATCAATATATGTTAGTAATTACTCACTATTTGTTAGCAATTAGTCAATACATGTCAGTATTTACTCACAATCTGTCAGCAAATAGTAAATATATAACAGAGAAATAGCCATTGATTCAATTGTGCATCCTGCCTTGACTGGTATTTGTCAAGATATGTCAGTATCTATGGACTATTTGTCAGCAATTAGGTAATATATGTTAGTAATTATTCACTATTTGTCAGCAATTAGTCAATACATGATAGTAGTTACTTACATTTTATCAGCATTTAGTCAATATATGTTAGTAATTGCTCACTATTGACTAATATCTGACAAATTGTGAGTAATTACTGACATATATGGACTAAGTGTCAGTAATTACTCACTATTTATCAGCAATTAGTCAATACATGTCAGTATTTTCTCAGAATTCACCAGCAATTTTTCAATATATATTAGTAATTACTCACTATTTGTCAGCAAATAGTCAATATATATCAGTATTTACTTACAATTTGTCAGCAATTAGGCAATATATGTCAGTATTTACTCACACTTTGTCAGCAATTAGTCAATAAACGTCAGTACTTAGTCACTCTATATCAGCAATTATCAATGCATGTCAGTATTTACTCACAATCTGTCAGCCAATAGTCAATGTATAACAGAGAAATAGCCATTGGATCAATTGTGCATCCTGCCTTGACTGGTATTTTTTAAGATATGTCAGTATCTATGGACTATTTGTCAGCAAATAGTTAATATAAGTCAGTAATTATTCACTATTTGTCAGCAATTGGTCAATACACGGTCGTAGTTACTTACATTTTATCAGCATTTAGTCAATATATGTGACCCATCCTTACAAAATGGTACGCAAGTCGCACATAGAAAATGTTTAGTTATTGGTATATTCATTTACAGCTCATCAAGAGCTTTCATTTGGTATATAACACTTGCATATTTGAACTAGGTGTACCTCTGTGGATCTTCTGCCGGTAAATTCAGTCATATCAATTAAAAATTGATTAAACTGAGATAATTGACATATCAAACATGTAATAATTTATGAATCCTATATAATTCCTATGTAATTCTATATAACCAAGAAAACTATAGCTATGTTTTTTCGGCATTGGAGGCTTACATTCAGTTTAGTAGGCAAGGATTCTGAAAGATATCTACCTATATGTTAGAAAAATGATAAAATATCAATTTTAAAAAATCTGATATTTTTTACACTATACCACTTGAGAAGCCTATATCTAGGCTTCTACATGTGCGACTTCAGTACCACTTTGTTAGGATGGGTCACATATGTTAATAATTGCTCACTATTTATCAGCAATTAGTCTATATGTTAGTAATTGCTCACTATTTATCAGCAATTAGTCTATATGTTAGTAATTGCTCACTATTTGTCAGCAATCATTCAATATATATTAGTAATTACTCACAATTTGTCAATAATTAGTCAATATATATCAGTATTTACTCACACTTTGTCAGCAATTAGTCAATATACATCAGTACTTAGTCACTCTATATCAGCAATTATCAATGCATGTCAGTATTTACTCACAATCTGTCAGCAAATAGTCAATATATAACAGAGAAATAGCCATTGATTCCTCCTCCTGTGCATCCTGCCTTGACTGGTATTTGTCAAAATATGTCAGTATCTATAGACTATTTGTCAGCAATAAGTTAATAAATGCTAGTAACTATTCACTATTTTTCAGCAATTAGTCAATACATGGTAGTAGTTACTTACATTTTATCAGCATTTAGTCAATATATGTTAGTAATTGCTCACTATTAACTAATATCTGACAAATTGTGAGTAATTACTGACATATATTGACTAAGTATTGTTTTATAATGACTAAGTACTGGCATATATTGACTGATTGCTGACAAATAGTGAGTAATTACTGACACATATTGACTAATTGCTTACAAAGAGTGAGTAATTACTGACATATATTGACTAATTTCTGATAAATAGTGAGTAATTACTTACATATATTGACTAATTGCTGACAAAGTGAGTAATTACTGACGTATATTGACTAATTGCTGTTATATAGTGACTAAGTACTAACATATATTGACTAATTGCTGACAAATAGTGAGCAATTACTAATCCGATCATAAGTACATAAATCTAGATGATACGACCGAGCAGCTATTACAGGAATGCTGTATTTCTATATCGAAATATAATATCCGATCATAAGTACATAAATCTAGATGATACCACCGAGCAGCTACTACAGCAATGCTGTATTTCTATATCGATATATATTAAATGATCATAAATACATAAATCTAGATTAAAGAGTCATGATAATGATCCTTGAGTCATGATTATGAGTATAGAGTCATGGGCATCCTCGTATAACAACACTTAGTCCATATATGTCAGTAATTACTCCAGATTTGTCAGATATTAGTCAATATATGTCAGTACTTACTCAATATGTGTCAGCAATTAGTCTATTTGTCACTCAGATGTAAGCACTGACCGCTTGGTCATTTGACATAGAATTGAGAATACCATTGTCCCATAATAGTATAATTTCACATTGAGGGGCATCTCCTTAGGACTGAGTCCTTCACCTGTGACATTTTTATCAAATTTCTTATTTCTTGTTTCATATTGGTGGCAGTGTCCTCTCCGTATGTTATACACAATATATGTATGCATCATATAACATGCGGCATTATAACCTCCCAGTAATAAAAAAAATGTTATAAATACAATGTGAAAAAATGTTTTTTTAACATTTTAAAACATGAAGCCATAATAAGGAGTCATAGGGAAAAGTTCTGAAAGATTTTTTGTTATATAATGGGAAGCAAAGAAATCTGGAAATGATAGGGGGCAATATAATGGGGACATGTAGAAATTGAATCGGAAGGCAGGGAAATGGAGCCCCTTGTATTTAGAGTTATATATTGCAGAATTTATGTGGGATTTCTTGTTTCCATATGTTGAGCTGAAACAGGTAAATTTCTGCATGTATTCACATCTAGACCTCCATATGTTTTCTTTTAACTTATGAAAATGTGAGCTGAAACAGAAACAGGCATACAGACAGCCATATGTGGCATAATTATGTGGTACTATGTCTCTGTGGTAAAGCACCCACCAAAAAATGTATTGTGTCTTTGACAATAAAGATAAGAATAAAAATATATAAATCAAACTTGTTACAGAACATACAGCAATTTGCTATTGTGCAGACAGTACAATATGGTATATTACTGGGATATGGTTTTCACAGTTTGTATCTATCCCTTCCCCTCTTCCCAGATATTACTTATCATGCTGAGGGATAGCTCACTATACACAGCATATGGCGTTAGTTTGAGATGGTCGATCCTTCTTGCTGGACAAATAAACTATTCAGTTGATCAGTGTTGCTCACCTTATCTATCCTAACATTGACCCAAATACTAACCCTTCCCCTCACCCTAACCCTAGACTTGGGTTGAACTGGAGTTGAATTGGAGTTAGGTTTAGCTTTAGTATTAGTGGAAGTTTTGGGCTCAGGTTATAGGATTTTAGGAGTTGTTATGAGGATGTGATAGTTTCGGTTGTAAAAATTAGTGTTAGACTTGGATTCAGGATATGGGTTAAGGTTAGGTCTAGGGTTGATTTTAGGCTAAGAGTTTCAATTCCCTGCACAGCTAAAGCTAAAAAGTGTCTATCATTGTCTGTCTGCTAGTGCAGTAGCCGACATGCCTACCAAAGGGTTTGGCATATTTGCGATGCTTGACTATAAACAGGGTTAGTAGAAGGGTCAGGATTATGATTAGGATGAAGTGTGGTAGTAGGGTTATAATTGGGCTAAGGCTCAAATTTTAGATTAGGACTAAGATTAGGTTTAGGGTCAGGGTTAAGCATTACTGAATATCAGTCGCAATTGTAATTGTGGGAGTTAATTCAGGAAAAGCGCTTTTATATCTCTCTTTCTTGGTGGGTGCACTCACACTTTACTCCAGAAATCCCAATGCAGTGCTCAGTGGCCGTCGCAAGACAGTCACTCATAGATTCTAGCGTTACACATAGCATTAGTATAAAGATTAGGATTAGAGTTTAGGTTAATGTCAGGATCAGGGTCAGGGATTTAATGAGCATTACTCTACTTATCTGTACCTCTATAGAGGTACAGATAAGTTTGAAAATAGGGTAGGGGGTTAAACACCATGCTCTGAGGAGTAATCTGGACTGTTTTGGTGTGTGGTGCCATCTAGTGAGTAGCTGATGAATCAAGAATGGATAGCATATTTTCACCGGGAAGGGCTGGTGAAAATTGTTTTCATTGGGTCTACTCTGTGAAAAATCAGTGATCAATGCAGCTCAGAGAATTCTTTCGTATAATATTCTCCCTGCAGTGAAGAGAGAGAATAACTAGCCCAGTGAAGAAATTTTATTTGTTACAAATTCATGAGTTTGAGCTCAAGAAAGGTTTCTCATGTCTAAGCAGGAGAGAATACCTTCATACAGGAGAACTGGAGGCTGTTGCAAAAAGAATCGAATTGCAATCTCACTGCCGTAACTCACCTTCTAGTTCCTGGCTGTTCTGCTGATCAGAACCAGCTTCTCACCTTACACTCAGAATCAATCTTCTTAGTGTGAGTCATACTGGGAAGCATTCCCCAATTCAAGACCACTTCAGAACCACTTCTATAACCGATTTCCTTGCTGTATAACAGGGGAGATGTCATTGCCTGATGGTAGTCAGTTCCCATTTGGGAATAGCACCTCAGATACAATGAATTTTATTTTCATAGTGTAGGGAAGATTTTCATAAATGGAACTCTATGAAAACATTTTCTTTGAAAGGACCTGTGAAAATATTTTCATATGAGACCACATGATGAAATATTCACTGGGTAGATTAAAGTTTTCATATGGGAGGAATCGCTGAAAATATTTTCATGGTGGAGAGAAGATTTTCATATGAGTAATCGCTGAAAATATTTTCATGAATGGAACTCTATGAAAATATTTTCATCGGAAGGGCCCATGAAATTATTTTCATATGAGACCACACAATGAAATATTCTCTGGGTAGATTTTCATACAGAAGGAGTCACTGAAAATATTTTTATGGCGGAGGGTGGATTTTCAAATGAGCCCTAACTGACAATGTGTAAATGTATGAAAACATAAAATATATTTGTACTGTATATATTGTGGCGTAGACCGAGCCGACGTCGGTGGATCCCGAAACCATCCTGGCATGGGGGCGGGGGAAGCCGGCGGAGGCGGAGTCACGTCAGCATTGTGTAAAGTTGTGTTATGCGGAGTAGCGTCTTCGGCGGCGGTGTATGTTGTGCATACACCAGCGCCGGTGGACTTGCAAGTGTATAAATACTGGAGGTGTCCCACCGGACAGGCAGTCTGGGCTTGGGGTGGCTATAGGACGCACCGGCACTTGCTCCAGAGAGGAGGAGCAGCGGCATATAGATAGAGATATACTTAGCTGGTGTGGCAGAGCAAGCCAGGCAATAAAGAGTTCACGTTAATTATACTTGTCCGTGTTACTGGTCGTCATTCTCTTATCCGGAGGAGCTGGAAGTACGCTACATTGGTGACAGCGGTGTTTTCAACGGATCCACGCGGGACTAGAGATGGCGGAGGCAAGGATAACGGAAACAGACTCATTGAAATTGGAAGGAGAAGGAGTTGGTCGGGGGACCCTCTTGGAAGTAGTGGACGAGGAGGTGACAATCAGAAGACCCACAGAAAGCAGACCTGGGGAACCATACCCCGAAAGGCAGGAGGAGCCTATGGATCGGAATTGGACGGGGGAAGGCAACCAGGTAGAGGTGGGAGGAGGGCGTGCAAGTCCCGTAAACGACTTCAGATGGCCATGGGAGAAGGAGGAGGTGGAGAGGGAGATACCCCGGAGGCCAAGCCGGGGGAGGCGCCAACCCAGAGTCAAGATGGAACATACTTCAAGCATGACTCGGAGGAGATTGGAGGAAGGGTCAGAGGATTGGACGGAGGAGGAGTGGGACCAGCTCCTAGAGACTCTCTCAAAGCATAGGAAGATAAAACCGGCAGCGGAGGGACGGGAGGAAGGAAGAGGGACGGAGGGCCCTGACAACAAGGGAGAGGGGATGACTGTAAAAAAAGAGGTGACCGGGGGAGAGCAGCCATCAGTGGATGAAACCCGGTTACCTGCTTTGCCGTCCCTATCTGGCGGAGCTGACGGCGAAGAGGAAAACCGGTGGTTAAACCCACAAAATACGACGGGACGGGGGATCTAGGCGATTACCTCAACCACTTCGACCTGTGTGTGAAGGTGAATGGATGGGACGAGGCTGAGGCCGGCATGTTCCTGGGGCTGAGTTTGGCGGGGGCCGCTCGGAGGCTGTTGAACGGCAGAAAACCAGCTACGCCGGAAGGGTACACCGAACTCCGGAAGGCGCTGGTCGAAAGGTTCGAGCCCACCAATCAAGAGGAGACCTATAAAGCTGTCCTCCGCACCAGGGTACGGAGGAAGGGGGAGGCGTTGCAAGAATTGAGGGAGGATCTGATGAAGTACACCCGGCTAGCTTACCCCGAGGCCGACGCCCGAACTACAGACACCCTGGTTTTGGACAGATTCCTGCTATGTTTGGATAACCCTCTAAGACAATGGGTCTATCAGTCACAGCCAAAGGACCTACAAGCTGCCGTCATGACAGCCGTGGGGGCAGAAGCCTACCTGAAGGTGGAGCAGGAAACATCACAGAGGGTTAGGACCGCTGACGCGTCGGTAAATGAGCATCTCAAAACCAACACCGACAGGATGGATAAAATGGTGGAACTAATGGACCGCATGGCTAAGAAGATGGAGGAGCCCCTCTCCACCGAAAAGAAGAGGCGGAGTACTGCCTGCTATGGGTGCGGCCAGGAAGGGCATTTCAAGCGGGAGTGCCCCAACAGGAGAACAGACAAACCGGGGGGGGCCCCCGAGACTGGAAAGGATGTTATTCCATCAGGAAACTAGAACCGACCTCTACCCAAGGCCAGGTACAGGTCGGGGGGATTGGGCCTATGAATATTGTGCAAGGAAGGCGAGAGAGGGGCGGCGGAGGACTAATAGTGGAAGGCAAGTTGGAGGGAGCCGTTATACAGATGCTGGTAGATACTGGCGCCTCACTAAACCTTATCTCCCACGGGTGGTGGGAACGACATGGGGGTGATCGGCCGCTCCAAGAAACGGGGGAAGTTGTCTTTTCGGTGGATGGAAGGCCCCTGAAACTTAAAGGGGAGGTGCAGGCTGCATTACAATTGGGGAGCAGGAGCACGAACGCGATGTTTATCGTGGGGGACACAGGGACGGAAGGAATATTGGGCGCCGCCTTTCTACGAGAAAACCAGCTTGTGGTGGACGTGGCCAGGGGAAGATTAATCTGGACCCAACCAGAATCGGCGTGTCGAGTGGTGAGCACCCGCTCAGCAGTGGTCGGAGCGGGGGAGGAAGCATTTCTGGAAGGCGCGGTGATGGGTCGGTGGTTGGACGGTGGGAATGGCATGATAGAAAGTATGGCCGGGCACAAGGGTGAACCCCACTTCCTGGTGGGCAGAGGCCTGGTCCAGCCAATAAACAGAGAAACTTGGGTCAGGGTGCTGAACCCTGGGCTGGAACCGATCATCGTCTACAAGGATATGACTCTGGGTGGCATCCAACGGGTGGAAACGCCGGGAGAGGATCCGGGGGTGAACCCCGGAAGCTGGTGCCGTCGGGTGGAGGCTATGTCGCCGGAGGAGAAGAGAGGGCTTATAGGAGAGCTGGTGGAGGGAACAGAGCCAGACAGAAGAAAGGAGCTTGCGGGGTTACTTAATCAACACCTGGCGGCCTTCCAGTGTCATAAGGGTGATAAGGGACACACCACTATGGCCCAACACCGAATAGATACGGGGGATCAACCCCCTATAAAGCAGCCCCCAAGACGCTTAGCCCCCCACCGAAGGGCCACGGTGGAAGAGGAGGTTGACAAAATGTTGGAGGCGGGGGTAATCGAGCCTTCAGTAAGCCCATGGGCATCTCCGGTGGTGCTAGTGAAGAAGAAAGACGGGACAACCCGTTTCTGTGTGGACTATAGGCGGTTAAACAAAGCTACAGTAAAAGATGCCTACCCGCTACCCCGGGTGGAGGACTGCTTGGACACTATGGCGGGGGCCACCTGGTTCTCATCAATGGATCTGGCCAGTGGGTATTGGCAACTAGATGTAAGGGCGGAGGACAGAGAGAAGACAGCGTTCACCACCCACCGGGGGCTCTACCAATTCATTAGAATGCCGTTGGGGTTATGTAATGCCCCAGGGACGTTTGAGCGAGTGATGGAGGTTGCCATGCGGGGGCTTCAGTGGCGTACCTGTTTGGTATATTTAGACGACATTGTCGTGTTTGCCGAGTCCTTTGAACAGCATATGGAGAGGTTGGGCGAGGTACTACAAAGACTGGCGGAGGCCGGCCTTAAGATAAAGCCCTCCAAATGCCAACTGGCCCGCCGGAGGATACTGTTTCTGGGGCACCAGATCAGTGAGGCCGGGGTAGGGACCGACCCAGGCAAGGTGGAGGCTGTTCAGGGGTGGCCCCCACCACGGAATATCACAGAAGTGAGGAGTTTTCTCGGTCTGGCGGGGTATTATAGAGCCTTCATCCCCGACTTCTCAACTAAGGCTAAACCCCTCAGTTCTCTGGCGGAAAAGGGACGGCCTTTCAAGTGGACGCCGGAGTGTGAAAAGGCCTTCGAGATACTGAAGCAGAAATTGATAGAAGCTCCTATCCTGGGGTTCCCCCGACCAGAAGGCCAGCTTATTATGGACACGGACGCCAGTGATACGGGGTTGGGCACGGTGCTGGCACAAGAACAGGATGGGGAAGAGAGAGTATTGGCTTATGGCAGTCGCACCCTTAGCAAACCTGAGAGAAACTATTGTGTTACGCGGCGGGAGTTGTTAGCCATCGTTTTTGGCCTCCGGAAATTCAGACACTATTTAGTGGGTCGGCCGGTGGTAGTGCGCACCGACCATGCATCCCTTCGGTGGCTATTGGAGTTCAAAGAACCAGAGGGCCAGCTGGCGCGGTGGCTTCAGATCATAGGCACTTATGACATAGTGATACAACACCGACCAGGAAAGGCCCATGGTAATGCGGATGGCCTATCCAGGACGCCCTGTAAACAATGCGGCAGAGACCCTGAAGAAGACAGGCGGTGGTGTCGTGTCTTCACAAGAGCTCAGAGTCAAGTGCTAGAGGGAGGGAACCAATCCCCCGCGGAGGGGCCGGAGCCCCCGGTGGGGGCGGCATGGGAAAAGCTGCAGGACGATGACCCCCTTCTCAGGGAGGTACGGGGGTGGGTGGAAGGAGGAGAGGTACCCGCTGAAGCGGTAAGACGGGACTGGAGCTATGAGAAGAAGGCCTGGTATGCCCAGAGAGAGAGGCTGACAATACACAAGGGCGTGTTGGGGAGATGGTGGATAGGGGAGGCGGGGTCGGCCCACTTCCAGATAGCAGTTCCCAAGCCTAACAGGAAAGATGTGCTGCAGGAGGTACACGGAGAACCACTGGCCGGACACCTAGGGCGTAACAAGACCATCAGGCGGGTACAGGGAGGATATTACTGGCCTGAATTCCGGAGGGATGTCACCCGGTGGTGTGAGCAGTGTGAGCCGTGCCTGCGGCGGAAGGCAGCCCCCGCCCCCCACCGAGCTCCAATGGGGCATGTTGGGGCTGGTCTACCACTCCAAAGGGTAGCCCTGGATGTGATGGGACCTCTGCCCCCGACCTCACGGGGTAATCAACACATCCTGGTAGCGGCCGACTATTTCACTAAGTGGACGGAGGCCTATGCCATTCCCAATCAGGAAGCGCCCACCGTGGCAAGGAAGTTGGTGGAGGAACTCATATGTCGGCTAGGGGCGCCGGTGGAGATTCACACCGATCAGGGCAAGAATTTCCAGTCGGGGTTGTTCAAGGAGATAGTAGCCTTGCTGGGGGTCAAGCAAACAAGGACTTGCGCTTTTAGGCCTCAAAGTGATGGAATGGTGGAAAGAGCTAACCGGACCATTGAGGCACTACTGGCCACGGTGGTGGCCACCGACCAGCAGGATTGGGACCTGCAGCTCCCCTTTGTGATGGCCGCCTATAGGTCATCGGTGCATAGCTCCACCGGAGTATCGCCTAACATGATGATGTTGGGAAGGGAAACAACCGTCCCCCTGCATCTGATCTACCCATTGGACCCACCCCCAAGGAATAAGGCTGGATACGTGGCTGAGGTCCAGGAGAAGATGGCACGGGCGTATGAGGCAGCTAGGAGTAACATAGGGAGGTCGGTGGCCCGCCAACGACGTAACTATGATGCGAGGGCGGAGGAGGGCCATCTGCCAACGGGATCCCAGGTCTTCTACTATCACCCCCTAAAGAAGAGAGGACTATCACCCAAGTTGCAATGTTATTGGACCGGCCCGTGGACTGTGCAGGAGAAAATAGGGGATGCGGTGTACAAGATAAAGAGGGGCCGTGTAACCAAGGTGGTACATTTTGATTCTATAAAGGAGGTCTGCCTGCCAGAGGAAGAGGATCTGGGGGATGAATGCACGGAGATAGACCCGGCGGAGGAAGAGGTAGCCAACCCCGACCAGGGAGCGGGGGATGGATCGCCGGGGGCTAAGGCGATACGGGCGATAATAAGGGACCCTAACCCCGGGCCGCGTAACCAAGCATACTTACCCGTTAGGATGGCTGAAGGTGGGGACAGCTGGTGGAAATGGTGGGGGGAGGAGGAGACTAGGGTGAGAGCAGAAGCTGCAATGGCCCACTGGAGGGGTGAACCCCCAGATGACGAACCCCCCCTGGATGAAGAATATTTATCCCCTTTGGAGGAGGAGACAGAAGAAACTAGGGAGAGAAACGAGTTCAAGAGGGCAGAGTGGGCCAGACGGAGGAAGGACCCAGAGAGATGTCGTATCTTAGGCAGGCATGCAGAGAGGTGGTGGGTCTATGAAATGCTAGAGGAGGCAGAGCACGATAACGAACGGAATGAGGAGAGGGAGAGCCGTCTAATAGCCCCGGGTCGCTTACCCCGGAGGCCTAAAACACCGCCTAAGGCGGAGGAGACGCCTAAGGGTGCGCCTACGTGTCTACACTTAGTACAGGCTGGGGTCACGGCCCCGCCGGGCGCCTTCAGGCCTACTACGCCGCCTAGATCGGGGGACGGGCCTAAAACTCCGCCTAAAGCGTCGAGCGCGCCCCCTGCCGGAGTTATAGCCCCGCCAAAACCGGTGTTGCTACGAAACCAGAATGCGAGTGACGTCAATGAGGAGGGAGACGACCACTACTTGAAGATAACAGTCACTTTCCCGATAGAAATGGCGGAGGACAGACGTGTTGTAATGAGGAAGGTGGAGGAGAGCTGTAGAAATGGTGTAACAGGGGACACACAAGCCGGGCGGGAGGAGGAAAAAAAAAAGGGCCAAGGGAGCGCGTAAAGAAAGACGGGGTTCACCGGGAGGGCCGCCGGAGGGAGAGAGGGGGCCGATCTCCACCCAAATCCTCGTCCTCACGGTCCCACAGCCGCCCTAGGCATGGGGGAAGGGAGAATGATAGAAATAAACACCGCCAACGGCCCACCGAGGAAACAGTCCACCGAAAAGTAAACAACAAACCCTACAGGAAGAAGGACCGTGCGAAAGACAGCTGGTCAAGAACCCATTCCCACGTCCACTACCCACCGGAGCGTTCGGAGGAAGGAGCAGAGCGGACTTTCTCACGGTCGGGTGACGGCCTCATGACAGGGGAAACCCCGGTGGCACAGGCGTGCGGGGAAGGTTCCTGGCTGCTAATTGGACAAGACAACTCAAGGGGGAGGGGTGTGGCCGGGCCGGGGGTGTATAAAGGAAGGACTCATCCCCGGGATTCGGCAGTATCGACCATTGATTGGGAGCAGTTAGAACTCGGTAATATGCCTAAGACACACGAAGACGAGAAGTCCGTGCCCATGGTATGGGTAGGGGGAGTGCAGATACCAAAGCACAGGTGTGAGATCTGCAGGGAGGAGGGCAAACCGTATGCCTTTGGACGCAGCGATGCTTTAAAACGCAATCAGAGGAAGCATGAGGCCGTGCAGGAAGGATACGAGTGCCCCTCCACCGGCTGTGAATACCAGGTCGCCAAAGATTACAAGAATGACCTGGTGCGCCACGTGGAGAGACAGCACCCGGACATAAAAGGGTGGGTGCCCCCGAAAGAGACCAAGCAACTGCGGCTGGCTAGTGAAGGGGAGGCGGGGGCCGTTCCAGCACAAACTCCAGGCACCTCCACGTCTGCAAAACCCAAGTCTAAAGGCAAACCCCGGAAGGTTAAGGTCCATACGTCAAAAGGAGGGGCTGGGAAGGCGGAGGAGCCGGGCGAGTCCGCCGCCGCAAGCACTTCTAAAACGGAGGCGGTGGTGTCCTCCAGCCAGACACCGGGCAGCGCCTCTATCATATCGTCACTGGTGTCCCCCGGGATAAGCATAGGGGATGAGGAAATGGAGGAGGTGGCCACAGCGGCCAAATATCTAGAGGAACTGGTGGGACTGAAAACTCCACCCAATCAGGAACTATCTGCGCAAGGGGTGGCCACCCGGAGTAGTACGGGCAAGGGGCGGAAACGGGTGTCCGAGGAGGCAGTGGAGGAGCCCCCTGACAAAAAGGTGCGCCGGTCCCCCGGTAAGGAGGGAGCTGTCTGCCGGGTTACAGACATGATAAAGGACCCCATCACCGGTAAATATCTATTGGAGCCAGAGGAGGAGGGAAAGGTTCTCTTTGTTCTTAAATTACTAATGGACAGGTACAGTAGGGAGGGGGAGACCCCGACCAAAACCTTAACTAGACTCCAGAAGGAGTTGCCGGTGGGCACACTGGACGTAGATGAAATAGAAAAGGAATATGATGCGGCTAGGACGGGTATACCAACACGGAGAACCCAGCTAAAGGTTGGGACTTACGATGACATCACAGACGACGGTTCACAGTCAGCTCAGGAGTCCAGCCCTGAAAAAGGAAAGGCATTTGAAATTTCCGGGGGACTCGATTCCAGCCCTGAAAAACTGCCGGAGTACACCTTAAAGGAGGACCGCCCCAAACCCCACATTGAACCGGAGTTATGTACACCTGCTGAGGAAGGGGCCACCTCCACCCCCGACTCCCCGGAGGCGGAGGAGGACAGGGGACCAGGTAAACCAGACCCCGGAGACGTAGCCACGGAGATGGTCTCCGCTCCAGCTAAAGTCGATGAAGAAATCTTTGAATACCCCCCCGGCGTGGCTGGCTACCCTGACCTCGAGGAGCAGTATGCAGCGATGATCAAAGCTGGCAGAGAGAGGGCCAGGCAGAAGAAGTTAGAGGAACAAAAGAGGTTAGAGAAGGAGAGAGAAATGGAAAGACAGAAGGCTATAGAGGAAAAGAAAGAAGCAGAAGCCAGGGTGGCGGAGGAGGAAAGAGCTTTGAAAGAACAGAAATCTAAAAAGACAAAAGGAGGAAAAGGGAAAGGCTCGGGAAAGAGTAGCCAGAAAACAGGATTAGAAACACTGACGGAGCAGGTTACCGTGCGCACGGGGGAGACCCCGGAAAAGGCTAGTCCACCAGTGGTGCCCCAGACTCCCACCCCCGGAACGCGGTGCAGCCTTGAGGGAATATTACTGAGTACATTAACTCCCACGGGCCAGCGCCCCAAGACCCCGGCAAAGACGAGCTCCGGCAGCAAACCCATGGACAATGAGGGGGAACCTGTTGGAGTAACCCCCCAACAAAAAGGCAAGATGGCCGGGAGAGCAAAAGGGAGGCCTGACTTAGTGCATTATCCCAGGACAGTTACTGTTGGATTGGAGGGGCTGGTGGTGCAGTCTCCCAAGGGGGACTTTCTCTTACAAATCGAGGCTGGGGAGGAGGCGGGACACATGGAGACTATGGTGTTGGTGCCGGAGGGGGTGGAGACGGTGCAGGGGAGTGTGGAGGATGAGGACCCTTTAGGCCCACCAACCTCCGAACGTGTTATAATAGTGACAGACGCCCAGGTGGTACCCATACCTGACGGGGGCGTGGCTCCCACACAGGGAGTAGTGTCTGTAAGCCACGTGGTGGTTGCCCCTTCCCCGGCTCCCGACTCTGGTAAAAGGGTAGAGGTGGAGGAGAACTTGATGCCCTGGAACGAGGACTTCACAGGCCCCCGTGAGCTGCAGGAGTATACGAGGCGCTTGCGGAACCCGGGAAACTTGGGGCCCGAGATGAGAGTGGTACCGGGGGGTGTGTGCAGCTCGGCAGTGCAAAGCTTGGCTGACGGTGATGTGGAACTGGTTCAGGTGACCCGAACCAGGTACGCCAAGGCTTCCAGGGAGGGACTGTGCTCCAGATGCGGGCAGCCATGGCCTATTACCCCGAAGGCCCCGGAGAAGGAGGAGAGAGAGGAGGAGGAAGCTTCTACGAGCACCCAGTAAAAAGGGTAAGTGTCTCTTCCGGTGTATCTACAGCGGGGGAAGCGGAAACTCCAGTACAGGAGGGCGCCGGCGGAGGTCGGTGGGAGGAAAAGGAGGGCGGTGATGCAGCCGGGTCGGAGGGTGACTGCGGGATAAGCTGGGACGACGTGGAATGCACCCGAGTAATCTATGGGTGTAAGCCAGTACAGGCTGGGGGAGCAGTAGCAGCGTAAAGGAAGAACAAAATGCATCAGTTCCGGTGGGGTAAGCAGTACAAGTGCCTTACCTTGTGTTGCAGACCTGGTCGAGCCGCGGGGGCGGCATCCGGAGGCAGGCAGAGGAGAGACGGCAACAACCGGAGGAAGGTGGCCGTCGGTGGACGGTTTGGAGGACCGGTGGACGGCTCGGTGGATGAGTCGGGGGGCATCTCGGCGGTGGCAGTGATGTTGTATTGGCCTTGAAGGCAGCAGTTGTATAATAGTTAAACCATTTGTAAATTATGAAGCTATCCGGTGGAGCATGCTATAAGTATTGATACTGTGTATACTGTATGATTATCTATATTGCTCAATGTATTTGTTTAAAAGTAATAATCACAAACACCCAGGGGCCATGGTGTATAATTGTTTATTCAAAATTGGATACCCATCTGCAGGAGGGTACTCTGACATTCTTTCCCAGTACGACTGTTAATTAGTTGGGGAGAGTGTGGCGTAGACCGAGCCGACGTCGGTGGATCCCGAAACCATCCTGGCATGGGGGCGGGGGAAGCCGGCGGAGGCGGAGTCACGTCAGCATTGTGTAAAGTTGTGTTATGCGGAGTAGCGTCTTCGGCGGCGGTGTATGTTGTGCATACACCAGCGCCGGTGGACTTGCAAGTGTATAAATACTGGAGGTGTCCCACCGGACAGGCAGTCTGGGCTTGGGGTGGCTATAGGATGCACCGGCACTTGCTCCAGAGAGGAGGAGCAGCGGCATATAGATAGAGATATACTTAGCTGGTGTGGCAGAGCAAGCCAGGCAATAAAGAGTTCACGTTAATTATACTTGTCCGTGTTACTGGTCGTCATTCTCTTATCCGGAGGAGCTGGAAGTACGCTACAATATATATATATATATATATATATATATATATACACACACATGTATATATACATCCAGGTATGTAGTCTGGTCTTCTGAAAGAACAGAGGGAGAAAAGGGGGAGAGGCAGGAAAAAGGACAGGAAGGGAGAAAAGTGGGTACGGCTGAGAACCGGAAGGGAGGTACTTATATTTTAGAGAGACGGGAGAGAAGGGTGTAAAGGAGGGGGAGAAGAGGGGAGGAAGCTAGAGGTGGGAGGGAAGGGGATGGAGTAGGCAGAGGAGGAATAAGGAGACATGGGAAAGATGGAGAAGGGAAGAGAGGAAACGGGAAAGGAGGGAGAAGGAGGAATTAAAGGGACAGGAGTAGAGGGAAAAGCTAAGGAGGGAGGAGAAGGGGAAGAAAGGAGAGAGAAGGAGGGGAGACAGGACTGCATGGCAAGGAGCAGAGGAGAAATGACATTTTCTTCGGGTAGCATACAATGAAAATTTTCGTACGAGTGTAGATCATAGAAAACTAGGCATGGTGCAGATGAGATCAGACTTATCATCGGCCCAGGCCCTAAGAACAGAAAGCTTTTCATATGAGTACTCTCCCGTAGAATACAGGTGACTGGCTGGCTGCCTAAGTGGTGCTGCCCTCTGCAGAGTATAATCTAAATCAATGAGTTCTAGCTAGGAGTCTCAAAAGCTGCATGGCTCAAGCTACCCCTCTGCTGCTATCACATCTTGTACTTTGCCAAAATTGCCCATATTAGGCCGTGGACCAGATGTAAAATGTAGTTCTTTATAAAGAACTTTTCAGAAGGTTCTAGATCAGGGACGCATGGCAATTAAAACCCCGTATTCCTAGAGATGAACAGAAGTTCCCTTACTTTGAAAGGTTAGCATGAGAGCTACTATTTCCTTAAAATTGTGAAACTTTGTCCCCAAACATCCAAATATAAATGAAATTTCTACCTTGTCAATAGGCTACCTGGTGTGAATAAACATCTAAGAGTTATCTGATGGCCCACTGTCTCCTGCTGAAACCAACTTGTACAACTTTTGAATCATGGTTACTCTTACTGCTTGTTATAATTTGTACATACATTCGGATATAGTTCACTATTCAGTTGTAGGACTGCATGAATTTATTTGCCCCAATCCATATCTGATGTCGATGTTTCCATAACTACAGAAGTCCAGGAAACAACCGTGAAATATGGCACAAAGAAACCTATTGCAATTAGTTCAATGTTACGCTCGGGAAGTTTCTATAGCTTTTAATGTGTACTCCATACTTAAACACTTAACCTGTTCTGTACCCAGAGCAATGTTTTACACTATAGAGTTGCCAGCGGATATATTGCTCTTGGCAGAGATACTCACTCGATGGTTAGAGGAGAAGAGAGAGAGAGAGAAAAGATTCACTAGACTTGTTCATCAACTATTCACATTTAAGAATGAATTCACATCGCATGGCAATTATTGAAGGGTATATGATATCATATACCCTTCAACAAATTTTCGCATATATTATATGCGAAAATTTGTTACGCCCCCCCCCCTTTGACAGCAGTCAATTTTTTGCACCCCCCACCGCGCTGGAGGCATGGAGAATTTTTGCGCCCCTCTTTGATCTATAGTAGAGTGTTTTTGTTTTTTTTTAAATTTAAAAATGCTAAAAAGAGAGTAAGTTTTTTAGTCCCCCTTAGGAGGGGTCAGAATTTTTGCCCCCCCCCCCTGAAACCCACCCTCCTGCTGATAAATAATGACCACTCCCTAAAGTCAAGACACCTTGAACTCTGCTCCAAAACTGCAGTCATTGGGATAAACAGTTGAACCTCTTTCTTCTGAGTTCAAAATGATGTTTATTTCTGGGAATCATTGTTACATTTATACACCATAGTGTATTTTAGTACTCCCTATTTGAGCTCGTACTTCCAATAAAAAGCATTTGGTTATCAATCATACAGATATATGATTGCAATAACGATAATGACGTTACTGGGTATGCAGAATTTGCATCCCAACAGAATTCTTGATGTCAGGACATCTCCAGAAAAAGAATATTTCATCCATACATATAAGGTGTATGCAAGTCTATCACGTGCAAATAAGGTAAACCCTAAGGGTCCTTTACCGTGACGTGTAAGAGTAGTAGCAGTTCCTACATACACCACAAGGGGGAGTCCCAGTACATTGTATCCTATTTTCTCTTGTCTAATTTACTTTTTTATCCCTAGATAGAGCAGCATTATTTATGTACAAAAAAATTGAGATGTGTCTGTGACCTCAGCTGTGACATGCTGCGTTTCCTGGGTGCATATAATTATGTATCTATTAACCATTTAATGTAAAGATAGTGTTTAATGCACCATGCCATTTTTGGATCATGGTGCATGGATGCAGTCCTGGTGAGTTACTTGCCAGTGGTACAGACCCTACAATCGGATGATGCACCAATGCAGTCTCAAGGAGTTACTTGATTGCACTACATTGGTGTATCACAACAGTGAGAGGAATTGAAGCCTTGGAGAATGATGCCGCCCTTAGAGAGTTAGACAATCAAACAGACGAGGAGTTCACACAGAGATGTTTGTACTTTTCGGTTTCCTGTCTTCTTCACTGAGTTTACAAACCGTGGAGATATAGTATACATGTAGTGGATCTTTGGGAGAACACTGGATTTACCTGTCTTAGGATACCTTCTTTGTCCAATATGTCAGATCTGTGTGGACTAAAGTTGAAATAGAGCATAATTGGATATAGCGGACTCGTATGGAGTTTTAACAAAGATCTTTATTTGTATATCATCACATGTACTGGATGCACGATATGAACATGATTTAACAAATATTGACAAAAATACTCAAGCTTTTAGGGTTGATGTTAGATCATTTGTGGATAGTGTTTTATAAGAATAGCATGATGTATGTCTATGGGCTTCATGCTCATTTTTCCTCATGCATGTGGGATGTACACAGAGAGAAGAAATGGAGTCAACCCAATAGAAATTGAGTCAAGACAGGAGTCAGCACACATGTACTACATAATGACTCCTGTCAAAGAGGAGTCCAAGGTGGCTGATTCTTCCCTTCTGTGTGGAGTCAGACTTTAGGTAGAGTCAAACTGGCTTGACTTTCTAGCTCAGTGTTGACTCTCTAACAGAAGTGGCTAATTAATGCTTCACATTACTTCCACCGGAGGGCCTCAAAGAGAAGTTTCTAGAGTTTAAACACATAATCTGGTGTTTCATTTGGTTTAGTTGTGAGTATGGTGATTGATATTATTGAATGGACTACGAAGTAGTATGCTCGACCCTGTGAAATAGCATAGCCCAACAAAAGATACAGTGAGGCATAGACACCCCTTCCCTGGTATTCAGAGTGTTTGTTTGTATCATAAGAGATGTTGATGACTAGGGTAGCCTAAAGTAAATCGATACATCTCAGTATCTTAGAATATGATGCATTCTTATGGAATAAAAACAATCCTGACACCAATTCATTCAAGAGCCATGGTTAAGAGTCCATTAAGCATGACTCTGTATTAATAAGGAGTCAGTACTATTGACTCCCTGTTTATAAGAAGTCAGAAAGGGAGTCATCCCAGTGATCGAAGCCAGACTCCCATGTTTGAGTCATTGTGACTGTATTTATTTCTCTTTACCATTGTATGATGTAGGGATGTCATTGACATCCACATTTTCCGATTTCGATTATCACAATTTTTTGTCTCAATATTCTGATATATCACGATATTCAGATGCAGTAGATTGCAATACTAAACTCGTTTTACATGTCCTAGAGTACAAGTAAGGTATAAGGCAACTCTACATGCACCTTTACATAACAAAATTAGATGAAAATTCACCATAGGAAGGGTATTCTTTAAGTTACAGGCACACTGGAAAATGATTTAACCAGGGCCTCTAGGATGGTCAAAATATCATTTGAATTTAGACATTTTAATAGAATTCAATTGTGTTTACAGTCTATTGTGTTATGAAGTTATCAGGCTTTAACCTGATTTTCAGGCCTTCTGAAAAATGAGAAAACTTGATTCATGAAAATTCCACTCCATCAGTCATAAGGGTATGAACAATGATTCCTTTTTACTAGGAGTTCGGGAATCTGTGTTTAAGGGTATTTTACAAAAGTTTGTGACACGATCTGCAAAAATTGGGCTTAGTGCAGGGGGTTCTAAGACCCCTTCTCCCAGTACATGTCACAAATTAATATTCTTTTCTGAATTAACTAGTACTTATAAATGTAGAAATGTGTTGCATCCCTATGGCTGGTTACATTCCTTACACAATGATCTTTAATTTGATACCAAACATGACCACCCTTGACCGATTTTTACCGTCGAAATATTGCCGATATTTAGATATTGTGAATATCGATGACATTCCTACAGTGTAGATTTATCAACATGCTATAAAATGAGTTACACCATATGGACTGATCTAGGGTCCGGTTATATGTAATGTCACATATAAACGCAGTATACCCTTCACCCCTGCCTCCACTACGACCATCCAGATGGCTTACCGTCGCCCCCATTCACTTGACCGTTGCCTCGGTAACCAATGGTTTTCTACTGAACTGCCACTAATCTCTGAGCGCGTCCAACAGCCATGTGACATTCAGGGTTTGGCCTCCAGGACAGATAGACATGCATCACATACTGACCTAGCATATAGGAAGTCATACTTGGTAAGCATGCTGTATGTTATCAAAAACATAACCGTTCCATGTAGTGTGTATGGTGTTTTGCCAAATAGGACTAATTCATGAATGTTTTGCTGGTAGGCATCACTTCACTGTGAACATAAGTTACAATTCTTACATCTATATGCAAACATCATAATATACCATTAATAAAAACAATAACTGTATTATTAGTGATTCAAGGAACGTATTACCATGAAGTGCAACGACTGATACAAGTATAATAGCTTCCTTCTTGTTCTGTTTGTTACAGATTTGTGGGGTGTGTTGGACGTCTTCACGACTAACTAGGGCCGCCATTTTCCCAGCCAGCAAGGATTTTACATTTTGATGTTGCAATAAAGTTACCTGTTCTCTATGAGTGTAAATGTTATAAGACATCAGAAAGTGGTAATGGGGTAATGTTATATTACTCCAAAATAACGTGATGTATATGAAATAAAATGGTCTGAAAACAGAATCACCATAATATATAATACTGGGAAATCTCATAATGAATTACAGTGAACCTCCGTTTTAGCCTTTTACAGAGTACTCATTATAAGTGGATCATAAAGGTGAATTCCTGTAAAATTAACGGTGAATACTGGCTAAAGATTAATGGAAATACCCATTAAAACAACTGGTGACTGAGAAAAAAAGGTGACCGTAAAAATAACGGTGAAGGTTTGGCATCCATTGTTGCCAATGAATCCCCGTTTTTTCTAAGGTAGATTTCTAACAATGTAGAAGCGGTATTATGTCACTTAATCCTCCAATTTCTGTATTATTTGTAGAATATGTTTGCTGGTATAGGTGAGGTGGGTAAGGACCCTTTCCCTGAATGAAACCCATTCAAGTAGGCCCTTCCCTTTGTAGGGCTAACCCTTTAAGATAAAATTCATCTTCAGGATTATTCATCCGAACCAACCTTTACCTTCAAAGTGTCAATATATCGATAGGCCTATATTTTTCACAAGAAAATATGAATAATTGCATTGTAATTATAGTTTCTGCTGGTTTATATGTAACTGGTTTGTATGTGACAAAAATTAATCATTACTATAGAGTTCCAACCAAATGTGCAAGAGTTAGTGACTTCTTTTTTTCATCTGTGTCCTACTAGAGCCCTCGAGAGCCCCTTTGCAAATATGAACTACCAGGTATATTTCATATCTGCAGAGGCATATTGTCTTTCGAGGTGTCAGAGAGAAAAAAAGTCAGAATTTCTGGTGTCATAAATAAACAACTACATGTCTTAACTCATGTAGAAGATTGCCATCTTGTGATCTTCATTGATATTCAATTTAGGGACTACACATCAGGCAACATTGTAGGCCTATTATTTTCATGAAATAGATGCAAAAGAATACTCAAATTACTTAAAACTTAGGCTTTTAAATCTGATTGATTGCATTTGGGACAAGAATTCACTCAAGAGTCTTTGGGTGATGAAATATAACTTATATTATGGATGTTTTGGCAAACATTTGTCAATAAGCCTTAAGGATCATTTAAAAATCCTCCCATTGTATGACATTCAAACCTATGTTAAATGCAAAATAATAAAAAAGTAAATTCCATTCCCTTGTCAATTCCACTGAATTGCACCATAGTCCAAGACACATCCGTATATATATATATTAAGAACTATGATGTCATCCTCACTCCAATAGAATAGTCTAGTCATATCAAGGTTCAATTCCATCACGTTTTCTGTTTTTGCTGATCATCTTATACAACAAGTAGTTACCCTCTGGCTTCAGCCTTTGGCCCTCCAGCATTGTGAGTGATAATACAAGCAAATCTTGCTTTCCTGTACTGCGCGTGCGCGGTTTGCCGCCAACAACCCAATCTCTGTTTGGCTAAAAATGTAACACTTTCACTCGGTGTGTGTTACACAGAAAGGCTTAACCCATATCCTACTATGAGGCTTAGCGGGAGTTGGCTGCTGGGATACAATAGATAGGCCGAGACACTGGGGCCCATACCTTAGCCCATCCTTCTTTACATTACCTGACTCCCCAAGTGCTTCGCAATTATTTACCAATTGATCATCCAAGGATCGCATATAGCGCATTGAATAATACATTCTGCACATTTGTGATTACAAAAATCATTCGTGTATGCAAGTAACTCACCAATGCTGCATTGTACACCATAGCTATAATAAGTCACATCGACCTTGTGGAGGCAAGTGCCCCTTAGAGGGTTAACCATGGAGATACATTGCATATCATTCCCATTTTGCAACAACTCCTTTACAATATACAGCGAAACATATAGATTGCATAAGTAATTAATACCTATATAGCCCGGCCTTGAAGCCAAGCTCTGCTGTTTTTCGTGTTGTCTTAGGGACCACAGTCATGGTGGTTGGTGAACAAAAATCCAACAGTCACCTCGACATTCGGACATTATGCATTTAAATGTTGGATTGATTGTTTTGTTTGCTACCCTACCAGTTCCTTATGCCTTTCAGCCAAGAACCAGCCAGAGACTGGGTAGTCATTAAACCTTTATTATGAGGTCTGTCTACTGGTCCTTGTTGGAGGTAGAACCCATGACCTACAGGAGTCTAGATCCACATCCACTTAGTCTACAATTTTGGATTTCTCTGTCTGTGGTAAAACCCACTGATAGGAAATTGTCCATGTATGACATCCACTACCAGTGACAAACTGTTCCCCATATTATGCGCTGTTATCGATGTATGTCGCCAGAACCAGCTATAGTCCAACCTTGTAAACTTGATCAACATTAAAAGTAATATAAAACCAGAAAGTAACATATATCTATTGCACCAATCCCTTTCTTCATGGTCCGAGATTACAGCCCTTGTGAAGAACTCACCAGTTTGTATTGATGCATCAAACCATATAGGGCTAACATCAAACCAGTAGGATACACCAAATTGGCGTCAGTGAATTACTCAATGAATCATTATAAGAAATGAAGCCTTGCTAATCATGCTGTCCTTGAAGGGTTAGTCTAGTAGCTGGGGCTCAAGTATACTGGGAGCGCAGTCCTAATTCTAAGCCTCCTCCTTGGGATATCAAATAGGAGAAGCTTTCAGGGACCAGATCATAGGGATAGCCCATGTTAAACCCAAGTTGGGTAGATGTATATGGGCAGAAGGGCTCAGTTAAAGTGCCATATTTGCTGTATCAGTGATTAGGTATAGGGAACTAAGGGACATCTCTGATATTCGCAAGGGTCAGTGCCTCAAGCTTACAATTCTGAGGTGTGGGGCTGCTGGAATCAGCAAAGGTGTTAGGGGAACAAAATGACCATTTTAGGGGACAAAATGGTGGCTTTCATGTAGCGATTTGTTAGAGCAGTATCAGATCCACAGGCTTCCTCCAAGGGTCTAGTCAACTATAGACCTGTATGTACATAGACCAGGGTGTGACTGATGGGATAAGACAGCATCATCTTTGCAGTTCTCACCTCTGGAGAAGATACCTGTTATATATGAAAAACAGTGACAACAATTAGATCTACGTTCAGGAGGATTTTGTCGTGATTTTCAAAAATGGATATAGCTGTTACATGTTGGATTGACACCCTTCAGGATAAGTTAGGTTCAGTGTGGAAAGTCTGTCTTAAGTAGCTTTAGAAAATGACTTTTCCTCATCTTAGATCAGTCATAGAGTTACATGAAGCCATGGATGCTAAATGAAGCTATGATCTCTTATTAAAGAGTTCTGATGTGCGCTCTATGGACTGAGAGTGAAACAAGGGGTTTGGTAATGATGGCATCCAGCATGTAATTGATCATGTAAAAAGTGGCGTAACTTGGGAGTTAATTTGACTGGGTGCATTTGAAGTCCAATCTCTTGAATATGAACATTTACCCTTTTCACTGATAAGAATGTTATAGAATGTCGAGGTGTCAAAGTTTGCACATATCGTCATTCCCTATTTAATTGAGGTTCAGATTAAGCTGAATTTACCCTCTACTAATTGCTATGGTGATGTCTGAACATAGCGCTGGTATCATCTGCCGGTAGCTCATTGATATACCATGCCTGTCCATACACAGTATTTGAACCCAACAAATGCAGTATGCCACTGGTGCACAGCACTGGCGAGTTACTCACCATGGGACATTTCAATGCAACATAACAACATAAGGGCATAGTGTATAAAGGTGTGATCCTTGGGGGGAGGGTATATACTACTAACATTTCCAAGTTTAGAATGCATAAAGGGTGTGGTTCAGACAATAGTAGATATATCAAAGTATCACAGAGGCTATGTCCATATATATACGTGTATTTTGGTACAGAGATCATGGATTTAACCCCTTACCGACAGAATAGGGCTTAAATACACTAAACCCCTCTGCTTCAATAATAGATGAATGCAGTACTCACCAATGCTACATTCATTTATCATGTAGGGAGCTATATAAAGTAGGATTGATGCAATCCTGCATGCTTAGCACGATACAGTAATGCTGTGTTGGCGAGTAACTCACCTGTGCTGTGTGATAAATAGTAAAGAAGAAGGCCTCAAGGCTATTATGCCATTCTCAAATCTGAATCCGGAAGGATTTACTGTGGATTAAGGATTTTCTTACTTGTCAGTTGAGTTGTCATTGACAATGATGACTTTACATCTAGCCTTAGATCTATACTATGTGTCCGAAAACATGGATTAGGCCAAGCTATAGTGTGGTGCGCTAGACTTGTTTGCAATAGCCAATCTTGTAAAACTCACCAATCACTTCCATGGATTACCTGAAATGATTGGGATAGGCACACTAGTAACATCTGCCATTGAATAATTATGACTTGAACTTGTTTGAAACTGGCACAGCTACAGATCAATAAGTTGGAATACCAAAATTGATTGGAAGCCACTCGGTTGATGACATCTGTCAGTAACTTGGATTACATGGAATAGTCTGATAAGGGCTATACTCAAACCATCGGTCAATTACTTGGATTATCTAAACTGGTTTGGTAACCCTATCGTTGATCACATCGATGGATAAGAGGGATTACGTTAATTGATCAGTGAATCTGTGGGTTACTGCTTTCCTAGATTGATGGGATGTCTCTCATTGATAAAAATGATTCTGGTAGATGACTTGGATTACTGGCATTGATTGGTATGCCTACAGTTGCTACCATTTATCTGTAACTTGGTCTACCTTAACGTGGATTATAAAACGGCAGCCCATTCACTGCTGCACGATAGAAGTGACCTTGGGTGCATTATAGGAGTACAGTGCACGCCTGAGCAAGGTCACAGCTTGTCTATCCTTCCAGTGGGATATCAGAGGCTTAAGACTTTTAATCAATGTAATGAAAGTGCTAACATGTTTTATAAAAACAATAGACAACTCATTCTTCATGTCTTGACTCTCTGTTGGACTATAACACACTCTGGTCTCGGGCCTTATGAAGGCCCTCGACCATCGTGTGTTATAGTCCAACAGAGAGTCTCGACATGAAGAATATCGTTGTCTATTCTCTAATTGGTGTACAGAGCTGTCTACTGCTGCTCATATCCATAATAACTTGACTTACCTCAATTGATTTGTTTACCAGCAGTAGGTCACACCCGTATCATCTTGGATTACCAAATTGATTAGTTCACATCCATAGTAACTCGGATTACCTAATCTGATAGATGTACAAAGGCACCCACAGTTGCTCACGTTCATATTTATTATCTTGGATTACATTGTACCAGGTACGTTTGGTGTACCTTCATCATGCAGTAACTTGGATTACCAAAGTTGATTGGTGTTTCTACAGATATGCACAATCACTTGGAACACCTCTCATAAAGTTGACAGCAGTGATAATTGTGACAGCAGTGTCAATTGTGACGGTTATCATGTCAATGTGAATAACTCACCATAAGATGAGATTACCACTGTCAGTGGCGTCAGGGGGGCGGCTTGTGGAAGTGGACAGAGGACTGACGATGGTGGTCAGTCCTACCCTTATAGGGAACTCCAAGATACCACGTCGACGTAAACTTGCAGGTGTGTAAGGCTCCTCCAGGGTTTGATTAACCCTTTATGCACTACACAGGGGTTTGATATACACTGCCCATTGTCTATTATTTTCTTTCAAAAACATTTGCCCTAGAATTTGCTCCTAGTATTTTAGCTGGTATTTTAGTATCGTATTTCAGATTGATTCTTTATCACAATTGCAATTCATTTTGCTTTATGTCGCCTGGATTTATCAAATGTAGCTAGATGTTGAGCAGTGATACCCTAGAAACCATACTTAGAATGATTGCACAATATTATTAATGGCTTATGTGATTGATTGTTTTAATTGAAGGTGCTATAGAAAAGTATCAGGGATGCCCATTTTGGGATCTAAAGAGTTCATTGGAGGGTTTTTGCTTTTACTGCTTTTACTTTTTTTAAAAAAAAAAAGAGATAAGAATTTGGATAAAGTGATATGTATTTTGCCTGTAGAGAGTATCTGTGAAATATGTCAATACGCTAGTGTCACCTGCAGGGAAATAACCAAAGCAGTGGTTCCCCTAATGTGATCCAGGGGGTGCAACCAGTCACTCTCTTGTTTCCTGATTTACATCTCCGTCCCCTACTCTAGGTATCGCTTGCTCGAGGCAAACTGATTTATCAAAGAAGTATCATGGCATCTCAGTGCTCAAGATTTTCGCGACTAATCTTCTGTTTTAACTACACTTTATTATGTGAGAAGCAAACAATTATTAAGTGTGAAGATCTTTCACTGTCTCTTCCACGTATCTCCCCTGTCTTTGTCTCTCTGCCTCTGTCTCTCTGCCTCTGTTTGACTTGTTTGTATTCTCTGCCTTTCTAGTTGCCTTTACTCAAATAAAACACATACAATATACACGTACTTGCCACTCTCTATACTTACTGTCAGCGTGGTGGAAATCCTTTCCCGATGTTTATATTCCCATTTTCCTTTCACTTTCAGAGAAATCCATGTCCATGAAAAAGTGTCAACACAGCCAATGCAAAAATAAAAACCAGGCAATAAAGGTTAGTGAAAATCTTCAAGTCAACAATCAAAAGTAGAAAGATAGCACTTTTGTTTTCAGAATCAACACTTTTAACTCCCTTATGGATGAAATACTACATGTAGTCTTCACCTTTTACCTGAAATATAGCATGAGATATAGACTAATCATGATATACAAATACAACGATCAACGCCACAGTGCCCTCTAATTTAGTTCTATTAGTACACACATGTGCTACTAGGGGTAGTGGGTGTCCCAGAGTGTTTGTGCTTGGACAAGTTGCTACACACAAGGCTAGGAGAGTGTTCCCAATTCCTTATCTCTTGTATACACTTGCATTGAGGGTTGCATTATTTAGTATTTTCAATGGAATTAGAGAAATGTCAATTATTGGACCCCCAAAGAGCCCAGATTTTTTAAGCCCCACCTACTTTAACACGTCGCTTATGTGGCTCACCTCGTGTATATGGCGCACCTAGAATCTGGAAAAAAATTAAAATGCCATAACTTTTCTTTTACTCAATCAATTTTCAAAACTCAAAAAACTATACATGTGTATAGCTTGGACCCCGATCCCCAGGGATACCATAATTATACTGTAATGTAGGTTATATGATTTCAAGGTCTTGGTGTCCCGCGCTTATAGTTCTAGGCAGTTAGGCGCAATTTCCTCAAAAATCTGACCTCCCAGATTGGGCACGATTTCCCATTTTCTATGTTAACGTTCACCTTAATTGTTCCTTCATTTAAATGTCATTTCACCCCCGTTTTAACTGTCATTTAATCTCCTCAGTAGGCTCTGGTTCAGTTATTATGATTTATTCCCTTGTCACAATTTGAGCCAGTTTTATTTTCTTGAAATTCTGGGAGGGGGGGGGGAATTGCTTTAAACAGAGTTATTAGTCACTAGGCACTGAGCTCAATCTAATTACCTTCCTTGCCACTACGGCCACCACCATGGTGCTCCAGTCCCTCTACAATGACAATATCAGGCAGCTGGAGAGGTTGAGGGCTGATCATGGTAAATATGGCCTAGAGCATGCAGCAACCAGAGAAGGAGGGGGCTGTTGGCATGCAGTGGGATACATGTACAGGGAGAAAGGGGACAGGAGGAACTTTGGTGTCCTATTGTGTGTCCCTCTCAACACGAAGCAATGAGTGCAGAAAAGCACCAGGGGTGAAACACCTGAATCTGAAGTTTTGTGCATGACCTAGTGTTTAGCACATATTTAGGAAGTTCCCTCATAAAGCCCTCCAGCTCCATTCATCAGCATCATGCACAAACTACTAAGGACTTTCGTTCTCCACCAACCTTCCTCCTTAATACGTAAGTTAGGGATTAGTAACAAAGCATCTATGGAGAGCTTAGGGTATATTGAGAGCCCCAGGTGATTTTTCTAAATGCATCTACCCCGGGGCATCGGCATCAAGGTATGGGGGTGGATGTGAGATGTCTCTAAAATGAAGTCAAGAAGAGACCTAATGTTCAAATTGGGTGAGACCAAAGTTAAGTTGAATCCAAATATAGGGAGAGAGAGGCAGAGAGAGAGAGGCCTGTGTGTAGCAACATACAGACCCACTTGTGCAACATACAGACCCACACCTAGGTAGCATACAGACCCACTGGGTCTGTATGTCCCTTAGTGGGTCTGAATGTTGGCAACATTCAGACCCGTGGGTCTGTATGTTGCTGAAGTGGGTCCTTATGTTGCAGACCTGGGTCTGTATGAGGATCTCTGTTTTCCTGGGTCCTTTTGTCCCTCTGAATGATAGGGAGGTTTTGAAGGGAGGAATTTGGAGAGATTATTTTCCTAATAGGGGATTTCGCTAAAAATCATTCTGCACATATCCATAAGGTGTGAGAACCATCACTATAAACCTGATTTGAAATTTGAAAACTTATAAACCCCTTTCCAAGCCTTATGCACATTGGTAAGTGAACTGCAATTCATTGATGGATAATAGATTGATACCTTTAAAATGAACCAATTTTCACTAAACCTATGGAAGGATTTTCCTTCCATAGGTTTACATTCCCCCTCACCTTACTTATGTTAAACTATTTATTTTTATCTATAGGCTCTCTTCAAACTGTGAAATGACCCTTCAACTTTTTCAAAATATCTCTAAATATACAATGTAGAACAAAAACACACTAATAATTTATGCTAATTTTCAAATAGTTCCCATCTCACAAAAACAGACACCCATAACCCCTATAGGAAACGTGTTACTATTGTGATTGGCCCATAACCATTATAGGCAATGTAGCACTATTGTGATTGGCCCATAACCCCTATAGGCAATGTAGTTATTATGATGATTGACCTATAATCCCTCTATACAATGTAGTGTAATGATGATTGATTCATTATCCCTATCAACTATGTAGTGCTACTATGATCAGCGGTTCCGTGGCGCATGGCTTGAAAGATAAATGGCCGAGACATTTGGCACCCCGTCACATGGCCTTACTGCAAATGGCCTTAATGTCATGAGGCCTTAATGTCATTTGGCCTTAATGTTATTCAAATACCCCAAACTGTTGTAGCATACTTCCTGTACCTCACCATCAACACCTATCCGACACCCATGACACCCATGCACCACCATACAACCCCCATAAACCACCATACAACCCCCATGCATCACCATACGACCCCCATGCATCACCATACAACCACCATGCATCACTATACGACCCCCATGCATCACTATACGACCCCCATGCATCACCATACGACCCCTATGCACCACCATACGACCCCCATGCATCATCATACGACCCCTATGCACCACCATAAGACCCCCATGCATCACCATACAATCCCCATGCATCACCATACGACCCCAATGCATCACCATACGACCCCCTTGCATCACCATACAACCCCAATGCACCACCATACAATCCCCATGCATCACCATACAACCCCAATGCATCACCATACGACCCCCATGCATCACCATACGACCCCCATGCATCACCATACGACCCCTATGCACCACCATACGACCCCCATGCATCATCATACGACCCCTATGCACCACCATAAGACCCCCATGCATCACCATACAATCCCCATGCATCACCATACGACCCCAATGCATCACCATACGACCCCCATGCATCACCATACAACCCCAATGCACCACCATACAATCCCCATGCATCACCGTACAACCCCAATGCATCACCATACGACCCCCATGCATCACCATACGACCCCCATGCATCACCATACAACCACCATGCATCACTATACGACCCCCATGCATCACTATACGACCCCCATGCATCACCATACGACCCCTATGCACCACCATACGACCCCCATGCATCATCATACGACCCCTATGCACCACCATAAGACCCCCATGCATCACCATACAATCCCCATGCATCACCATACGACCCCAATGCATCACCATACGACCCCCATGCATCACCATACAACCCCAATGCACCACCATACAATCCCCATGCATCACCATACAACCCCAATGCATCACCATACGACCCCCATGCATCACCATACGACCCCCATGCATCACCATACGACCCCTATGCATCACCATACAACATAAGTTTTTCCCATTTGTCACCGTAAACACCTCATACACCACCATACGACCCTGATACGTCACCCTATGACCACCATACACCACGATACGACCCCAATATGCCACAACACAACCCCAATACTCCAATATACGACCCCAATAAAACACCATACGGCCCCAATACACCACCATATGAACCATACGACACCGTATGCCACCATATTACACCCATGTTGTATGGGCATCGTGATTGGGTCTTACAGTGTTGTATTGTGTTATATTCAGGTTGTATGGTGTTGTATGAGGTTGTATGGTGGTTTTTTTTGGGTAGTATTGGGGATTTATGGGGTTGTATTGGTGTTGTATGGGGTAGTATTGTGTTGTATGAGGTTGTATGAGAGGTTGTCTGGGTCATATTGGGGATTTATGGGGTCGTATTGGGGGTGTATTGGGCCATATGGTGTTGAATGAGGTTGTATGGTGGTCCTATTGGGGTTGTATGGGGGTTGAATTGCGGTCGTATGGGGGTTGCATGGTGTTGTATGGTCTTCTATTGGGGTCGTATGGGATGCTGCAGCATTGGTTTGGTGTCGTATTCTGGGTGGTTTGAAGTCATATGGTGAAATTTATGCCAGAAGTCGAGAGGCATCATGGCATTAAGGCTAATTGCATTCAGGCTATGTGTCAAGGTGCTACATGTCTACAGGCTATTCTGCTTTGAGCCCATATGCCTGGAATCCATGATTGACTCATACCCCCATGAAGTACCTGCTTTCTCCATGGTATGGTTCCTTATGTGGATCCTCTCTCTTTGGGTCCTTTTGTGGATTTCCACTTCCAAAATATGGGTCCTTATGTAGATCCTCTCTCTTTGGGTCCTTATGTGGATTTCCACTCTGCTAATGTGGGTCCTTATGTGGATCCTCTCTCTCTGGGTCCTTATGTGGATTTCCACTCCCATGATTGGGTTCTTATGGGGATCCTCTCTCTCTGGGTCCTTATGTGGATTTCCACTCCCATAATATGGGTCATTTTGTGGATCCTCTCTCTCTGGGTCCTTATGTGGATTTCCACTCCCATGATTGGGTTCTTATGTGGATCTCTCTCCATGGGTCCTTATGTGGATTTCCACTTCCAAAATATGGGTCCTTATGTGGATCCTCTCTCTCTGGGTCCTTATGTGGATTTCCACTCCCATGATTGGGTTCTTATGTGGATCTCTCTCCATGGGTCCTTATGTGGATTTCCACTTCCAAAATATGGGTCCTTATGTGGATCCTCTCTCTATGGGTCCTTATGTGGATTTCCACTCCCATGATTGGGTTCTTATGTGGATCTCTCTCTATGGGTCCTTATGTGGATTTCCACTCCCATGATTGGGTTCTTATGTGGATCTCTCTCTATGGGTCCTAATGTGGATTTCCACTCCCATGATTGGGTTCTTATGTGGATCTCTCTCCATGGGTCCTTATGTGGATTTCCACTCCCATGATTGGGTTCTTATGTGGATCTCTCTCTATGGGTCCTTATGTGGATTTCCACTCCCATGATTGGGTTCTTATGTGGATCTCTCTCTATGGGTCCTTATGTGGATTTCCACTCCCATGATTGGGTTCTCATGTGGATCTCTCTCTATGGGTCCTTATGTGGATTTCCACTCCCATGATTGGGTTCTTATGTGGATCTCTCTCTATGGGTCCTTATGCGGATTTCCACTCCCATGATTGGGTCCTTATGTGGATCCTCTCTCTCTGGGTCCTTATGTGGATTTCCACTCCCCTAATGTGGGGTTTTATATGGATCCTCTCTCTCTGGGTCCTTATGTGGATTTCCACTCCCATGATTGGGTTCTTATGTGGATCTCTCTCCATGGGTCCTTATGTGGATTTCCACTTCCAAAATATGGGTCCTTATGTGGATCCTCTCTCTCTGGGTCCTTATGTGGATTTCCACTCCCCTAATGTGGGTTTTTATATGGATCCTCTCTCTCTGGGTCCTTATGTGGATTTCCACTCCCCTAATGTGGGTCCTTATGTGGATCCTCTCTCTATGGGTCCTGATGTGGATTTCCACTCCCCTAATGTGGGTCCTTATGTGGATTTCCACTCGCGTACTATGGGTCCTTATGTGGATTTTCTCTATCTCTGGGTCCTTATGTGGATCCTCTCTCTTTGGGTCCTTATGAGGATTTCCACTCTCATAATATGGGTCCTCATGTGGATCCTCTCTCTCTGGGTCCTTATGTGGATTTCAACTCCCATAATATGGGTTTTTATGTAGATCCTCTTTCTCTCCCCCATGTAAATCTCTCTCTATGGGTTCTTATGTGGATTTCCATGGGAATTCTTATAAATGTCTGTATGTAAATTGCGGATAACACCATGGAGGTGACACCAGGGTGCAGTATACACATATACCTTGTGTAGGTCCTATAGGAAAGAGATATCTCTGATTTCAAAGCCCTGAATCATGGATAACTCGTGATAGGCCGAAACATCCATGACTCTCATATGGATAACACCATGGGGTGACACAAAGCACACAGTATACATATCCCATAAGTAATGTATAGTGGCAAATATTCCTTGCTCCCATAGAAAGTCTATATGTGGATCCTCTCTCTTTGGCCCCTTATGTGGATTTCCACTCCAATGGTATGGTTCCTTATGTGGATCCTCTCTCTATGGTCCGTATTTGGATTTCCACCCCCATAATAATGGTTCCTTATGTGGATCCTCTCTCCATGGGCCTGTATTTAGATTTCCACTCCCATATAAGGAGCCTCTCCCTATGGGTCCTTATGTGGATTTCCAGTCCTTTCTCTAAGGTCCTTATGTGATTTTCCATGTGAATTCATCTAAATGTGAACTGTGGATAACACATGGTAGGCCAAAATCTCATTTACTCTCATTTGGATAACACCATGGAGGTGACACCAGGGCACAGTATATACATATACCTTGTGTAGGTCCTGTAGGAAAGAGATATCTCTAATTTCTAAGCACTGACTCATGGATGACTCATGATAGGCCAAAATATCCATGACTCTCAGATGGACAACACCATGGGGTTGACATCAGGAATCATGCAGACAAGGCTAGTATAGGTCATTGATAATAGCAATACTCCCTCTTTCAAAGTCTGTGACTTATAAATATGTTATTACTGGAAAAGAAATCCACTTTTCTCACCTGCTACCTCCATTAGATTGACAAGGCATAAAACCCTATAGGCCATGTAGTACTACTTTGATTGGCCCATAACCCCATTAGGCAATGTAGCACTATGGTGATTGGCCCTAAACCCTAGAGGCAATGTTACACTATGGTGATTGGCCCGTAAGCCCTAGAGGCAATGTTACACTATGGTGATTGGCCTGTGACCCCTAGAGGTAATGTTACACTACGGTGATTGGCCTGTGACCCCTAGAGGCAATGTTACACTATGGTGATTGGCCTGTGACCCCTAGAGGCAATGTAGCACTATGGTGATTGGCCCATAACCACTAGAGGCTATGGTACACTATGGTGATTGGCCCGTGACCCCTAGAGGCAATGTTACACTATGGTGATTGGCCCATAACCCCTAGAGGCAATGTTACACTATGGTGATTGGCCCGTGACCCCTAGAGGTAATGTTACACTATGGTGATTGGCCCATAACTCCTAGAGGCAATGTTACACTATGGTGATTGGCCTGTGACCCCTAGAGGCAATGTAGCACTATGGTGATTGGCCCGTGACCCCTAGAGGCAATGTTACACTATGGTGATTGGCCTGTGACCCCTAGAGGCAATGTTACACTATGGTGATTGGCCTGTGACCCCTAGAGGCAATGTTACACTATGGTGACGCTGTGACCCCTAGAGGCAATGTAGCACTATGGTGATTGGCCCATAACCACTAGAGGCTATGGTACACTATGGTGATTGGCCCGTGACCCCTAGAGGCAATGTTACACTATGGTGATTGGCCCCTGACCCCTAGAGGCAATGTTACACTATGGTGATTGGCCCATAACCCCTAGAGGCAATGTTACACTATGATGATTGGCCCGTGACCCCTAGAGGCAATGTTACACTATGGTGATTGGCCCATAACCACTAGAGGCTATTTTACACTATGGTGATTGGCCCGTAACCCCTAGAGGCAATGTTACACTATGGTGATTGGCCTGTGACCCCTAGAGGCAATGTTACACTATGGTGATTGGCCTGTGACCCCTAGAGGCAATGTAGCACTATGGTGATTGGCCCATAACCACTAGAGGCTATGGTACACTATGGTGATTGGCCCGTGACCCCTAGAGGCAATGTTACACTATGGTGATTGGCCCCTGACCCCTAGAGGCAATGTTACACTATGGTGATTGGCCCATAACCACTAGAGGCTATTTTACACTATGGTGATTGGCCCGTAACCCCAAGAGGCAATGTTACACTATGGTGATTGGCCTGTTACCCCTAGAGGCAATGTTACACTATTGTGACTCATGATAGGCCAAAATATCCATGACTCTCAGATGGGCAACACCATGGGGTTGACATCAAGGATACATCATGCAGACGAGGCTAGTATAGGTCATTGATAATAGCGATACTCCCTCTTTCAAAGTCTGTGACTTATGAATATGTTATTACTGGAAAGGAAATCCACTATTCTCACCTGGCTACCTCCATTGGATTGACAAGCATAAAACCCTATAGGCTATGTAGTACTACTGTGATTGGCCCATGACCCCTAGAGGCTATGGTACACTATGGAAAAATGAAGAGGGTGTAGGTGAGTAGTAGGTATCCTACAGGTAAGTGGTGTAGGTGAGTAGTAGGTGTCCTAGAGGAAGGTAGCGGGTGTAGGTGAGTGGTAGGTGTCCTACAGGTAAGTAGGGGTGGTATAGGTGAGTGGTAGGTGTCCTACAGGTAAGTAAGGGTGGTGTAGGTGAGTGATAGGTGTCCTACAGGTAAGTAGAGGTGGTATAGGTGAGTGGTAGGTGTCCTACAGGTAAGTAGGTGTGGTATAGGTGAGTGGTAGGTGTCCTACAGGTAAGTAGGTGTGGTATAGGTGAGTGGTAGGTGTCCTACAGGTAAGTAAGGGTGGTGTAGGTGAGTGATAGGTGTCCTACAGGTAAGTAGGGGTGGTGTAGGTGGGTGGTAGGTGTCCTAGAGGAAGGTAGCGGGTGTAGGTGAGTGGTAGGTGTCCTACAGGTAAGTAGGGGTGGTATAGGTGTGTGGTAGGTGTCCTACAGGTAAGTAAGGGTGGTGTAGGTGAGTGATAGGTGTCCTACAGGTAAGTAGAGGTGGTATAGGTGAGTGGTAGGTGTCCTACAGGTAAGTAGGTGTGGTATAGGTGAGTGGTAGGTGTCCTACAGGTAAGTAGGTGTGGTATAGGTGAGTGGTAGGTGTCCTACAGGTAAGTAAGGGTGGTGTAGGTGAGTGATAGGTGTCCTACAGGTAAGTAGGGGTGGTGTAGGTGGGTGGTAGGTGTCCTAGAGGAAGGAAGCGGGTGTAGGTGAGTGGTAGGTGTCCTACAGGTAAGTAGGGGTGGTATAGGTGAGTGGTAGGTGTCCTACAGGTAGGTAGGGGTGGTGTAGGTGAGTGGTAGCTGTCCTACAGGTAAGTAGGGTGGTATAGGTGAGTGATAGGTGTCCTAGAAAAAGGTAGAGGGTGTAGGTGAGTGGTAGGTGTTCTACAGGTAAGTAGGGGTGGTGTAGGTGTCCTACAAGTAAGTAGGGATGGTATTGGCATACTAGTAATTGTGCATGATCAAGGTGTCATATGAGAAATATCATATGACTAGTGGTATATAGTGTAAATCCAACAAGCTCTTATAAATAGTGTTATTTCCAGTTATCATTGGTTTATTCAGCTTTAGGCAACATGTAAGAAATATCAATCACACAGATGTTAATATGCAGGTAATTTCCACATACAGTAAATATACAATAGTTCATAGAGTATAATGTTCTGTTCCACTCCACCTGTGAGGTAATAATAATACAATGTCCAGCATAGTTCTAGGTGGGTTCCCACACCTAGCTCCTGACCTGCTGCTTAGAGGAATAATGTAATAAGGAATAACTTTACCCTCTGGTGGATGTCTTGTAGAAGATACCCTCTGGCCACTAATGATGGAATCCTATGCCTGTCTAGCATAGTTTCACCATAGTGCAGAGGTATAGCAGGTAGCAGGAGATGACTGGAGATGTTACCTCTGGAGCGGTTCTGGAGATTCTGATTTCTAGGAGGTGCAGCCAGGCTATTTGTACCAAATCTTGGCATTGCACCTCAGACTGACTGGGGCCAGTGGCATCTGCCTAACTCTGCAATTGTTTGAAGGGGGTCTTTCATGTGTCACAGGGTGCACAAAGGACCCCCATGGACGCCGCTATGTCCCCCATTGTCCTGGTCGGTTCTGTAACTTCAGACCCTCATATCTCGGAAGTTTGCGCTGCTATAACCGCCATTTTGCGCATGCAATACCTTCTCTGGCAAAACATACTTTGATCTGGCAGATGTGAGGCTGCATGATTACCAATGTCGATAATCATAAGCTTTTCATCTAACAAGGTGAGTGACCACCAGCATTGCCATCACTTGTGAGTCTGAGTGATCACCACTCTCGCCATCCATGGTGAACCTGTGCTATGACGTGGTGCACGTTTCATCTAGCGAGGTGAGTGAACAACCGCCTTGCTATCCCTGGTGAGTGTGAGTCATCACGATCCCCGCCAACCGTGGTGAATGTGCGCTATGGCATGGTGTGAGTTTCATCTAGCAAGGTGAGTGATCACTCGTGTCGCCATCCCTGGTGAGTGTGGGTGATCAAGATCCTCACCATCTGTGGTGAAGCTGTGCTATCATGAGGTATGCGTTTCATCTAGCGAGGTGAGTGATCACCTGAGTGACCATCCCCTGTGAGTGTAAGTGATCACGATGCTTGCCATCCATGGTGAATGTGCGTTATGAAGTGTTGTGCGTTTCATCAAGCGAGGTGAGTGATCACTTGTGTCGCCATCCCTGGTGAGTGTGGGTGATCAAGATCCTCACCATCTGTGGTGAAGCTGTGCTATCATGAGGTACGCGTCTCATCTAGCGAAGTGAGTGATCACTCATGTTGCAATCCCTGGTGAGGATGAGTGATCACTCATGTCGCCATCCCTGGTGAGGATGAGTGATCATGATGCTTGCCATCCCTGGTGAATATGCGCTATGACCAGGTGCATGTTTCATCTAGCGAGGTGAGTGATCACACGCGTCGCCATCCCTGGTAAGTCTGAGTGATCGCTAATTGCCCATATATCATCTGTGGTACACATGTATAATGCTGATTGACCCATGCCCTCGCCCATCATATGAGAGCTGCACTGCATATATTAATGTGAATTTGCTCAAAACATTAGCCAGGCACATATATCTCAAATGTGTTGGAAGTTTATTGAGAAATCCTGCATAAATTTCAAGTTTGAATCATGTACCCAGTCGTTCCTATATAAACCCTATGTCTATCCCGTCCCATGCCCGCGCCCATCATATGAGAGCCGCACTGGATATATTAATGTGAATTTGCTCAAAACATTAGCCGGGCACATATATCTCAAAAGTAGTGGAGGTTTATTGAGAAATCCTGCATAAATTTCAAGTTTGAATCATGTACCCAGTCGTTCCTATTTAAACCCTATGTCTATCCCGACCCATGCCCTCGCCCATTATATGAGAGCCGCACTGGATATATTGATCTGAATTTGCTCAAAACATTAGCCAGGCACATATATCTCAAATGTGTTGGAAGTTTATTGAGAAATCCTGCATAAATTTCAAGTTTGAATCATGTACCCAGTCGTTCCTATATAAACCCTATGTCTATCCCGACCCATGCCCTCGCCCATCATATGAGAGCCGCACTGGATATATTAATGTGAATTTGCTCAAAACATTAGCCGGGCACATATATCTCAAAAGTAGTGGAGGTTTATTGAGAAATCCTGCATAAATTTCAAGTTTGAATCATGTACCCAGTCATTCCTATTTAAACCCTATGTCTATCCTGACCCATGCCCTCGCCCATCATATGAGAGCCGCACTGGATATATTGATCTGAATTTGTTCAAAACATTAGCCAGGCACATATATCTCAAATGTGTTGGAAGTTTATTGAGAAATCCTGCATAAATTTCAAGTTTGAATCATGTACCCAGTCGTTCCTATATAAACCCTATGTCTATCCCGACCCATGCCCTCGCCCATCATATGAGAGCCGCACTGGATATATTAATGTGAATTTGCTCAAAACATTAGCCAGGCACATATATCTCAAAAGTAGTGGAGGTTTATTGAGAAATCCTGCATAAATTTCAAGTTTGAATCATGTACCCAGTCGTTCCTATTTAAACCCTATGTCTATCCCGACCCATGCCCTCGCCCATTATATGAGAGCCGCACTGGATATATTGATCTGAATTTGCTCAAAACATTAGCCAGGCACATATATCTCAAATGTGTTGGAAGTTTATTGAGAAATCCTGCATAAATTTCAAGTTTGATTCATGTACCCAGTCGTTCCTATATAAACCCTATGTCTATCCCGACCCATGCCCTCGCCCATCATATGAGAGCCGCACTGGATATATTAATGTGAATTTGCTCAAAACATTAGCCGGGCACATATATCTCAAAAGTAGTGGAGGTTTATTGAGAAATCCTGCATCAATTTCAAGTTTGAATTATGTACATAGTCGTTCTTATATAGACCCTATGTTCATCCTGACCCATGCCCTTCAGATAAATTCAAACTTTTTCCTGTATTATGTGGCTATCCATAGTCAACCAATTGCAGATAATGGATATTTCATGGGACATCTATGTATACAAAGCCTAACTATGGATAACACCATGAATATGACTACACATCTGCCCTTTAGAGAAATTCCATCTATTTCCCATATTATGTGGCTATCCATAGTCAACCAATTGCAGATAATGGATATTTCATGGGACATCTGTGTAATCAGTGCCTACCTATGGATAACACCATGAATATCACTATACATCTGCCCTTTAGAGAAATTCCAACTATTTCCCATATTATGTGGCTATCCATAGTCAACCAATTGCAGATAATGAATACTTCATGGGACATCTGTGTAATCAGTGCCTACCTGTGGATAACACCATGAATATGACTATACATCTGCCCTTTAGAGAAATTCCAACTATTTCCCATATTATGTGGCTATCCATAGTCAACCAATTGCAGATAATAGACATTTCATGGGACATCTGTGTAATCAGTGCCTACCATTGCCCTATAGTGGATATATTCGTAATGTGTCAATCAGCAGTGCACCATAGAGGATATATTGGTAATTGGCCAATCACCATTGCACCATAGAAGATATATTGGTAATGGGCCAATCACTATTGCACCATAGAGGATATATTCCTAATGGGCCAATCACCATTGCACCATAGAAGATATATTGGTAATGGGCCAATCACTATTGCACCATAGAGGATATATTCGTAATGTGTCAATCAGCAGTGCACCATAGAGGATATATTGGCAATGGGCCAATCACCATTGCCCTATAGTGGATATATTCGTAATGTGTCAATCAGCAGTGCACCATAGAGGATATATTGGTAATGGGCCAATCACCATTGCCCTATAGCGGATATATTGACAATGGGCCAATCACCATTGCCCTATAGTGGATATATTCATAATGTGCCAATTAGCAGTGCACCGTAGAGGATATATTGGTAATGGGTCAATCAGCATTGCCCTATAGAGGATGTATTGGTAATGGGCCAATCACCACTGCCCTATAGAAGATATATTCATAATGTGCCAATCAGCAGTGCACCGTAGAGGATATATTAGTAATGGGCCAATCACCATTGTCCTATCCCTTTCGTGCCCAGAATTTTTTTGAGAAAGCTGATTCATTCAACATACTTGACATAGTAGAGTATAAAAACCCTCTAAAACCTATATCATGTCCATATCAAAGTACTGATTAAAATGGTAACAAAAAAGGCAGTAGAATAGCTGTCAGAAAATATAATTTGAAGCATAATATTATATCTCTCAGTAGGGAATGATGATGTCACAAGAAATTGAAATGGGCTGATTTGGATCGAAGTGCCCCGAATATTGTATTTTTTTCTAGTTGTTTATTCTAGTGGGGAATAGTCTTTTTTCAAGTCATAAAACGTTATTTTGACATTCCAAAGAGGGCCATTCTGTTGGAAATTGGAGAAAATATGTATCGTAATTGGATTCCTTGGAGAAAATCACATAAAAAAATATTTTATCAATATTTTTGATATTTTTATCAATATTTCTGTGAATTTAGTGAATTTTCTGTATTTTCCCTCTATTCTCCTAGCCAGAGAGCGCACTTTTCATGCATTTTCAGCCTATTTTCAATTAATTATTTTCTGTAATAGGACCTACTTATAATTACATACTTAATGCACCATATCAAATTTGGCTTTGTTGGAAATCCCTTTACATTATGAGTCTTCTTGTGTTCAAATCATCTGAATCTGATTAATATTAAACCTATGGTGATCTGCTGAACATACATATATATGCTTAAGAGCGCACTTTTGCTATTCTGGGCACATATTGGCAATGGGCCAATCACCATTGCCCTATAGAGGATATATTAGTAATGTGCCAATCAGCAGTGCACCATAGAGGATATATTGGTAATGGGCCGATCACCATTGCACCATAGAGGATATATTGGTAATGGGCCGATCACCATTGCACCATAGAGGATATATTGGTAATGGGCCAATCACTATTGCACCATAGAGGATATATTCATAATGTGTCAATCAGCAGTGCACCATAGAGGATATATTGGCAATGGGCCAATCACCATTGCCCTATAGAGGATATAATAATTTAGTAATGTGCCAATCAGCAATGCACCATAGAGGATATATTTGTTTTGCGCCGATCACCATTGCACCATAGAGGATATATTCGTAATGTGTCAATCAGCAGTGCTCCATAGAGGATATATTGGTAATGGGCCAATCACCATTACCCTATAGAGGATATATTTGTAATGTTTCAATCACCATTGCACCATAGAGGATATATTCGTAATGTGTCAATCAGCAGTGCTCCATAGAGAATATATTGGTAATGGGCCAATCACCATTACCCTATAGAGGATATATTTGTAATGTGTCAATCAGCAGTGCTCCATAGAGGATATATTGGTAATGGGCCAATCACCATTACCCTATAGAGGATATATTTGTAATGTTTCAATCAGCAGTGCACCATAGAGGATATATTGGTAATGTGTCAATCAGCAGTGCTCCATAGAGGATATATTGGTAATGGGCCAATCACCAATACCCTATAGAGGATATATTTGTAATGTTTCAATCAGCAGTGCACCATAGAGGATATATTCGTAATGTGTCAATCAGCAGTGCTCCATAGAGGATATATTGGTAATGGGCCAATCACCATTGCACCATAGAGGATATGGGCAATGTGTCAATCAGCAGCGGTGAGTGGCTGGGGGCATACAATGGTAATCAGTTGATGTAGGTTAGTGGTAGGGGTCATAAATGTGTAGTCATTAGATGTAGGTGAATGGCAGGGGTCATAATGGTGTATTCAGTGGATGTAGGTGGGTGGCAGGGGTCATATAAGTGTAGTAGTGAGTTGCAGGAGCTATACAAGTGTAGTTAGTGGTTGTAGGTGAGTGGCTGGGGGCATATAGTGGTAATCAGTAGGTGAGTGGTAGAGGTCATATAAGTGTAGTCAGTGAGTTGCAGGGGCTATACAAGTGGATGTAGGTGAGTGACAGGGGTGTCACAAGGGAAGTCTGTCATATAAGTGTGGTCATTGTATGTAGATGAGAGGCAGGGGTCATACATGTGTAGTCAGTGCGTGTAGGTGAGTGGCAGGGGTCATATCAGTGTAGTCAGTAGATGCAGTTGAGTGGCAGGGGTCATATAAGTGTAGTCAGTGAGTTGCAGGGGCTATACAAGTGTATCCAGTAAGTGTAGATGAGTGGCAGGGCTATACAAGTGTATTCAATGATAGGTGAGTGGCAAGGGTCATAATGGTGTATTCAGTGGATGTGGCAGGGGTCATATAAGTGTACTTAGTAGATACAGGTGAATGCAGGGGTCATATAAGTGTGGTCATTGTACGTAGATGAGTGGCAGGGCTATACAGGTGTAGGCAGTGGATTCAGTAGACTGGCAAGGGTCATTCACCTGTAGTCCGTGAGTGTATGTGACTGGCAAGGGTCATACATGTGTAGTCAGTGCATGTAGGTGAGTGGTAGGGGTCATATAAGTGTAGTCAGTGAGTTGCAGGGGCTTGGAGCCGGGTGTTGCGAGGGATTGGGGACTGGAGGCATTGGCTTCTCACGAGGATGGTCAGTGGATGTAGATATATGAGTGATGGGCCTATTTGCCTTGTCCCAATTACGATGGGTAATGGGCCAACCAACATTGTGCTATATAGGATGTATGGCCATTCTGATAGCCAGATAGCAGAGAAGGGGTCCGTATGGCGACTCATTTGGCTCCGTATGGCGACTGTCAGGAGAAATGGTGTAATAGCCAAAGAATTGGGAACAATGGTCCAACATCTGAGTAATTTTTGCCATTCTGATAGGCAGATAGCAGAGAAGGGGTCCGTATGGCGACTTATTTGGCTCCGTATGGCGACTGTCAGGAGAAATGGTGTAATAGCCAAAGAATTGGGAACAATGGTCCAACATCTGAGTAATTTTTGCCATTCTGATAGGCAGATAGCAGAGAAGGGGTCCGTATGGCGACTTATTTGGCTCCGTATGGCGACTGTCAGGAGAAATGGTGTAATAGCCAAAGAATTGGGAACAATGGTCCAAAATCTGAGTAATTTTTGCCATTCTGATAGCCACCTACCACCCACCTACACCACCCCTACTTACCTGTAGGACACCTACCACTCACCTAAACCACCCCTAGTTACCTAGAGGATACCTACACCACCCATACCTTCCCTACTTACCTGTAGGACCCCTACCACTCACCTATACCACCCCTACTTACCTGTAGGACACCTACCACTCACCTACACCACCCCTTCTTACCTTTAAGACACCTACCACCCACCTACACCACCCCTACTTACCTGTAGGACACCTACCACTCACCTATACAATCCCTACTTACCTGTAGGACACCTACCACTCACCTATATAATCCCTAATTACCCTGTAGGACACCTACCACTCACCTATACCACCCCTACTTACCTGTAGGACATCTACCACTCACCTATACCATCCCTACTTACCTGTAGGACACCTACCACTTACCTACACCATCCCTACTTACCTGTAGGACACCTACACCACCCCTACCTACCTTTAAGACACCTACCACCCACCTACACCACCCCTACTTACTTGTAGGACACCTACCACTCACCTAGACCACCCCTAGTCACCTATAGGATACCTACACCACCCATACCTTCCTCTAGGACACCTACCACTCACCTACACCACCCCTTCTTACCTGTAGGACACCTACCACTCACCTTTACCATCCCAACTTAGCTGTAGGACACCTACCACTCACCTATACCACCCCTACTTACCTGTAGGATACCTACACAACCCATACCTTCCTCTAGGACACCTACCACTCACCTACACCACCCCTACTTACCTGTAGGACACCTACCACTCACCTATACCATCCCTACTTACCTGTAGGACACACACCTACCACTCACCTATACCATCCCTACTTACCTGTAGGACACCTACCACTTACCTACACCATCCCTACTTACCTGTAGGGCACCTACTCCACCCCTACTTACCTTTAAGACACCTATCACCCACCTACACCACCCCTACTTACTTGTAGGACACCTACCACTCACCTAGACCACCCCTAGTCACCTATAGGATACCTACACCACCCATAATTTCCTCTAGGACACCTACCAGTCATCTACACCACCCCTACTTACCTGTAGGACACCTACCACTCACCTATACCACACCTACTTACCTGTAGGACACCTACCACTCACCTACACCACCCCTTCTTACCTTTAAGACACCTACCACCCACCTACACCACCCCTACTTACCTGTAGGACACCTACCACCCACCTACACTACCCATACTTACCTGTAGGACACCTACCACCCACCTACACCCAACAGAGACACACCTACCACTCATCTACACCACCCCTACTTACCTGTAGGACACCTACCACTCACCTATACCACCCCTACTTACCTGTAGGACACCTACCACTCACCTACACCACCCCTACCTACCTTTAAGACACCTACCACCCACCTACACCACCCCTACTTACTTGTAGGACACCTACCACTCACCTAGACCACCCCTAGTCACCTATAGGATACCTACACCACCCATACCTTCCTCTAGGACACCTACCACTCACCTACACCACCCCTTCTTACCTGTAGGACACCTACCACTCACCTTTACCATCCCTACTAGGCTGTAGGACACCTACCACTCACCTATACCACCCCTACTTACCTGTAGGATACCTACACCACCCATACCTTCCTCTAGGACACCTACCACTCACCTACACGACCCCTACTTACCTGTAGGACACCTACCACTCACCTATACCATCCCTACTTACCTGTAGGACACACACCTACCACTCACCTATACCACCCCTACTTACCTTTAAGAAACCTACCACCCACCTACACCACCCCTACTTACTTGTAGGACACCTACCACTCACCTAGACCACCCCTAGTCACCTATAGGATACCTACACCACCCATAATTTCCTCTAGGACACCTACCACTCATCTACACCACCCCTACTTACCTGTAGGACACCTACCACTCACCCATACCACCCCTACTTACCTGTAGGACACCTACCACTCACCTACACCACCCCTTCTTACCTTTAAGACACCTACCACCCACCTACACCACCCCTACTTACCTGTAGGACACCTACCACCCACCTACACTACCCATACTTACCTGTAGGACACCTACTACCCACCTACACCCAACAGAGACACACCTACCACTCATCTACACCACCCCTACTTACCTGTAGGACACCTACCACTCACCTATACCACCCCTACTTACCTGTAGGACACCTACCACTCACCTACACCACCCCTACCTACCTTTAAGACACCTACCACCCACCTACACCACCCCTACTTACTTGTAGGACACCTACCACTCACCTAGACCACCCCTAGTCACCTATAGGATACCTACACCACCCATACCTTCCTCTAGGACACCTACCACTCACCTACACCACCCCTTCTTACCTGTAGGACACCTATCACTCACCTTTACCATCCCTACTTGGCTGTAGGACACCTACCACTCACCTATACCACCCCTACTTACCTGTAGGATACCTACACCACCCCTACTTACCTGTAGGACACCTACCACTCACCTATACCATCCCTACTTACCTGTAGGACACACACCTACCACTCACCTATACCATCCCTTCTTACCTGTAGGACACCTACCACTTACCTACACCATCCCTACTTACCTGTAGGGCACCTACTCCACCCCTACTTACTTTTAAGACACCTACCACCCACCTACACCACCCCTACTTACTTGTAGGACACCTACCACTCACCTAGACCACCCCTAGTCACCTATAGGATACCTACACCACCCATAATTTCCTCTAGGACACCTACCACTCATCTACACCACCCATACTTACCTGTAGGACACCTACCACTCACCAATACCACCCCTACTTACCTGTAGGACACCTACCACTCACCTACACCACCCCTTCTTGCCTTTAAGACACCTACCACCCACCTACACCACCCCTACTTACCTGTAGGACACCTACCCCCACCTACACTACCCATACTTGCCTGTAGGACACCTACCACTCACCTAGACCACCCCTTCTTACCTATGGGATACCTACACCGCCCATACCTTCCTCTAGGACACCTACCACTCACCTACACCACCCCTACTTACCTGTAGGACACCTACCACTCACCTATACCATCCCTACTTAGCTGTAGGACACCTACCACTCACCTATACCACCCCTACTTACCTGTGGGACACCTACCACTCACCTACACCACTCCTACTTACCTTTAAGACAACTACCACTCACCTACACCACCCCTACTTACCTTTAAGACACCTACCACCCACCTACACCACCCCTACTTACCTGTAGGACACCTACCACCCACCTACACCCAACAGAGACACACATGTCTATATGGATAACACCATGGGGTGACACAAAGTACACAGTATCTGTGAGTCCTCATGTGGATGTCCACTCCTCTCAGGTCCTTTTGTGGATTTCCATGTGGATTCTTATAAATGTGAATTGTGGATAACACATGGTCGGCCAAAATCTCATTTACTCTCATGTGGACAACACCATGGGGTACATCATGCAGACATAGCTGGCATAGGTCATCGACAATAGCGATATTCCCTCTTTCAAAGCCTGTGACTCATGAATACCTTCTTTCTGGCAAAGAAAATCCACTACTCTCCAATGGATCGACAAGGCCATAAAATGCTACAGGCCATGTACTACTATTTTGATTGGCCAATAACCCATAGATGAAATGTAGCACTATTGTGATTGGCCCATAACCCCTAGATGCAATGTGGTGCCATTGTGATTGGCCCATAACCCCTAGAGGCAATGTGGTGCTATTGGGATTGGGCCATAACACCTATTAGGCAATGTAGCACTATCGTGATTGGCCCATAATCCATAATAGGCAATGTAACATCCATGATGATCAATCCATATGCCATTTAGGAAATGTAGTAATAATGATGATTGACCCATAATCCCTCTGTGCAATGTAGTGCAATGATAATTGCTGTGTATCCTATTTTGGGTCATCATGTGGTACCTACACTGGTACTGCAAGGTACCTACCATGATACTGCAGGGTGCCAACACTGGTACTGCAGGGTACCTACCAAGGTACTCAAGGGTAACTTCACTGGTACTGCAGGGCACCTACACATGTACTACAGTGATATACTACAGGGTACATACACTGGTACTGCAGTGTACCTTAACTTGTACTGCAGGGTACCTACACTGGTACTGCAGGGTACCTACACTGGTACTGCAGGGTACCTACACTTGTACTGCAGGGTACCTACACTTGTACTGCAGTGTACCTACACTGGTACTGCAGGGTACCTACACTGGTACTGCAGGGCACATACACTTGTACTGCAGGGTAAATACACTGGTACTGCAGTGTACCTACACTGGTACTGCAGGGTACCTACACTGGTACTGCAGGGCACCTACACTGGTACTGCAGGGTACCTACACTGGTACTGCAGTGTACCTACACTGGTACTGCAGGGCACCTACACTGGTACTGCAGGGCACCTACACTGGTACTGCAGTGTAACTACACTGGTACTGCAGTGTACCTACACTGGTACTGCAGGGTACCTACACTGGTACTGCAGTGTACCTTAACTTGTACTGCAGTGTAACTACACTGGTACTGCAGGGCACCTACACTGGTACTGCAGTGTACATACACTGGTACTGCAGTGTACCTACACTAGTACTGCAGGGTACATACACTTGTGCTGCAGGGTACCTACACTGGTACTGCAGTGTACCTACACTGGTACTGCAGGGTACATACACTTGTACTGCAGGGTACCTACACGGGTACTGCAGTGTACCTACACTGGTACTGCAAGGTACCTACACTGGCACTGCAGGGTACCTACACTAGTACTACAGGCTACCTACACTGGTACTGCAGGGTACCTACACTGGTACTGCAGTGTATCTACTCCAGTGTACCTATATTGGTACTAAAGAGTGCCCCTGCTAGTACTGCAGTGTACCTTAACTTGTACTGCAGTGTACCTACACTGGCACTGCAGTGTACCTACACTGGTACTGCAGGGTACCTACACTGATACTGCAGTGTACCTACACTGGTACTGCAGGGTACCTACACAGGTACTACAGGGGACTTACACTGGTACTGCAGGGTACCTACACTGGTACTGCAGGGTACCTACACTGGTACTGCAGGGTACATACACTTGTACTGCAGGGTACCTACACTGGTACTGCAGTGTACCTACACTGGTACTGCAGTGTACCTACACTGGTACTGCAGTGTACCTACACTGGTACTGCAGGGTACCTACACTGGTACTGCAGGGTACATACACTTGTACTGCAGGGTACATACACTGGTACTGCAGTGTACCTACACTGGTACTGCAGTGTACCTACACTGGTACTGCAGGGTACATACACTTGTACTGCAGGGTACAAACACTGGTACTGCAGTGTACCTACACTGGTCCTGCAGGGTACCTACACTGGTACTGCAGGGTACATACACTTGTGCTGTAGGGTACCTACACTGGTACTGCAGTGTACCTACACTGGTACTGCAGGGTACATACACTTGTACTGCAGGGTACCTATATGGGTACTGCAGTGTACCTACACTGGTACTGCAGTGTACATACACTGGTACTGCAGTGTACATACACTGGTACTGCAGGGTACATACACTTGTGCTGTAGGGTACCTACACTGGTACTGCAGTGTACCTACACTGGTACTGCAGGGTACATACACTTGTACTGCAGGGTACCTATATGGGTACTGCAGTGTACCTACACTGGTACTGCAGTGTACATACACTGGTACTGCAGTGTACATACACTGGTACTGCAGGGTACCTACACTGGTACTGCAGGGTACCTACACTTTTACTGCAGGGTACCTACACTGGTACTGCAGGGTACCTACACTTTTACTGCAGGGTACCTACACTGGTACTGCAGGGTACCTACACTGGTACTGCAGGGTACCTACATGGGTATTGCAGTGTACCTACACTGGTACTGCAGGGTACCTACACTGGTACTGCAGGGTACATACACTTGTACTGTAGGGTACATACACTTGTACTCCAGTGTATCTACTCCAGTGTACCTACATTGGTACTGAAGGGTGCCTACCATGGTACTGCAGGGTACCTACCATGTCACTGCAGGTTACCTACACTGGCACTGCATGGTTATGATAGATTGATTTGTTTAACGTCCTAAGGCCATAGGGCTCATGGGACTGCCTCATGGCACTGCATTGTACCTACACTGGTACTGCAGGGTACCTACACTTGTAATGTATGGTACCTACACTGGTAGGAAACTGCACCTTGTGACAGATGTTCTCATGTCGAGGGATGGCAGATGTGAGAAAGTCTGTCACAAGGGGTATTTGCCTTCTCATCCCATGATTTTGTCAACATAAATCGGTTAACTCTCTGTGATGGGTCTGTTTGTTGATTTCATGTTTCTCTCCCAACTTGGGTCCTAATGTGGATTTTGATATATTTTGAATCAACAAAAGGACCCGGATGCATTTAACTCTCTGTGATGGGTCTGAATGTTGCTTCATTTTTTTCTCTCTTCCCTTGACTTTTGGGTCCTTATGTGGATTTCACAACATTTTTAAAGCAACAAAAGGACCCAAATACATTTGACCCTCAGTGACTGCCGTCCTCTTGTTTAGGCATGTATAAGAGACAGAAACGTTGAAGAACATGTCTCACATCCACTTTTTGTTGTATCATGACAAACCTTACATTTTGTACACCATAAAATGGCAATGAGATTTATGCAACATAAGGACCCACATGAACTGATTTTGTCTAAAAACTGTCTTAAACATGTAGTTAGGACTTTATTTCAGTAGGGTAAAAAGAAAATGTCATACAGCAGCTACCCTGAAAGTTTTGAAGGAAAACTAATACTCAAAGTATGTTTTTGAAAAATATGTCCTCATTTCGCAGTTGCAGAGCTGATACAGGTAAAATATGCTAGAATTGTTACACACAATTTGGTGTTAGAAAGTTGTAAGTCTAAATATCTCTAAATAATAGGAATTCATGGGGGTATCAAATATATCTATATTCAACATAATTTGGGGTGAAAGGTGCACTTAAAAGGGAGCAAAAATTCCCATTATCAAGAAATGCAACATACAGACCCGACTTCCCCCCATTAGGTGGTGATTAAACACACTTTTACCAATCTTTTTGTGTTAGTATGGAGGGAAATGGTTGCTGTAGTCAACACCCAACTTTTAATAAAGTCAAATTGTCAAAAGATGTCATAATGACGATGTGAGGGATCATGTGGCATAAGGACCCATCTTCCTCAAATTCTCCCCAACTCCCCACACAGTGAGAGAGAGAGAGAGAGAGAGAGAGAGAGAGAGAGTGAGAGGGAGAGACAGAGAGACAGAGAGACAGACAGAGACAGAGAGACGAGAGACAGAGACAGAGCGAGTGAGAGTGGGAGAGAGGGGGGAAGAGAGTTACAAGAAGGAGAAAAAGAAAGGGAGAGGGGGAATAGAGCAATGGGGTGGGATTAATGAGAAAGGGAATGTAATGAAGAGAGGGGGCAGAGTGAGGGAATGAGAAAAAAAAACAACTAGACAGCTCTCCTGATTTTCCCATTTCCGGTCTAGATAAGCACTGACCCATGTCCTCACCTGGCGGCAATGGGACAAACAAGAGGTGTGTCTCAGTTTTGCTATCAGTCCCCAATCTGCATACCTAATAAGGCCACTGGGAATTAGCTATATAAGTACTTACACAGAGGTAGCCCTGTTCTACTGTATAGAAAACCAGGTAATGAGGACATAATGTTGATAGATCTTTCAGATAGCATCTCAATTATTTGTATAGTTTGGGTAAAAAGATGTTTTGACATTGCTCAAAGGTTGCTATTCCTAAAGGCATCAAATTCGATTGTTAGAAACCCTGGCCTGCAGACAATATAGATTTCAGCATATCATAATCCAGGAGGTGGATTCCATCCACAGTGGAAATGCTTCCTAGGTGCTTCCTATTTAGACCTAACCACTGAAGGACAGCATGATGCCTAAAGTCTTCAGCATGGTTCAGTGCACCAGCATAATCCAAAACATTGGAGTTGAGGAATTCCCCAAAGTTTTATTAATTGAGAGATGATGCTGACCCCTTGTGTGTACACACATACTGTTGAATTAAATAAAGCATGAATTTTGTATCTCAAGATTGATATCCCGGAAATTCATTCATGAATTCTAATTACAAAATGGCTAATCCTATTGAGGCACTTTGCTGGTCTTAAAGGATTGAACGATCATTTGGGAGGATGGCTAATGATCCCACCTTACTACTAGCAAAACAACACGACACTGACAATTTGGGAATGTTTCCTAATGACCAATTAAGAGTTTGCCTGTCCTAAATGTGGTAGCCTAACAAGGTGTACACCTAAATATGTATACAATACTAGATTGTCACCTGGAGAGGTATTATTTAGGTCCAGACACTCAACAGAGATGTCAACAGTAGGGTAGACTAAGTGATGAGGTGCCTTATGTCAAGAGTGAGTTAATTTCTTTTCTTTTTAAATCAGAGGACCTCAATACCAGGTCGAAAATTGTCATTGAAGGAAAGTATAGGTCTATCATATTTGTCTCTATAAATTACTTATGAAAGTGGAAACACGTAGCACTCGGCACTCGACTGTTGTAGTATCATGATTCCCAAAGTGGAGGATATTAAATATGGGACCAAGGGGCATTGTAGGAATCATTCCTCCACATCATTTATGGGTCGACTTTTACATTAAAAACCTTTTGAATTTATTTGCTGTTCTCACACCAATTAGCTCTGTAGGGTTGGTAAATAATAATCTTACCCGAGTGAGTTAACTGTCAGGGCAATCCATGCATGGGCATGTATACATTGATCACGCTGCTGCCCTAAGAGTGCCAATATCGTAATCAATTCTCAAACAAATGGTTTCGTCTTTCATTATCCTGCTAAGAAAAGACGCTGTATGGTCCCTCTAGGCCACTCCTTATACCTATAGTCCACCTGGCCTCTTCGGCCGACTTTTGTGTAGTGAATGTATGGCCAAATTTGGCCGAAGAGGCCCAGTGGACTATAGGTGTTAGGTGACTATGATAGTAATATTCCTCATAACACTGATGTAACCATATCGGAGAACATATCGATCTTGATTGAAAGGACGACCGTAATATATAATCCACTCACAGATATGTGCTGTGTTATATCTTGTAATAATAATAATATATCTAATACATACACATACACCTGCCATGGTCCTGATTTATCTGAAACAATATTATAGTTATAGTGCATATCTAAGCTCATGGCAAGACAGAGAGAAGAATGATCCAGCTTTTAAAGAAGCAGCAAAAGCAAACAGCTAAAGCACAATAAGCAGTGCCATGTAAGTAGTGATATATGAGAAACATCACAAAGATTCACTTTTGCAATTTCCCTATTATCTAATACCATAGGTACTAGCAATTGGTGGTTTTCATGAGAGCTGCTTTCTAGATTAGGGTGGTGTTGGAACCACCAACCAACTGCATGCTAGACAAGTTTTCTATCATTACTAAATTACTTCAGATTAACCTATTTACGTACCGGGGAGGGCTTTAATAATCTATGTGTAACACCCATACCAATGTTGATCTCTCTACAAAAATAGCTCCTCAAATGCACAGAGACAGATTTTAGAATTGTAATAAGTAACCAACCTGCCAATTCTTGACGCAATTTCCAATGAGATTAAGTGATAACATTATGTCAGTGTCATGTAATATTATACCATCTTGTCAGGTGTTGTTATAAGAGATCACTCATGTCCATCCAGCATAGGTCATCACCATCATAACATCATCTACCATGTTTAAATGCAGAGGTGCTAGCGTAGTTTTAGTACAGGGGTACCACATCCCTGAAAGTAAAAAAGAAAAGAAATCTTAAATAGGAGCAGGGGATTAGGGAACTATTTGGATTTAATAGCGCAGATGTGCCTAAATAGTAAAATACAGAATAATAACATAAGCATCCTAACATTTAGTAATTAATGTTTGAGAATGGTCTACTCTAGATCATATTAGCTTTATATTCTTTGAATCTCATCTGACCTACAAAAGTCATTATTGCCACTGCGTTTAATTATTGTCTTGCTCCTAGGAATGTACAAGGTGAACTTAAACATTGTCCTTGCCCCATTTAGACAAAGACTCAATTAGAAGGCCTGAGGGACAAAGACCCTTTTAAATGTACATTAAAATGTAGTCTGTGTACTTCATACTGATCAGACCTATCATTTACTTATGCCTCGCTAAGATACATGTTATCATTTTTACATGATCAGGACTTATAGATTTCTGGGGTTTATACTGGGTAAAAGCTATCTGAACTAAAAAGTCAGCTATGAAAGCCTAGGGACTGATTCTAAGACTCATAAGCTAAGACTCATAAGTGGAATTGGAGATCACTGATACGGTTTGCGGATGACCTTCAATACAAATTTCATAAGCTTATGGTCGGCAGTGAAAGGCACATCTCGGCAGTAGTAAAGCCTTACCACCACACCATAACACTGAAGCAGTTGAGTTTAGAATAATGCTAATACACTCTATGATACCACGAATCGTACAGAATGTCCAATACACACCTGTATAGTGACGATATATATTATAATAGTGCTGACATACCTCTATAACTATAATCATACTAGTTTGTATTGTAACTGAATTACAAAGTGGGGAACAAAGTGCTCGCCCCATTTTTTGTTAAAGAAAATGCTCTCGTGCATCTGTCCTCTTTTTAAACACCCTGCTTGAGAAAACGCCTTTTTAAGTTGAATTTTCCATCTAAAGACACCCTACTCAAGGATTATTCCTAACTGCATCTAGCCTGATCCTAAGGCCATTTGATTAATGTGACAACATTGGGAGAAGTCTCAACAAACTTCATATTCCTCCTATAGCATCGGACCATCCCCCTAAAACATTGGACCATCGGGTATGCAAGGAGGAACTTTATAATATGACTCGAGGGGCAGAGCAAAGAAGAAATTCAATGCCTTGTGAGCAACTGAGTTTTCTAAAGTTTCTGAGGTCTTATGATTCAGCATTCCTATTGATACCATGGAATGCGCCCAATGAAGCTATTTTACTCCTTAGCCATCTAGGGGCAGGGTATAGTGTTTTATGACAGGCCTATGGTGAGTGACTCTACAGGCAACATTCATGCATGATGCCATCTCTGGGGTTGATGTGCACGTAAATGATCATGAAGATGCATCAATGCTCTAGCAGCCAATTACTCACCAGCAGCTGGGGCGGCAAATGAGCATCAAACCTTCAGGAATCATGTCTTCTTCAAAGGGTTCCCATCCTATTAGATTAATCACTGTCGGAGAAGAGAGAGTGGTGTCTTGTAACTGCAAGCAAAAGAAACTTTGTTTATATTTATTTGCAGAAAAGAGGACTCCGCTCATAAAGAATAGATAAATTGGCAATTGAAGTGCATGGATGCATCGGTGTTGATGAGAATAGCGACTGATGAGGATAACTCCTAACCAAGATTTTCTTGATATATCATATGACATTCAATGAATTTTACAGGATTTCACTATGGTTGAAAAAGAAAGAGTGGCATATATCTATCGAGCCATGAGCTAGTAATGGTGAAATGCAAAACGAAAGGTCATTCAAGATCTACGTCAAAGCTGAACAAATTTAAAAGTAAATAATAAAGATATTGGTACTTCTTAGACTACGAACAATAATGTTAAGGGATACCTTACAGTGATAGTTGATGTATGGGAAATAAGATCACAGTCCTCTTTCTACCTCTCTTATCACAGGTGTAAAAGAAAATAGATGAAATAAAGCAGCGGTCATCATAATGCAGTGATACTGTCTCAACACAACAACTTTATAGTACTGTGTTGATGCACTAAATATAATTGTAAGCCTTTTTATGGCCTACTGCAGACCACAAACCAAGACATTACTAGCCAGACTAATCCAGTTATGCATCCATGTTCTACCTTACGTTCTGGTCTGCCTATAAAGGTTGAGAAGGTTCAGTGGGTCTTGGCATCATACACTGGGTCACTTGTGTCTTGTCCTCCAGAAGTAATCTTTATTTACTCCTACTCTTACCCCTACACCAAACTATTCACTACTCAACTGTACATTATTCTATACACACGAGTCCTGGTTGAGAAAGTAAGGAAATGATTTGAGAATAAAGGGGAGAGAGAGGTAGGGAGAGAGGTAAAGCTGCTGGTTTGTGTGCCTAGGGTACTGGGCATACTTAAGGAGCTCTTGCCAAATCAAAAGGTGGTGGAGATAATCTGGTTTATCAGCTAATGCAGGAAAGCATATATTAGACTCAAGCAATCTTATTCATGACTAATGGGTAAGAGAAAAAATTACATTGAGAGAGGTAGTCGAATGTAAAGGTATAGGAAGAAGGGCATGGGGAATGAGGTAGATGGAAATGGGGTAGGGAGAAGGAAGACAGATATATATGTATGTAGAGAGAAAGATATGAGAAAGATGAGAGAGAGAGAGAGAGAGAGAGAGAGAGAGAGAGAGCTACTCAGACCTTTCAGTGAATGAGAATGAATGCTTACTCATTGAATTTGTCACAGCATATTGGTACATGCAGTCACAACAAGGCCGATACATATAAGTAGAAGCACAACAATACCGTCTTCACAAACCAGCATCCTCATAACCCTTCACGGAGGACATGATGCCACAACGCTCTACGTTCCTCTGTCGCCTGAGGCGTTAATGCTACATTCGTACTGCGTTGTTGGAACATGTCGGCCCTTCAGGATAGCGTCTTAGGAGAGCGTTGCTGCATTCATACTTTATAATCCAAAGGGCTTAGAGAAAAAAAAAAACAACAATTGAATCATTCTGACTCTCAGGGCTTAACATTGAAGAACATGATATGATACCTCATGTAATACTCCATCACTGACACATTTCCCCCTTTCCTGTATTATGATAGAAAAAAGGGCATTGCCAATTTAGGCCCTGTGCTTCCCTTCAAGGGTTAGCTTTAATACATCATAACTGACACATGACGCCCCATAGTCCTCCCCTGGCCCCTCTCCTCCAGCCTGCAGCGTTCAGTGCTCAGCACAGCGCTGCTCCAGTCCATGCAGCGCCGTCGGCGTTGTAGCCTTCACCACCAGCACGGCGAGACCCACCTGGAGAGAGAAGACATGGACACATGAGGCAGGTAGTGAGAGACAGGAGGGACTGGAGGAGTGTACAGGCCTGCTATACCTTACTGACATTGTATACAGATATGTATGTATGCTCCCAAACAAGGCAAGTGCTGGTGTAGGCAAATAGGTGTGTAATAGGTGTTGGGAGTGTCTGCCTCGCTCCTTAATCACTGCTACTGGATACACACACCCTAAATACACTCAGGAGCATACTGGGAGATATAGCACATGGAGGAGCTACTAATTCCATACCTGGATTATAAGGGGGCATTATGATATAAGCAGATAGTGACGACATGCCCCAAATGGGACAAACTGCGGTGCAGGAGGACCAGAGGAAGGGTGTAGTCTCAATCCTGCATTAAAGCCCCAGCACCTTCCTATCCATATCCTCCTCCCTGCCCTGGAGGAGGATAGGTGAAGAGCACCTGCCATACCATAACATTACCATGTAGGTAATGGAGAAGTGTCTACTTCGCTCCCCTCAAATACTTCCACATTTGGCAAAGCGTCTACCCACAACTAACAGATATTGCCCTCAATGCATCGTCCCCTCCCTCCTGAGGCATTTTATCACCTGGAGTAGGGTATTAATGATTGATATGGCAGTTTCAGCATCTTACCTGGATCTACGTTAACGTCAACATGGAGGAGCTGTAACAAACTGGGATAGGGATATGAGGAAGTCTGCTCAGTGACACTAACAGTGCCCTTCCACTCCCAGCTTTATCATTTTTAATCGTAATGATACGTATACATCGGCATTATGGTGCCATTTTAAACGTGGAGGGCGACGTTCAAGGCTTAATGCTTGATTTAGAAGGATACTACTTAATTAAGGTTGAGGAATGATACCTGATTAAAATAAAATTGGTAGACATAGTGGATACCAGTGCATAAACGACCTACTCTTTACCAGCTTAAATGTGACCGGAGCTTTGGAGTATCCCAGCAGCTACCCTGGAGGATTCCCTTGAGACTCATGAAGCTCCACCCTGGGTGACAGAAGGGCTCATTAGTGCCCTTACAACAGGATCTACACCATAGTGCATTATAAATGTTATATCACACAGAGGTGTGTTTTTCACGAGGGTGGGGGGAAGCATAATGTATTGATACTGATACTGATGCTGCAATATTACTGCTCCTATACAAACTGTAGTACACTATTATACTATAGGACATATAGACTATATAGGCTGGCCCATACCCTGGAGTATTAATTAACGCGCGGATTGACCTTAAGATGGACTTCAAGGAGGAACTGGAGCAGACTGAAGTGTATACCTGCTGGTGATATAAAGGTGTGTTGATTACCAATCCCACCTTTAGATTATATGTATATATGTAAGCCGGACCTTGGAATAGTAATTAAGACCTGGATTTACCTTAATTAATAAGATCTAACCCTTTAAGGGAAGCATAGTGCCTTAATACTTTATGGCCTTTTGTCATCAAAATACATTAATGCAACACTGACAAGAAACTCGCCAGTTTTGCATGTATGCATCATTATGGCGAGAAAAAATTAATACTTGCTAAGGCATCACACAGTCCTTAAAGGGTTAATGGTAATATTAAGACCTGGATTTACCTTAAGATGGACCTGGAGGAGCTTGAGAGGCTGGAGAGGATGGTGGTGCTCCCTGGACAGATCAGGAGCTCCGAGGAGGAGGATAATGATGAGGACGAGGAGGCAGATTTTGGGAGAATGGCCAGTTTGAATAATACACAGGTAAGGGAAGGGTTCTCTTATTTGCCACAACTTACAGAACATGTGGGGTGTGCAGACTGGACTATGGTGATGCATGAAACAGGGCTGCATGTTGAATAGCGTTAATCTTATCTCTTTAAACGTGTACAGGAACATCCATTCCTCACAGGGGCGTGAAGAAACCGAATGTCATTCTTCACGGGCCCATTCTCCACCATGACGTCATTCAAATAAAAATCAAACCTCTTATCAAAAGGTGATTTTTGAGGGGGGTGGGGGTTACCAAAATGTGATAAATACAGAGATCCACTTGATTTGCTCCGAACGGAATGTTTCCTCACTCGTTACCCTCAAATCAAGATTCCATAATCGAGAAGATATCCCCCTTGGGTCCAGGCCTTCATTGATTCTGGGCCACTGCGTCAGTTACTGAAGTCTGTAGACTGTATATGCATATCTAGAGCTTAGTGATCTGTGTGCCCAGCCATGTTGACTACCACTTCATGGCACGTGATATACGCATACATGTACGCAGTTCCACAACCCTTTGGCTCCTCACATTACCGGGAACAGGTATGTGCACGAGGACAGAGCCATAGTAAGGTTTATCCATCTTCCCTATATATAGCAAGGTCTCTTGTTTATGTGTCTGTCCAGCCATGACAGTTCTGATCTCGGAATATCTCGCAATAATTACGTAGGATACCCTAAACACAAAACAAGATATGCCAATAACCAGTGCGTGTATGCGATCAAAGCCAGAGGTAGCTGATATCAGCATGCAACTAGTGATCCCGAGAACCAGTCCGAGCCAGACCGAACATTATAGGGGTTAGGTGGGATAGATCAGACCAATAAGATTATTCCATCCATTTACTTCAGAAATTTTAGGGTACAGATGGTACTCATTGTCATAGCTGTTATCAATCTTTATCTGCCAGTATGCCAGCATCAGCTTCAATAATGGATGCGCCCAGTAGACAATGTGGGAGGGACCGGTATGTCCCTGGAAGCAGGTGTTAAGCAGGGACATGTCTTATCGGTAAGTTTACCTCAACCAGCGAAATTCAAGATGTTGGATCCACTATAGGGAACCATGCTGAGTCCTATACCGACTTAGCTGGTTTAATCTTCAGCTACACTGACAGAAAAAAGAGGATCAGCCTGAGTTTCACCTAGTCTCTTGTGCTGTCTGAGTATCATGAGAGCCTCTGCTAGAGGCTCTCCCCTGACATGCCATACTCATGCTGAGCCTGCTTCAATGCCACACATTGGGAAAAAGGATCAGCATGAGTATGGCACAAGGCTCAGGCATGGTGCCATACTCAGTCTGAATCTAACTGAATACTCCAGCAAAGCAGGGGTCTAGCCCTTACACTGATGTCTGAGATTATATCATATCCTAGCACCCACCACACCATGTGCCTCATTAGCTCAGTTGATATGGCACTGAACTCTACATCTGAAGGTGGTGAGTTCAAGCCCCGTTGAGAATTTTTGTAAAGTGATTCTTGGTAAGTCAATCTTATTGCTACAATTTGAGCATGAATATGCATTCATAATGGGGTTGTGAGAAGATTTTTCCCTATTAAGCCCCCCCCACTCACCCATTCTTGCACATACTCAATATCCTTTCTATTATCCTCTAGTCCTTAGAACCATGATATCTAAGAATATATTCTTATCTATATAGGAATATAATAGGAATTAATCACTAAAAGTATGATCATATCTTTGCAGTAAATATAAAAGTAACATATGGTCCCAGGCATATTTCTAATTTTTGGGGCTTGGAAAAAAGTAGAATACCAGATTTCAACACACAGAGGGAGTAGATCATATGAGATTTCAAGTGGAGATCTTTCAGCACAGTCATGATGGTGTAGTGGTAACATGTTTACCTTCATATGAGAAGGTCCTGAGTTCGATTCCAGCCCAGGGATGCTCTTCAAAAGTTGCAAGTTTTCAACCCGAAATATTTTGTTATGCAAACGATTTATTTTCTTGCTATTTTCTGACTTGGCAGATGTTGAAGATTCTGTCAGTTTTCAAGCAAGCACCTATTTCAATTAGTTACAAAGTTAGGTCTTAGAAAAATACACTGCAATAGATGAGATGTTTCCTATTAAACTGAAAAAAAGAAAAATGTTTCTCAGCACCACCTAGACTTGAACCTGAGACCCCTCACATGCAAAGCGAGAATCCTAACGCTGTGCCACCTCTACAACTGGTGAGCCAGGTTGCAATAGGCATATAAGTAGGACTGTGCAATACTTACTGAGGACATTGTGGACTTTGTCCTTACTATGGGCATTTTTCCTTACTATGGTCACTCCAGTCTGTTCCCTATTAGCCTACTGGGCCTCATATGACCAATGACATCTCACTGTAGTAGGTCTATGGTTGAAATATCATATTGACAGTGCCACTTTCAAAACCTGACCAGCTAGCACATATAGGAGCACAAAGGAGTCACAATAAGGAGGTACCCGGTTCAAATCCCACCAAGGAGCAAAAAGGACACTGAAACCAGGAATGCATAAACTATTCATCGATTAATTAGACTGCCTTAGGAAGTTGAATGTTCGACCATCTGAAATCCTTGTGTGTATGAAATTATGGGCTTTTGTCAAATGGTGACCTTAATTTTTATATTTCTTTATAATGTTTAACAAACCAATTATATGTTGGGCTTAATACACCCTACAGCTTAGTAGTTCAATAAGGGCTACAAATGCAGGGCTACATAACCATTACAATTTAGACTGTCTGTAAGCCCTACAATGCAGTGCTGATTAGTAACTCTTTAAGTGGGGTTGTGCCCACTGGGTAGTGTTGCTGGACTCACTCTGAAGATAGAATCCAGTAAAGTGTGATCCTATGTATTGGGATACTCTGGCAGTGCATTACACCATTGGTAAGAAAGACTCCTGCAATAGTGGAGCCTGTTCAGGTAGGATCCAGCATTGCCTGACCCTCTTCATAGAGATACTCAGGTAATGTCCTATTCTCTTCTATTATGTTACACCAGTTGACCCTGAGCCTGTCTCTAAAGAGACTCCTGCACTGTGAAGGTAGGGCAGTAGAGAGGGTACAGCTAGGCCATAAACAATCTAGAGTAGAGTGTCAGGTATTGCTGGAGTATGCCTACACCCTAGGCTCACCCTGAGTATCAAAATATACTCATTTTGGCGACATTTGCCTGAGGCTAACATTAGGCTCCCGGTGAGTATCATTATTTTTTCTGTGTAATGGAGTTAAACTGACTATTCACTGCAGTCCTCTCGAGGGGCAGTAGGTACCCATCTGATAACTGCTATCAGTGATAACCGCTGGTAATCAGCTTCAGCAATGGCCGTATCCATTGGACAATCCTCTACCTCGGTATAGCACTGGTGTAGCCAGAGGGTTAGCATTGAGGGAGGTGCATTTAGTCATGCGGCAAAAGGCATAGTGCAGGGCTGGCATCCATACCATGCACCTTACCTTCCCAGAAGCACAGACCCCACTCCAAGGCAAACAGCCATTTCTTCATACCATAAGCTGCCCCCTGCCCCTGTACTCTTATCTGATACCCTGCCAACTCTACATCTGGTCACTTGGTCCATACCTGTCTGCTGTTATCACTACTCCATTGCCTCCCTAAGATAGTCTTCACCGACCGTCTCTACTGATTATCTCTACTTCACTGTAAGCTTCACTCGGATCTCTTTCTATCTTTCCACTAAGAATTCTGCTTGTGTCCAATTGTGTGCCCCTCCCTTTTTCTAACTGCTTTTATTGCGTCTCATATTCTCTCTGTTTTTAAACTTTGCATCCACCACTCACCGCCCGCCAATTTTTACTCTGTTTTAGTGTCGACATGTTTATGATTATCATGTTCAGCCTTCAATGTTTTCTATCTGCCCCCCCCCAGGATCTGCTGCCCCTGTCTTATATCTATGGTATCTCTTCGCTCCCCTGCCCATCATCCCTAATCTGTAAATCTAGACACTTTGCTGCCTATAAAGGCCCATTATAGTTCCACTACTCTGTGCTGTCCTGGTCAGCTTCTTAGCTCTTCTTATATATAACTTATGTGTTGTATTTTTCTTTTCATCATGGCTAACATTTGGTGGTCACCCTGATTGCATATAATAATACAGTTCCTTTTATGTCTTCGAAGCAATGACAATCTTTCTTTAAATATAATTATTGCTACCCACAGTTCAAGAAAATCAAATTTGGCTTATCCCTCTTCCTCACATTCTATGACAATAGAACTTGAAACACACCATTTAGCTTATCTACCTCACGCCTGTAGGTATGTACATGTATGTCGACTAACACCTCTCCAACCCACTTCCCAGTCAGCTCACATTGACCTGACCAACCACACACAACATGCCAATTTGGACATGTTAATTCGCAAGTCCTTGATTGAGTTTACATTAGCCTTAAACCAACACTCCCATGCACATACTTTTGTAAATGGTTTCCAGAGCAGGTCACCATCTTGGTCACTGGTTCCTTTACAAGGGGACACTGCTGGTTCCTTGAGCTTACATACCGTAATATAGCATTTTAAGCGCTGGGTTTTGAGTAATAGCGGGTCTCAAATAAGTGCTTGGGAGGGGATGTTGAAATAAATCTTAAGCTTTAGAAATAGACATTGACTAACAGCCTGTATTGTATAAGGGTCGTCGGGGCAGTTATTCAAGATGATACGGTATAGTTGAAGTGTTGAAGTGCTTTGGGACAAATCTTCTATAAGGCCTTTTCACTTTGAAGATATGTCTGTAGTTTTATGCTAACCATGACTAATCCGCCTGCTATCTTGATATGGACACATCACAAAGAATGAAGTGCTGATTACATCTAATGGGGCAGTGCCCAGGTGCCCTGATTGAATCCTCCCTTCTCCCCTGTCTCTCTTCTGTGAACCTGCATCGGTTTCCTGTTTCCATCATCCCCTATTATTTCCCTATTGATTTAGGTTCCAGGTTGGATAGAAAAAAAAGAATAGATAAACAAATAAAAGGAATTCAGGATATCCTTACTAAAATTAAGAAAATGGTAGTGCTTTTCTTGAGAGACAATGCATAATTATTTACCCTGACATTGTCTTTGTCATCAGCCTCCTTCCTCCACTGCATGCAGCCACATTATCCTACCTGTGGTCATGCATTCATTACAGATGCTGACATCCACAACAATCCCACCACATCACTGGCCATCATCCCTCCTCACAGTCCTTCCAAAAATAAAACCTATAAAAAATTGTGCTCAGATCATACCTGGTGGACCTACCTACTAGTAAAGGAGTGTGAGTAAAAATAACTGAGAGGTGATAAAAAAGAGCTGACATCCCAGACGGTTGGTGAAGCTTTCATGTTATTCTCTCTCACGGTTCCTATAATCATAACACAATCATCACAGTAAGCCACTTAGTGCCGCTAAAGTGCTGTAAAACACAAATCAATCAATCAGTACTTAGTCGCTCTATAACAGCAATTATCAATACATGTCAGTATTTACTTACAATCTGTCAGCAATTAGTCAATATATAACAGAGAAATAGCCACTGATTCAATTGTGCATCCTGCCTTGACTGGTATTTGTCAAAATATGTCAGTATCTATGGACTATTTTTAGTTAATATATATTAGTAATTATTCACTATTTGTCAGCAATTAGTCAAAACATGATAGTAGTTACTTACATTTGATCAGAATTTAGTCAATATATGTTGGTAATTGCTCACTATTTATCAGCAATTAGTCTATATGTTAGAAATTGCTCACTATTTGTCAGCAATCATTCAATATATATTAGTAATTACTCACAATTTGTCAGCAATTAGTCAATATATATCAGTATTTACTCACTTTGTCAGCAATTAGTCAATATACGTCAGTACTTAGTCACTCTATATCAGGAATTATCAATGCATGTCAGTATTTACTCACAATCTGTCAGCCAATAGTCAATATATAACTGAGAAATAGCCATTGATTCAATTGTGCATCCTGCCTTGACTGATATTTGTCAAGATATGTCAGCATCTATGGACTATTTGTCAGCAATTAGTTCATATATGTTATATAGTAATTATTCACTCTTTGTCAGCAATAGGTCAACACATGGTAGTAGTTACTTACATTTTATCAGCATTTAGTCAATATATGTTAGTAATTGCTCACTATTGACTAATATCTGACAAATTGTGAGTAATTACTGACATATATTGACTAAGTATTGTTTATAATGACTAAGTACTGGCATATATTGACTGATTGCTGACAAATAGTGAGTAATTACTGACACATATTGACTAATTGCTTACAAAGAGTGAGTAATTACTGACATATATTGACTAATTTCTGATAAATAGTGATTAATTACTTACATATATTGACTAATTGCTGACAAAGTGAGTAATTACTGACGTATATTGACTAATTGCTGTTATACAGTGACTAAGTACTAACATATATTGGCTAATTGCTGACAAATAGTGAGCAATTACTAATCCGATCATAAGTACATAAATCTAGATGATACGACCGAGCAGTTATTACAGCAATGCTGTATTTCTATATCGATATATATTAAATGATCATAAATACATAAATCTAGATTAAAGAGTCATGATAATGATCCTTGAGTCATGATAAAGAGTATAGAGTCATGGGTGTCCTCGTTGGTACATCATGCCTTGACTGGTATAGTCAAAATATGTCAGTACCTATGCACTATTTGTCAGCAGTTAGTCAAAATGTGTCGGTAATTATGTAATATTTGTTAGCAATTAGTCAAAACATGTCAGCACTTACTATTTTTCTGCAAATAGTCATTATATGTCAGTAATTATGCACTTTTTGTCAGCAATTAGTCAAAATATGTCAGTAACTATGAATGAATGAATTACTGAAAGGACTTCATCATGGCCTAAGCGGTCTAGGTCATGGTCTAATGATTTCAATAGATGACCTATTGGTCTAAATTTTAGCGAGAGGGAACCTATTCAAATATTCTGGTCATCAACTTTGGCAAAATAATTCATCACAGCTATGCTGTGCTTTCCTCAAGGTTTTCCTCAAGTCATCAAAAACAGGCTTCCTCGTTTTTTTTTTCTCATGACCAATGCGGCACACTGCCTCTCAAAAATCTTGTTTCTCATAACTATTTCAGGATAAGGCGCATTTCAAATTTTGTTTTACCACCAATTCAGTGCAAGGTAAATAAAAAAGAAAACCATGCATTGGGTAACTACTACAGCACTAGTCTGAGGAGCTGTGGCTTCCAGGTGCCATCAGGACTGAAGGGGGGGGGGCTATTGATGCTATTATGAATGAAAAAGGGGAGCCTGCCCTGTCAACTTTCACAATCTCAGAGAGGCAGCAGTTCACTTGCATTGAATCCACTAGTAGCATTTACCGTTACGATGCACCAATGGAGCCCTGTTGTGTAACTCACTGGTGCTGCATTGGTGCATCCTGTCAAGCCTCCATAGTCTGTTGTGCAGGCAGCTTATAAATGCTATTTATTCCAGGCTATAATAACATTAATTCTCATATAAAATTCCCCATGATTTAGTGGCTGAGTTGGATTTAGACTATGACACCCCTTCCTCTCAGAAGTTAGGATAGCATTATGACATCATTAGCCGGATCATTACCCTTGAAGTAACTGGAAACAAAACCATCAGAAACAGATAGGCTATAATCTATTTTGGCATTGAAAAAAACCTGGCACCTTTCCTTCAATCCCTATATAACTTTACAAGGCTTGTACATACTCAGAATGTAGACCTCACCAAGCAAACAAACATTCCATAAATATGTGCTGGAGAGATTTGCTCCATATCCTGTGTGCACCTTCCCTACTTTGTGGGCGCAATGCCAGCAGTACTAAGACACCTACCCACTCCGTCACACCATGGAGGGGGGGGGGTGAGGGTCTCACTTCAATGTTATAGTAGTCTACATAGGATTGTCTTCATAATCATTAAACATTTACCAGCTTGTGGGTGATTTGACTTACAAGGTCTGTGTTCATGAATCAATGTAGGGAAGGTTATGAGGTTTAGACTCTACCTGTGTGACCCTATGAGTAAACAGTCTTGTAATGGGACACTTTCTGTTTTTTACTTAAGCCATTAAACATTTTACCTCATTTAAGAAGTCTGCTATATCTCAAAATGGTATAGGTGGATGCTTGTATCAATTACACATAATATAGACCATAATAAGGCATGTGCTCTAAGCCTGTAGTAAACCAGATGATAGGCTGAATCTAAATCGGGTTGCAGAGGATTACAGAAAAAAAACACAAGATATCTGCATATTTGCTCTAAGGTGAGATGGATTGTGACTTTGGCTAATGTGTCTATACACAAGGCTGGTACAGGTCATACCAGCCTTACCCGCAGCGATATGGCTAGAGGAGGACATTGGAGTGAGAAAATGATGCCTAATTCATGTTCCACCACCTGGTTGTACTCTGTCAGTTGATAATACACGAGGCTAAGCCTCCTTACAACTGTAAGGGCAGCTGTCATGTTGTTTCTCCATTACCTGCCCCAGTTTACCATTACAGTATATTATTGGTTTTTTTCTGTTACTATGTAAAAAATATTGCTTTCATTTTTCAGCACTTTCCTGATGGTTATTACCACCCACCCACCAACCACCAAGTGTCTAAACACTCATCTTCCATTACCCCCCACACACCTCCCTCTGCCACCCCCCAAATGATGACAGAAATCTGTGTTCAACCTTTCCCTGATGATCCCTTCTCTGTCCTCTATGAGACTATCAGGATCTACTTGTAATCCCACCTCCTGTGCAGCTATGCAAAGCTCAATCAATGGAGCTTTAGTAAGTCTAGAGGTGGTGACACCACATTCTTTAAGGTATTTCTGTAGATCCTTCACAGAGCAGGAACTCCATCATGCTGGAGCAATGTGAGACTGGAAGGGCCACATGTTTGTACAAAGACAGACCTAAAGTATATGACCAATGCACAGTGCAGACAGTGTTGCAGTTTACCTGATGTCCCATGAGCATTAAAAATCGACATAATTGAAATTTTAGTATTTGGCTCTCCATCCAAAATGCATGGTTCTCTCCTCTAGAAGTAAGCACTTCTGACCATTATAGGCTCTCTCTATGAATTGTATCTTTAAACAGTTAATAATCTTTTATGGTCGTTTAATAGTCTGGATGTTCATAAGAAATTATTGATGTCCCATGAGCATTAAAAATCGACATAATTGAAATTTTAGTATTTGGCTCTCCATCAAAAATGCATGGTTCTCTCCTCTAGAAGTAAGCACTTCTGACCATTATAGGCTCTCTCTATGAATTGTATCTTTAAACATTTGACTGGATGTTCAATTGTACTCTTTGTTTTTGCATTTGGCTTTGGCCACTTAGCATTTAGCCCCCTTCTCCAGTAGTCTTAGTTTCTGGGCATTTGGCATTTAGCCTACTGCCAACTCATGCCTGCCAGCCTCCACTTCTGGACACTTGCCTTCACTACGTCTCTGAATATAGTAGGCTATATTGTGGCGTTTTTGGCTGTGCTCTGCACTTTCAAAACACTGGTGCCGGGACTGATTGCTATATGTAGGGGAAGTGCAACCTCAAAGCTCAGACCATACAGTGAAGGGGATGAGAGAGGCGATATGAAAATAAATGAGAGGGAAGAGAGTCAGGAAAAGAGTGAGGGAAGGGTTGGGACAAGGTGAGGGAGGAGAGACAAAAAGACAGAGAGAAAGATAGAAAAAGAAAGGAACCGCGAGTATGGTGGGTAGGGATAAAAGCGGGGAGAGAGGTAAGGTTACGACAGGTGAAAGCAACAAGGCATGCGGGCAGGGAGCATGGGGTTAAACCAAAGTCCTAGTCCCATTCCTTAATAACCCCACAGAAAAATCTGGTCACTCCCCACTAGCAACCCTTAAACTCCAAAAAGGCTTCCTACGCTCCTGGGCTATAGACGACCTGTCTCTCTTTCTCTATTGTAGTGAGGTGGAGAGTTGGGGAGGGGACATTGATGTTTGTATAGGACCGCGGGGGATATCATGATCTGGATGTAGATGAGCTAAATCCATTCACTTAACTATCGCATATAGACTAGACCAATTAGAAGAGAAACTCTCAGTTTACAGTTCGGCCATACCATTATGCACATAATGTACCCCGGTAGTTATCCAGACAGAGAGAGAGAGAGAGAGAGAGAGAGAGAGAGAGAGAGAGAGAGAGAGAGAGAGAGAGAGAAAGAGGAGGGGGAGGATACACATAGAAGGACTTAGTCATCATCTCTAGTCAGTCATTCAATAATGATAGGTCTCAAACATCTCTACATGATTATGCTATTCACTTAATGTTATACTTAGCCAGCTCGTGCACCACAAAGTGTATTGATAAAACTCAGAACACACAATACATGGTCCCTGTTGAAGAGTGCATGTATGTGCTCCTCTCTAGGTTCAAGTGCTGTAACTGATCATACACTACTTTTAGAATTTTCCTCTGAAGTGTGGTATTCAGAAAATATCAGGTCGTGCTTTTATAACATTCCTACCGAATCGTTCTGTGATTCTTTATACATAAAAAGGGTTGCCTGTCATAACGGGTTGTTATATTATGGCTCTAAATTCTGTTCTGATTGAAAATTTTCAAATTCAAAAAGGTATGGATAGCTAGCAAGACATTGATGGCAATTTCGAGGGAGTCTAATATCAACGGCCCTGAAAACGATGCAGTCTTTGGCGTATTTGCACTTTGGGGCAACCCTAAATTGAGAGGAAGAAAATCTGAAACATGGAAGTGAAATGCCAATTGTATACTGGTACATTGAGTGGTATACTACATAAGGGTTCTGTTAACTCTCTAAGGGTAAATTACTGCGTTAAGGCAGGATGCCGTCATGATACATGGAAATACACGTAGCACCGGCGAGTAACTCTCCGGTGCGTATTTGATACACTAATCTTCTTAAGGGTCAGCATGATGCAGCGATGCAGTGCTAGCTGATCACCCACTGGCTGTATTGGTACGCCAAGAAGACAAATGAACTGAAGCTTTACAGCATCATGTTATCCTTAAAGAGTTAAAGCTCGGCTACTGAAATCAAGGGGTTTTTATAAATACAAAACACTATCAACTGATAAAACGGTGGTTCTGACTGCTAAACTCAAGCACTGCAGTAAGACTCTTCAGCTAAGCCTAAATACAAATCTTTCAGTGTGACCGTTTTGCTGATATCAGTGAGGGTTCCATAGATTACTTAGCTAAAAGAAACACTAACAGAACCCATAGGGGGACCATGTATGCTGGGCTTAACCCTTACCAGGAGGATACAGGCCTTAATGAACCTATGCCCTCACAATAAATCATACTGCCCTGGTGAGTAATTCCCCAAAGATGCATTGATAACACTGTTTATAACGTTTATATACATGTACTCCCCCAAGCTGCACTAGTGAATTACTCACCCTTGCTGCATTGGTGTATTGCATATGCTGGAAATAAACCGATGGCGCATTGTGCTGTCCTTAAAGGGTAAAGATATTTTTCAATATAGACATTTGTCTGCAGAGGCTGCAGGTTTGGTATTAACTTGCTATCCGTGACTACAACCCTTTCCACCCCATAAAGCAGGATTTGCACGCAAATCCCATAGAGTAACAGAAATTCAGGGGTGAAAGGGTTAAATTAACAAATAAACAGGGTGGGGTGTATATTGGATTCTGTACGGATGCATGAATTTCCTTTCCTCCTGATTAAAAAGGGTAAAAATATCTATAGGTGGGAATCATTATGCATGCTTTTTGATTGAAAGCAGCTCCTTCGTCATCTGGAGAAAGAAAGCAAAAAAAACCATTCCATTTCAAATCTGTTCCTTTGGTAATTAACATGTTACAATTAACACCATAGGCCATTGATATCAATTTGAGAAAGGTAGAAAGCAAGACAAATTTGAGATCTCCAGGGGTTGATAATGAAATATCACCTAGTAACTCTATATTTGTCACATTTGCTAGGATTTCGCATTTAGATCTTAAATCGGACAGATAGAAAGGGACAAAACTCTTGTTCAATACTTAACATTGGACTGTATTTATGGGCCCATACTCATAGATTGAATAAGACGATTTCACGGTGTTGCACACAGTAAGTGATACTATCTTTTAACATACACCTGGTCAGGAAATGGGCGCCTTATCAACTTCCCTGACCATGAAATTTATATCTGATTGATGTTACCACTTTTGCAAGCCTTTTGTTCTTTTTTTAAAATAAATTTTCTTTTCATTGATTTTTTTGAGTATATAATCATTATTAGTGTAGCATAAAGATTTAAGTTATGAATAAAGTGGTGGATATACTACGAACGTCATGATTAGTACTGCCGGCTGATTTCATATACCTTTGCATTTAAAAAAACATTGGAGCAGCTTCTGTCAATTTAGTCTACATAGCCAATTATGAAGTTTGTTGGTCATGCAACACATGACCGACCCTATTGAATCCACCCTTAATCATTTGATACACTGAGGCAATCACAATGTTGATCAAATGGATGGTTCCAATGCTGTCGGTTGGACGAATTTTTGATTATCTGACAATTTTCTCTCTACATTTGCTACATGAAAATCTGTCGGATCAGAAAAAAATCACCCGACCAATGACAGTGGAACAAACACTTAAAGCGCTGGTTACACTGCCATCGGTTGGACGAATTTTTGCTAATCCGACAGTTTTTTCTATATAGTTTTGCAATTTTATAAATCGTCGGATTGGCGAAAATTCGCACGACAGACGGCAGTGGAGCCAGTGTTTTAGACAGTGAAAATCATCTCAAAACGCTCCATCACTGCATTATGATAGCCCTGGGGCTACAAGCTCGATTTGGCCAGGTTAATTTCTACAGATTGTTTGAGCATGTGGATATTGCATATGGAGGGATTCAAACCCACACAGTCAATACCATAATATACTTCAGCTGTTTGAAGCTCTATCAAGGATAGTATAGGTTCCCTAGGATGTGTTACTGAGAGCATAGTCTAAGGGAAGAGTGTAACAGGCCACCCCCCTCTACCCCCCTCCTTAAAAGGTCTCGAGGCCTACCTTAATAATGCCTATCATAAAGCCTGCGTATCCCTCATGGTGCCTATCCCCCAGCCTGCATATCACTCATGCTTACTTTACATATCCCCCATCCTCTTGAATTACCATGCTTATCTGTATATGCCTCACCATGCTTATCATTATGCTACCTTTCTATTCAACTTGCTTCACATCCCTCTTGATGTCTATTTCTCTCTTCCTATCCCCCATGCTGCATATCACTCATGCTATACCACTTGGCAAAAAACATTTATTTAATGTTAAAAGTGTTCTCTAGGTTCCTAAACTGTTTAAATAATTGTTTAAAACATGCACTAAAACTTTTTTAATCTCATATCAAAAGGTTTTATATTAGGTAAAAAAAAACATTAAAAAACATTTACAAACATTAAATAGATGTTGAAAAACAAACATCAGAAGACTTTTTATTATGTTCAAAAGTTTTTAAAATGTACATATTTTCAACTTGAAAATAAACGTTTTTCTTTTTGCATATTTTTCTACCCAAACCTATTTCAAACATTTGAAAACATTTTTTTTTTGCCCTATGGGATCTATCCTACTTAGCCAAAAAATGTTTTTCATGTAAAACAAACATTCATTTCAGCATCTTAAGTTTGTTTTAAACGTAGATAAAACATGTACTCCAAAAAACATTTTTTAAACCTCTACTTGCTATTAAAGTAGACTAAGGGATCTCACTTGGCTAAAAACATTTTTTTTAACATTAAAATAACATTATACTTGGTTCCTAAGTTTGCCAAATGCTTTTTCAATGTTGAAATAGTGTCAAAACATGTACTCAAAAATTGTTTTGTTTTATTTCAGGTTAAAAAGTGTTTTTTTTTTACGTAAAATAAATGTAATATAAAAATGTTTATACAAAATGTTTTTTAATGTTGAAAACACAAACCTTGAAAACATTTTTACCCAAACCTAATAAAAACCTTTGCAAACATTGAAAAAAGAACATTTTTTGCCAAGTGGAATATATGCCATAAAGGATAGTCAACCTGAAGGATAGGTAAATGGAAGTATGGATGATAGGTACATGTTTGGTTGAGGTAGACTGTTTGATTGATACTTTAGGGGATAGGTTGACTTAGATTTGCTCATCATACTGAAGATTGGTTGTGATGGCCAGGAAAAGTATACAGACTTAGCTGGTTTGATTATCAGCCAATGAAATGACACCAACTATTCACTGCGGTCCTCTCGGGGGCCAACTGGTACCCATCTGATAGGTGTTAACTCGCTGATAACAAGCTCCAGTAATGGTGGCGCCCATGGGACAACCTGCTAACTCAGAATAAAGTGAGCATGATGGATAGGACCTGTATTCAAAAGGATGGGCAACAAGGGGGATAGGTAGCATGTGTACTAAACAGTTTAAGATATAGGCACAGAGAGTACCTTGTAAGGTGAGCATTATTTAAAGGAAATATGAATGCTAGGTAATATGACAGAAGTCAGACATGAGGGATGTGCAGAGTTGGGGAATAGTCACCATGTGGGATATGTAAAATGAATGATAGGCAGTTTTAGGATAGGTAGACTAATGGAATGTACAGATAAAGTTAGGTACTAAGGTAAGAGGTAAACTTTGATCCTTTAACCCTTTTGAAGGAAAACCTGATTAAACTCTAGATTTCAAGAGAGAGGTATTATGAGTGATAGGTAGACTAAGAGATAGGCAGTATGTGGGATAGGCAGTGCCATGCACAGTCAGTAGTTGTCAGGTTGAGATATAGGAAGACATCAGGATATGTAGATTGAGGTACTGACTTTGATTAGCATGTTGCATTTATAAAAAGTCCCAATCATTTTTGATATTACTTTTGTACATTTTTAAAATATTCTCATAATCAAACCTCATTTTTAGGTACTTTCAGTCAATTTCTGAGAATCCAGATCACCAATTTTGGATTCGGCATGATATTTTGGTATAGGTGGTACCTTGTTTGCATTTAATATCAGTCTGATAAAGATTCCTTGCATCTCCATAAACCCCCTTATCTTACATAGGACTCAATACTGAACATAAAATGGAGCCTTTTTTAAGGAGGGGGTGGGGTATAGAGGGGGGTGGTCTGCACTATAGGACTCTATGAAGTAACACATCCTAGGGAACCTATATCATCCTTGGCTCCATCACCCGAGCTAAATACTTAGCCACAATGATTTAAACATCTGCCTTGCCCGACATGTCTGAACTGCAGTTCAGGATCTGTTATACACTGTCTAGGGCTAGACAACAATTGACGGGCCATAGAATGTAGATTTGTTGTTGATAAAAAATGATAAGGTGAAGAAAACTCAGTGCATTGTAGGCTGACCTATATGTGTCAGAATCCCACATCTTTCCCACTAGGTGTAAACTAAAGTGCAAGCTTAAGAGTTCAATCTGTGACCCAAGCAAACATATTTATCTGCTTTACAGACTGTTGGGAGTTTGCCCACTGCCACCCAATGAGGACTAATGCCCCCTGATATTGTATTGTGTGGTCCATATTTCAAGATAACACAAGTAATTTATTTCACAGTGTATTGTGTTAGGTTAGACAATAAAACAAAAGTAATTTTTATAATACCAAAATAAATAATTTGATCTCAGGAACACTATGCTATTCTGTAATGCTTTATGATGTGACCTGAAATGTGACTTGAAAATTGGCTGCTTACCCTTTAGTAAAAATACCAATATGGCCAATGCAGTTTAAGTTTGTTTTAACCTTAGTTGTAGCTATACATATTCATAATGTAATAAATACGACTACCGTAGTGGTTTGTTTGAATGATTAGTTGTACATAGATTTCAATAAAACCCCATCCCTTGTGTTGATACAAGACTGACACTTATCTGAAATGACTTTTTTCCCTTTTAAATAAATGCTTGGTATTTATTTTGTTTATTTGAGGCTAGTGCCTATCTGCGAACCAGATGCTTCTAAATACGGCATAACATAATATATGTTGCATTTACATCCATTGACCTCATTGGGGGGGGGGAGAGTATAAATTAGACAGACTTCACCTTTTATACCCCATATGTAATACCAAGCATAATACTTTATTCTCGAGATAATGCATAGCCAAGACAAAAAAAAAAGAAAAAAAAGAGCTATCAATGTCAGTAAAGTTTACAGAGGTAGTAAAGCTATGGTAGGTACATCTTAGGTAATTGTTGCAGATGATTTAGGACTCCATCTGTAAATGAAAGGAATCTACCATTCATTTCATTGAAGAAATCCATAATGATCCTTTATGTCTATTCTGGTTTGCTGTGGTGGCTAAACCTCCTTGTCATCACTCACTACTACATATCTATAATTCAGGAAAATGTTAGTTATAATAAAATGACAGAATGACCAAGCGTATATAATGCTATAGGGCGAAAATAATATTATTTTACTCTGAAAGATGCACGAGAACTATAATGAGATGGGATAAGAAAACCTAAATATAAATCACATTTCAATGCACGATAAAATGTAGGTACAAAGCATTGACTTGACATATGCCTTCAGAACACAGTAAACCAGTTACTTTCAGTGTTTGTTACATTCCTAACCAGCAGTTAACTGATATGGCTCTGGTATGTCTCCTACATACATATTAGACACATATGCATCCATATATTATAAAAAAAGGAGTTTTTGGTTAAGCTACACTCATGAACACACCATCACAAAAACTGTATCCTACCATATTATGGTCCCTGAATGTGGTCATGAACCAGAAAGTCACTTCTACTTTTTAAGAAACAAGCAGGTCTTTCAAATAGTCCAGTTTTGCCTAAGGTGGTTAACTACTTATAGGGATATCACGATTTGTTAAGGGTTCATAGGGCTGTCGTAAAACCCCTGTAAGTTTGGCATGATGTATGAATGCATCATTAGCAAATTTCAGAGCATTGCTGCATTCATGCACTAAGTTAGCAGAAGGTACTTATCTAACTGTAGGCCTTATTGTGCATTTAAGCACTAGCATTCCTAAGAGGGTTAACAGTTTAAAACATGACCTGAAAACCTCCCTCATTTGCATATTAGAGATATGATAGTTAAGCAAGAAATAGCTTTTTTGTTTAACAACGTAGGTATGTATACATCAGTCTGTTTGGGTCAGGTGGCCAATCAGATGGCTCCCGAGTAATCAGTCAATCGGGGACCATCGTTTCTGGTAAAGTACCCGCTTTTATGCTTTAACCAGGTCATAATAAAGCTATCACCGGAAACACAACCAAACAGACACATGACCCATTTAATGTGTATTTCAATTCTTTTTTACCTTGACTTGGCAGAGCAGATATAGTTGTGAGTCTATGAGAAAGTAGTTATGCGTCAAGGAATATTTCAGGCAGGTGTTCGTGCTCTCTGATGCTAATTAAACTGCCTTATTTCAGGGTCGCTGACATTTGATTAGCATCTCTGGTTGGCATTTACAAATCCTGTTAATTCATTGACCAATACGTTTAGCCCACTCCAAAGGAAAATCTTGTTTCTCATCACCGAGGCATGAAAGAGTGAGGAGCATTTCAATTTTCTTTTGCCCAAGCAGTTCATGAGGGCCTGATATATATGCATTGCGGGCACATCGTGAATAGCTCTGTGTAAGAAAAACTGCCTTATAATGAGAAGGGTACCATTAAATTTTACATGATAAAAATGTGGAAATGTCTTTTAATGATAGCCAGTTGCATTTCCTGGACGATAAGCTTTCATTGGACACCAATCTTCTGTGCAGTTTTAGTATATTTTGTCATGAGAAACTCTGTTTCTTTATGAGTAGCCTTCACCACACGCTGCTTTGGAGAGCTTAACTCAGTAAGGGCAGAATAGTGTTTTGATGAACTATGTGATTAACTTGCCCTTACTGCAGTCATGCATCATGCTGACATGTCTATCTATAGATGCCTCAGTGCCCTTCTTTCCTCTCTGCCTTGACTGACTGGCTACCTATAATATTACCAAACCCGGCTTGCCTGCTTGCCACTGAGGATACCTGCCTGGCTGTGTGTTTGACTATCTTACTTCTCCTTTCTTCCTCCCTCCTTGACCCCCTTTACTTTGCAAAATGAAACAGAACAGAGGGCCCACTTATTGAGAGAATTGGACAATAACAGATGCGTTTTCATGGCGCTCCTGACTATCATTTACTAATAGGCACATACAAATGGAATGTAATCTAAAATAAAAAGCTTCCTTTGTTCCCTTGCAATTTCAATTTATTGTGTCAAATGGTACAAAGCCAGCTGATGTCATTTGTTCACATTCGTAAGCAATTCTAAACCCAAGTTAAAAGTCAAATAATTGTGACCAGGCAAGCAAAAAGACCTCTCTGCAGGGAAATTCATTATCAAAGTTCATCTCAAGATCTTTAAAATGAGACACCATTGGCTTAGATATTCCTAGTAGTTATGTCAGAACCCCGATCCTTGAACATAGATCCTGATTCATATCTGAAATCGATGATTAAGTTCTAAATCCATTTTAAACAATAATAATGTCTAAAAACACAATGAATCGGCCTTTTTCATAAAAAAGAGATAACAAGTTTTTTTTATAATAAATTTTGATGTATTATGAATTTTCCCATCCTGTTTTCAGTTTTGGGTATTTGGTGAGTATCCCCAAAAATTGCCATAAAAGTCTGCAAATTTTGATCAATGGAATGGTTGCCATGGCAACCAGGAACAGGTATATAGGTTGATTTCTCATGAAAAATTAGTTCAATATTTTATTATATTGATTTTAGAGTGATTTTGACACTCCACTGCCCCCTGGTGGCCAAATGGGGAATTAAAAATTGCCCGTGGAGGGGTGTTCTCCCTTGATGGGTCACAATTTATGGTTTGAGTTATACTATTAGTGTATGCTAGATGACCCTAAACTATACCACACGATGGCCCTTTAGCACCTTACCCATTACTCTTACACTTTAACTGTTCGCCCAAGGGGAAACCTGTCCAAAATCTGAATTATGGCATATTCTATACACTACAGCATGGGCAGAATATTTGTGTTTTCCCACTATGTAAATGTGTAGACTTTATACTTACTTGGCACATGGTTAGACTAGTGTACTCAATGTTATGATGCATTAGTATAATAGAGGGCTAAGGGTGGCAATATCAATATTTATCATAAGTCTATAGCACTATACTTAAGATCACTTTCAAAATCAGGTCCTACAGCATGCAGAGCTCTCATAGGGTGATATTGACAAATATTGCAGAAGCATTGTAGGAAATAGACTGGTGTCCTGCCCCGTGGATACTTGTGACAGGCAGAGATATCCTACTGACCCTGAAAGAAAGCAAGATGTCTGAAATTAAGGGTATAATATATACTGTTGGTTGTTTTTTTCAAAATATCTGATCTTCATGACTGAAATAGGGTTTCAGGTATTTTGAAAGAATGAAAGAATGGGGTATTTCCTGATGAAATATTTTGAGGAAAGGTGACATAGATGAGCATTGGTAGATGAGATACTCTTTGATCGGAAATGTAACTACTTTCTGTACAGAACCTGATCATTGTAATCTATCAGTTCTTCACAGTAGTACTGTTGTATCAGATGAGAAAATGCTGCACAACAAAGTTGCAGCATAAAATACAAACCTAGGACTATATGCAGGGTATTTTTCCTAAACATGGTTCCTCACATAGAGTTATACTATCTAGAAAAGGATAGGCAGGCTCATAGGAGCAGTCTATCCTACTGATATGTACTTAGGTGACAGGTGCCATGGGTAAGTAACTACATTGTATCATGGTCTGATTAATTTCATAGCTAACATAGTTAAGTGGTTCAAGGCGTACCGCTAATTAATGGCTTTAGCTGGAATTACCTCACAAGCCAGACATTTCAAAGTATAGTGCCAAGTCCTGATTATAGTGAGAGTTTGTACAGTTTGCACCACGACGTATAAGGCTATAACTAATCGATTAATGTGCACCGCCGTCTTGTCCCCCCAGTGGTCACCACACCCCCCCTTCCTGCAGATAAGCAGACCAGGCAAGTGAGCTTTGAGCAGTTAAAAAAAAAATCAGCTTGGGTACAAAATTAACTGGTTATTAAAATACTCTGTTACAAATACTTTCAGAGTAGCACCAAAACACCCTACACCAGTACTGCTACTTTGTATTTATTAGTCCAGGGTATATTTGTTGGTCCAATATTAGCCTTCTCTCATCTAGATGCTGAAATTGGATTAACCCAGGACAAACATGGCGTTTTAAAGTGATTGCTATAAACTGTGCTGAAGTATGGTATAATACACTGTCTGTGCCCTGGGCCCTTTGACCTTTCGCTGTGCCTGCTAGAAAATTGCTCATATGCTGTGTTGGTGTACCATGTCGAACCTTTGGAGTGTATCAGATTCGGTATGATGCATATATATCTATGCCGTTAAAGGAATTAACTTAACTTCCTGTCCTACATTCATCTATCATGGTAACTTAAACTATAAGGTGACCAACATACAGGTTTGATTAAACACAGATGCAAGCCTTAGAGAATTCCCGGAAAAGAGCTTCCAGATAACTTCCTCTTTTTGACTTCCAGGAGGGTTTATCCTTATGGATAGCCTGGACATCTGGACGAACTATACATAAATGTATACACGTATACATTTTGACCCAAAGGAATTCTCTCCCTTTGTCCTCTTTTTTTTTCTCTTTTATATGACTTGTTGCTTTTCAACCACCAAATCACAAGTAGTGATTTTGTCTTGTATAACATACAATAACCCAACTCTAAATTCCGTGATGGTCAAAAAGGAATTATATGTATACCTATGGTATAGTTACAACTGGATTAGCAAACCATTGCATGAACTGACCCCAGGGCTTCTTCATACAACAAAGTGTCTTTACACAGGCTGTTAACCCAATTTAGTCTTGGCTAGCTAATTAGCATTAGCTAATCAACATTTCCGGACACAAGGGGAGTCCAGCCACCCCTCAATAGCTCCATTATTGCTATTCTGGGAACACTATGGGAATAACAGTAGATAGTGAGATAGTAGATACGCTGATTTTAATCTCCATCAGATTAGATGAAAACTCCAGGGGGTCTTGTATAGATGGCTGTTAGGGCATACCTTAACTGTTAGAAAAATGTTAATTGGCTTAGACATACATGTTGAATGTCCTTCTTCAGTTTACAACTGCAAGGTAAGGTTCATGTGGAGATGGATAGTGGGGGTACAGAGCCACCTTTAATTGTCATCCTGATAACAATAGGCTTACCTGCAGTTCCGAGAACTACATGGTTTCCTATAGCCATTGTTAGTAAAACAGGGATCTGAAGCACATACACAACGGCGCCATGGCAATGCATGTAACAGGGAAGATTACTGCAATCCCATCCTCTTTATTTCAACCTATCTCTATAAAAGGCGATACCCATGTGGTGACCAGGTAACAGTTCTCCCAGGATGGTCAGATATGATGACATAGCAGGTGCAAGCGATTACAAAGAGTGTACAGTTTCAATTCTATAAGGGAACAGTATGGCGGCCTACAAAGGATGGCCAATCTCAGTGCTACAACACAATAGATGGCAAAAGATTATAATAAAACTTATTACAGTGCTATTAAACACAGACTAACCCATATCTCTATTGTACACACGTATTTTTAAAGCTTGACAAGGGCACCAAGTTCCAACTCAATATTGCACTGCAGCGGCAGATTTACAGGGAGAATTAGCTTACATTTAGTAAAATTTAGCAGCTTTGCACAATCAGCAAATCTTGTTCTCTCAGTCGGCCTACATTTAGGCCTAAATTTATCATACAAGACCATTATCATTTAAGGCTATATCTAATGAACATCACCTTCCCGAGTATTTGAAATTTGAAGTTTTTGTGTTACAACCTAGAGTCTTTATATATATATATATATATATATATATATATATATATATATATATATATATATATATATATATATATATATATATATGCAGCCATGACTGTTAAGGTTAGCAACTTGAAGTGACCTACTGTTTTGGTGCACTGACAAGGTCAGCACAACAACCAACTGTACCTGAGGGTACTTAGTCACCTTTTTTTAGGGATATATACATACCATAATACCTCACGTAGGAGGTGCATCTCCCATATAAGGCACTACTGGAGTGCAGGGTAATGTTAAAAGGTGCAGCTAGGGCCTGACTCAGTATCGTCTCAATATTGGCAAATTGAGACTGAGATCACTCAAAGGTAAAACATGGAGTTACCATCGTAAAATAAGTCTGTATTTTCGATTTTATCCCATGTCAATGTCTTTCTTCTTAACTTTCCTTAGTATGACGTCAGATATCATGTATCTAATGAAATTCATTTCCCCTAATTATCAATTACAGAAACTGCTTATAGCTTTGGAGTGAGCAATGGCAGTCAGGGTTTTGGGGACTGAAAATAGGTGAACTAACATACAAATCAAATCTATGGCAATGTGCTCACTTCTAATTTAGTGTGAGTCCCATTTCGCATACCGTAGCAGCCTGTATAAGTGCCCGGGTGCTCATCGCTTTCATTCCCACTGCACCCTAGGGGCTTGTACGAGACAGGCAGGTATTTGGATACTGTTTTAGTGCTTTAGAATGATTTCAATGACCCTGTACCCCCAGCACTTAGACAACACCGGTGCTTATTTGAGACCCCGGCACTTAAACAGGCAATTACGGTAGTTTAAACTATCAAATACAGTCAAAGGATTTGTAGAAACCTCTTTGCTTATATGTGAGCCAGTGTTTCAGCCCTTTAATGGTAAAAGATCCTCGCCTATGAGACATCCCATACTTTGACTGGTCCTATAAGGCGCAGCAGAGGTCTACCCTCTCGTATGAGGCGCGCAAATACGCGAGGTTGGCCTATTATGGTATTTAATGTTGGTTGACTGTAACGCCATATCATTTGGTTGCAGCGGCTGAGAAAAGAACCATTTATCAATGCTAGGCGTTTCCCAGGCATTATTGCTTGATCAGGTTACACGAGAGAGGTGAGAGGTGTGTGCGAGAGAGAGAGAGAGAGAGAGAGAGAGAGAGAGAGAGAGAGAGAGAGAGAGAGAGAGTCCAGTGAGCAGCTGGGTGACAAGATGGTGGCCTTCTCACGGTGACCAGTCACAGTGCTATATATAGGCCTAGTTTCTACTCGGTCAGCCCCACCCCTAGGCAGTGACTTCTTTTTCCAAATCTTCACTTTGAAGAATGGCTATTTACCACACGGTTCACACACACCATACCAGTCACCTGCCCACACAACTAGTCCCAAGGTTATGCGAATGACCTTTAATTAAACCTGAACCTTGACCTTGAACTTGACTCGTTGACCCTAACAATACGCTTCAATGCTGACAACAAAAGAAACTGATTGCCCACACACATGCATGCTTGCATTTTTATAATTTGATGCATAGCTTGGTTACCTTTTACTAGGGAGTGGATAGAGTGTCAGTTTTTACCACACCTAAGGAATAGCTTCTATTTCAAACAAAGGTGGGGATGCACTATTTTGCCAGCATTATATATGATTGTATAGCAGTAGGCCTACCTGCATGAAGCATGAAAATGCAAAAGTTTACGAGAATTGGTCTGAATGAGGGTTATCCCACAATGTGGACCCAATCAGATCCATTCAAGTGAACCATTGCGTTTAAATCTCATGTTGTTTTAATGAGATATGTTCAGAATTTCATTTCCTTATCTTAAACCTTTGATTTAAAAAAAAGTAATTATAACAGTTATCTGAATGCTTCAACTGACCATGAAATACAGGGTTGGGTTATTGCATGCATGGAGGTGTGCAATATGGAGCTCCTTAGTTATACCTATGGAGTTGCTGTATTCACAGACCTAATGGTGTTACTGTACTCCTGAAGATCCCTGAAGGGACACCTTGTTGCAGCTGGAGAAATTCATCTAATGTGCTGCATTAATTGCTGCTCCATGAAGACACAGTTTAATGCTCTGGACCCCGCTCTGGACATCATGTCAACCTATACAGGGTGAAATACCTCCCGCCCTAAAAGGTCAAGCTGGTATACACCTGTGCTTGACATATTATATGATTGATAATTATGATTTAATTGTAATTTTAAAGATCACAGTTCAAGACTTGTCAGGATCTCCTAGATCATAATTATCAGGACACCTGATGGGAATAGTTGGCGTAATTACATCAATGTACGTGAGGTGTACATGCTCTATATTGTATGGCATATTTCCTAGAGATGCTATTTACATAATTAGGTGTTTACCCAGCTAGTCCGTTTAGCTCAAATCTTCAAATCTTCACAGGCCCCTTTCAAATGCAGGTTAGTAGGGGTGTGTAAATCATTTATCCTTACAATCAACTTAGTGCAGGTCTCAAACTACTGCAGGTCAAATTATAGTTTCAATTGCATCGGAAAGCATCGTAAACCAATCGGGGAAAATCGTGATTTTTATCAATCTTTTGTCCTCAAAAAGCTTATTCAAACAGCCCAATGTACTCTTAATCTGCCACTGCTTGGGCAAATAACCATCAAGATCTAGAGCTGAAAATAAATGTGCAGTATTCTAATTAACATTTACCTGGGAGATTGAGGAACCTAGCAAAGATCTGATATCCCCAGTAAAAACAAAGTTCAGAAAAGGTGCAGAAAACGTTTTTAGCAAAACTTAAAAAAACGTTTATTTGTGAATCTAAACAAACATGATTTTTACATTAAAATAACGTGTGTTTTTTTAAAATGTTATTTTGATATTTTTTTTAATGTGAAAAACGTGTTTTAGTGTAAAAGATATTGGTACTATAAGTAGGGGGGGGGGAAATAAAACCAAGTGTACATTCGAACCTGCAACCCTCAGATGGAGAGTCCCAAGCTCTATCCATTGGGCCACCAAGCCTTGTATTGTAACTGGAGATATTAAGGTCTATATAACTTACAATGTCAGGACGTATGCTCCTTTTGTGAAATGTTTGGATTAGGTTGAAAAAAGGTTAAAGGAAAAAACGTTTTTCTTTAAACCTAATATGAACCTATTCTGAACGTTCAGAAAAGGTTCAGGAAAGGTTGGGAAAAGAACGTTTTTATCTGAACCTTAAAAAACCCAAATAAAACGTTAAAGAAATGAAAAGAAAAACGTTTTTTCTACACCTTTCCTGAACCTTTCTTGAACCTTCACAAAAGGTGCTGAATAGGTTCAGCAAAGATTCAAATAAAAACGTTCTTATCTGAACCTTGAAATAACCATTTCAAAATGTTCAGAAAAGTTGTATAAAAGGTTAAGAAGAAAACGTTTACTCTTCAACCTTTTAAATACCAAATCTAAACCATTTTAATCTGAAAGGTTTGCAGAAAAATGTTGTTGTTTTTTAGATTAAAAATAAATTTTTGAAAACAAGTTGGAGTGATAACCTTTTAAAAACGTTTTTTAAACGTTAAAAAAGTTTCTTGTTTGCTGGGCCTACCCTACACTTACTGTCCCATATGTGTAACTCACCTGCCTTAATTACAGGTAAACGTACCTGGCAGGTGTATCACACACCTGATGGATCACCTACAGAGTCCCATCATCACTTAATGTAACCCTTCAAAGGTGGTGTCCATTTATAAAATCATTTGATATGATACACAAAAGTAGGTCCTCAAGCATGGCACGATTTTTGGGAAAAAAGAGATTTGTCAAAAATTATTTTTAACACATATAAAAAGCCCAAAAATGTCTTGATAAATAAATGTGGCAACAGTGGATAGGTCAACAAAATGACATAGCGCTGCATTTATGCATCATACCGCATTTGGTGATTGGCTGAATTTACGCGACCCCTCCCCTCCCTTAACCTCAACAACCCCTCGTTGTTAAAGATTGACCACTCCCTAAGAACTCGATTTACTGCAGTTGACAAAACCTATATAAAACTACGGGTGGTTAGGTAGGTGCTACCACCTGGTATGAGGATCGTGAACTAGGAACATGGTATACATGTACCGGTACATAAATAGACAGTGCTCTCTTCTGGCTCTCTTTCTTATCTTCGATGAAGCTAGATCAAACGAATGCGAAGTGAGCATCACCTCATCCATAATGTGTTTTGTCATTGACTTTTTTAAATGAAATAATAAGATTGTAATATTATTCCGTTCACTCTTTCTTCAGGTGAGTCCACGGCACTATCGAGGAAATTACTGGATGGCATGGTGTCCAGACGCGTATAAAGGTTGGATTTACAAAGTTATTCAATTCAATCAACAGTGTAGTTCTGTCTATTACGTTTTATTTTACTTTTTTTGTGGTATGTTTTTTTTTGTATTGAAATATAGATCTTAACAGCCTTAGTTCAATCTAGATTTCTGGATGCTGTGTTACTGAAACGTTCTTCGGTGAGGATTAAGATTAGGCCTCAAAATATTGCGTTCATGTGATGGGGTAAAAAACAATTAGGGTAGGTAGGAAAGTTTTTTTTTTTATTTCAAAGAAATCTTTAAAGGCCGACTGTGAAATTTTGTACCCTAGGACGTGAAATCGATGTACGGCATCCTAATCCCTTTCTCGATTTTCTTAAAGGGGGGGGGGGGTACCTATAGGGTAGGGCCAAAGTAATGGGATATGTAGCGTTACCAGTATACAGTATTTCTTAGGCCCCATGTATCACAATATAAAACAAGGAATGACAAGGAAAGACTCATTGGTATCTAAGTGCAATTAATCTTAAACTAAGTGAATGCATATATGAGAAATGGGGCCTTGTAACCCTTTGAATACCATTTAATGCACTATGTCCATTTGTCATCATGGCACATGAATGTAGCCTTTGGTAGAAATACATTCCTAGTGCTACATCCATGTACCGTTATTGCTCCTACTTTTGTTGCTATACAATAATATTAGACAGGGTCAACATGATGCACCGATGCTGTGTTGGTTGGCAGACTCACCAGCACTGACGGATACCAACGGATACATGTACATAGAGCCAATGTGGAGCATCTTGTAAAACAAAATTCGAGACTGAGGCGCCATCTCAAGGTATAAGTTGGTACTATAAATTTAGTCATGACTGAGGATTCATGTAACGAAAAGCCATAGGGAGCAAGCAGGATCCATTATCAACCAATCAGATAATTCCCTCTGTTATCAGTATTTATCTCTCGAGGTATCAGAATCAAGCAATAGCAGGCTCCTGCATGGGCGTTCACATCAATGCCTATAATTATAATCCAATATAAGGTTGAAGGTTGTATACCTGAAAAGCAAGCTTGGAACCCCCATTGTTTTATTGCATTTTTTTTGGATAGTCCATAATCCTGTTGCTTCGTTGAGATTCTAATAAAATCCTATCCATACTAGAGGAACTATAGGATCTTATATGGGGTGTTATGAAGCATCTCAATGAGAGCTCAGCAGAACTCAAATGCTTATAAAGGGGGGGGGGGGTATGCAGAAATGTAAAAGAGCAGGAGATATAAAGTGTGCTAGTGACTTTAAAGGATGAGACACCTGCACACAGGAGTGTAACTGCAACCCACCCACCCACCCGAACCCGCCCACCTGTACCTGCCTACATGTATTTGTCTGCCCTGGAGGGACCCAGGTCTGACTCCAGTGTCTGTCAGTTCTAGCCGACTGGAGAAGACCCACATACCTCCTCCAGTCAGTTCTCCCTCCTCCAGGGTCCTGCACAGTCTTCCTCCTCCATGTGATTATACCATGCTGCTGGTGCCATCACCCAAAAGGCTCCCATCCCCATCACCACCTGGAGGACTCCAGGTAGAACCTAAGGTATGGGCCTTAAGTTTTGGTCTCATCTATTCTTTAATGGTCAAACATATATATATATATATATATATATATATATATATATATATATATATATATATATACATACATGTATAGGACTTTAATGTAATGTAGCCCCATCATGTGGTCATCACCCTGGCAAGTTACTCACCAGAGCTGCATCCATGCATCATGGTAACCTTGTAAAGGGTTAATATCCTTCAGGAGGGTCGGATAGGGCGAGAAAATAATACATAATGTATGATACTCTTCCAGGTGTACATATCTATAGTGCTTCAAGGTAAAATGTAATCAGTGCACTGTTTAGGAAATGTCATTGAAATAACGGCGCAATCCTTGTCCCAAAGTTGGGACTTCTTGTAAAAACCCAACTGGTTCACTGCAATACAATTATGGTGGTTCATTGTTCAGTTTTACAATGATCCCTGGTAGAGTCAACAGTTACTTTTTTACAGTGTGTGTAAGGTTGGATTCATCACAGCTCGTCAGATATTGGATATGTTGTGGAGAAACAGTATGCAAATTCAGAGTAATGAATTCAAAAGCCTTTTTTTCTTTAACACAGCGGTTGAATTGCTATTAGGTCAACACCTAGGCAGGTCCCAAGATAAAAAGAAGTCATTTCCGGTCAAACACGATCTTTATGCAAGAGGTATATAATGGTCCATAGAGAATATACAAAAAATAAAATAATCATGGGGTATTAAGTAGGAATATTCTCCACAACTGAGAACACCGTACTACGGAGCCCCTAATAGGACATACCAAAAATAATATTTCCACAAAAAAAAAATTCTTGCGGATACTGAACAATTCTTGCAGATACTGAACAATTCTTGTGGAAACTGAGCAATTCTTGTGGAAACTGAACAATTCTTGCGGATACTGAACAATTCTTGCAGATACTAAACTGTTCTTGTGGAAACTGAATGATGATAAACCCCTCAAGCCCTAACATGAATGTTTCTGTACCTGCAAGAATCGTTTCTGTACCTGCAGGAATAGTTTCTGTACCTGCAAAAATATTTCTCTACCCACAAGGATAGTTGTTACTGAGGAAAAAATATTTTGTACATGTTTTAAACTCTCAAAATTTAAGAATGCTACTGTGTCCAAAGAATTTTCCTGTACATGCAGGAATATATTTTGCATGAAAAAAAATCTTTTTAGTATGTTCCTCTACCCCAAAAGAAAATTATTCCTGTGCCCGCAAGAATTGTTCAGTACCGCAAGAATTGTTCAGTACCCGCAAGAATTGTTCAGTATCCGCAAGAATTCTTCAGTACCCGCAAGAATTCTTCAGTATCCACAAGAATTCTTCAGTAACTGCAAGAATATTTTTTCAGGGGAAAAATTATTTGTGGTATGTCCTTTTAGAGGCTCCGTACTACACACTACCAATCTGGTAGAAATTGAGACTTTTTTCTTTTTACAATTGAAGTATATCACATCAACTGGTTTCCATGGAGATGCAAGGATTATGCCTTTTGAGTCTATTGATTTGGATACAAGAAATAATGTTTTGAAAAAAATCAAATCAAAAGGACTAGTAGTATATGTAGTAAAGCTAGTCTAGCTCCTGCCCTGCATTTTCTGCAGCTGTGATGCCATTTTTTTTCTACCTTTGTAGGAACACCTATTTTTCTTCAACCAGTTCCAGTTTTGGATGTCAACATTTCTACACTAAATTTGGCTTAATTCATCAGATCTCCGGCACAACTGGACCCACATGTAGACGCATCATTGAGGTGATGCTGTCTATAACCTCAAATTTGAACATATATGTGTCCTCTACATCATATGGAAAAAATACTCTTAAAATCACTCTCTTTCTCTCTCTCCCTCCATATCTGTCTTCCATCCCTTCTCATCCCTTTCTCGGTTCCTCCTTTCTGACTCCTCTCTCCACTTCCAGCCCTACCAATCTTAACATCCCTGTATGAGGACCATGAGTAAGGGGGTGGATGGAGGAGTGTGGGTGTCACATACTGTTAACGTATAGTGGAGGTTTCAGCTGCTGGCAAAACAAACAAATGCGGTCCATAATGTGGAATATATTGAAGGCAAATACTGGGAATTGGGGGGGGGGGGTGTCATCATCCTGGCAAACCTTCCAGAGACAATCTTTAGAACGTGTGTGGATGAGTCCATCAAGTATTGGTAATACATCATTGCCTCAGTGCAACAGGTTGTAACTGACATTTTGGCAAAATTGAGTTTTCTTCTGTTGTAACATCCATCGACCCTTATCTACCTTATATAAATGCTCTGTCTATGATAGGTGTGTCTCTAGCACCCAATGCAATGAGGTTGTGTCAACTGTGTGCTATAGTAATTGCAACCCTTCTTTTGCTTCTCCTTCAAAACTTGAAATATGCAAATACAACCTTGTTGCACTGAGGCGACGACACAACAGTGTAGTAACTTCTACTTTAGATGGGATGGAGATCTTACCCTAGACTCAAGGATTTTAGGGTAGGGTAATGCATATTGATACACCATACCCTCTTGTCTATTTGATGTTTAAATGATCCGCCTATATTTTTTCCATCAATCCTCAACCACTCATACTTCAAACCCATCCTTACGGCTTGATCTCCCCATCCAGGGATAATAAGTTGCACCAATCCAGTGGTGCCAGGCATCTCGACAGTACTGCATCATTGCATTAGGCCAACATGAAAGCTGCTCTGCAGAATATGAGGCGTCATGCTGTTCTCAGGGGGTATTTCACCATGTTCTAGTGATAGGAAAAGTGTCTACAAAAGTCATATGCATGTATACACCCACACACAAACAGACCAGTCAGCTCCAAGTATTGTTTTTTTGGCTCAACATTTTGTACAGATCTCTGCCCCAACTTGACTGTCCTCATTAGAAATATTGCAACAATTGCGATAAAGTTGTAACCTACAAATAGTGACATATTCGCATTTTGGTGCAGTATGAATACACATAGCAACATAACTTAATTGAATAAATCCCTTACTCTTAAAGGGTTAACGTTTGTTACCCTCCGACGACAGATCCCTTTTTAGGGCAGAGACTGACAGGGCATTGGTAGCAGGAGCGTGAGAGGTGTTTGGAGAGTGAAACTCACATGGCGGACGTACCCCCATCATGTACCAGCCCACCAGTACCCTCCTCACTGCCACTCTACCATTATCTCTACTTTGGAATACTTCTATACTTTCGTTTCGCCATTGAGCCTTATTCACAGGAGTTATTCTACCGGGAGTCTTTATTTTGTATCCCTGGATTATGAGTTTATAACTTTAACAGTAGCAGTGGACTGTCTCTATTGAAATCAAGCTAAGGATTGTAGAAAGCGTCCTGCTAGAGAAGCTATTGACTTTGGAGAGGAGGGACCCCAGCGGAACTTATCTTGGAAGGATAACGTACGCATATGGAATGCTCTCAATATCAAAAAGGGGATAGATTTGCCATCTTGATATCGTAAAGATAATAATATCTTTTTTTTCACATTTGAATTTACACATGTATTGGTTTTCGAAAATGATTGTTGTAAAACCAACTCCATGGATGGGCTGGAATATTGAGCACTCTCCCACTGCAGTATCAATTAGGATTATCTCATTCAATACATGGCTTACGTGCACATTTCCTGCATGGATTTAAACAGCTAGTTTATCTGTATTATATGGAGCATCTGTCATGGGCATACATGTACACATATGATATGAACATGCACATAAGTATAATAGGGGGCCCTGGTAGTTTTGCTATTTCCAGTGCTGCTAGTTACTGCTGCTATCTCACCGCGGAGACCTTTACTATTAATCACAGTCTCTATTAGATAGTTTTTGAAGAATATGGCTGGCCTACATTTTACTTGTTAGGTAATCTTCTTTATTCAAAACTAAAAACTAAAAAATATAAAAATTAAGAACTCTGTGGTTACATCTTAAGAACAAGTCAATGTAGTGAAAACGAAACTTATAAAGAAAGAGAAGTATGCCATCTATGCCCTGCATCATACAGGCCCATATATCACAGATTACCACCCAGATATGTCTGAATACACAACAGTGAACACACGACAGCATAAACTGAGCCCTGTTTGGGGATTCCTACAACATACATGCCTTCATAAAGCGTGTAACCTATCACCCAACATATATCCATATAAAACTAGGTAAAAGAAGGGATCCATAGCTGAACAATTAAACAAAACATGAAGAAAAGGGAGGAACCATCTATTTATACAATACTTATAAATACATGTGTTAGTGTCTTGGCAGTGGGTGTGCATATATACAGAAGGTGTCATATGGAGAGCTGGGTGGGTCTCTTAGACAGGAGTCCTACATGTGGAACTCTGACAGGAAAAAGGACTTATTGCCATAACCGATAAGACCTGCCATAATGCCCTGTATATAAGACGCGGCGTAGAAGGATAAACTACCGAGTGTGGCGTATGGGGATTTAAAACAGTTGGTGATGTACCTTATAAGGGAGGATAGTATACTATAGAACAGTACTAATCTACTCAAGATCAAGTCTCAGGTGCGTCTAATAAATAGCTTTCTGTCAGGTTAGGGGTGTGTCCTACATGCGAGGTGTACCTTATACATGAGGTATTCACATAGGTTTCTATTTCAGTCTCTTCCTGTCATTTTACAAATTGGCGCCAATGAACTAGTGAACACGATCTAGGGAAACATGTGAGAAGTTATCAATAGGGGGACTTCATGAGATAGGTGACATGTTATAACTTCTATAGTGAGGAGGTGCTTTCATATCGTAAATTTCTTATATCAAAGGCACAACAGAGTGAAGTCGGCGTCTTATTGAAACGGCCGAATAGTCATTTACAAAAATGTATTCAGGAGAATCTGCTGTACCTATGGTGCATTGTAGTCTAAATGCTGCACTTCAGCAGTCCTCGGAATCTGGTGCACATTCGAAGACCAAATTTATAACCAACCCACTATGGCAAAAGGAATAATCATGCATTAGTCTAGACTCCTCTGCCAGACAAACCAAATATAATATCTACTTACCACCTCAATTCTATACATGCACACTCTCCAGCCCTAACCCTCCATGCTAGTACAGCCATTGATAGTACATGTATATACATACACATCTAATGTCAGCCTTTGATATTTACAGCCCATCCATGTGTGCTCATATAGTACAACGACCTCATTCATGGCGCAGACGACTTTTGACATTTTTCCCGCCTTTTTTTTTTTTTTTTTAATTCTCTATGAAAAATGCTTACCACGTTGCAGCACGGAGATCTACTACAGGTGACAGCAGTCAGCCTGGGTCAACATAGAGGACACTGTACTGGGATATGAGAGGAAATCACAAAGAAAGACTCGAAGAAGCGATTCTGGATTAATAACAAGGCATTTCCAAATTTATTGTTAAATTCAAGGAGAATGAAACAGAAACTCTATGGCTTCCCAACATAGGTGTGAATCCGTTCTCATCTACGGTGTGTTCCATTTCAAGATATCATTCATCAAGGCAAACATATAAAAGTGCTCAGTTGATGAAACGAGCACTGGACTTGACTGAATAGACCTATTACAGATGTTGTAGACTACATCCAGTTTGGCCATTCGCATGAAGGAAACATGTTGTGGAGGGATAGGATATCCATTTTTAATATCAGTTTATAGTGTTTATTTCAATAAGTGCGGAGGAAACCCAAACACAAAACGGGAGTATTGGCATCTAAAGAAGGCTCGGGAGAGAATACTTCTGGAATCCAATATATACATGTGTAGGCCTACAGCCTACTAGTTTTAGCAATTGCTACTACTCTAAACCACCTCGCAGTCACAGTGTAATGTGTCAGCATGGGTGTGTAGGTGGTGCAGAATTGGGAATTGATCATTTTGCAGTGTCATATCCAGAGCTGTAGGCAATATATACGACAATGATGTTGATCAATCTGTTTCCGGAATAAATATCAACACGAATCCAAGTCCAAGTGACGTGACACTACGTCAAGGACGTACAACGAAGATATATTACCAAATTTCAGCATCTTACTGAAGGACAAAGCGTCCAACTCTAAAAAGTTGGTGATGTCTTGTGTGAGTTCGGGAGAACGGATATAGCCGCACAGTAATATGAGTATATATCATGTACATATTTTCACAGGTGAGAAATAGGATTTACGTGAATTATTTCCCATAATATTTTCTCTAATACCTAATATTGACTCCCAATACAATGGCAGTATTTATCCATTCAAATTTGTGGATTGATGATAATATCAATTAGCCTTTTGAAGCAGGAAAGTAAAACATCATATTGGTGTTATATCTAATCATCTCCTAGATTTAGTTCCTATTATCGGCTGTATTCAATTATTTTAAATACGTTCATTCTTATGGGCTTATGGTCATGACCTATTCTCCCTTTCAACCCCCACCCTGCACCCACCCATCTAATGCCCTGATTCCTGGACACTTGGCAAAATACAGAGGGTAGTGCATATCCTTCCAGACCTTAATTAACCAACTATTGGTGAGTACAGGAGCAGTACTAGTACACCAGGCAGCTGTTGGAGTAACCTGGCCCTATTTCACCCCAGTTATAACACTTCATTTACCCCTACCATATGGTCAGGGAGATCTAGGTGACCCCCTCCCCCAGTCAACATACATGTGTACAGTTGCAATGTAGAATATAATACATTGGGGGGGGGGGTTAAAATGCAAGTTTTTAACTGTTGCAAAACCCTTCCACATCTATGACCATTTCCTCAGATTTCAATTCTTCTGATACTTGCCTATCAAATGAAAGATTCCTACCCTTAGGAAAACAATTATTTACATAGGAATAGTGATCGTATCTGTCTAAAATTGATAATTATTGATGGTGTGGCTATAGGGTCACAGTTTTTATCATTAAGTATAATTGTGAGCAGGCAAGAAGAGAGAATCATACATACACCTCACCACGGATCACCCTTTCTGTTTGCCCTTCACAGTCATTACATCACCAGTGATCACTCTGACTCCCTGAAGACAGGGCATAGGGGGAAATTTTTGCCCTTTAATCAAAGTAAGTTTTGCCATGAAGTCCTTTTGCCATGTCTGAAGAGGTCAAATTCTACTAATGTTCAATTAGACCACAGAGCCATACCTCATAATAATCAGATTCCCATGCATTCCCAAATTCTGTCCGCCACATTCTCATATATAGTGTCAGTGATATTCCCAGTAATTCAAAATAACTCATTGTTAAGAGCACACCCCTGGGCATTCTAGTCAACCTGGCTCCAGCACTCACCTAGGCAATATCAGTTTATGACCTGTCATATGATAATTATGATGGCATCAATAAATCAGCCATAATCACCACATTACCATTATTTAAATGGTCATTTTGTTTGATACCAATGTTATTCCTACAGAAGACCGATGCCTCTATAAAGTGATGGCTCTATGTACATTATTTCATGTCCATATGTGTGAAAGTGTACATTGCTATATTGTACAAAGCTCTAGGATATTTGCCATAGTACCCCTATATAGAATGGAGGAGTTCAGTAAATATACAGTCCCTTTGTTTTTATAGTTATCTTTTTATCTGTCATTAATGTATGGGCCATCATGAAAGTAGAGTGTGTGTCATAAAGGTACAGCCCTAAATATAGAGGGTCGCCAAATATATGTCTAAAGGAACAGTGGTGTTATGTCTTTTTAATGTCCATACATGGCGACAAATTGCTAGCCTCATTATACCACCACTAGAATCAGGGATTCGGATGTAATTGTTCAGAACAATACAGCCTTGAGTAAATCTTTCACCTTAATGAGAGCAAGACTGTTATTGGAAAAGGAAAGAGCCCATAGGCATACATATAATTATTTCAAATAGCCATGGACTCCTTGTCAAAAGTGAAAAGGAGAATAACCGGTAGATCCTTTTTCTACAAAAGATATGCTACTGATAAATTAGCAGCAGGAAGACAGGATATAGATCTTCCATTTCTGACAATATTTACCCTCATCCTGTCAGTCATGAGGGCAATTCGTCCTACTTCAGTAGAGGGATGGCACCATATCCAGATATCATCTTGGGTAAAAATGGAACATAGTGGTGCCAATTGTCCATATACTACAAACATCCCAGTGGGCACACCTCCACTTACTAAACCCTTAGTAGTCACTGCTCTGCACTGGTTGCACTAACTACTAGCCGGCTAATTTCATGCTAAATGTTAGACTAGGCAGTGCTTACTCGCTGGTGGCAGTGTTTATTAGCTACCTTTGCTTCATTGCAAAATAAGCCCTTACTAGTAGTTTATATGCACCACTTAATAGGCAGTGCAGGAAATCTACTAGTAAGGGGTGAAAATGCAGCTCCTAGTAGCTGGCTAATCATCTGCTAAATGTTATGCTAGGCAGCCCTGCAAAATAAGCCCTTATTAGTAGTTTATAATGTAATGCTTACTAACCAGTGCAGAATAGCTACCAGTTAGAGGTGCAAACACAGCTCCTAATAGCTGGCTAAGTATCTGCTAAATGTTATACTAGGCAGTCCTGCAAAATAAGCCCTTACTAGTAGTTTATTTTGCAATACTTATTTATCAGTGCAGAATACCTCCTAGTAAGTGGTGTAAATGCAGCTCCTAATAGCTGAACAATTATTTGCTAAATGTTATACTAGGCAGCCCTGCAAAGTAACCCCTTCCTAGCAGATAGCTTATAATGCAGTGCTTAGTAGCCACTGCAGAAAAGGCCACTGATAAGAGTTTTGCAGTCATCACTTTGACATCTGCTTCTTGGCAGTCAATGCAACACTGTTGGTCTGAATATGAAGTAATCTTCAGTAGAACAAAGAAATGGTGTCTATATATAAATTGACTTTAAATCTATCTTGTTACACAGTCTATCCGGTAATTTAATTTGTAGCAATCAATTTGTGTGCTAGCTTATGCCATTTTATGACTTAGAATAGATCTCAATGATATTTTAATTATCAGAAATACGATTTAAATTACCCTTAAGGTTATAAAGCTGAGAGAATGTATACTACTGCCACCTAGTGACACTTAATATTTGATGCCAAGAAACAGCTAGTAAGCCTTTAGTATACACCAGCTAGTAAGCAATGTGTAAACTGCCCTTAATAACCAGTGCTTCTGCAGCCCTACAGTTGCAGCTGCTAGTAAACACTGCTCTGTACCTTTTACTAGTCAATGCCAATACAGTCCTACTTAAATCATGTGAAGCAACAGCTAGTAAGCCTTTACTATGCACCTGCTACTAAGCTACTCTTAGTAGCCAGTGCTAAGTGCTGTTGCTGCATTACAAACTGAATCAGTGCCATTGTCATTCCTATGCAGGAGCTTATATTAGCATACAATTTAACCTGTTTTAGGACAAACCTACTTAGGCATAGCACAATATGCTAGCATTACTGAAGAATAATCTCAACAATGTCAGAAGATGACAAATCAAGTGGTGTACACCAGTCCTGAATATCACTTTTTCACCATATGCAAGTTCCCATTATTCAATAAGTAAATCCAAGGTATTTTGTGATTGTATATTCAAAATATTTAAAAATCTTGACAAATATTAGTAAACCCTTGAAAAGGTTTATCTAGTAGCACAATCCCATTTATAACAAGAATACATAATATTTCAAGGAAGTATCAGTGCATTGAGGAATCTTTGGTATAATATCCAATACCCACCTATATTGTTTAATCTAACTTAGGCTTGCCACAGTTGACTGTTTACAAGATGTGTCCAGTGTGTTATGTACATGTATGTAGGTCAACCACTGACCTCCATAGCTAAAGTATCTTTCACAATGCTATGTGTTGGTGCAGCAGGGTGTGACCAGGAGGTGTGAACTGCAAGGTGTGAGCAGTGTGTAGTAGTAAAGCAGGTGGTACTCCACTTCATTTGTCATTTTGTGAAACTATTCGAAATTGAAGTTTTGTTATCATCTTGTGCTATACCTACGTAAGATCACAGGGATATTTTGGAGTGAATTCCAATACATGATTATTACCTTGTATAGACAGTTCAAATTGAACCAACTAGTAATCACTGCTATGTTACACTTAATAAACACTGCAAATTAAACACTTGAGAAACATCTCATAAACTGCTAAGATACAGCCTTTAATAAGTGATTGGTTAGCAGTGCTTTCTAAGTGGTGCATCTGTAGCCCTGCGCATGCAGTGGCTAGTAACCGCTACCATGATCCAGCTGGTAAACACTGCAAGTTAAGCCATTATTAACCGATGCTGGACAACAGCTAGTAAACTACTGATATGCAACTTTTAATAAGTGATTGGTTAGCAGTGCTTTCTAAGTGGTGCATCTGTAGCCCTGCGCATGCAGTGGCTAGTAACTGCTGCCATGATCCAGCTGGTAAACACTGCAAGTTAAGCCATTATTAACCGATGCTGGACAACAGCTAGTAAACTACTGATATGCAACTTTTAATAAGTGATTGGTTAGCAGTGCTTTCTAAGTGGTGTATCTGTAGCCCTGCGCATGCAGTGGCTAATAACCGCTGCCATGATCCAGCTGGTAAACACTGCAAGTTAAGCCATTATTAACCGATGCTGGACAACAGCTTGTAAACTACTGATATGCAGTGCTTAGTAAGTGACACATTTGCAGTGCTTAGTAAATGATTCAGCTGCAGCCCTGCACTTGCAACAACTAGTACCCACTGCTATGTTCTATTTAGTCAACACTGCAAGTTAAGCCCTTATTAAGCAATGCTGAACAGTAGCTAATAAACTACTAATATGCAGCCCTTGATAAGAGATGCTAAATCAACACTTACTAAGCAGTGCTACTGCAGCCCTGCAATTGCATCTACTAATAAACGTCGCTAAGCTACACTTAATAATAGTTGATGTTGCAGCACTGTACATGCAACACTTACTAATAACTTAATAAGTACTACTGTGAAATTTGGCAAAATGTTGATCCTAACCAGGAAGTTGCATGAGTGGCTAGTAAACATTGCAGTGAAACTAGTAACTCATGCAATGTTTATTAGCTAGTGCAGACTTGTACTGTGCCCACTGGGATTGGGGCAAGCCAAACTGGCATCATCCTGAGGTCTTACTGGGAATCCTCTCTGACATTCAGCCTTACATGGGAAGGCTGTAAGGACATTTATGCATGGTTATAACAGTCTATGAATCTATAGAGACCACATTTCTGTCTCTGAGTATATGGATTTACGTCCAGGACATTGCAGATTCAGTAAATGGTCTGTTAGAAATGGAGATCTTCAGGAATGGAAACTTGATAAATGGCCAAATTTCACACAAAAATTGATTTCATTTCTTAGGTTTGGATTTACAATACTCCACTTCCTAATGAGTTGTACATTGGCCTAATGAGAGCTATTCCACCCAGTCGATGTGGGGCATGATGGCTACTGATTGCACCAGATGAGACCAGATATGGGCTAAAAGCTCTTTATGCAGTCCAACATCTAAATCTAGGCAAATTTGGGCTCTGGAGGAACACCGACCTTAGCTAGGGGTCGGGTAGTAGGCGAAGGAAATGGTGCTACTCTTGATAAAGAATGATTAAGTTCTGTGCACTCTAAGATATGCATGTTGAATCCATCAGTGATTTTCGAAAAAGATTAAACAGTGATCCACCATAGCTGTAATGCAGTTAAGCAGTGTAGTGTTTTTTTTACAATGAAGCCCCAGGTGACTGGAATCTCTGTAAATATAACAGTGAAAGCTTTGTATGAAAGTTACGCGAGAACCACTGCTATTCTGACAGCATATTTTCTTTACAGTGTATGCAATCAATGTTATAAATTGAATGAGGTTTAGATGACCTCTACTATTTAAGACTACCTACAGGGGTTTCTCACACTCTGCTGTGCAAAGGGAAAGTCTAATGTACACAAGATAAGACTCTGCACGGAGAGTCCTGTTTCTGTAAAAATACACTCTCCCAACAGACCATTTCAGGCTACATGCTGGGAAATCTGGAGATATAATACCTATGGGTTGCTTGGTACATCTTATCAACTCTTAAAGTGTCTGCATGCATGTATGATGTACCAATACAGTGCTGGCAAACAGGCTTGATTATGACCACTGAATTTGTGTATCATGATGGCTGAATAAGAATCTTGAGGGTTTATGCGAGAAAATGGGTCAAAGGTTTCAACAATCATGAACATTCACCCTGATTGGAAATTGCATTATTCTCTACTTTGGATGATTTCATGACTTAAGGCGTCATGTTTACATTTGTAAATGAATAACTCCCCAGCAGTACATTGGTGTATCATGCCCAACGTTTAGAAGATATGCATCTACGCCATAGGGCTGACAACAAGTTTTGGCAATATCCAGTGCTGCTTTAATGAATTATGATGATGACATTCTGCTGTTGCCCTCAAAGATTCAAAATGACCGCAAAGTAGTAGAGAATGGGTAACACCCCTATGTTCCCATCAGGGTCCGTCTGGGTAACAATTTACTGCTATTGGTGCCAGACGACAATCAAATTAACATGACACTGTTTCCCGCCAAATGAGGCCTGCATTCAGTATCATGCTTAATTTCGCCGGTGTCATGTGAAAACCATGCATTCAGTGCATTCCCAACAAACACATCAGTTGACAACTAGATTTAGCCCAAAACTGAATTACATAAAATGAGATATAACGTAAATCCCCGCATATAAGCCACATCCTGAAATCAGCAGCATCCTATAGGGCGCAGCTAGGCTCAGATTTTCGGCACTTAATGTTATAACAGATATGCAGGGGCGGCGGAACATGTGTGAAGTTGGGGGGGGGGGGGCGGGGCCCAGAAATGTATGGACTTTTAGGGGAGTCCCTAGCGCTTCCTTAAGACTAGTTCTGATTATTTGATTACCAGGAGGCTATTGCGAAAAGAATCAGATGCGGATTCTCACTGTCATAACTCACCTTCCAGTTCCTGGCTGTTCTGCTGCTCAGAACCAACTTCTCACCTTGCACACAGAATCAATCCTCTTAGTGTGAGTCATACTGGGAAGCATTCCCAAACTCATGAAAACTTAAGAATCAATTCTATAACCTATTACCTTGCTGCAAAACAGGGGAGAAGTCATTGCCTGAGGGTAGTCAGTTCCCATTAAATTTTGGGAATAGCACCCCCGACAGAATTGAATTCCTGTCCTTTCGCAACACCCTCCTGGTGCTTATAACCACTATGGTAGATTCATAGGAATGTACATGTAGCAGCCTTTTCCTGTTGAAGAATTGAATGCACCAAATGTAAGTCTATGGTAGGGCAGTTTTTAAGACCCCCTACTACCCATAGGAGCCTACTTTCACTTCAGTAAATGATGCCCATATCCCAGGGACCCAACCAGCAGTCATGTTAGCTATACACGCATACATATATCACGTATTCTATTTTGTAAAGACCAAAAGCCATGTATTTTTGTTGAAGACCACTATTTTGCGGGAAAGGCTTCCCCTGTCAAACTCACATTAGAGCTTGATTCATTAGCGTTTGGCTAAGACTAAATACTTTAATAGAAGTTCCTTATGAAGGGCTTCTTGGTAGCAGGTATAGGCAGGTAAAAGTCTTTGGGGGCTTAGCAAAGAAAAAGAATCTATGAATCACAAAGCAAGAAACTCTTACGTCACATTCCCTGTTTAATAATCGCACAGTATCTCAATGCAATATGCCAATTTCGGGCATGATACATGAAAGTAGCCCTGACGTTAGCACACGGAACCTTAACACCCAAAATTGTGGGATGATGCACAAATATAGGGCCTGCTTTCTGTCTGCATTTTTACATAATGATAAATCCGGAGCAGCTATGCAGTGATGTACACATTAAAAGGTTAGGGATAGCATGATACACTAAGGCATCATGTTCATTCCCTGTCCTGATGCACCAACTCGAGCAAGAGGGAGTAACTCATACTAGGAGTGTACATAGGTTACTCATCTTTGCTATCTTATGATTGTCTGGCCAAGTAGCAAATGCAAAATACAGCTGCATATGTATGGTGACCAAGGGCTTAAGCCATTGAAACATAATGATAACCTTGAATGATTAACTCCAGAAATTGCCAATATTACCACCATAGAAACCTTATGGTGCTCACAATCAGACAACCAGGTCAAGTGAAGGGAAAACAGAAGGTGGCAAATAATCCAGAATAAAAACCAGATGGAGGGACCAACCTGCATGAATATCATTACTGACCTAAGAGGGATGCTATTTACATTAGCTTGCTTTTTTCTTATAATATGGAAATGGTCCTACGGCTATTGGCATTGGTCAACTTGGAAACAGAACATCACACTATTTGGTAGTTCTCTCTGGGTACTAAATCTCGATGCAGCATGTTGGGAACCTGAGTATTTTCCAGTTTTGGAGGCAGCTGTGCATGTAAAATGCCTTCATTCAAGGGAAATTTTTGCATATGCTGCAGAAGACAAGTCTTCTGTATGATTCTATCTCAAAAATCATAACAAAATATGAAAATAGAATCATTTGCTATGCACTATTCCCTCATAATACATGTCAGACAAGACAAAATGCCCTCTGTAGGTCCCATATGGGCTGGAAAAGCACTGTGCTTGTAAATGTCTTCATCATATTCAAGATAAGAATATCTGAAGACCTGAACAATGTGAACAGGTCCATGGTGCAAAACCCTTTTGATCTATTAAATTCCATCATCAAATGTTGTTTTGACCTGATGATTCATTGAAAACCATATTGAAATGCTGTTAGAACCCCATATTAGGCATGTGAGGCCTATTATGATGCACTATTGAGCTATTTAGCTGTAAATAGCAACAAAAGCATTGTCGGCACCAAAGACTAGAATCATAAGATGTGCCTAATTCTTCTCACAATTATTATATCACTTAGATATTTCACATGCCTTTCAAGATGAGTAGAACATAAAAATGGATAATTCTGGTATCAGTGGGAGATCACGTGTCCATATTATGGTAATCTATGTGGTCCTACATCAAAAACCAAGCAGAAATTTTGCTGAAAATCACAGTTTTTGCAAACTAACAAAAATCACACATCTCCCATAGTGTAATGAGCCACCATAGAGGTAGGGAAAAAAGCACACTCATTTATAAACTTGATAGGTCAGTAATACACACTATCTATGAAAAACTGATGGTTAGAATATTTTTCACAAAATATATAGGGCCAAACTTTGAAAAAACAGCAATTTCTTTAAACTAATGATTTTTAAATTTATAATTTGTACTTCAGTGGTAAACTGTGTACTATATTAATGTAATACCATCAACTCTGGCCTGAAAGCAATGAGTTTTATCTTTCATTTGTTGCAAATATTGTGTAAATAGGATAAACTTTGGCTAAACTACAGCATTTCTTAGCGAAAATTCAGGAAAAACTAAGTTTTAGGTTCCCAACTTGCTGCATGCTGCATTTTATAGTATTCAACATAGAGGCATATAATATGATTTAAATATATATTTCTTAGCATGATGCATGGACGCAGGCAGCACTGGCGATTAACTGGCAGTCTGATATGCATGCAGCATGATGGCACTATCGGGTGATAAATTCCACCAATACAGCCCCGGCTAGTAACTCGCCAGTGCATTGAAAGCACATCTTGATGCAAGGGGAACATTAAAGGATTAATATCCTATAATATAACATTGTTACTTGTATTGGTGGCTAGACAGGTTACCTAACCCTGTGTGTGTAACTGTGACATGGTAAGGTATGGCTGGAAAGGTGAGGGTATCTAATGGGGCATCAAGTGTAAAAAAATCTACATCGGATGGGATGGCGCAGTCAGCCGCACCGCAGCCGCACACATGGCCTGGGTGCTGGTTCGAGCCCCGTCTGAGTTGACTCGGCTCTTTATCAGTAGAATGAGGAGCACCAGAGGTTTAACTCACTGTGCAAAAGTAAGCATGGGGCAGTGACTGAATGGGGAGACAGAAATGTCAAAGTTAAATGACATGCTGGCATCCATGGGCAATGAGTATTAATTCTGAAACCTGTACGGTCCCATGGATCTTGTTTCTGTGAGGCACACCTCATGAACGCTGAATTACCTAAAGGGAGATTAGCAGTAAGTCACATTTAGCGCCCCATAATAATGCATGATAAAACACATGGTGGTGTAAGAAGTCATAAGCTGACCACAGTGAGGATTGGGTGGGGAGTGCTAGAACGTACAGCACTATAGGCTATACTATGGAGTAATATAAGAAGAGGTCGCAGGAATATTATTTTCATATATTGGAGTAATATCAGTATTTGAGTTATCTCCACTGGATTAAGACTTCTCTGATTAACACTTTAAGGTAAGGGAGAGGAATCTGTTATCTTAATCTTGTCTAGATTGTATGTATTCATAGATTACAAGGTTTAGTTTTTTTAATTAGGACTCAAAACTTGTGTCCTAATTAATTACCAACAATATCATAATGAGATCAGAGCAGAAATCACTCTGAGCAAAATGGACGACTGGGCTTATAAAGCCTTTCCCTTAGATTGATAGTACAGAAATGTATTTGAAAGAAAAAAGATCAATATTTAATACCACCAACCTAGCCCCTGGCATACAACCAGGCACACATAATATAGTAAAATACAATGCAAAAAGAATGTCACTGTCATGGTCCTTTACCTATTTGTAACATGGCTGCTCACACATTGCCATACAACTCCTGTTAGTACATACAGGGAATGTTTACATACCACAGCTTACGTGTAGGAGGCAGAGGTCAGCTTTGTTTTCCAATTATGTGGATAATGAAATATAACAAAAACCCCAAAAGTCACACAAGCGTCTGACAGTCACAATCAATTGTATCTATATATATAGAACTAAAGCGCCATGATGGTGATTGCAGCCGCAGATAGGAACATGGTTTGATGCAGTATTCCGAGAAACTAGTTGCTAGTCCCTGTTGCTCCCACTGTTTGTGAGAACCAGCGAATTCAAGATGCATGTTTATGGTGGACAAGATGGCGGTGAACACAAAACCACCATTCACAGTTTTATAAGGGATATTACTCGTGCCGATCATGCAGTTGCCTTGGTTACAATAGAAAATGCCACAATCATAAAAAGAAAACCCAGGGAAACGGCTGGGGAGGGCTTTATATAGAAACAAAATAGGCACCTGCAGACCAAGTTCTGACCATGAATGCGCTAAAAACACAATTCACAAAGACATTTGAACCAAAGACACCCACTTGGTAACAAACATTTAGAATATTTTTCTGACATTAATGATGGGAATTCAATTTGAAATGGTGATTAATTAGCCTGTCATGAGTTGTTTTGATGACATTACAGCATGGGTGGATAAGGCTGACATTATCTTCATTGAAACAAAATAAGCAATGGGTGTCTTTTTATTCTTGTTGGTCAGGATCTGCAAATATGCTGTGGAATTAGTAGGCCTGAAAAAACACGTGTTTGCAATTCAGATAAAACATATGGGGAAAATAGACATGACTTTGCATAGTATATTTGTACATCTATGCATCTCTAACATTTGCTGCTATTGAAATGCCCTTTCTCAGGTTCCATAGGGCACGTGACGTCATTATGACTTGAAGAATGACAGGTGGTCGCACTCACTACCCATCAGTATAGCCAAAATGCCTAGGAAAAAGGGCACAACCATATCTGCTTTGAGATGGCATAAAGATAATTGAAAAGATGACCTATGCATGCATATTTTTTTGCATTGGTCAGGTTCAATTTAAAATGTCTCTTGGTTTACTACTAAAAGGCTCTGTATTTGCGTCACTTTGCTTGCATCTATATTGAAGTGAAGTGAAGTTATCTGTTTGAGCGATAGACCTAACATTGTTTCCATTGCTCAGATCTACCTTGAACTAAGACCCCCTAGTCTCAATAGAATAGTGCAAACAGAAAGCTAATGAATGTTTGTATACATGTATACAAAAACACAATAATATATAATATACACATACATATATAAGCCATTTCCCCTAGCCTCAAGACGGTGTTAAGTATTCAAAGGATGGCACTTATTTCTCTAAGGGTGGAGTGCCTTCCTTAGTGTTGTAAAAGCAATAGGATCACATAGGGTCTTTGGAAGTAAGCCAAAGTAATCAGGGGTGAAGAAAGTATGGAAACAAAGTGTCTTTCTCAGCCTATACCATCTACATATTGTTACTGTTAACACGTCTACATATGTACTCGTGTCAGTGTGAAAAGGAGTTCCACTTCACTGTTGTTGTTATATGCTAACCATTAGCATCGCCATTTAAGTATTATAACTCTTTATTGACTGCCTCATATTTATTTTCCTAAAGGTTCATGTACCAATAGAGTCCTGGTTACACTGAAAACATGGAAGATCCAAAACTAGTCAGCGATGACCACTTTAGGTCTTCAAGTTGACGATACCTAAAACTACAACTTTAGGTAGTCAAAATGACGACTTTAAGTCATCATCCTGACGACCTAAGTCATCAATATGACAACTCTGTACTGTCAGTATTGTCATCCTGATGACTCAGGTCATCAGGATGACGACTTAAAGTCATCATTTTGACTACCTAAAGCTGTAGTTTTAGGTATCGTCAACTTGAGGACCTAAAGTGGTCACCGCTGACTAGTTTTGGATCTTCCATGTTTTCAGTGGATAGCAATGGTGCCCCATGCTGACTCCATATAGCAATGGTGCACCATGCTGACTCCATATAGCAATGGTGCACCATGCTGACTCCATATAGCAATGGTGCACCATGCTGACTCCATATAGCAATGGTGCACCATGCTGAATCCATATAGCAATCATGCTGACTCCATGTAGCAATGATGCATCATGCTGACTCCATATAGTAATGGTGCACCATGCTGACTCCATATAGCAATGGTGCCCCATGCTGACTCCATATAGCAATGGTGCACCATGCTGACCCCATATAGCAATGGTGCATCATGCTGACTCCATATAGCAATGGTGCACCATGCTGACTCCATATAGCAATGGTGCACCATGCTGACTCCATATAGCAATGATGCATCATGCTGACTCCATATAGCAATGGTGCACCATGCTGACCCCATATAGCAATGGTGCACCATGCTGACCCCATATAGCAATGGTGCATCATGCTGACTCCATTTAGCAATGGTGCACCATGCTGACTCCATATAGCAATGGTGCATCATGCTGACTCCATATAGCAATGGTGCACCATGCTGACCCCATATAGCAATGGTGCATCATGCTGACTCCATTTAGCAATGGTGCACCATGCTGACTCCATATAGCAATGGTGCATCATGCTGACTCCATATAGCAATGGTGCACCATGCTGACTCCATATAGCAATGGTGCCCCATGCTGACTCCATATAGCAATGGTGCACCATGCTGACCCCATATAGCAATGGTGCATCATGCTGACTCCATTTAGCAATGGTGCACCATGCTGACTCCATATAGCAATGGTGCATCATGCTGACTCCATATAGCAATGGTGCCCCATGCTGACTCCATATAGCAATGGTGCCCCATGCTGACTCCATATAGCAATGGTGCACCATGCTGACCCCATATAGCAATGGTGCATCATGCTGACTCCATATAGCAATGATGCATCATGCTGACTCCATATAGCAATGGTGCATCATGCTGGCCCCATATAACAATGGTGCACCATGCTGACTCCATATAACAATGGTACATCATGCTGACTCCATATAGCAATGGTGCATCATGCTGACTCCATTTAGCAATGGTTCACCATGCTGACTCCATATAGCAATGGTGCATCATGCTGACTCCATAGCAATGGTGCATCATGCTGACTCCATATAGCAATGGTGCATCATGCTGACCCCATATAACAATGGTGCACCATGCTGACTCCATATAACAATGGTACATCATGCTGACTCCATATAGCAATTGTGCATCATGCTGACTCCATAGCAATGGTGCATCATGCTGACCCCATATAGCAATGGTGCACCATGCTGACTCCATATAGCAATGGTGCCCCACGCTGACTCCATATAGCAATGGTGCACCATGCTGACTCCATATAGCAATGGTGCATCATGCTGACTCCATATAGCAATGGTGCACCATGCTGACTCCATATTGCAATGGTGCACCATGCTGACTCCATATAGCAATGGTGCACCATGCTGACTCCATATAGCAATCATGCTGACTCCATGTAGCAATGATGCATCATGCTGACTCCATATAGTAATGGTGCACCATGCTGACTCCATATAGCAATGGTGCCCCATGCTGACTCCATATAGCAATGGTGCACCATGCTGACCCCATATAGCAATGGTGCATCATGCTGACTCCATTTAGCAATGGTGCACCATGCTGACTCCATATAGCAATGGTGCATCATGCTGACTCCATATAGCAATGGTGCCCCATGCTGACTCCATATAGCAATGGTGCCCCATGCTGACTCCATATAGCAATGGTGCACCATGCTGACCCCATATAGCAATGGTGCATCATGCTGACTCCATTTAGCAATGGTGCACCATGCTGACTCCATATAGCAATGGTGCATCATGCTGACTCCATATAGCAATGGTGCACCATGCTGACTCCATATAGCAATGGTGCCCCATGCTGACTCCATATAGCAATGGTGCACCATGCTGACCCCATATAGCAATGGTGCATCATGCTGACTCCATTTAGCAATGGTGCACCATGCTGACTCCATATAGCAATGGTGCATCATGCTGACTCCATATAGCAATGGTGCCCCATGCTGACTCCATATAGCAATGGTGCCCCATGCTGACTCCATATAGCAATGGTGCACCATGCTGACCCCATATAGCAATGGTGCATCATGCTGACTCCATATAGCAATGATGCATCATGCTGACTCCATATAGCAATGGTGCATCATGCTGGCCCCATATAACAATGGTGCACCATGCTGACTCCATATAACAATGGTACATCATGCTGACTCCATATAGCAATGGTGCATCATGCTGACTCCATTTAGCAATGGTTCACCATGCTGACTCCATATAGCAATGGTGCATCATGCTGACTCCATAGCAATGGTGCATCATGCTGACTCCATATAGCAATGGTGCATCATGCTGACCCCATATAACAATGGTGCACCATGCTGACTCCATATAACAATGGTACATAATGCTGACTCCATATAGCAATTGTGCATCATGCTGACTCCATAGCAATGGTGCAGCATGCTGACTCCATAGCAATGGTGCATCATGCTGACCCCATATAGCAATGGTGCACCATGCTGACTCCATATAGCAATGGTGCCCCACGCTGACTCCATATAGCAATGGTGCACCATGCTGACTCCATATAGCAATGGCGCATCATGCTGACTCCATATAGCAATGGTGCACCATGCTGACTCCATATAGCAATGGTGCCCCATGCTGACTCCATATAGCAATGGTGCACCATGCTGACTCCATATAGCAATGGTGCACCATGCTGACTCCATATAGCAATGGTGCACCATGCTGACCCCATATAGCAATGGTGCATCATGCTGACTCCATATAGCAATGATGCATCATGCTGACTCCATATAGCAATGGTGCATCATGCTGGCCCCCCAGGTAGCAAACATGGTGTGGCCCAAGTCTGGGCCATAGCGGGCTCCTGATGTGGGCCACACCGGGTTAACACAGTGGGCGCCCGATGGGTTTTGTCCTCAGCAAATGGTCTGGGCCACACTGGGCTAACCGATTTGGGCACAGATCTGTTTGAAAGTGGGCTCACCGATTTGGGCTCAAAGTGAGTTTAACATGGGTTTTTGGTGTGGCCCAAAGTGGGCTGCCCGATTTGACGAAAAATTAGTGGTTACATGGTAAAAATTCTTTTTGAAAAATTTATCCAATATTTATTCTTTTTTTTTCCAAAAGTCAATGAACAACAAATCCTTGAGCTAATCTCACCCCCCCCCCCCAATCACCAAAGCAGTAAATGCAATATCTACTTGAGTGGAAAGCCAGAGCAGAACCATCCATTTGAATCAAACTCATTCAGCCAACACAAGGCACTTTGATTCATTAAAGTGACATTCTGGCCTCAATCTTCCCCCACTACTTCCCTATGTAGGAGTAGAGAAGAGAGCCTTCAAGTTCATAATGACTGTACCTCTGCATATCTGCTCTTGTTCCAAGTTCAGTGCAATGGAAATGGTGTTGCCATTCCACTACTACTCAAATGACCTTGATTTGCACTTTTGACTAGAGACATCTAAGTATTTCCAGACTATGAGAAAGTTTGCACATTATTACTTCATATCTGATATAGTAGTCTATTCCAGTTGTCCTATGTCTAAAAGAAATAAGTTTTGTATGGGTAGTAGAATTCTGCCTGGAGTGCTGTGAAACCACTTTGTAGTGAGTCAGCCATGGACTGGCCTACAGGGGCAGGGGATATTTTTGGTTTCTCAATTGCCTCTATATATAGTCCTCTTATACCCGGCCAGGTGTAGGACCTGTTTGCCCCCACACCACAAATACACCTTGCAAGCCTACTAGTATAAAGAAAGACATGAAGCTGTTATTTCCAAGACTAGTCAGTGTTGCATTTTACATGAAATATCTGGATCCCCACTATGAACCTACCTGTGTATTAATGATATAGGGAAAGGGGGACTACCTATTTCCTACAGCAGTGGTGGAGGGAGGGGAGGGGGGGCAGGGCAGACCAGGGTAGGGTGAGAGGAGGCCAGGGCAGGGTAGGATGAGGGCAGGGCAGTGTGAGGGCAGGGCAGGGCAGGGTGGGGTGAGAGCAGGACAGGGCAGGTGAGGACAGGGGATGGCAGGGCAGGGTGAGAGGAGGGCAGGCCAGGGTAGGATGAGGGCAGGGCAGTGTGAGGGCAGGGCAGTGTGAGGGCAGGGCAGGACAGATCAGGGTGGGGTGAGAGCAGGACAGGGCAGGTGAGGACAGGGGATGGCAGGGGATGGCAGGGCAGGGTGAGAGGAGGGCAGGGCAGGGCAGGGTGAGGGCAGGGCAGGACAGGGCAGGGTGGGGTGAGAGCAGGACAGGGCAGGTGAGGACAGGGGATGGCAGGGGATGGCAGGGCAGGGTGAGAGGAGGGTAAGGAAGGGCAGGGCAGGGTGAGAAGAGGGCAGGGGATGGCAGGGCAGGGTGAGAGGAGGGCAGGGCAGGGTGAGAGGAGGGTAAGGAAGGGCAGGGCAGGGTGAGAGGAGGGCAGGGGATGGCAGGGGATGGCAGGGCAGGGTGAGAGGAGGGCAAGGGATGGTAGGGCAGGGTGAGAGGAGGGCAGGGGATGGCAGGGCAGGGTGAGAGGAGGGCAAGGGAGGGCAGGGCAGGGTGAGAGGAGGGCAAGGGAGGGCAGGGCAGGGTGAGAGGAGGGCACAGGATGGCAGGGCAGGGTGAGAGGAGGGCAAGGGAGGGCAGGTCAGGGTGAGAGGAGGGCAGGGGAGGGCAGGGCAGGGTGAGAGGAGGGCACAGGATGGCAGGGCAGGGTAAGGGAGGGAAGGGGAGGAGAGGCCAGGGCAGGGGAGAGCAGGGCGAGAGAAGGTGAGGGGGAAAGGGTAGGGCAGGTTGAGGGGAATGAGGAGGAGATGGAAGGGGTAGGGGATTGGTGGGGAGGGCAAAGAAAAGAGGGAGAGGGAGGGGGAACACTCATCACAGAGTTCAGAACAGTCCAGAATATGAGGCTGCCCTGTCCAAACCCACTCTCACCCCAGACTGAGAAGACTTTATGTAGCTAAGCACCCATCTTGGGATGCCCATTTTGAAAGCATCCTGGGCCCAATGTGGTTGCCCATTTAAAAGCTGACCAGTGCCCAAACCGCTCAGCCCAATGTGGCCCAGACCATATGCTGAGAACAAAACCCATTGGGAGCCCAACGGGCTCAAGTCGGTTTGCCCGATTTGGGCTGCCCTGTGTGGCCCTGACTGGAAACCCAGCATCTGCCGAACCTAAAACCCATGTACCGAATGCTGCCCACTTTGAACCACCTTATCCCTGGTTAAACCAATTTGGCCCCGAGTGGGCTTGCTACATGGGCCCATATAACAATGGTGCACCATGCTGACTCCATATAACAATGGTACATCATGCTGACTCCATATAGCAATGGTGCATCATGCTGACTCCATTTAGCAATGGTTCACCATGCTGACTCCATATAGCAATGGTGCATCATGCTGACTCCATATAGCAATGGTGCATCATGCTGACTCCATATAGCAATGGTGCATCATGCTGACCCCATATAACAATGGTGCACCATGCTGACTCCATATAACAATGGTGCACCATGCTGACTCCATATAGCAATGGTGCCCCATGCTGACTCCATATAGCAATGGTGCACCATGCTGACTCCATATAGCAATGGTGCACCATGCTGACTCCATATAGCAATGGTGCACCATGCTGACTCTTTGGATCATTGCTATATTCAATCATGCATTGGTCCTCCAAGAGCCGAGTCTAAATTCTGCGTGGCACTTAAAGGGTTAGAGACATGGCAGGGGAATGGTTGTGGGAAAGAGCGAATGTGTACAGAACATGGTGACTTGACTTCGCTATAAGCTTACTTGACTGCGACTGTTACACACTGCACTATTGTTGGATTGGCACCATACCTTGTCCAGATTATGGGCATGTGGAAAGAATTACTGGATAACTCTCACTTATTTAATACCATATCATAATAATTTCTCGCAAATCCTATAACATACACAATCCTTCTTCGCTTTGTGCAACAGGCTTGATTGAATTTTAAGGTCAATGACATTTGGTCCCATTTTTCAAAGGCGTTTTATTACTGAAGGCGAGTAAAATACTTTAGTGGATGATAACGTTTTATCGATAGTGTGAAGACAGGCTACACCAGACTAGTTAGCTCTGTATGTGAGCAGGCGCGCAGAAAGGGAAGCTCATGAGATGGTTTATGGGCTATCCTTTCTACTCAACTTCTCACATTCATGTATATGAAGTTGATGCACTCCTGAATGGTTGGTATTACTTAATAATATACAAAATTACTTAGCATGTCACTTACTGGCATTTCATTCGGCTATCATAAATAATGAAGTATCAAGACATCATCGCATCACTGAGGGATTAACCACATACACTTTTAAAAAGATGCTGACTATTGGTGGATCTCCTGCAACTTCGGGAGAAAGTTTTTACCGTTACTTTCACATAGATCCCTTGTAACTAACACAGTGATTTATAGTGCTGCCATCTGGGGCTTCATTGTAGAAACTACACTGATTTACTACATTACAATTATGGTGGTTCACTGCAGAGGTTTACTGGGATGCTTGGTAGATTAAACAGTCATCTCCTAGAGTGTAAGATATTAATACACCCAGCAAATCTATAATCATAGGGTAGCACATCAACACCTTGTAGGGCTCAGGATCTATTTTTTTTGTGTATACATAATATACAATGACATCACACTGGCTAGATCGTCAGTGCATGATAAGACCTAATCTGGTAGTACGATATCACCACCAGCATGGTTACCCACTATAATGTCCTATCTCAACATCTGCAGGAAATACACACATCCCATGGTTTACACGCAATGTCAAAGGTCATCTTCTAGGCTAGCTGGTAGTGTGTCCTAGAGCACCATCCTAGCATCCCTTCTCCACCCTGTAAAGATGGTTTGGTGACTGGAGCAAGGCCTCAATACCCCCTGTTTGACCCTCATTTTGATTTTGACATCTCTCCATGATCATTTAACCATTTCAAGGCGAGATGATGTTTTAATACACTCTGCACTTTTGTTGACTAAATATATTTAAATGCAGTCCTGTCACAAAACCTATTGTTGTACTATTCATAAATCATGCTGACTCCACCAGGTTAAAGTAACCCTGCAAGGTCAGCATTATGCGCCTAACTCCTAGCTGTCAGTGAATAGTTCGTTTATATTGCAGTGCTTGTCGGCCCTACATCATAGCAACAAATTGAACATAAAACATACTCGAGAATAGCATTGTCTTTATAGGGAAAAGGGTGACTAGCTGATGTAATATACAATACTGCCCTTCAAACAATGGTTTATGTATTAAATGGTGATCAAGTCTATTCAGGTCCTTTCCATAGACAAAGGTGTGGGATCTTTATCATCCCGTTAAGGTGCTCTGTAACCGGTCACTCTCGGCCCCTCTCTAGAACTGTGTAATAGAAGCTGAAAAGAGAAAGAAATACAATACAAAACAATAGTAACAACAACAGCAAAAACAAAAATTATTAGAAACAATAACATTATTATCATAACTTTCATTACCACTTCTAGTAGTATGGTATAGTATGGCCAATATAGCTCTGCAGCAGTCTTTTCTATCATCCCTATAGTTCTTATATATTTGCACCGAGTCTGGATTAGGTCCAGGTCTCTCATATGATTCATATCCCTACCAGGAATAATGACAAAAACAATACAGGCACACACTGTAGTAATATACAGACATAACCAGATTGCAGTCAGAGAGCACACTTGGAATAGATCTATCCCATATGTCATAATAACCATCTGACCTCAGGGACACATATCATGAGCCAATCACTCAATCACCGATCTTTTTAGGTGGAACATTTTGATATCGAATAACTTCATTTGAAACCAAGCAATCTGACAAGTATGGCCTAAATATGTGGCAGAAACAAGGTTGAGGTTTAACAAGGTTTTATTTGGCAATAAATCATATACATACGCTTTTTAGGTCTGCCAAAACACAACAACAACAAAAATGAGAAGAAAACCAACAATTGTCTGAAAATTTTCTTTCCTATCATAAAGCTGTTACTTTTATACTTACTCCTCTGATAAACATAAATTTCTTCATTTTATTTACCTTTATGTATTTATTTTGGAGGGGGTATCTATACAATGTCAGCCAATTATACGCTCTCCTGGATACCCCCGCTGTTGTCATGACAAATGAACGCAGCCATGGCAAGTTACTTGGCTTCATTTATTTAAACACACCAGGTTTGAAACACTCGTGAGTGGTCGTCATGATGCACCGATGCAGTCCAAATTGGCCACTCGCTGACACTGCATTGGTGCATTATGATGGCAAATGGACATAAGGTTATGAGGCATCATTCCTCATGATACCACTATGCTTGAAAAATGCAAACACGTGGTGCATGGGGAGTAGTATTCACAGAAGGGTTATGTGCTACAACCGTGACTGAAGTGAACGGTATTCACGAACAGAGGGTGTTTTAATCAAACTCAAACAGAAATAGAGAAAAACAACTTCAGACTAGTTCTGGTACTGGCATTGAAGGATTACTTCAAAATGAAATTAAGTAACATGCCTTTATGTACATTTTGTATCTCACTGACTCACTTAAAAAAAGTGAAAAATTCTCCCGTGCAAAATTTTATCGAACTACTCTTGACATGAATTATGACAAATAAGTCCTCTGTTGTGAATTAGATACACGTGTGGCAATGTTTGTATGACCTCTACTTGTTGAGGCTAGAGTAGGATGATGTGTTTTCGGAAGTTTTCATTTTTGTTTTGCTTTTGTCTATTTCTCAGGGCAATAGGTCAAAGTGTGGGCGTGGGGTGGGCACTTACACACGTGGAAGCATTCTAAACACCAATCTGTGTCAAAAGTTGAAAACAAGGACAGTTACATAGCACTGTATGCATCCAGCATGGTCTATGGGGGAGAGGCAGAAGGCCTACTTAGCAGGGACAAATAGATATGATGATAGACTACTGAAAGCAGTGGGTATGACTGGCTTTGCAATAAGGAAAAAAAATTTGTTCACTTCTATCATACGGGACATGGTTGTGAGCAATTGATCACACTAGTTGAAGAGACGTGAACTATCATTTTCTGGACCTGGACAGTAAACAGCAATTCATTAAAACAAAGAATAGCTGATATAGGTGTTAATGTAAAGCCCATAGGCATGCCCCTAATCACAACCACATGTGGCCTCTCAAAGATTACCACAGGAATAGGCTCACAGGGAAGTTAGCATTGCAAATGCATCCATCCCCGTTGAATCTTTAACCTAGGTGATGAAGAGAACTAATCCCTCTTTGTAACTTTAAAAAAACACTGCACTTTACGCAGCGTTTGGATAATATCAAGTTATGTATCATTTGATGCAGTGACATAATTAAACACTGCATTTAGAGAGGGTGAAACTGTTTTTGACATGGATGGAGCTCACTCTGACTCCCCCTGGTGTAAATATACAGAACTATATACTCTTCTTGTAAACAAGTAGGATAGAGCACAGGGGGGTGACTTCTCAAAGCAGAGCCTTTGTTAATCCCCCTAAGATAAAGAGTGGTCCATGACGAGAGTCGGAGAGTTTAAGCAGGGACGGTTTAAGCTGAGACGTGGTTGAAGCAGGGACACATTGTAGGCCCCCTATCTCTGTCTGAGACATCATTGAAAACAAATAATTCATTGAAAACGATTAAAACCATGATAACATCCCTCTCTTATAGAATTTGAATGTTAGCCCTAACCCTAGTGATACTGTCCCTACGCCGTAGAATCATAAAATGGGTAAAGAAAGGACTGTGTCTCTGCTTAAACCGTCTCAGCTTAAACTTCTCTGTCCCCGCTTAAACTCTCCGACTCGCGTCATGAATACATGGAGATGAAGCATTGTGGCTGCTTGGAGAGTGAAAGGCCACAGGTATTGTTTGTTATTGGGGTGATATGGTACTCCGTAGAATGGTAATGTGTTTTAGGGGTAGGATTATGCAGGTGCCCAGCATGTGACCTAAGGATGTCAGGAATCTTGTTACCTTATACCTAACCACCTGGAGCAGTTTTACTCTGATCTCACAAGATTTAGGTTGACACCAGAATCCCACATTGTATCATTGACTCTTGGCCAGCAAATAGCTGCAGAACGAGGTTGGAACCAAATCCTGGTGAGATGCTTATGCCATAGCAGTCTTGCAGACTTGCTGGTTAATTAAACCAATGGCATCCTGGATTATCCTTGAATATTTACCATACACTATGGCATATATAGTCATGCAGTGTTACAATTCTTATGGCCATGATGTCCTAATCTCTAATCTTTTTATATTTATGATTTTCGCATACACCATGTCTGAAGATAAATCAGAGATGTGTATTTAAAACATTTGGAGCTTCTTAGACATCAGGAAAAAGGGGCATATATACCTTACCTCAATTTCCCAATTCCTCTCATCCTTACAGCTTCCCTCCTCTCCAATTATAGTTTTGATTGTGTTGCCTTTGGAGAGGTACCGTTATTCTGGAGTGAATTTTACTCAGGGGAATGATATATATATATATATATATATATATATATATATATATATATATATATATATATATATACACTGTAAAAACAGCAGTGTTTAAGACTTAAACACTTGTTCAAACACTTATTTGTCCCACTTTTCTAAATGCTTCTTTAGTGCTAAACGTGTTCAATTTTAAACGAGTTTTTAACTACAAAGTGTTTAACCAAGTGTTTAAATGCTAAACACTTAAACACTTCAGTGTTTAGATGTTCATGTACAAGTGTTCAACACCTAAACACTTCAAGTGTTTAGGTGTTTAAATGTGGGTGTTGAGAAAATTTGGTGTTTATCTTTAAACACCTTTTTTGCAGTGTGTATATATATATATATATATATATATATATATATATATATATATATCACACTTTAAGACCATAATAATTTATGGAGATGTGCTATTTCAATTCAGACATGTCTTCTTTGTTGTCTTAACAGTAACCATAGCAACACATCAAGTGAATCTTGTGACGTCATGTGAATTGACGTCACCACTTCATCATGGCAGGGTTCTTTAATACTAGCAAGAAGCCTGTCCTCAAGGGTGACGTCATTGGCGGTAGCCATGACAGTAATGACGTCAACACAGTACACCTCCTTCGCTACAGACCAATTACCAACTTCTTCACTGTTGTACCGGAAGTAACATCAGCAACAACCGGAAGTGATGTTAATAGTGATGCTAATGTCACAGGGAAGGCGGCAGAAGAGTCTCTAAGCTCTGACTCTAAAGATGACTCGCGGATGGGGAAGTGTCAGGTCTGTCTAGCGCGACGTCACTCCTCGAATACTGGCCATCAGGTACCTGCAGCAGTGATTGGACGACGTTGCTCCTTCCCACGACGTCGTAGAAGTGAAAGCGCAGAGATACCCCCTACAACAAAGATTGAATATGATGCATCATCAGTGTTGTCCGGAGCATCTGATGCCAGTAGTGTTCATTCGAGCGACACATTGTACAGACATGGAACTGATGAAGCCGATATAGACTCAGACAGTACTACTTCCTCGGACCCAGTTCGCTTACCTACTCTCCGGGAGAACATCAGCAACCGGATATCAACTTGTTCGACAACCTCCAGGGACCTTGTGAAGATCCGGGTCTTCTCCAAATACAAGAAGACCTCAGATGGTGTTATTGACACCCTGGCTGAACCATATGAGAAGAAGGTCTCCAAGGGACACCGCCTTGGGTTCAGTCTTTTGGCAGATGATGAGGAAGATGATGAGGATTATTACTATAGTCATCAGTATGAGGCATCAGGTGAACTGGAGCAAGGACAAGGAGGCCGCAAGGTGAGTAAATGCATGAAGATGCAAAGAACGCATGTGTTGTTTGGACACTTTTTCACCGCCATCTTGGATGAGCCAATACGCCACCTGGAGGAGTTCCAGTAATTAAATGTTATTTAATTTTGGAAGCATGGAGTGCAGATGTGTGCCCATTGACCAGCATTTAAAGCATTTACAGGCCATTCACCAAAAGACACTGCATCTTGAAACTTTCTGCGGCTGCACTAGACTTAAATGCATGGTTTAAGCATGGAGTGATATTGCACGTTTTTGGATGTTAATTAAGATGGTTCATAAGAAGGATAAGATTGAAGAGACAATCTTGTCTTGTCTTCAAGAGATATTCAACCTTATTGACATGGATGTTCTATAGGAGCATGATTTTTCCTTTGTTTTCCTTACACTGCATGTCCTTTATACATCATGGGGATACATATACTATTGATTTCAACTTCTGAATGTTTATTGTCTGATATATGAGAATCAAACCTAACATTCTCTAAAAATAACTTTGACCTGAGAATAAACGATTTCAAACATTTTTATCATATTCTGTATACTTGGTATAAAATGGTTAAACTCCTCATTTAGGAAAGAGTCCACCCTTTCTTTCTCAGCTAAGACATTTTAAGTCACAACATCTAGCTATAGCACCTTTCAGAACTTTGATAATTAATTGACCCCCAGCATACCCTTTCAAAATCCCCTGGGTCCACCTCTGACCTGTGAACACTAGCGTTGATGAAAGGCATGCACCCAATAGTTCCTGAGACTGCCAATGAGCGGCTCCATCACAAACCCCTTCTTGCTCAGGTAACACTGTGTTCATTCCATACACCCAGATCCTCCCAATACCTAAATCCTATCTTCCATATGGTAAACCCAGCACTTGGAATACATTTAGGAATATGCTTTAGGGGTATAGTAGTGCACCTACCTGAGCCCTATAGTGCTTATTTATGTTTACATGTCCCAGTCACAGATATATGCCACAGGCTAGAACAAATGCGTTGGCATAGCAACCAAGGGTAATGCACCCAATGGGTTAAGGTACTGAGTCAGAGTGGGGGAATTCTAACTCAACCTCTGCTGCTTGTTCTTTCTTACTTTATTTTGAGGGTAGGCCTAATCCGCTTATTGAAGTTAATTATGCTACATGTTAATCCATAGCTAAAATTCCTTTGTATGACTAAGCAAATATATTGAACATTTGTCATGTATACTTAAATTCCGTAGGCATGTGATTTTCATATCAGAATTAGTTTAGAAAAGATGGGACTACAGTCTGTAAAAGAATCCTCTTTTCTAGTTCTCCATATAGACTACAGAGTGCTCCACTGAGCACCAGTCTGCCTCTATAGATCTACCTTTATCTAAGTAATCCCTGATTGCATTTACAAAAATCATCTCCCTTCCAACTCAAGATTAACATATATGTGAACGTATGTAAATACTTTAGTTATACTCTTTAGACTGTTAAGACCAGATTATTATCCAGACCATAGTTTACTGTGCTAGAGTCATTTTCCATTGCTCATGCTGTTGGTTATACTGACAATGTAAACTACATTGTACAGGAGTAACACCTGTTGTGTTAACAGGATGATGATCCCACCATCGAACCTACATCACTGTGTTCCCACAAATGGTGTCTGAGGTGACAAAATGCTAGAAGATAAGAAATTGTCTCAGCAGTGAGGCCGAGGTCACCAGATGTGTGACTGACTGACCTTGATGATCACATCCTTACTTGGACAATTGTCTCATAGACACTGCTGTAGGAACCAACACTATGTGTTAATGATAAGATAGTAGTCTATGGGAACCAGCGGTGTGTGTGAGGGACAAGATGGTCGTCTGTGGGGATCAGCACTGTCTGCAGGGGCAAAGCTGGTGGACTGTGGGAATAAGCATTAACCGTGAGGGACATGAGGATGGTCTATTAGAACCAGAAGTATCCATGCGGGGCCAAATGGTGGTCTATGGGAACCGGTATTGTGTGTGAGGAACAGGATGATGGTGTGTGGGAACCAGCAATGTTTGTGAGGGACAACTGGTGGTCTATGGGAAGCAGTGTCCTTTGGGGATAAGGTGGTGGTCTCTGGGAACCAGCAGTGTTAGTTTGAGAGAAATATACGGGGATGAAGGGGACATGCTGTGATCATTTACAATTATGTATATTTTGTGAATACTGTACCACCTGACAGTTACCACTAACTGGTAACAAGATCCGCCTCTTGTCATTTATACTCAATACTCCGACATTATTTAGCCTTATCGGACAAGGGATGGTTACCTGGTGGTGTGCAAATGTCAGTGACATCCCACCCCTCTACATCCAGGGCTCTTTTATGTTAGTTCACTGGGTACAGATTACAAAAGTAGTAAGTAAAGGGCACATCTGAATAGAGTGTATCATGTATGCCCTATTATTTGAGCAATCATTCCTTGCCTGATTTTTTGCATCCAGTGCGTACTCGTCATGGTTTCTTTCCATCAACCTGTGTATTCTCATTCCTAGCTCTCTTCCCCTATAATTTGTTTTCCTTTCTTGCTTCCGTGCTGGCTTGTTTGCTTCCTTGCTTACTTCCTCCTTGGTTTCCTACCTTTTTAAGCATCTACTAGTATATAGCTATCTACTTCAAAACAAACGCCTTCTTTCTGTCTATTCTTATCAATCATCCTTCCTACCTATCTCTCTGCCTAACCCCCCTCCCCCGCACCCGGTTGTTATGTATGTGCCCTTACCGGACTCTCCACGTTCCCTCTCTCCACCACGCTTCTCTCACCCCTGCATAATCCCTGTCCACGGGTATGTACTGTACAGCAGTAACCTATGATAGTTAGAGTCAATGGGCAAAAATATTATCCATAAAGACTCACCTTCGCCTTTGTCTACCTCTATCAACTACTCCATGTTTCAAGGAGACAAAGCTGCTTGGACCTCCTTGCCACCTAACATCTGCTTATGAGTCTCTGGTTCAATGTCCACTTAAAATATGAGATGATTTTTAGGGCGGCTTCCCCCCCTCTCTCTCTCTGTTTACTGTGATGTCATATATATACACACCCAAGGGTATATAGTTCCATAAGTTATTTGCTACCAGGGAAAGATATACCGGTAATAGTAAATTCATAAATATAATGTTGAAAGTGATACGGTATATATTGAAATATTATAATGAACATATATAATAAATGATCTCATCACAGACACGAGTTTGGTGGGTTACTGACCTTGGGGCTATCAGCACCATACATGCAAATCACACATGAACACACCAAACACATGAACACATACCAATCAGCATTGCAAATGAGTTTGATAGCCTCTGTACTGAGGCCCGCATCCTTTAACATCGTGGCACCTCCGTGCCTGAGAGAATGGGTAGAAATGCAACCTTCGATATTAGAATGGAGAGCTAGATGTTTCAACCTAGAATTGACATACTGATACTCCATACAATTACCATTAGATTTAAACAGGTAATCATTTTTATTTCTACCTCTACACAAATACTGCAAGCCTTTACATGGGCACAACAAAGACCTGCCATTCCTGGACAAGAATTATTATATCAAAAGAACCCCTACCAAGCTGGTCAGTTTTTGAAGTTCTTACATATAAGATTAAATACTTCCCTTTAATTTTGACGCCACCTACCCTAAAAGTGTGAGGGGATTTTACCACATGTCCTATTCTAAGTACACCCCTGTAACACGTTAATATATAGCCAACCAAAATTTCATGTCTGCTCTGTTAGATAGGTCTAGATTTGACCTTAATTTTAACATATCACTAGGACTCAAAGGATGAATTCATGTACTCAGATAAATACACAGCATAAATTGAACCTTGAGATGGAGAACAAGGAAATAGTTGTAATTTAAACCTTTTACAAAATTTCTCATACCTTTTAAGCTGTTGTTTCCTAGTTCTCCTAGTATTCTCTGACACACCTTAGTCCAAAAGATACCTTTTCCTTTTTGCAACCTCCTCCACTCTGGAATCAAAACACCACATATTATTATCTTGAAGAGTGGTGATACATTTTTTAGGCATACCTTTATGAGCTAGTCTTGACAATTGATCGGCCAGAATATTATCCTCGGATCTAATGTAAGTGGTATAAATTTCCACATTGTTGACGAAACATATAACCAAAATATTTCCCTCAACCATTCCATGCAAAGTTTATTTCTTGATCTACCCGGGTTGATCATGGCTAGAACTTGCATGTTGTCCGTATACAATGGATTCTTTTTATTTTATTTTTATAATTAGAAATCCAACATTTTAAACCCATCATAACAGGGTACAATTCATACACATTGATATTTCTGTGATGATCTCTTAGATTGTCAAGTATTGGAGGAAGGGAAAAATGACCTACACCCAAGTCAAATTTATCATAGATGTCCAATCTCCATACAAAAAATCCTTTCCCATCCAGGCGCCAAATCCCTTAACAGATGAATCTGAATACATTGGGGTATTTACCAAGTCGTTAAGGATTAAACTTTTACAGTTGAAAGTGTTACAAAAATCCAACCACCAATGCATGTCCTGTTTAGTACATTTAGATACTCTAATACAGTAAAATTCCATTATAACAAACTACTAGGGACCAGCTGAAAAATTCGTTATAAACGAATTTCGTTGTATCCAAACAAATTAATTTAGGGCTTTTTTCCCACATGTGACAGTCGTCTGGAGATGTCCTAAAACTGGGCCTATATAATAACATCTATGAACCCTCCATACTGCCGCACAGGTGAACAGAGACATGTAGAGATGTCCTATAACAGGGCCCAACACCTCTGAACCCCTCATACTGCCGCACAGGTGGCATGGGGTGGGTACAGATGTCCTAAAATAGGGCCCAACACCTCTTTGAACCCCTCATACTGCCGTACAGGTGATATGGGAGTGGGTAGAGATGTCCTTAAACAGGGGCCAACACCTCTTTGAACCCCTCATACTGCCGTACAGATGATATGGGGGTGGGTAGAGATGTCCTTAAACAGGGCCCAATACCTCTTTGAACCCCTCATACTGCCGTACAGGTAATATAGGGGTGGGTAAAGATGTGTCAAACCACTCTTTAGCCAAAAGAAATTTGTTGTAAAGGAATACAAATCACGTAAAGTTCGCTATAAAGGGATTTATTTACTATAGAAATGTATAGGGTTGAATTGGGAAAATGCAATCTGTTTGTTGTAAACAAAAATTCTTTGTAACAGGATTTGTTGGAGGGGAATTTCACTGTATAACCTCTAGGTCTAGCGCGGGCACATAAGTCAAATATTCTTTCTGCTGAAGGTCCTACCACCTTTGAATACCTGAGAGCAAAATGACATAAGTCCATGCCAATTCTTTCCAAAATCTTCTTGGATATGAACTTCTTATTGACATTGTCCAATAACATACTTTTCATTTTGACAAATTTATCCTCAGGTAAATATAATTCTAGCTCCTTTGAATTTATAATAATACCCAAGAATTTATATTCCTGCCAGGGATCAGTTACTTTTTCTCGTGAGACCACTAAACCCATGTATTGCATACATTCAATCAATAAATTCCTTTGACTGAATCAATCATCATAAGAGTCAGCAATGACTAGAAAGTCATCGAAATAATTAACAATATTCTTTACACCATAAAATTTAGCTACTTCTACAATGAAGTCTGATATTCTATTGAATATATATGGTGCACCCTTCAGACCAAACCTTAGCCTATTACTGACATAATAATTCTCTCCTTGACCAAAATCCCATCTGAAACCTTGCATAGTAGGAGGAAGACCATATGTATACATTAATGGATCTATAAGCTGACTTGAGATCAACCACACTCATATAATCGTTCCTGTCCAATTGAGCAGTAACAGTGCTGATATTATTATAGGAAAAAGTAAAACTGGTAGTATCCATGAAATTGTTACAATCTGTTATTGGTCTTAATTTGCCATTGGATTTTTCTACCCCACCAAGTGAATGAATACACTGGGGTTTTATTTTCAGTTTTCGAAACTAGACCTGTGGCCAATTCATCCAATAATATGCCTGTAAAATTCATTGTAAAATTTTCCTTCAAGGATCAATTTATAATTCCTACAGCCATAAGTCGTATTGCAATTGGAGTCTACAATCTTGAAACCTTGAACAAAACCATGCCATAAAAAATTTGCCTCAGAGTCATTAATATTAATAAGACCCTTTTGGTCAAGGAAAGAAGCTACTCTGAATGGTAAAATTTGGTGCTTTTTCACCACAAATATAATGAACACACTCACACATCCCATTTATACAACTGTCATACACCCTGATGCTAGGTAAATCTTTGACATTTACGGTAAATAGTGGTTCATTTTCACCCTGTACTGAGCCACTGTATGTAACATACAAATTTCCTGAGTTAACAAATTTATTAACCTCCTTCACATTTTCCAAGGAATCAAGTTCTTGGAATACACTTTGATTAACTATGTTAACAAAGCTCTCCTGTTCTGTTATGGGCCTAGGTGGTTGAGTTAATCCACTAACCCCACCTGTGTCTTCCATCTCCTGTACTGGAGTGGTATGTGGAGGTAAGCCAACATCTACCAAACCTACTATAGCTGGATCCGGCATCAAACACACATTATTACTACCAGCCATAGGATATTGGCTACCCATGTATTCCTAATCATTTCTAGCTTTTTGACATTCAATCTTGTTATGTCCAGAAGTGTTACAATTACTACAGATATGTTTGTACTTGCAGGGGTCCCCCAAGCACCCCTCAGCTCTGTTGAACGCATAACATGAATTATTAGAGACCTTAGATTTACCCACATTCTTAGACCTAGAAGCATATAATATGCCCTTTGGGCTTGCACTGTGCTGTCATAAGAAAGGTGCCTAAGGATATCAGAGTTTTCAATAGTGCCAAAGGCCTCAATACCATCATCATTAGCTCTAGTTCTGATCGTTTGTCATATGCCACCAGAGCTGCAACAGTGTATATCTTGGTACCTGATTTGTCTACCAACATCTGCAAGTGCTTTAACATTCCCTCTATATCGTCACCATCCTTGAAGGCATCCAAAACAAAATTCAAGTTAACCAAAAACCAATAGTGTCAACTTTCTCACGCTTTTTTAATGTACTGTTTGTGATCAAACTCACCAATTTTGGTACCAGAATGATGCCTAGATGCAGTAGAATCCATTGACGACCCTCTTGACGAGTTGGGGTTGCCATGACGAGTTGAAAATGACGATTTAGACCTTCGACGACGACCCCGGCGAGTGACTTCTTCCCACTTTGTCTCGTTGCTAAGGATGCTTGGTGAACCTTGTCGATTCTCCTTGGTTACGCAGCTGCATCCTTGATGACCAGTCCATGTACGCCGTTCAGAAACATCAGCACATATAGGCCCCACCCCCTTGGTTGAATCCGATGTCCTGTCTTTCTGGTCTCTTCTAGTAGCAACTACCTCCCGTAGAAGGTCCTTAATCTCGTGTAACTCATCCTCCAGCGTGTTAATCCTGTCTTCGCTCATCTGGTCAATGAGTAGACTATCCTTAAACCCAGTAACTTGGTTGGGAGATGGAGATACCGACCTCCATTGGATAAGTCCAGCTTGCTCGAAAATCCTAAGTTGGCTGATTTTGAAGCCGATTAAGCCAATCTGGCCGATTTCTTTGAAGCAGTTTTTGCTTTAGAACTTTTTGTTCTTTTACCCATTTTTGGGTATATATGAGCCATAATACTTCAATTAAAAATTTAAAATTCAGGTGTACACCTGGCGGGGTGTTAACTGTACAAGTGAGATTGGCCAACTGACTGTTAATTCAAAGCTGCATCTTATATACTGGAGGCCTGTTTACTGTCATGCTATGACATCATAGATATTCCTACACCAGGAAAGTAGTCCACTAACCGTACGCATCTAATTATATATATATACCCGAGGGTATATAGTTCCATATATATATATATATATATATATATATATAATCACTACATTGAGGTGCTTCACTAGCCCATTTAAAAGCGTCTATTTCTCCTCTTTTCTATCCCCTCTGGATGTGTGTGGTGCACATAATGCACGGGCACTGGCACATTCCTCTGTGAAATTGTTTAATGTAGTTCTCGCCATGAATATGACCTTGGCTGTTGAAATGGCGATAAACATCTATTACTCACTCACTCACCCACTCACTACATCGACATGCTGTCCCCCAGCAGCCGTCCAGTACAAGCCTGTGCCGCTAATCCACATGTCGCACCCCTCCATAAACTGTGTGCAGATCCTTTCAAGGATCCTCATAAACAATTCTGTCCAGGTAGTAAAAGGCATTTTCTCTAGATCTTCAATTTCATCACAAATTGTGCAACTCAAAAAGGTCATCTTATGTAATTCTATACAAAAGATATAAAATTTATTGCCCTCCTAAAAAGAACCAAGACCTAGAATTATAAATCAGAGATGCTTTGCCAACAGTGGACCCATTGAACTCTTCAATTGATTTTGAGTGGAAAACTCCAGGATGCTGGCCTATTTCAGGGACATAAATTTCAGTAAGGGGCTTGGTTGTGGAACAGCGATGTGTTTGTAAACAGAAAGTCAAGTGGGACATAGGGCTCAAGGTAGGTGTATTATGCATGCAGTGAAGTATCTACTCATTCTCACCTGTTTGGCCAAAAAGGTAGAAAATTAATTTTGAAACCAACCAGTACTTTGTTTACACATTGAAGGAGATAGTGAGCATTCAAATATGTAACTTAAATAAGTGATGTTTTTCGAGCACAGGGGATAGCTAGGTTGGTGCAGTGACCTTGCTATTCAGATGGGTCATTGTAGTATACAAAATGCATAGTATGAGCAGCCTGTGCACAAAGTTAGAGATACTGAAGTACTCTATTTAGTTTTGACACGATTCTTGCAGTATACTCTACAACACCAACATTCAAGAAGATAGCGTACCCAGTGTCTGCCCACTCCAGTGTCTGCCCAGGCAATTCTACACAGTTAAAAATTCTATCAGAATTTGGCCAATCCGGTGGGATTCGACTAGCTTTTTTCTACCAGTCTTAAGGTGCGACACAATAAAGGGAAATGGAAATGGATGTCATGAAGGCAACTTGATAATTCAAATGCTGATTTGAAATGACAAATTATTCAAATCGGTATGAGGAACTGGAACAGTTCCCCTCCCAAGGCAAGGCATCCGATTTATGGTCTGTCCTTTAGCAATTCGATTTATTATTTAGTTGGAATGCTCTCTAATGAGGAGAGAAGGGGCGACTAAACGAGCACCCTCCTCAACCCCATAACAGAAGAGCAAAATGTGATCCAATCCACAAGAACAAAATCTACAACAACAGAAATATGACTGCAACAACACAAATTGAAGCATCATAGAGCACCAGCAATAGAAATCCATAATCCACTTTCCCTTTCACTTCAGATCATTAGTCCTATAGATTACACTTTGCCATCCCTTCACACAGTGACCTCTCCATTTAATGGTATACCCAAAATCTGGTATGTAATGTCAGCAAGTCAAGGTCTCCAGGCTGCAAAGACTAAAATAGATAGGACACTTATGGGGGTCACTGTCCTGTGTCCTTCACATAGTTGGGAGATTGTGGGGGGATAGGTGTAGGGGGAGTATTTCTTGGAAATGCATCTGTCTTTAGCTGCCTATGACGTCAAAAGCATATTGTAGTTTAGTGTCAAGATTTATGGGTTGCCTGTGTCTAAGTGGTATGGACAGATGGAGTGGGGTTTAGGGATTGGACAGTACCCGGTAATTAGGATAGGATGGTACACTGGACATTGGTTATCAACTGTTAAAACAGGGCATGATATCTCAAATTTACTGTTCAGTACACCAACACTGCGTTGGTGTATCTTAATCTCGTTTATCAATCACTTCCGTTTGGTGCATAACAGTATTACTGACGGAGATGTACAACCACTATCTGCGTAAGAACGGTGTAAGATCCACTATATGGTCAATTGCACTGAGATGGGTTTTGGATATTTTTCATTTCCATTAGGTGGGTAAGGTCAGGATCTTGCTTGGAAACTATGGTTTTGCCCATGTATCATTAATATTTAAAGCAGCAGACTACAAAATTATAAGCTTTTTATGGGGTATTTCAAACGTTTTTTCATAGTGCTCCCACTGGTATGGGGCAAAGTAAAGAGAAATGCTTTGGAAATGTATATTTTTTTTTTATATTTCCACTAGCCCCCAATATTTACCATTATATATTTGATCAATTCAAGAACTATTCCCCTTATCTGCCTGGAGTTATTGCTTAAAATCTTTTGGTGTAGGTTAAGTGGAACCATACGTGCCTCATTCTTTAATACATGATAGTGGGGAGAAATAAATCATATTTATCAAATGCAAAAATATAATTAGAAAGCCTTAGGTGTCAACTATCAGTCATTAGGTAAAGAATTTTAGATTCATTAACATTATACCTCAGTATTGCCATATTTGAAATTGCAATGTGATTTGGTGTACTTTTAGAGAAACCATACATGCACTACACATAAAGTGATGCATAGTTATGGGATTTCCTAGAGATGCATTGTCATAAAGATTAACCACTTATGCACATATCTACATGTAAATATTACAGTCCCACTATACAACTCAATGGAAATCTATGACAGTTTTTCCATGGCAGGAACCGTATGTGCCACATGGAACCATACGTGCCACAATATGTATTATGCCTGAAATATCATGAATTAAGAAGTTTTGTTGTTATGACAGATTGCTATCATAAAAGGACAATGCCCAGCATCATGTAAAAATGATATCATATGAATCTGTTCAGTTGATTGTGGAAAGGTTAACTCCCCAAAAATGAGCCTATTTGGACCAGAATCCCATAGGAACTAATGCTAAATAATGGAATTGACTCTAAAATTGGCAACTTTTGATATAAGTGTTCCCAATTTTCAGGGTAGGTGCTTCAGTGCACCCGTATTTCGGACACACAATTTCATAACAATCCAAGCAGTTTGATTTTTACTGCTTAGTGGGCCCTGTGTGACCCCAACTCAGTGCAATTGACCATATGTAGTGCCACATATAGAGGCTAACCATATAACCAATAGGCGTATCGTTGTAAACAACAACGACAACAACAATACGCTATGTGTGCAATATTATCTGTGATACTAGAGTGAATATAGAAATTGAAGAATGAGAATTTAGGATCGAGGGAGGTGTAGTCAGGAAAGGGAGGCTACTAACAAAATAGGATTTGGTGCACGCCAGGAATCAGATGAAGCAAATGAGGCTACCCAAAATTTGTATTTTTTATGCAGAATTCCAGGATTCTTTATGTTGAGGAACCAATATCATTCATGCTTACTTTCTGAAGAGTATCAATAGGCCTTTTAAAACTCTAGAGAGACAACTATATTTCCAATTATTTATCCATGTTTGTATTGAATCCACATTACATCAGTCTCCGATACCCATTTAAAAATGCAATAGAAAGACAGGGAGATGTTTGTGTTATGGATTCTTATATTTCACAAAATGGGTGTCTAAGCGCCAGCTCCTTCCTTAAGGTGTACAGATAGCGATACCATATTGATAGATTGAATACTGCTTTTTTTTGTTGACATAGTGCACCTTGATTTCTGTCTGTTTACAGTCTAACATGTAAACATGTTTGGTCCAACTGTTTAATATAATTAGGATAGGATTTGGATGTTCAGCCTATACCTGTATTATTACAGATAGCTGACCATTACACACATACTGGTTGTTAACCTATGAAAGCATGGAAGAAAACAATGAAGTGAGAAAAAGTATCTTATAGGTGAACGGATTGCAGTAGACGAAGACCACAATGGACTAGGAACACTAACGCGAAAAAAACCCCCAAAAAACGCAGATACATGTAGTTGTCAGGGTTGTATCGGGTATAACAATTGTTGATCAGCATCCTACCTAATCTAAAAAATATCATCAGGTGCGCATCCTGAATTCCGGAGTGATGAAGAGAGATATGAATTGTGAAAATGAGAATTTTTATCCATAAACTTTACACGCTACTCCATACATAATCTCTATCACAAATGGAAAATGATCATACATAAACAAAAACCTTATGTTGGAGAGCACACTTGAAGGTTGAGAGCTATTCTAGTTCTCCTAGTTCACACATTATTAAGATTCATATAAACATCCGTTCTAAAAAGTGGGGAGATAATTTACAGAAAAGATATGTGGTTCGTGGTTAGAATCCCACTCCAGTTTTTAGGGCTGCGTGGTTTGATCCATGCAGGTTCAAGTGTTTTGTACAATGCTTTATCATATCTGCTATTATGCCTGCCTTTCTAATAAATTAATAGATAAATAAATAACTAAATAAATATAAAGAATCTAGTTATCATTCAATCATATGACAGAAATACACTAACTGTTATATTCTAAAAAATAAGAAATAGGCTATTCCAGAATCGCCCAGTAATGTAGCGTGTATTAGAAATATAAAAAGAAATCCAGGAATGACATTATCCGATTATTGAAGGTGGCAAAAATTGAAAGGAAACATGAAATTGATGTCTGAAGTATGGAAGTCAATAGAAACGCTATTTGTGTGGGAAGGAAGGTCTGAAAATGAATGAACACACGTGTTATAAAGGGGATTATTAAACACAAAGGTCCCCATACTAAGGCACCTTATGTGTTCAACGTTCACACCCTATTTGTTAAACCCCACTCTAGATCTCTTTGTCTTCCAGCTTGCCTTAACCCTAATTATTTAGACACACAACGACAAGTATTACCATAGTGGGATGTTAAACACCCAACCCTTAAAGATTTCAACACACTCTATCCCAGCAATGACATAAGACCGGTGACTGATTCCAAGAGTTTAATACCCATGCACCTCAGCACTTATTCAAGACCGGTGCATTTCTGAGACCCCGCGCCCACATGGAGCAATATGTTAGACTTATAAGGTTCACTGTACGGAGATTCTCCACAGTTGTGCCAGTGAATCACTGTTTTTTTAGGGAAATCTTTTTACTTTGTATGCATCACTCAATTTGCATTAATGGACTATGCAACAACTAAGGTTTGAGGTTTGCACTAATGCGCTGTGTAGCACTAGGTTTGAATTAATGGGCTATAATTGTGGCACTAAAGGTTTGCATTAACGTACAATGCATCACTTAAAGATTTCATTAATTTTATTCAACACTTTAAAATTTGCATTCATGCATTACGCAGCACTTACGTTTTGCATTAATGCACTGTGCATTACTTAAGGTTTACATTAACGCACAATGCAGCATTTGAGGTTCATGTTGATGCACGGTGCAGCAGTTGAAGGATTAACCTACCCAAGAGGGTCAGTGTCACTAGGTTAAACCTTACCCCTACCCACTGCATATTTTCTGTTTCCTTGGTATACACATATGCACAGTCAGGTCTAGGGATGACCCCTCCAGCCACGTCCACATACTACTCCCTCTCCTACTCTTTAGTACACATCCCTTGTACACAAATCAACAATGGGGGAAATAACCCTCACCCCGACCCCAATGCACTTGAGATTGGCAGGTATGTGCATGCACTAGTTTTAGGGAGAGGTCAGTAGAGGAGTAGCTAGTGAACCGAGATGCACTATTTTGTAATGGGAATATCACTTTTTAGAGTGAAGGGAAAAGCTCTATTATCAATCTGTTTTTTTATATGAAAAGGTTGTGTTTAATAAATTGGGTGAAATATATGCAACACCAGTGATTAGAGATAGGGAGGAATCTAACCTATTGTATAGTTACCATAGATGTACGGATTGTTTTATCAATTATCATTAATGAATTCTTTTCTATACATCCCATGTGAATGTGTTCCAGACACCATATCAAGAGCCGGGGATATGCTCACTTGAGCTATTTTGTGACATTAGCAATAGCGTCTCATATTGCTTGGCACTCTTTCTCATTCATATAAATTCACTTCTATCAACCGACAGAAATAACAGCATAACATGTTAACTCCCAGTAATCATATCAGCAAGTGAATTTCTAAATAGAAACAAAGGCCCTAAGATTTAAATGAAGATGTCCACCAGGTATGCGAGATAATATTTAAAATACCTCCACCTTGGCTGGGACATAGACCTTGACTTGGCAAGTCACCCTAGCACTAAAAGTAATACATGGAGGGAGAACTCATAGTTGCCAATATAGATAAGCCAAAGACATTCCAGCACCCCGTCCTCTCTATTTAGCTTTGGATTCTCAACAATTTACCTTGACAGGTATATGAAGCTCCCCACACCAACTAGCCAACTTATTAAGATGGAATGCACCCAGCAAATTGTCGTGACTCCTCGTCAACCTGTGTGAAGTGGCTCACACATGTCGCTAGATGGAACACGACGTCGCTATAGCACAAGATCACCAGGAATAGCAATGGTGGTGATCACATGGCCTCACCTCAGATGGCGAGGATGGTGATCACTCAGACTCACCAGGGATGGCAACGCTGGTGATCACTCACCTCGCTAGATGAAACACGCACCTTGTCATAGCGCATGTTCACCAGGGATGACGAGGATCGTGATCACTCATCCTCACCAGGGATGGCAACATGAGTGATCACTCATCCTCACCAGGGATGGCGACATGAGTGATCACTCACTTCGCTAGATGAGACGCACACCATGTCATAACGCATGTTCACCATGGATGGCAAGGATTGTGATCACTCACACTCACGGGGAATGGTCACTCGGGTGGTCACTCACCTCACTAGATGAAATGCACACCATGCCATAGCGCACGTTCACCATGGTTGGCAAGGATCGTGATGACTCACACTCACCAGGGATGGCAAGGCGGGTTGATCACTCACCTTGCTAGATGAAATGCGCACCACGTCATAGCGCAGGTTCACCATGGATGGCAAGAGTGGTGATCACTCAGACTCACCAGTGATGGCGACACTGGTGATCACTCACCTTTTTCGATGAAAAGCTCATGATCATCGACATTGGTAATCATGCAGCCTCACATGTGCCAGATCAAAGTATGTTTTGCCAGAGAAGGTATTGCCATATGTATCTTCCCTCTAACCACAGACAAGGTGTTCACGTAGATATTTCCCTATGTATTTTTCCTGTAACCAGAGAAAAGGTGTTTATGGAAAGTTGCTTTCATTTTAGAGATATCTCTATCTAAATTCAATTGATATTTTCTCTATATAATCTTGTTTGATTCAACTCTGAAGTATTACATGAAAATCAGTGTGAAAAGAGCACATTTGATACGTATGGGACTTATACTTCATGCCCACACTTCCTAGATAGGCTACATGTTGAACAGTGGTGCTGTCTCAACAACTTTGGCAATGGTGGTGATAAGTTGCCATTCTGAGTGAGAGTGAGTGACAGATGATGCAATCCTCAGAGAGCATTCCCTTGGAGTGACACAAATTCACGCATTGATTGAGACTAATGTTGGCAATGGTGGTGATAAGTCGCCATTTTGAGAGAAGATTAACTAGGAGTGACACAAACTCACACAGTGAGTGAGAGCCATGTGGCAATGCAGGTGAAAAGTCGCCATTCCGAGTGAGAGTTGACAGACAGTGGCACATACTGACGGAGTGAGTGAGATCCATGTTGGCGATGGTGGTGATAAGCTGCCATTCTGAGTGAGAGTTGACTGGGAGTGGCGCATACTCACGCAGGGAGTGAGATCCATATTAGCCATGTTGGTGATAAGTCGCCATTCTGAGTGAGAACTGACTTGGAGTGGCACATTATCACACAGTGAGTCAGATCCATGTTGGCGATGGTTGTGATAAGCCGCCATTCTGAGTGAGAGTTGACAGGCAGTGGCACAAACTCACGCAGTGAGTTAGATCTATATTGGGCCAATATAGAGGCGGATCCAGGATTTTCAGAAAGGGGGGGCGTGAATCTGCCCATGGGCAGCAAACATAGATGTGAGGTACAAGTGGAAACCTGTGATGTTGCGAGTACAGCGCAGCAAGCTTGTTGGGGTATCTGGGGGCATGCTCCCTCAGGAAAATTTTGAATTTTAGAATGCAAATGGTGCACTCTGAGAGCTCTACTGACTGAAGTATTTGAGGGTTCACTTAGGGTTTCATCCAGGTTTCTTTTTAAAGAAAGAGGGACTTCTCAGGGGTGGATCCAGGATTTTCAGAAAGGAGGCATAATTTGGGTCCTGGACATCAGGGGAGGAACAATTACAGCACTGTGATGTTGCAAGTGCAACATAGTATCCCCTCCAGGAAATTTTTGAAATATTGAAGGGGAATAGTGCATTCTGGTGAAGTCTGAGGGCTCTCCTGACTAAGCTATCTACAGCCATAAGTAAGGATTCCCCCCTCTAGGTTTCAAAAATGTCTTGTGGAGGCAAGCCCCCAGAAAATTTTGAAATCTAGAGGGGAAATGATGGATTCTGGGGGATCCTGATGGTTCTCCTGACTAAATATACCTACAGCTATAAGTGAGGCTTTTCCCCTTTCCCATTTCAAAAAAAAAATTTGAAATCTAGAGGAGAAACAGTACACTTTAGTGGATTCTAAGGGTTCCACAAAAATGGATAAACATGAATAACCACTCAAACCCATATGAAAATGCTTTTTGCCTCATGAATTTATTTTAAAAAAAGACATTAAAAAAAGGTACCAGCTCTCCTATTTTACAGCCCCCTCCCCCTCTTCTCTTGTCATATCCCTCTCTGGATTCCTTTTTATCCTGATGGACCACTTATTTTCATTCTCTGGTGCCCTGGTGGATCTTTAAAAACTGGGGAAAAGACTGAGTGGTTTGCAGATATGCATACTCTTTTGTCAGCATCCAGTATGTACCACACCCTGTCACAGTCCCAAGCGTCACATTCCCTATCCATGCCCCCAGTATCATGTACTATACCCTATCCATTCCCTCAAGCTTACATAACCTGTGCATGTCCCCAGTATCATGAACCATACCCTGTCTATGCCCCAAGCTTACATACCCTGTCCATGTCCCCTGTATCATGTACCATGCCCTGTCTATGCCCCCAAGCTTACACACCCTGTCTATGTCCCTAGTATCATGTACCATATCCTGCCTCATGTTCCCTGTCCATGCCCCCAGGTCATGTAGCAGACCCCATATCATGTAGCACACCCTGTCTACGCCCCCAATATCATCTAGCAGTCCCTGTCTACGCCCCCAGTATCACGTAGCATAACCTGTCTACGCCCCGAATAAAGAATATTATGTAGCAGACCCTGTCTATGCCCCCAATATCATCTAGCAGACCCTGTCTACGCCCCTAATATCATCTAGCAGTCCCTGTCTACGCCCCCAATATCATCTAGCAGTCCCTGTCCAAGCCCCCAATATCATCTAGCAGACACTGTCCACGCCCCCAGTATCATATACCCTGCCTAATACAATTCCACTTTCATTTATATTTTAAGCTATAGAATCCTTAATAATAGTCCGATTTGAAAACCGTAAAAACTGGCATGAAGCTGAGAATTCACTGATTTCAAAACTTTCCTTGGAGGCTCAAAAGGGGGGGCGTACGCCGCGTCCGCCCCCCCTTGAATCCGCGCCTGTTGGCGATGGTGGTGATAAGTCACCATACCTTGTGAGGGATGTCAAGGGGTGGCACATACTCACGCAGTGAGTGAGATCATGTTGGCGACTGTTGTGATACATCGCCATGCCATGTGAGACTAACACACAGTGGCGAAAGATGACGCAGTGAGTTATCACTCAAAAGGGAGTCACCATTGATGACCAATCATGGCGACAGATAACGACAATTTGCTGGGCAGTGAGTGGCGGATCCAGGATTGTATAGAAGTGGGCCCCCAAGACTTGGTGAGAGCTGATGAGGTATTATGTGGCCTGCGCACAGCAAACCCCATGTTTGGGGCCCTCTCTACATTTTCCTTTCCCCTCTTTTCCCCCCTCTTTCTCCTTTTTCCCTCTCCTTTTTTTCGTCGGGGGGGGGGGGAGCGGGCCCCCTGGGCCACCCCCTGGATCTGCCACTGTAATTCGGTCAGGGGGGGGGGGTACAGTTGGGGTCCAGGACCCAATTTTCTATAGTTAAGAGGCATAGCCAGGCCCATTTCAGTGGGTCTAGGGGGGGCATGTGCCCCCTAGCCCCCCTTGGATCCGCCCCGGTATATCGTCCTGATGCACCAATATGCAGCGATGAAGTGCAGTTCCCCAGTGCAACTATATTTGAGTATCACACTTACCATTCGGGATTGTATCACTTTTATAAGAACCGTATGATGCATGACTATAACCTTGTAAATTTTTTTTTGCACAAAGTACTGATGATACTAGATCAACCAACCAGATGTGTGTCTCCTCCACTATAGAAATTACGGATCCTCAGGGAAGAAAAACTTGATAGTAAAGTTAGACAATGTGGCTGGTTGACCATCAGATAAATTGTTGACCATCAGATTAACCTAAGCCCAACTAAGAAGGACTGTTCCCAGGTATGAGGCCGCATTAAGGCTACACTGGGTCTTTATCCTATAGACTAGAATGCAGTAACCCCATGTAGAGCTATAGGAATCTAGCCCTGTGATCAGAATGTCACCTCTGGCTGAACTACACTGACACCAAGGGGAAGAGAAATCACCAAAAAACCAACGCTTATCACACCTTACTTTGAATATGCTTTAACCCAATAGCGGCTACATAATTATACTGTTTTGAGGCATTGTACAAACATTTCCTCATGATACATGAATGCAGCAATGGTGAGTGTACTGGACAGGATTGCATCCATCTGCCATGCCGATCCTTTGGGGACTATCTTTCATCCATGAGATCAGTATGATGCCAGTAGTGCTGCATTCAGTTTGGCGTGATATATCAATTCCCTATGCACTCCATAAAGGGCTAAGCCGGCCATGGCAGATCTTTCATTTGATTCAACTCACATAAACCCCAACAATCAAAATGATTTGTCATAGTCACTGCCGGATGAACACCTACCTAGAGGAGAAGAGGTCATTGTGTACTGGAATATAAAAATCTGTCAGGAAATCTCAGATTGGATTAAAGATAACCCATGAAAATGTGCACTAATACAGTGAACAGGAATATACTATCAGAGGAATTTTTTAACATGTCGATTGGCTAATCGATTTCCCACAGAAACTTTCTGTTGCCTGCCCATTTCCTCCAGGGGCACAGATTTTCCAAACCGACCTATGATATTGGTTCATGATTCCGAATGATACCTGGAAACCCAATATTGATGAGTGCATCATGCCGACCATTCTGCACCGTCACAGTACTGTTAGTTGGGGAAGATGCATTAATGCAGCCCAGGTAAGTTGCTCAGGAAAGCTACTTACCGTAAAACCCCGCATGTAACCCGCAGCTTATAGACCATTTCAGCCCCCTGGAATGGATTAAAGGTCTTCCCTGAAGTCAGGATGTGGCTTATACGAGGGGGTTTACATACATGTAGACAATAGGAGGAAATGGTAATCTTGTGCGGCTTATATAGTATTCTCCCAAAGTCAGGGTAGGGCGGATCTTCTCAACATACTGAAGATATGCCTCGTATCTACTCACCCAGAATCCCACAGTGGGCGATGGGTGTCAAAACATAATATTGACGCCCCACCCCGCTGGGGTTGAGGGGGAGCGCTACCTCATTCTCATTAAAAAGGCTACGCAAATTTTGTCTAATACTCTCAAAGTTATAGTTGAAAGGCTGGTGGAAATGCACCACATACCAGTTCCCATTTCCCCCCTTATTAATTGAATAAATACCTCCTTCCTACAATCTGACAACATATCACCACGTACCCATACACAGGGTTAAAACATGCCAAATACAAGGACCCCAGATAGGCTTATCTATTTTTAGACACCTGTGCGTGCCTTGTACAGCCACCATTTCTATTTCCTTCTATGACATACTCGGTGCGTTCGGAGTACGGCCGAGGGATCAATGCTAGTTTGTAAGGCCACCCCCTATTGGTCTGCCCCATGTGGGTCAATGTTGATCCCCAAGTCAACTTACTACACTTCCAAGCATAGTTAAGGACTGGTACCTAGCCAGACCTGGCTGGGGTGGAAGGGGGTGGAGGGAACCAGCTGAGGTGGGGTAGTTAGCGTTTGAGGTCACCCCTACCCATAATGCACTGCATATGGTTAGAAAACCGCTGCCCGAACGCACCGAATATTTCTAAACCACAACACTAAACAGAACCTGACCTTTCAACTTTGACCTACTTCTCTTAGTAAGCTTATTAAATATGGAAGTAGGTCATATAGAGTGTGACCATTTTAGTGGACACTAACCCCCTTTTATAGCAAGACCTGTGTAAATATTGCCATCTCCACGTACCGGTGGCAATTAACTAGGTTTATATCCAGTAAACAGAGGATTCTATCATTGTCTCGTTATCTAGCTTATGGCTCAAAACAATTTACACATTGAATATATATTGTCCACTTAGAACTCTTCGCGATGTTTTCTGAACATAATTATAGTTGTCGTATTGTTCTAGGATTGTCCACCTACTCTATATGAGATAACAGAACTTTTGAACGTTTGGATAAAACACCTGCAAGAAGAGCCCACCTATGACACCTATTGGGTGCCCGTTATTCCCTGAGTATTAGCCATTTAAAGATAATGTATTGCCTTAACGCTTCATCCTCATGTTTATGTGTTGTCATGATGTACCAATACAGTGTCTCTGAGTAAACCGATGCATGGCACTGCATCGGTGCATTAAGCTGACCACTGACGCGTCCTGTATACTTACATGAAAATTGGAAAAAAGGGTTCCAAATACAGTATAATTTGAATTCAAATGATAAAGAGTACACATGATGAATCTTTCTATCAGTCATCATGGTATATGTACATAACGTTCGGATCGTATATTCTTTCTCAATTAATCAGTTCTCGACAGGCCTAGGTTTACAGGTTCTTTCCCAAACCTTCATTAATGATATCTATTAATTGATAATAACACTGCGGATTTATCTAGCTAATGACACTGATAGCTTATCACCGAACGACGAATCCCAGTGCCCCTCCCCTATACCACTAGTCTGAAGCAAACCTTATCTTCCTGAAGCCATATCACACCTCCCAGAAGCCATATCAGTTCTATACAATAGGAAGGGTGGCTATGGATTCTGTGTTCTATATGGCAATCTGTAGCCACTATGGTGTAGGGGTTAGGGCAGGCCACAGCAGGGGGTCAACTGGGGAAACTATCCAGGTAGGTTTGGAGGGGGTGGGATGGGAGGAATTATGTGCTCAGTGACCCATGTCGGGCGTGACCTTGAACGGGTGACCGAATCAGGGGGCGAAAAAAATCAGAGGCAGGCCCAAAGACAGGACAGGGGGATTAATAGAAGGGGAGGAGAAATAGGAAGGGGGGAGGTTAAGGCTGGCAGGGATATATAGAGGCAGAGGACATTGATTTCATGGGTACTTGGGTGAGGGATATGGGGAGATAGAGGAGCTATTTACGAAGGAGAATGTGTCATCAGGGCTTACATGGAAGAAACAGGAGAAAACAACAAACAACAACAACAGCAATTAAAAACAAACAACAAAACAGCTGGGGATACTGAGACATGCAGAGGCAGAGAGAGAGAGAGAGAGAGACAGAGACAGAGACAGACAGACAGAGACAGAGACAGAGGAAAGCCCCTTTTAAAAAAATAATAATTAATAAAAAATGAATACTACAAATGAATAGATGGGAAAAGGAAATAGAATGAGAAGTAAAGGGAGAAACATACAAATGAAGGGAAAGAAAGAGCGAGCCTGATAGTGTTTGGTGATATGGGTGAGTGAATGGACATGCAGTGTAGTCCTATGTGTATATATGGATGTATAAAGAGGGAGGGAGTTATAGGGAGGGGACGGTCAGACACCGTTAATATTGACTCTAGGCTGTCTCCCTGAAAGGCCATCCCAGGGAACACAGTCCTTTGTCCTCCATCCATGTACTTCCTCCCCTACACCCCCCCCCCCAGTTCTAGCCACAATACATTTACATGTAGCCAATATAGCATTCCTAGATTCGGTATTTTGTTGCAATCGATGCCTGGACAACACAGAGAAAATAGTATAGCGACTATTACATTCTTATCTGTGCAGACGGAAGTACTAGTAATTTCGGTAGACTTTATAGGATTTCCCCTAACCCAATGTCACCATTTCCAATGGAAATCCAACCTGCCTATAGGTTTTGGTTCCAATTTTATCTGGGGGCTATGCCCACGGAAGCCTGGGGGAAGTGAAGGGGAAACCTAAATGAACTTTGCTTCACTTATGAGGAGATTGTAGTAGGGAAAATTTTGAATCCTTATCAATAAGATAACAAAGCGGGTCTTTCCAGAGAAGTAAAAAAAAGGAGAAAGGAAAAGCGGAATGAAAGAAAAATGAATAAGAAAAAATGACGATGATAGATGATCTGATAAAAAATATGAAAGATAGATGAATGAAATAAAACATGGAATGACATCTCTGAGGTGCTTATTGGTATGTACATGACTTGTGTAGGCGTGAGTGCAGGTTAGAGTAGGGAGGTGCATGTATACAAGCGTCATCAACCAAGCATGGCCAACATACAGCCAGAGGAGTTCCCCTCCAGTACTACCTTAAACACGGCTACAGTCAGTAGGCCTGTGTCCACCTGGCTACAAGCGCCACCACCATACACCTGACTCCTACTGGCGCCAACAGCAGCCTTGCCCTGGATGTGTAGGAGTAGTATTATAAGCGTCAGCTCACTAGACACTAGTAGTGGTATGCCCTATCCCAGCTCCCAGGAGGCCTGTATTACAGGCTTAAGGCTACACATCCAGGCATGTATACATACACAAGCAGGCTATACACCTTCTCCTGTGTATCCACATAGGACCATGGAGGAGACACCGACAGGTAACGAGCCTGCTTGACACAGGAGGGTTGTATTCATGCATTGCCTCCACAACTGCTGCCAGAGACTGTGACAGTTACAGTGGGCATACACCGAGAGGGGTGAAAGCTTGGATTTGGCATGAACTGGACATTACCATTCCAACAGGATAATACGATAACCAATTCTCAAATGGGTGGATAGTGACTACAAATAGTGCTTAGGGCGGAGCATTCTCGAAGGACACCAACGGATGTTTTACCGTTGACCCTAAACCTCTGTATAGACTGTACAAAACCACAGACTTTTGACAGTCGGGGTGGTGGGGGGTGTGACAGGGGTGCTGTCACCACTCCCTACTGTCAATATCAACATCTCAACATACATGGGGTGTATTTATTAATACTAAATGACACAAAACCCAGGAGAATCTACCTTTTATTGGATACCTGGAGGTTGAGGAGGGGCTTCCTCCAGTGTGTAAGTGGGTGTTAAGGGTAGAGACCCACCTGCCATGGAGTGACAGGTGTCAGTATAAGTACATGCTCTTATAGTCAGCTGCAGTGTGTATATACACACAGGAGTATAGTCCTACAGGTATATGTATATACCACATACATGTAACTGCATACACATGTATGTATGCACCTTCTGTCAATAGTGGAAACGTGCGTAGTAATTGTTGTAGTTCCACTGGATGTTATTGTCATTTACAACATATAACAGCAGGAGGTGATTTTATAGGTGTCCAACTGTTTATGGTATAATTGCAAGATTGGAAGCAGATATGCTTTTTGTGTCCTCAGCAGCTGAAATATACTTCTAACTGAACTGCACATTTTACAACCAACATGTGAGACTAAACGGTATACAGCACGAAGGTCTGCTTATTAAGCCAATGGTCCTTAGACCATAGGCTTTTACTACAGAGGGTATGGATGTAGCCCAGAAATCACCAGAAGCCTGCTTCAAGGAAACACCTAGTACAGAGTAGGAAGGGGGAGTGGATTATTTCCAGTCTGAACAGTCTGGAGCCTAGAGTCAGTATTTCAATAGCCTGATCCCAAGGTCTACTAAACCATGAGTGCTTAATGCATTGAAGGCACAGGGGCCATATGAGCAAATGTTCTGTGGGCATCATATACATATAAGCATTACATGACCCATTCATACACCTGGCGACAATCCGCCCACTCCACACAGACCAACGCCTTTCTCCTTACCTACCAGCCCGCAGTACCCTATCCACCTAGCTTCCCTCCCCCCTCCTCACGCACGTCCCTAACAATCAAACCGCTTGATATCATGTACACGGTATGATGGACATATGCCTGGCGTCAATAACAATCCGCCCACTCCACACTGACCATTGCCTTTCTCCTTACCTGCCAGCCCACACCGCCATCTCCACCTAGCTTTCACTCCCCCTCCTCACCCATGTCCATAACAATCAATCCGCCGTCCCTATAAACATTACAATCACCCAGTCTCGAGCCAACCCGCACTGCCATTTTTACCTGCTACTTGCGCCCCCTCCCCACCCACTATAATATACAGGTCATGAGGCTTTCAACTATTACGGGTACTACCGAAGGTACTAAGACACATGTGATACACTATTCACTTAGCACCCGTCCAATGCTCTCCATAGACACATGAGACTGTTAGAACAGAGCCTTTCGTTCTGACACACATTGCCCTATTCACTTAGGCGAATCTTTTCTTGTGGACCATTCCACACTCCCTTCCCCCTTTCATTGTATTTTTGGAGCAATTTTTAATGCTAACTGTACTTACAAATTCATACCGGGCCTAAACCCCATCCCACACTTGTTCAAGACGTAATTTGTACACAGGTCATTTTTTATTTTGTTCTACTACCCCCTTCGTCATATTTTCTGATCATTTGCAATGCTGAATGTACTTGGAAAAATAATTACATCATGACGGCCCTAAAACCCCCTCCATCACTTTTGCATGGCGTCATTTGTACACAGTTTCTTACAACGCACACCCTTCTATCTGATTAGATAGAACTGTATACTCTATAGACCGCTAGGAGTAGTGTGGGGTTTATTCTCAAACTGTGACCCATATATGGACACGCTAGAATTAGCCAATATAGTCCTCATTCATAAATACACTGCCAAAATAAAGCACCATGCCACCTCCTGCCAGGCTTAACACATACCGCCAGTCACTAGTGAACCCGCATATGGACACGCTTGGATAGGCCGGCCTAAATAGCATACTGCCTATTGCCTTATGGGCGCTTACCTGATAGATCTAACTATATATACTGGTGTACACTCAATCTTAGTTAGTCGGTACCTGGTATCGACTGAGTGTTCACCATATAGTGTATAAGAGTTATGTGTGTCTACATATTGCAATCTTGATTCACAGCACTCTTATATTCTATGAACGCGGTCCTTATTCAGTGATTTCCAATAATATCTGGGAGAACAATCTAATACTTCTGTTATAGGAAGTATATGTGCTTTTCAGCATTGGAAATTACAATCCTCATTTTGTGTATTCTTTCAGTAATAATTGAATTCCAATAGAATTCAATTGAATGAATACATAGTCCTGAATACGTGATTTCAAGAAAGATACTATTGGTATTTTGATTTCACAGCCCTCAATACTGTTATATCAGTTCACAAAACCATGTCCAAAATGAAGAAAACGATAGCCAACTATGTACGTGCTGGATGGTCTCAATACAATCTTAGGTATGCACCCAATAACCGGGGCAATCAATGTGTTGCTAATAGTGGAATGTTTCTGATATGTGCATCAACAAAAGATGTCGATCAAATGACAACAAATAATTTGAATACAGTTCTTGATTACGGAGATGAACTTTATTCACAAGTTAGAAGGGTCATTTCAAATGTACACCTTATGGTTTGTGAAATCCCCCAAACCATTATTGTGAATGGCTACATATATCAAATGAGTCCTTTTGGGTCATTATATGCACTCATGCATAATATCCAAACTTTGCGCTTAAATGTCACTAGTGCATTTCAAACTTCGAACATGGCATTTTTCATCTGTCATGGAAAGTCTGTGGCTATTGTGAAAAAGGATGAAAGATTTCATGTATTTGATCCACACACTAGAGATGTCAATGGTAAAGTAGCTCCCAATGGAACTGCTATTTTAATGGCATTCAATTCTGTGTATCAAGTCGTTGAATATCTCTTTTCTGTGAACTACTCTACTGTAAGACCTGCAGATTATGAGATAACAACAGTAGCTATTGAACAAGTTGGCCAAATGGAAGGCACTGTTAAGAAAAAGGTCATTGCTCAAATCGAGACGATCCGTAGAAATGCAGTTATCCCCCCTATTCCCGGTGTACAAGTATTCACACCCAAAGGGAATGTTCCTACATCAGAGAAATGTAATGAAAATAGGAAAAGGTGTATGGATGAACAAACTCTAAAGTATCCAGAGAAATCAAACATAGCTGATACCAAATATCCTACATATGGATTAGATGGCCCTAAAAAATCTAGATTATCTGACAAAATGCCGCAAAGTAAAGTCAGTAAATCTTCAATGCCAAAAGGACCTACTGGTGTGAATGAACCCATTGAATCTGAACCAAATTTTTCAAATAAGAATAGTACAAATGCAAATAAGAATAGTACAAATGCAAATAAGAGTACTAGTTCTAAGCAAACAATATACAAACAGGAGAATATATCACGACCTGCAAATGTCAAACCAAAGCTGACAAGTGATACTATATATCCGAAGGACATTTTTGTTACGCAAGAAGGTCAATATAGCTTTAAAAAATCACAATCTGGGCACACTAATAAAAGGTCTCATGAAGACATGACTTATTCAAATGATCAACAACGATTTGAGGCTGAATTCCCAAAATTAAAAAAAGAAAATGGCAGCGAGATGACAAATCAGGGCTTTGAAGTCATTAAGGAAATCAATATGGGAAGTTGCAATAGCAGTAATGACTCAATTTCCAAAGGTTGTAAAATGCAAACAAAATTAGGAGGTGAAATTAAAATGGAATCAAAATCAGTCAAGAAGTCATGTACAATTCCGATCTATATTGCAGAAGATAACAGTTCAAGATTTGTCTCAAGTGAAATCAATTCAGTTTCAACACAAACGCTATTTCAAACTGCTGATTGGAACCAATCACATGAAAAGTATTCAATAAATAAGGGAAAACAAGATGTTGGTAACTGTGTTGTTTATCACAATTATGCTAGTCATTTCTTAAATGAAAATTTGACAAAACAACACTTAAATGAAATACTTGACTTAGGTCATCAAATGTATGTTCTAGTTAGTAATTTCTTAGATGAATCATTCTCTCTTCTGAATAAAATGCCTGAAGAAGTTGCCATAAAAAATAAGTTGTGTTATCAAATGAGAACTGGTATGGTTTCGGGGTTGATTCACCATGATATATCTAATCTCAAGGAAGGTATAGAAGAAAGTTTTCACATGGGAAAGAAAATTTACATAACATGTAAAAACAAAACTATTGCTGTTACGGAAGAATATGGACAATACTACATGTTTAATCCAGAAGGGACTGAAGATAAAGCCTCTTTGGTCCGATTCAATTCCAAGAATGCACTTGCAGAGCATGTTTATGATACCTTTCATAATAATGGTTTAATACACCAGTATGAAATTACATCAATTCATTACAGAAATAAAGGTAGATACAAAACTGGGTCTGCTATATCCCCACGTTTTGATACTATTAATACAGAAAAGAATATACCAGTTAAAATCATTGAGTCCAGTAGCAATGAAATAAATAGATCTTTCAATAAGGAATGGCCATCTCTTTCTCAAAGCTCTACTATATCTAAGGATTTAAACAAAATACATGTTAAACAAGAAAAACCTGATTCAAAGTTACCTGATCAAATAGATTCTGATTTTAAGAAAAAAAGATCTGAGAAAAAGGAATCAAAATCTGCAACAGTACATTACTTTGAAACTATCCCCGGAAAGAAGAGACAAGTTATTTTGAGTGAACTGCAATGTGCAATTTGTTTAAAAAACCTATCTCGTGCATCGTTGTGTAATTTAACAGAAACAGTATTGAGCAAATGTGAAGTAATTCTTGGTTACAAGTTGAATGTTCAGTTCAATCCTACCACCAAAGTCTGTCAAACATGCAAGAATAGCATTGTCAAGAAATCTACACTACCCAAGAAATGTGATTTTCTTATAAAAAATAAACAGAAATTGGATGAAAAATTGAAATGCATTATTTGCTTAATGTCATATAAAGCAGGATTTATGAAACTATCTACTCCTGATGTCATTTCTAAGGCTGAAGATTTGTTATGCAAGACTATTCCCACTGATAATACATCTACGATATGTCGCACATGTCACAAACACATTGGCACAAATAATCAATTGCCTGATAAGTGCATGTTTCTTATTTCACAAGAACACATTAATGACAGAAAAGATTTAAGAATAGATCCTAATGAGCCAATAGATATAGACACAGAAATTCATGAAGACCAACAAGCAGACATACAAGACGATGATGATGGCATGCATGGCCTTAGTGCTATAAGGGATAAAAATACAACAAAAGATCCAAATGTAGATATTGCTGTATTCAAAAAGATTGGATTACAAGGTCCAGATTATGAATGCTCACTTTGTCATCAAATTTGGTTCTCGGATCAAGTTCATAAAATTACAACCACTTTTCAAAAGAAACTTTTGGATTTAGCCTCTGTAGATATTGATATATCAGAGGATAGATATCTATGCAATACATGTTATAATAGTTTGGGTAACAAAAAATTACCGCGCATATGCCCTAACAACGGATTCATATTGCCTATAGTGCCCAATGTTCTCAAAATACACAGTGAAGAAGAAAAATTAATAGCTGGAAGAATGCCTTTCATGAGAATTCAAGAGTTACCAAAAGGTGGACAATTACAATTAAATGGTTCTGTTGTAAATGTTCCCTTGCAAATTGAGCCAAGTATTACACAATTGCCTAGGTTCATAAATGAAAATGGAGTTGTTCCAATTAAAATTAAAAAGAAACTTCAATATAAGTCTATATATTCTCAACACAATATTAGACCACTTGTTGTTTTAGAAGCTCTTAAGTGGTTACTTGAAAATAGTAATCTCTACCAAACTGAAGGTTTTTCCCTCGATCAAGATTGGTTACAAAAAACTATTGAGGTTTTAAAACAGAATTCAGTATTAGATTCCAACACACTGGACAATACTTCAGATGCAAATGATTTATCATCACATAATGAAAATACAGATAATTCATCTATACACATAAATCGGAAATCTATTAACCAAGATAATGATGGCTCTGGTAATGAAAATTCTGAAGTAAACAATAAATTTCCTGAAAATCCACCAAATCCATATAGTCAAAATGAAACTCTATTAGATGGACCTAGTCCAGACTTTGCTTTGGAAATTGCCCCAGGTGAAAATAGCAGACCCATACATCTACTATTTGATCCCTATGCAGAATATTTAGCATTTCCAACTTTATATGGAGGCATTCATCCTTATGAGAATTTTCCATTTTTAAGATATATAGATATTTGTAAATTTGAATTAAGAAATGTTGATAGACATGTAGCTGAAAGTGTTCTTAATATATTTTTTAAGTATAAAAAATACCAAATGATATTTGGCAGAAATGCTTGCAGCTTTGTTGTAAGAACCAGTTGTGATTGTAGTTCATATACTGCCGGTCAAGTCTCAAATATTGAAAACAGAATAGAAATGTCTAAATATAATAAAGCCTTTTTCTATTATAATAAATTAAGAAATAGTCCAATGTATTTACAAAATGTTAAAAGACAATTGTTAGCCATGATAAGACAATTAGGAATTCCCACATTTTTTATCTCGTTATCTGCTGCAGATTCAAGGTGGTTGGATCTTTTAAGAACTCTTGGAAAATTACAAGATGGTGTATCATACACTGATAATGAATTAGAAGCTATGAATTGGAAGAAGAAAAGTCAACTGATTAGAAGGGACCCTGTTACTTGTGCTCGTTACTTCAATCATAGATTTCAAGTATTCCTAAGTAATATTTTAGGTGGCCATGGTGCCATTTTAGGTAAAGTAGTAGATTATTTTGTGCGTACGGAGTTTCAGCATAGAGGTAGTCCACACGTACATTTTTTAGTTTGGGTTGAAAATGCTCCAAAACCTGATACAGAAGAAGATTATCCCAAAATTATCAAATTTGTTGACTCTAAAATTTCTTGTACTATTGATGTTTTGTCTGAAAAGAGACCATTTTTACAATATCAAAAGCATGTTCATTCAGCTACTTGCAAAAAAAAACAGAAACAAATTTGTAGATTTGGGTATCCTATTCCCCCAGTAAAATGTACCATTATTCTAGAGCCGTTGTCCATTGAAAAAGAAGATAAAACTGATTATAAAGAATTGTATTCTAATATCAAAACATATATTGGTTCTGATGAATGTCAAGAGGGTTCAATTGATGACATGCTATGCTATTTCGATATAGATTATGATATGTACATCAAAATTTTACGTGCCAATTTGAAAGATGCAAAGGTTTTTTTGAAAAGGTCCACTGAAGAAGTGTTCATCAATGCCTATATGAAAGATCTAATACATGTTTGGCAGGCTAATCATGATATACAATATATCCTAAATCCTTATGCAGTAGCTATTTACATTGTAAATTATATCAATAAGCAGGATAGAGGACTCAGTTTATTACTCAGTGAAATTGTGAAACAAGGGCAAAGTGATAATGTGCATAGTCAGTTGAAAGAAATAGCTAAAGCCTTTATCTATTCCACTGAAGTGAGTGCACAGGAAGCTGTTTATATTTTATTAGGAATACCTATTGCAAAAAAGTCTAGAGAAGTTAAATTTGTGAATACCAATCCACCTGGTAAAAGAATGCGGATTTTAAAAAAACAAGTTCAATTACTAGAACTTGATGATGATTCTACAGATATCTATATGGAGGACAACCAAGCTAAATATATACGTAGGCCTATTGAATTAAATGATTATTCATTTGCTGATTTCATCAGTAAAGTTAGAATATCCCAAATTGGCAATCGTGATTTAGATAATTTAAGAGAAAATCCTTCTTTCTTAGCTGTTTCAGATGATGAATTATATATGAAAAGATCCCAAAGAGCGATACTGAGTTTCAATTCATATAATCCAGAAACACAAGAGCAAGATTATTATAGAACACTACTTTTATTGTACAAAACATGGAGGGAAGAAGACATTGATCCTAGTATTAATAACTACAAAGAAATATTTCAAAAATTATCCAAACAGGAAAAAGAAGTTATATTACAAAAAGCTCAGGAATTCGACCATTACTCTCTTGGTGAAATTTTGGCAAATATTCAAGATATTCAGAATGAAAATCAATTTGACCTAGATAAAGATATGGCTGCTATTGGAGGTAACATATTACATGACAATGAAGAAGATGCCAACATAGGACCTAGAGATGTCAATGAAGAAGGTTTCTATCAACCTAGTGATAATCATGAGCCAGTAGAATTTGTAGAAAATCACACAAATAACATCCCATCAGTCATAACCCTTCCTACTATAATAGAATATCTTTGGCCATTAGATGTTTTACTGGAATCCATTTCACAGTTGAACAGGGAACAAAGAGAAATCTACAATCATGTAATGACATGTGTTTTATGTTATGATGAGCCCATACGTCTTTTTATAACCGGAGGTGCTGGGGTAGGAAAATCACGTGTTTTAAAGACTATTTGTCATACACTTTTGAGATTTTACAATCTTTCTGAAGACTATAATCCAGATGTATTCACCGTTTTATGCATGGCTCCCACTGGGAAAGCTGCTTTCATTATTTCTGGCTCCACTGTCCACTCTGCTTTAGGTATTCCCAGAAATGCATTTAAATATGTACCTTTGTCTGATGATAAGAGAAATACATATAGGACTCTCTATAAAGATCTCAAATTTATTCTTTTGGATGAAATTTCAATGATAGGAAGAGAGCTATTCAACTTCATAGATAAGAGATTGCAAGAAATCATGAATAATTCTATTCCCTTTGGTGGTATTCATGTAATTGCCTTCGGTGATTTATATCAAATCAGTCCTGTAAAAGATAGTTTTGTATTCTATAATTTGGATGAAAATGGCAATCTTCTACCTGATAATACTTGGAGAACTGAATTTCGTTATTTTGAATTAACAACAATAGTCAGACAAGAAGGAGACAAGAAATTTGCAGAGTTACTCAATAGAATGAGAGTAGGAATCAAAGATCCAAACGATATGGTTTTACTGAAATCAAGAATAACTTCCAGAACCAATACTAGTATCTTTATGTTACCTCATATTTACACTCTGAATGATGAGGTCGATATGCATAATCGCAAGATTTATAATAAGAGTGTAACAGAAAAGTTGATTGTTTCAGCCAATGATACAGTATTAGGAGTAAAAGATCAAGAACGGATAAAAAAAATCAAAAATGATATGCCCAAGTTATATGGAGACACTGGTAATTTAGGCAGTAATCTTGAAATATCTGTTGACATGTTTTATGAAATAACCATGAATCTTAATGTATCAGATGGATTGGTTAATGGCACAGGTTGTTATATCAGAAAGATTCAATATAATCCTGGATATAAAAAGCCGTCCATACTATGGGTTGAGTGTGAGCATGAAAATTGTGGGAGAAAACGATCACATAGATTTAAACACCTCAGGACAGCCGATATTCATGATAACTGGGTACCTGTTTTTGCGGAAACAAGAACATTTTGGCATTCTAGATATGGCGTAGATATCATCAGATCCCAATTTCCTTTAAGACCAGCATCAGGAAAAACTATATTCAAAGCACAAGGAGACACTCTTTTAGGCATTGTTATAGACATGCGTGTACGAATTTTACCCCAAATGTATTATGTAGCATGTTCAAGAGTGAAGACATTAAATGACTTACATTTCCTATCATTTGTCGAAAATAAATTCAATCATGATACTAGAGTAACTGAAGAAATGCAGAGACTTAGATCTTCTAGGTCACTAGAATTATGTTATACTCCTTCATACAATAGCCCAAACAAACTCAATATTGTATCCATTAATGCACAGTCCCTCTATTCTAAAATCAATCAATTTCATAAGGACTTACACATTCTAGCCAGTGATATCGTATTCATTTCAGAAACCCGGTTATTAGAACATGAAAAAGACTCATATGAAATCCAAGGATTCACGTCTATTACTTTGCATGGAAATAGTCAAAATACTAGGCCTCATAATGGTGTATCACTATACATCAAATCGAGTATACATATACTAAACACTCTTACTTTCAATGAAAACAACTTCCAGATAATAGTTATCAAATGCACATTCATAAATGATATCTATGTACTCATTTTTATATATCGTAAACCAAATACTTCTCAAAATGAGTTCATTTTGTATCTACGCGAAAAACTAAGAGAATTCACTGACCCAGACTTTAGAACGCTTTTAATAGGGGATCTTAATATCAATGCTTTTAATCCTCAACATCAAAATGCAATCAATACTATTGAGGACATCTTTAAACTTAATCAAAAGGTTGATTTTGTCACTACTCGAAAAAACACTTGTATAGATCTATGTTTCACCAATTTCCCTTGTGATTTAAAACCAATCTTTTGTCCATTTTCTTACCATGTATACCTAAATTGTATAGTTTAGAATGCAAAAATGATGTATCATGATAGGTTTTACCTATCATAGTTCAATATACATGGCTCACCATGTTTTTATGATTCAGATCTAAACCATTACATATGTACTTTATATTCATAATCTAGTTCAATTAATCCTGCGCTATCATCATTTTTCATTTCTCTGTCTTATTGAATTAATAGGCAAATATGTGAATATGTTTCTACAATAACCATGCATCTCGCCTCCAGGAACCATATATATGTTGAAGTTATGTGGTGTTTTCAAAACTTCCAAAAGCCATTCCACTATACGTTTTATAAAGGGATCTTTCCTTCTTTTGGACATTGATATATCAGGAATGCATATCATTTGTCGTTCAGAGTGCATATGCACCTTGACAACTGGAAACCAAGGCCTTCTCAACTTGAAAGGTTACCTGGTACACACAACACAACAGGTCAGTAGGGTTACATAATTCACTTATAGGCCTACGTGCCAGGAAAATTACTGTGACGTATTGAACATTATGAATAATTTATTCAGATCTCGTCGGTATTCTCCGCATTATCACGTGATATTTTGCAGGATCCGAGAACCTGACGTATTTGGCGCCAAAACCAATTGGTATAAAAGCTACAACAAAGCCCTTATAGGCCTACGTCCCAGGAAAATTACTGTGACGTATTGAACATTATGAATAATTTATTCAGATCTCGTTGGTATTCTCCGCATTATCACGTGATATTTTGCAGGATCCGAGAACCTGACGTATTTGGCGCCAAAACCAATTAGTATAAAAGCTACAACAAAGCCCTTGCTTCAGATCATTCACTGCCACCATGGACAACGGAGAGAACGCCGCTTCTTCCTCGGGCACCTCAACCCCACCGGCTGCCATTTCCCCACCAAGTGGGGGTGCTGGGGGAGGTCCAGCCAGGCGAGGAAGAACAAGGACCAACTCCTCTCCTATGTCGGCTCGGTCTAGCATCAAAAAGGTGAAATCCTTACAAGAGGAAGCATTTATTAAGGATGCCCTACATGTCAAGATCTTAAAACTTGCTCCTCTTAGTTCTGATGACCAGAATGAAAGAGGAGAATTCGATGTGGAGGATTTCGATATTGGCATCATTCAAGAAGAACCCTACAAGAGGCTCCGTAATCGCCGTGCAGCTGTTCTTGGAGACCAGTCCGGTAAGACTTATTTCTCATATCAATACATCCAGTTCAAAGTTTTTCAATACCATTATTTACTTTGCACTTCCAGCTTTGCGTATTCATGGTCTATATGGGGTATGGACCATTAAATATGATATTATCACATGGCCATTGTTTAAAATCGAAATGTGACTGTGTGAATGAAGGGTGACTCATTTCACATATCGAGTTTAAGAACACTACATGTTGGGGGTCTAGATGGGGGAGTCCCAATGTCACATGTCGATTTAAAAAAAGGACATGTCACATGTCACTAAATTTCTATTTTCCCATGTTCTTGTCACTAGGCTTCATGTCACATGTCGATTTTAAGGAAAGGCCATGTCTCATGTCACTAATCTTTTCCTTCTCCATGTCCTTGTCACTAAGCTTCATGTCACATGTCGATTTTAAGAAATGGCCATGTAACCTTGTAGAATCTATGGGTCTAGACCCATCATGTTATATGTAAAATGAATACCCATGTCACATGTCACCTATAAGAGTATTTCATGAAACCACATATTTGAAGTCATTAAATTTTTGCCTCATGTCACTAAGGCCCATGTCACTTGTCGCTTTTAACCTTTTAAAGGCCGCTGATGCATCAGTGCATCATACCCATTGGTTGTCCTGATGCATAAATGCATTCATGGATCATGACGACCAATGGGTAGCGTACATGGATAATTAAAGGTTATTTAGGACATTAGGTTTAAAGTGACATGAATACTTCTTCAGTTAGAGACGTAGAATGGCGGCTCCAATACCATACCAGATATACAGGTGTACAGTACTACTATACAATGTTGCCCCCTGGTGTATTGGGGTTTAATATATATTGTTGTTCACTTTCTTACCTATAGGGAGATATTTCTAGGGCTATTGTATTAACAATGCTATCTAGATTGTTTGATTCATTTCTAATTCAAGGACTTCAATTATATTTGTCTTTTACAGGAGTGATGCGGGCTTGGTTCTATGTGGACACAGGATATGAAGAGGGTGATTCAATGCGAATAACTGGATATGGTCTGCGTTTAATGAGAATCGTTATACACAGAAAAACTACAGTTCAATTGTAAGTATATATAACACCTAAAAACATGATATACTTTATTGTTATGGACCTTGATAAGGATATTGATAATGTATGAAATAGATATCTATCAATTAAAAGTGACCATTGATTCATTCAACTTTAAATTCTTTGCAATATTAGTTCTAATATTTGGAGTTTTTAAACCTTTAAAGGCCAATCATCATCAATACATAATTCTCATTGGTCAACATGACACACTCCTTTATCAGAGGCCTTAAAAGAGTTAAGGATAAAAGAATCAATAATAGATAATGATACTTTACATATTGTACTTTATGATGCAACACACAATATTATTACTAATAATTCTTGTCTTAAAATTATAATTATTTTCTTCTTGTCATTTCAGCAACATTCCAGTCAACGTCTCCAATGCACTGGAACTCGAAGCTGAACGTGCCTTTACTACACCATACTATCCAAATCAGACTCTCCTCAACATGAGCAAAAAGCCTCGTTTTTCCCGTGGTTGCATCAGGTCTGCAAGAATCTGTCGTGTGAGTTTGTATATTGATTCTTTTCAAATTAGTACTATGATTACCTATAGATGTTCCTCTTGCCACTGTTACAGTCGTCTATAGGAGTAGGGCATGGTGCTAAATCATTGGGATGCTAATTTTCAATGCATGTAGAAAATGGGGTTTATGGGTAATTATTAAGCTTTAAACTTCTTTTTATCCATAGATTCACTATCTAAATCCAGTTATAATATATTCTTATGTTAACTATATCAATATATCCTATTATTCCTTTCATATTTATTTGAACTTTCAGATAAGTGAAATGCGACATTCAGACAAGGGTGGCATGGTCTCCGGCGTTGTGGAATTATACATAGATGATATGTCCCACCGCATGAATGTCTCGATGTGGAGGAAGTGTAGTGAGCAGCCCTTTCAGGTCAATCAGGAAATTAGAATCCGAGACATAATAGGCAGGAGGTCACCATTCCACAAGAACCTCATGGTCCTCAATATAAATTTTCTTGATGAATTCGATGTAAGTATGATCGATTCTCATTTATATGTTTCACAATCCTATGGTCATAAAATACAAGGATCAGTAACTTGAATTCATATTACTTCATGATTGCATTCCTTTGTATATTTTATAATAGCTTACTTTTCCTGTATAATATAATTACTATAGTGCAATCAGTCATAAAAGTATATATATTTATTTTAACATATTAATGTTTGAGAAAACCTCTCTTATCTTTTCTTTTTATTTCTTTTCTAAATCTTATCTGCAATCCACTTTTTTCATGTTTTCAGCTTGGAGAAATTCTGCCACAAGCTGACCTGGGGCTAATAGAGTGCATCTACGAATCCGATGTTCCATCGATGATTTGGCTGCGAGTGATTGATGACACCGACTCCAATGAAGTTGAGGTTCCAAGGGCCATGTTGGTTCAGGCCTTTGGGTTCGAGAACATGACCATCCGAGAAATGTGCGAGAAACTCAATGACAAGTTATATGTACGAGTGCAGGCAAATGCTGCTGGTGCCATTGAATCCATCACAAAACTCACAGAGAAACCATAATGGGATTATGATCCTTTGTTATTCCACATATGTGCATTCATTCTAAAGCACATTGTGTTGAAGCTATACTGTTGTATAAATCAATGACTTTTAAATGATTAGATAAAGGTTACTATAATACATTGTTACCACAGGTGATTATGGAACGCAGATTAATAAAACTATTTTGTCTGAAAAAATGTTCTGTTTTCTTTTCTTTTAAATATGATATAGGTTTACAATACCATACATAAAACTCACAGATTTTGAAAATGTATTTATATATTAACGTCCTCTATATATATAAAAAAAATTAGTCTAACCATACATATATACTTGGCAATATACTTTTATCGAACTATTAAAGCCATTAATATACCAGACTTCAAAGATCCAGGAAATTTTACCCAGAATAGACCATTGGCCTTACAGCTCCGCTGTATTATCCTATATCCTTGCCCCCTCGTCAATAATTTGAAAGGAGGTTGCACTATATCTAACTCACTGGATTAATATAAGAGCCCTTTGCAATGGTTAAAACCTGATGTAGATATGACTACTTCACTATGCCTGTCCCAGTGCCAGAAATCTGCTGTACGTGTGGACAACCGGCAAGGCCAGAAACCTGATATAAATATGAGCAATTGACAAGGCCAAAAGCCTGATATAGATATCAGCAATTGGTATTGCTAGAACACTGATGAAATTGCAAGCGGCAGAAAGATATTTTATCTAATATCTAGGATCTTAAATCTTCACCATGGAGGAGGAACAACCCAACACACCTACCTCCCGTACCCTCTCCAATACCCCCACCAGGAGACACTCCTTTGTCAACCTGGATAGGATGAGGGAGAATGTACGGCAGAAGAGGAGGCAATTCAGGCGCTGGAGGAAAATCTCCTTCCATGGTGTGGAGAGACAAAGGCTTGTACTCCCCATACAACGCAGCTTCTCTGAAGGTGCCGACAACTTCAATGAAACACTCACCAAATTAAATGAGGTATTTTTTTTACCCAATATATATATATACTGATTATGGGGATCTTGAACTACATATTTTCTCCATGGGCAGTTGTTAAAGGGGAGGATATTATAGATGTGAAGAAGGTGAAAGGAGACCTTAGCTGCTATATGTTCTAAAGATAGACTCCCTGGCATGGGCCCAACATAAGTATAAAGGTAAATTAATTCATATAATAAAACTGAAAGAAATTTTAAATCATATACATTATGCCTGCTTAAAGGAAAAACAGTATAACAGATTTGTAGCAAGGGTATAGTATAGTGCAATAGAGAGGTCTACAACCAATAGAGAGGTCTACAACCAGGATGTTATCAGAATACTCTTACCTATGGGATTTGACTTATTCAGACTCAATTCTCACCTAAAAACCCAAATCCCTTTGCAGACTTAGCTCTTTAAGGGTCCTATATTAGTGCCTCTATTGCATTTAAAGTCGATATAGGCTCTCGGCTTCCCCTGCTCATTATAAAAGGAGCTTAGACCCATATCAAGTGGGTCCACCATTTTGAATTTCACTTGTTATGCCAGAGGTGGCAAAACACACTGATAAGGCATTGTCATGATGGGTACCTTGTCCCTGGACAACCTCTACTTCCAGGGACATGCTGGTTCCCATCCTTTCAGCTTATCAGTACATGTCCTCAGAACCAGCTCCACTCCTGCTTACACCCAATATCTTTTTTGACCCCCCTCTTTTCTGCTCACATGATATATGCGTGAGAATCGAGACATTCATCGATGAAACTGCAGTCTAATGTAGTTTTCTCACCATGGATACGACCTTAGGTCTCAGAATAGCGCCAAACAACGAATACGTGCTCACTCATTTACTCACTCACAGACTGACTGATCTCAATACGATGCCTGTTTTAGAAATACATAACTTTAAATTGACTACAAAATAAAGGTACGCTTTGTTTATGTCTCCATGTCACTTCCATCATGGAATATAACAAACTCCTAAGGGACCAAGGAATATGATACTATGTAGAAATATTTCTGACCCTCCCTTGAAGGTTTTCAATTCTACTCCCCCATCCCTAAGAAAAAATGTTCACCCATTAAAATACTTGGACCTGCATGCACGTGTTAGTTCATGTGGAGGGCATATTTGTCGTACAAGGGTGAATAGGTCACCGACCCAGCCACAACCTCTCTTACTGTGTGATTGATGAAAGTCCTAAAATACATAACACTATATAAATCCTATACTTTGCTTTCACAATGCAACGTGTTCAACAAAGGCAACAGAAGTTACTGATACAGGAGTCTTGATTTATCTACTTCAATCACCAATGGCATCTCTCTCCATCTCTGTCTCCCTCTCTCTTTTCTCTCTGTCCCTCTGCATGTGAGCCTGCCTGCCTCTCCCTGTCCCTCGCTGATGCATGTCTCTGTATGCCTGTCTGTCACTCATTGTTTCTATGTCTACCTTCTGCCTCACTTTCTTTCTTTCTTTCTTTCTTTCTTTCTTTCTTCCCTTCTTTTTTTCACTCTTCCCACGACCCCCTATATCTAGAATTGCTATATTTGTTATACTGCATTCCTTGCAACAAACGCAACCTAAATTAAATCTCTCTCATGTTTAACAAGAAAAAACGATACTAAAACGTCTATACACTTTGGTCGGGGTTTCCTCATGTGACCTACCATTTATTACCCATGTGTCAATAGAGGTGCCAAAGGTATTCCCATTTGCTATGTTGAAATTGGAAATTAGAAGCTGCCTTGCATACTGAACTTGAGGTTTGCTTGTCGTCTGTTGATAACCGATTTCATGTACACTTGTCCCAACAACCCAAGTGGCTGAGTATTTGGTGGACTCTCTTATTTGAGTATGTAATTAGAGCTAGTGGCTTGGCGTAAAAGGTTCAGTAGTATATTGTTCTTTGACCTTCTTCTACAATTACACTGGAATTTTAAAATTACATTGTCCACATCGTTTGGACTCATATCAACTACAGAAACAAGAAATTTTATACATCGAATCAGTAAGATGAAATGGGATAACAGTATAGAAACGTGCTTCCATTACTGTATCACCAGTGTCAATGCTTGTGTATAACACATACCTAATTCCTAATAGAGCTATAGTCATACCGAAAAAGGTGAATTTGATTTAATCAAAGTACTAGATTATACTAAAATGATATATGACATCATGGAGGGAATATGGATCCATTCTGTACATTGTGCCTATGCTATAATAACTATGACTATAATATAGGAAATAAAGAAATGGGTCAATCCACATATAAATCTCGTTTACTGAGGAAAACTACGAACCTTGCTATAATAAAGATCAGAATCTGTAAGATACCCTTTTGCCAGTGTAATAATGATAATGCGGCTTTGGTTAGTATAACTCACAAGACATGCATTGATGCATCATACTGACTTGATACATTCATGCATCATACTGACTTGATACATTCATGCATCATACTGACTTGATACATTCATGCATCATACTGACTTGATACATTCATGGGTCATACTGACTTGATACATTCATGCATCATACTGACTTGATACATTCATGCATCATACTGACTTGATACATTCATGCATCAAACTGACTTGATACATTCATGGGTCATACTGACTTGATACATTCATGCATCATACTGACTTGATACATTCATGGGTCATACTGACTTGATACATTGATGCATCATACTGACTTAATACATTCATGCATCATACTGACTTGATATATTCATGCATCATACTGACTTGATACATTCATGCATCATACTGACTTGATACATTCATGCATCATACTGACTTGATACATTCATGCATCAAACTGACTTGATACATTCATGGGTCATACTGACTTGATACATTCATGCATCATACTGACTTGATACATTCATGGGTCATACTGACTTGATACATTCATGCATCATACTGACTTGATACATTCATGGGTCATACTGACTTGATACATTGATGCATCATACTGACTTGATACATTCATGCATCATACTGACTTGATATATTCATGCATCATACTGACTTGATACATTCATGCATCATACTGACTTGATACATTCATGGGTCATACTGACTTGATGGTGCTAATGTACTTCTGAATGGTTGTCGTGATGCATGCAGGCAGTTGTACATGATTGCATCATGAATGAGCATGATGCAATGAGCCATCATGCAGCTTTAACTCAATTGATGTGTGTACAGGATATGAACATCAACTAAACCATTCTTTATATCATTGTGCATGTGATGATTATCCATCTAAAGGCTTATCATAAGATACATGTATGAGCACATCATGTCCATTGGTCGGTCTGATGCACTGATCAGGTGCTGCTCGCCAGGACTGCATTTGAGTACCATAAAGACCCTCAAGGAGTGCATCAAACTGTAGGGTCGGCATAACGTTGCCCTTTAAGTGGTTGGGGGGGGAGGTTAAGGCATGCATATAAAACAATGTGTTATTCCTCGAAATTTAGATTGACTAAACCTATTCGTTTAGGATGTACTACAAACGAAAACAAATATGAGAATAATAACAACCCAATGCACAATAGAAAACATAGTGCGATTAGATACACTACAAGCTTACCAAGAGTGAAAATTATTCACAGACAGATATAATCTAGTGAGTTGTAACACACTTTTCTTAGATGTGTGTGTAGGGGGTGGGGGCGATTTTAGTGTCCATTGAAATAATGTGTACATGTAGCTTTATATGAGCTTTTTGGTCCAGTAATCCCATGTCAACTTTTACTGAGCAGTAAACGTGTTTATTGTGGTAACTCAAATGGGATAACAAAATTCATCCTAGTTAGAAACCTTTGAGATAGCAGTAGGAGGGGTTGTATAGCTATTTTCAAAGGATTGAGGGTTTGGGGGTGTGTCAAGCCCTAAAGTTCACTGACCCGAAACAGTGTCCATCCTATAGGTATGTGTATAATTGTTACTGGTCATCCTATGTAAGCCGCCATCTTGTGTGTCCCTCACAGGACATCAGTGGTTCCTGTAGCGTTTAAAGAAAAAAACATACCCTATTTTCAAGGTCCCTGTGTAGTATCATTATGCTGTAACTTTTACATTTCCAGATATTGCACATTTTGCTAAACCTTCCAGGTATAAACAATGCAGAATCTAATGCAGTTTGACAATCGTGATGTCATCAGATACATTAGAAACCCCTGGTGCTCTCGTCTATAGGGGCAGATATTTCAACGATCATGTCAGAATCTTTTTATTTGATGGAGAAGACATCAAAATACCGTATCATGCAAATAGGTTAGGGCTTTTCTTTAACCTCTCTTTTTCCGGGTACAACAGATGTTATGAAGAAGCTATATATCTGTGATATCAGTTACGTGCTCTTTGGTTCCCTTTGCTGTCACCCCTATTGCTCTAATGGCGCTGCAGTGACTCTATGAGACCCATATAGCGCCCATAGTAAATCACCAAATGACAGAGCCAGGTAAAGGGGAGAACCCAAATTTCAAATAATGGATTCCTTGACATTTCACTATGGTGGGTCAAAGTACCTATCTATAGGGTGTACAGATTTAGTGCCCATCCCCAGGGGTTTGGATTGAGACTGCCATGGGTCGGTGGCAATAGTTTCAGAAATAGCAGATGCTTGTTTAACCCTTTAATGGTCGCATAGGGACATTACAATCTGTGGCGGTGGACAGCCAGGCTAGAAAGACGACACCGTATCTTCTTGCAATTATGAATAATAATAAACCAGGGGCTGCAGGATGGTAGTTGGTACCTACACTCAAAATGCCAGTAGCTCCCTGGGGCCAGGAGCCGTACATACAGTATCACACCTCCCCCTCCCCCTCCCCATCCCTCACACACAATACCTCAATATTCCACGTTAACTTGTCGTATAGTCCAGAATTGCAGATCTAGGTTGCCTAAGCATAAAGACTACTGGCCTTAAAGGGTTAAAAAGACAAACAGAGTATATCTGTCCTTATTTGATGTTATATCATTTGGTCATCTATGCAGGCAATTGGTGATAGATAGTGTGAGGACATGCATGTAGGATGCAACTAAACCTTCAATGGTTACATAGCACATTAGTGCTAAATGTCCGTCATGCCACAGCCCTGGCTCTCTAGTTTAAGATTAATGCATTAAGTCGATGCACCGGCGCTGCATTGGTGCATCACGACGACAAATTAACCTGGGTCTGGAGACATCATACTGTCTTTAGGTAATCAGTAGTGGCTGGTTAATCATAATCAAGCATTCTATGGAACATGACTCACGGAGGAAGAGGCGTAGATTCAAATCATTTAGTGATTTTCCTTGGATAATCATGCTAAAGACTAATTGACTTCAATTCACATGACGAAAATTATCACGGCGTGATACATAATTATTGTTCTGGGCGGAATGAGGGGATAGTATTAAACTATCCAACAACAATGGAGTTTGTTGCATTGGAATCTCCCAGCGCTCCGCCACCTATTGGGTTTTAATTTCTCCTCACTCCTCCACCTTTGGTTTGTCATAAGGCTTCCCAAGGATTTTCTTTTGTGATAAAAATAGCTGAAATGTTTTTGGTGCTCTGAAAACCTTTCCATTTTCACCACCCGCCCCTATCCTGAGAGAATGACCAGTCATTAAACAATCAACATTAGTGCAGGATGATTAAAGTGATTTAGGTGGAGATTTTTGGATGTTGTATCTACATGTAAATATGCACTAGTTATGAGTATGGGACCTTCTGTGTCCAGCAGGAAGGACCAGAAATGGCAGAAAGGCCTCCAGCCAGTCTGAACCTAAAGCATGGAGATGGATAAGCCTAGGCTATGTCAGGATTCTACTCAAGGACTCAAGTATTGAAACTTGTCTCCACACGGCCCTCTCTAATTCTATTTATATCAGCCACTTGTTGCATGTGCCACTTGCCACAGTTACCTAACCACTATATCATTAGCTGTCACAATGCAACCTTTGTTTACCTCCAATTGACAATCCCCCTAGTTAATCCTTGGCTTGCTATAAGCCACACCTGGATTAATTACAGCTAATTAGTCTCGCCTTCTAATTAGTCCTCTACTTAACTCTTGTTTAGACCAATCAGACACGAGATTCCTCTTTGCTGTGCTTTTAGGGATGTAATATATGATGATTATGCTTGCACTAGTGCCTTTCAGGTACTGACAGAGGCACGAGGTGGAGCCGAGTACCTCTATCAAGTACCTAAAAGGCATGCGTGCAAGCATAATCATCACACATTGTGTTTATCCCACAGTCTGCACCTTTAGGATGCATTAGAATGCATCAGAATGCATTCTGCATTCACTAACATACAAACATATATACAGTATCCATAGGGTCCTAAACATAAGAATCATCTAACCCAGCACCATTTTCCAGCCCCGTGGCCTAGTGGATGGGATGAAGCACTTTGGATCAGAAGATCCCTGGATCGATCCTTGGCCATGCTGAGCTTTATCAGTATGAACCACTGTCAAGGCTATGTCATTGCTGCTGTCACATATAAGAAGAGTATAGAAAAAGAACACTGTAAATATTCATGTGTCAACTCAGTGCCTCTATCCTATGATATAAGCACTCAGATTATCCAGTTTTAGCACCCAAAATCTTTCTGAAATGTGATAACCGTAGTATAATTAAAGATGGAACATGAAGGTTATACTAGGTCTGATTTGTAGATTTATTGGCGTATTAAAATCATAAGAAAGGCAGGCCTACCACTTTTAGAAATTCTGCAATTTACATGTAGACAAAAGAGAAAAGTTATGGTGCACTCCGAGTGACATACTGTAATAATTCATGTATAAGGCGCACCATGCATAGAGGTGCACCCTGAGTTGGAGGAACAGATTCTGCATCGGAATAGCAGATCTTTAATATTCAAGTCCATCTTTAATATTTAAGTGAGCAATACTATTAGTCTTACCTACTCTGTGGTTTACCCACCAGGTGCTTAAAGGGATAAACATGTAACATTTTGACTGTGTTGCCCTATTGACAATAAATGTGGTGGAACTGTGGGGGAACCATATAACTGCCCCGTCCATATTTTGATTTTTTTTGAGCTTCCAGAAAGTTGACACCACAGACTATCATTGACTATCCGCATCCAGGTTTATTATTTGCAATTGAGATACAAAGTCACAGTTAAGCATTATGGCATGGTACAACAGACTTGAAGAAAATGTAGCAAAGTCCCTTAAAATGGTATCTTGGCTGCTCGTGGAATTGGTCGAGCACCCTCTTATGCAAAACAGTAGACAAGATGGCGGCTTCAGGGGACAAGATGGCCGCCACACAAACTGAACAACCATAACGCTATATACTCCAACTCCCACCTTTAAGGTGATAACTTAGGTCCACAGGTGTGCTTCCCCCCCACAGGTGTTGTTATTTGTCTTACTTACCTGCCTAAGGAAATTGGAGTTAGATTTGTCAGGAAGAGATAATTGGAAATGATCATGGATGCCTTCATGAAAGTGGGACATGATATGTATGTCAGTGAACTCACCAATGGATCCATTGCCATGACATACTGCCTTCAGGGGTACATTGAAATTGAAATGGATGTTGCCATTCTGATTACATGATTATACTGACAGTAACTGAGTTTTAATGCAGAAGTATACTAATGAATTACTATGTGGGATGAATACTTCCCTCTGCAAGTTGTGTCATTAATCAAAATCATAAAAATACACTGTGCAGAATTATTCAACAATTTCCAATCCATTTATGTTTTGGGAAGTGCAGAATTAACACTCTAGGGACCACATTCATTCACGAAAACTTGGATTTCCAAGTCCATGATCTCTCTCTCTCTCTCTGATTAGTGTTGTGATTGTCTTTGCTTATACTAATATGGGACAGAAGATGACCGAGTGGCAAAGATGAAGGTAGGAGTAAGTTATCATGTTTTATTGGAATAAAATCAAATACACATGTCTCCTGCAATAGCTTAACCATCACCAAAAGTAGGCTTCCATTTTCTGTATCTATCTATCTGTAACGAGTTCAAAATAGGTAGTGCTGAACATGCAAGTATTTATGGTTACTCTGGGCAAATGATGATATTTGGCTGTTGGTGCTTAACCCTTCACCTTTATGACCATTAAGGGTTAACTGCTGATTTTGTATGGTCAGTCCGGTCAGTGTATATATAGGGGTGTGACAGGCTCATTGCATGCCATACTGTCAGAGTAGATAGGAACTTCAAGTACAGAAACAATGCTTTAATCTATACAATGCTGGTGAGTAACTCGCCCACACAGCATTGCCATTGGTTCACCACTTCTCACCATCCCTAACTCATAGTTAATAACTATAACTTATAGTGATGATTTTGGTAGCAGCTGCGTGAAAAGTCCTTGCTTCACATCTGAGCCGCATGTACAAAGGGGACAAATTGACGACAAAATGGGGCTCGTTTCAATACTGTTCTTTACAACACATTCCTTGTGTATAAGACGCACCCTGGCTTTGGACATTTCTATAAGGCACAGATATACTACGGTTATCACTTTTCAGAACGATTTTGGGTGCCAAAACTGGATAATCTGAGTGCTTATAATCACAGGATAGAGGTACTGAGAGTTGACAGTGTTCTTTTTCTATATATGTATACTGTTCTTATATGTGACAGCAGTTATGACATAGCTTTGACAGTGGTTCATACTGAAAAAGCTCAGCATGGCCTGGGATCGATCCTGGGACCTTCTGATATAAAGTCATGCATCTTATCCATTCGGCCACGGGGCTGGACAATAGTATTGGGTTAGATGAGTCATATGTCTGGGACCCTGTGGATACCATATATATATATTTGTATGTCGGTGAATGCAGAATGCATTCTGATGCATTCTAATGCATCCTAAAAGTGCAGACCGTGGTATAAACACAATGTGTGATGATTATGCTTGCACGCATGCCCTTTAGGTACTTGATAGAGGCACTCGGCTCCACCTCGTGCCTCTATCAGTACCTAAAAGGCACTAGTGTAAGCATAATCATCATATATTACATTCTTAGTGGGGCACTCTGTATAGGGGAACCAGTGTAATGTGTTAGGGGACAAACTGGGGGGACAAGATGGTGCCTTCTATTGGAGCACAGAGGATGACCAGCTAGGTCCTATAGATTTAATACTTAACCCTTCCCACCACAGCCACAAGGGTAATGGCCTTAGTAAGGGAATTAGCAGGGGATTGTAGGTGGGAAGTGATATAACAGGATTTATTATACCCCACAACACAACAGATCAGCCATAGGGTGAAGGATTGGTTTCTCTTAACCACTGTTAGCTATTATGCCCATTCTTTTCATTATAAATGGACGCACCGCTTGTGCGACTGTGCAGCAGTTATAATATGCATCTTGCAGAAGTTATGCATCATGGTGGCACTAGATGCAGGGCTAATGCATTCATTACCTAGCTAGAGGCCAGAAAGATGCATGAATGCAGAACTGTCAAGTACACCTGGATGAGTTATCTGTCAGTGGTACATTTTCTCATGGTAAGCATTGATCAATATTCTCTGCCAACTTCCAGGACTGTGTCCAAAAAATGTTAAAATCATTGGTGGTCCCAACTCCCCAATCAACAATAATCTGGGCCCAAAACATGAATACAACTGGTCATGAAACTTGAGGAAACCATGCAGTTGGTAAAGGGTTAGCATTTCTTAACAGAAGAACAGAAATATCTTAGCTTTAATCCAATTCTAACTGTGCCATTGTCCCTTCACCTGCCTGCTAGTCATCCTGAAGGGGATGTTAATCCTGCACGCCATGATGTCCAAAGGTTTGACACTCATCCACTGCAGTGATGTACCAATGCAGATCTGGCAACTGCCCTTTTAGATGTTGCTGCATTATAAAATGGTACGATAGAAGTGACCTTAACTTAAGTGCATTATAGAGTGTAGTGCACACATTTCTATGGGATATTGGAGGTTTTTAATCAGAGATCTTAACCCCTGAAGAAGCCATCTTATCCCGTAAGGACGCTAATGCCCATAGGCTGTTAGAGAAACTGAGACATGCATTTTACAGCATATTTCTCTTAATTGCATTAGACCAATATGCATTTTACAACATGGTTCATAACAGTCCTCGGGGGAGAAGATGACAAAAGTTATACAGCAATAGTGAGGTTGCCTCTCCCCTCTATCTATCCTTTAATGGCTGTGGAAGGATTTAATTAATTATGCCATTTTGTTGTAGTGATGCAATATTGCTACACAGGAATCTAATTTTACCATATCCACCTTAATGGATTGATACACCTCTGTAACTTGATGCATTCTACTGCATTAATGCCTTGTGAGCTCTAAAAAGTAACTGACGCCCTAAGTTGTCCTTAAAGCGTTGTACAAAGCAAAATGTACTTGTCGAATCAGGTTGTTTTACTTGGCACCCATGTATGGGTCCTTTAATATACCATGTGGTTAGATTTACTAGGATGCTTTGTTCTACCTCTCGCGATTTGTTCAGGTCTTACTTAATCTATGCTTAAATCTGCATTTTCCTCCAAGATGCTGCAATTCCCTCCAAGATGTCCAGACTTCTGAAGCCTCAGTTTAGACAACCTCTCATAATAGTCCAAAGTTTTCTATAGCCTCTCCCCCCTCCCCTGCATCGCACATCGGGGTATGCATGAACTTGCTTTGTATTGTATTTCAACTAATGGTTTTGCCATTTTCCTGTGCTACTGTCTTATGTCATATCATGTGACAGTTTAGTGCATGTTTATACATTTAAGTATGGCAGGTGTGGGAATCCCCTTTATGCATCAACATACTCAAGGTGTTATGAATCCCGATCTATCATATTACATGAGACCCTTAAGACATTTTAATGGCCCTCTTATATGTCTAAACACGACATCAAGGTTTAGGAAAATCTGTCAAAACTAAGTGTATTTGTAAGAGTTGGACCTGGGATGATTGTCAGATTTACATTATAAGGGGGTATAGTGAAATCCAGTGTTGTCCTTTGTTAAGCCGATGCTGGGAATGGCGAAATTTTTATTGAATTTTCAGTTAAGTAAGATAGATAATCAAACATGATAATTATGAACTACAACAAATCATGAGAATGTATAGGTGATAGGAAAGTACATTGCATTAATGTACCTTCTCTGTATTTCTTTGAATGTATATCCCAGACAGAGCACATGCATCTTAGATCTTCTTCAGATTTAAACTTTGATGTGTACACAGTGTACAAATGAATAAAATTCACATTTTCAAGCTCATCTTTCATCTGGCCTATCCACTTTTAACTATAGCCTTTCACCTAATCAAAACCTTTCAACAGTATAAACACTGTATTTACACCTTTCTAGCACCCTGCTCTTCTACACTTAACCCTCTAGTGCCTTTGTATGTCACCCCCATATCAGGAAATAAAATACCTGGTTTAGTGTACCTGAAATACAGTGAAAGTCTATGCCATTGAACACCTTATTCTATTTTCAATGGTCCAGCTTCACCTTTTCAGGTGCTTCCTGTTTACCATACAAAGTACTGCTGAAGGAGCCTGTTGGCATTAGAGTATATTGTGTGATGTTACCCAAGATTAACTCTTTAAGGAAAGAATGCAACAGCTTAAATGCACTAGACCTTTTTTGCCAATGTGTTGCATGCATTAATCTAGTCTTGGTGATAAATCGCCACTGCTGCGTTTATATCATGCCAACCTACCTTTACAATCAATGATACGTTTACATACTACAAAAAACACATACATAAGGGAGGTTAGGGACCATTCATTCTTATTTTCATACAGAGCACATGCATCTGTTCAGTATGATAAACTATTTCAAAAATTGAATTGAACGTAAATCGAATACCCATATTTTAAAGGCTTATTCAGCATAGCAGGATTCTAGTGCCTCTGTAAATTCCTTTGATGTTCCTGGACAAAATATTCCAGGTTTTTCTTATCTGACAAAGGAAAAGGGCTGGCATTTATTTGCATTTTTTATTCATTGTAGTTAATATAATATGAGGCCCCCGAGCCAGTGGTGTAATTATTGTGCTATTTTAGCTTTTGTTCACCATTGTACATAGACGCAATACTATTTCTTATATCACACATGTAATAAACTCAAAAGAGCAGCATATATAGTGCACCAAGGCTGCACTGGATAGTGTTTAGCACATGTATCACAACAAATGAAAAAGAGGCATCATGGGGAGCTTGAGTTAAGTGTTATGTATGTGGGTCAGTAGCCCTGAATCCAGATATACAGGTATTTAATAGATAGCCTATGTGAAACTTAGGTTTGGATCCAGCCGCAATTCAAAACCAAAAAGCCACATTGTGGTTACGGTCTACTGAGGCAGACGCTTGTTATCATTGTGGTCGGAAAGTACCAGCTATGTTAACTATGTATAGTAACCTAACAGCTCCCCCCCATGTGGAGGCTGCCATCCTGTCCCCCAGGGTGATAATTCTGCGTTTACAACACAGCCTGATTGCTGGAAGTTTGTGCTATCACTGATGGAATGCTCATTTGACCATTAGGGACCAATATGCCATCGCTGGGTCCCATCTATCTAGCCCAGATCTCAGTGCCCAACTCAAAGAAGACAATATTAGAATACCTTAGAATACCTAAGAACTAAATACAAGACAGTCCTCAAAACCTTACACTTGTGATTTGCTCTACCACCAAAGCCATTTCACCAAACTGTTACATTCTTATCTATTATAGGCAGACACAGTAAAAAGCAGCCTAGGGCTGTAATCATATGAGGTACTTTACCCCAGGGGGTGGAATAATAGATAGGAGGAATTTATATTACTTGCATTATGTTTTGTTTATATAAATATTTGACTGAAATAATGGGACTGAAGCTGGTAAAGGAACCCAACCATGCAAATCAGTAATTGGTGATTTTTTTCAAGACTCTGGATTCACTGTTGATCAAGGGATTTCCAAAGGCAGGGTCGGCATTTGCTGCATGCTATGGCATAGAAATTATATGTAGTTCTCATAGTGATTGCATCATGGGGCTTCATCATGACCTATTGCATGTAACATATTTCTTTGCATAAGGAAGCAAAATATTCGAGGTTTTAAGTCAAAATATAATAGAAAACATAAAGTAAGTTGCAAATAATCTGTCTGAGGTAATGAGGGATCTGAGGAATTAAAGGGTCGAGGAAGCGAGGTTTGACTGTATACCGTTTTGGAAACTTGCATCTGTATGAGAAGATAATCAATGAAACTAAGATAGTCATTCACGTGTATCATCTCTTGATATCAATATTTTTAGTCTCAAGTAAATATCTGACCTATAAAGCGAGTTGGCCAGCATGTATCATGGTCATGTACATCGACATAGAATCTAATTTCTTAATGTTGTAGAAGTCCACTTTTTGTTAGGCTTTCTTTATTGAATTATACTATTTTCTAAACGAATTCTAACAAAAGTGTAGGCAGAGACATAAAGTGTACCTTTATATCCCTGGTGTAAGTTAGCCTTCACGTTATTGTGACTTTATTCACCAGTGAATAGCCTTTTCATAAGCTAAAACCTTTTCCTCTAAGAAACCCTGCTTAGCACATTGATATATGTTTTTGATACCTCTAAAACACATTTTGATATATTTTCTCCATTTTTATTTACAGGTATGTCACCACACGGACTGCCAGGACCGGAACAACCACCGTCCAATCATGCTCTGCTCTGACTGTGACACAGCAATTCACCAAGAAGGGGGCGATAATACAGGACATCTACGGTTTGACCTCTATAAAAAAGGTAAGAGACCCTGGAAAATAAGATGATGCAGATCTTCTCTAGTGCTTCAATGGTTTCCATTTAATATTGTTCTGTACATGAGACATCTTTATAGATTCTCTTTGACCCTGTTGACCTATCCTAAATCAAGGTTTATCAGTGGCTGACCATCGAATCTTTCTGAGCCATAGCAGAAAATAGTTCGTAAAGGACGTATAATTCTATTATCATGCAATCTAAAGTTGGCTTTATTGGTTATAGCAAGAAGACATTATATTAGGTACTACAAGCTGGAGGGTCTTGATCTACTCTCTAATGTCTCATTAATTCTCGTCCCTTTATCATTGGTCATTATGTGATTGACTAGACGTCAATCACATAGTTATATATACATAGACCGCTGCACAAAATCACATTGAAACAAAGAGAGATTCTGACAGACATAGGAACAAAGAGGGAAATTTGGCCCACACTCTGTCTCTGTACACATTGGTATTGAGACAGAGAATAGCCTCCGTTCTGGGGTGGTCACAGGTCAGCAGCAAAGAACAATAGGGAATTAAGGTATTTCTTCAGGCCTGCATGCACCAGTGGTCATTAACCCCCTCAGTGCCACATAGCAGCAGTAAAATTATTAACCCTACAAGGGCATTGTACATAGAACATAGGACTCAATCACACATAGGCCTAAGGCCTGGACTTAACCATTTTTATTTATCAACATTATTTATCGGCGGCAGTCAAAATATTTTGCGCTCCCCTGTGCCAGGGCCGTGGAGAATGTTCGCACCCCTCTTTAATCTATAGTAGCACACTGTTTTTTTTTTTGTTTTTTTTTTTTGCTAAATAGGAGTCTATCTGAATCTTTTACACCCCCCTCAACCCCCCCTGTTGATTAATAATGACCACTCCCTAAGGGCGCTATGGTGCCTGATGTGAAGTACTGATGAGATATTTTGTATTTTCTGCTGTTCACAGGAAGTACACTAGTCAGGAACCAATCAACACGCTCCTTACCAGGTGTGACGTCACAGTCGGCAGAGGGCAGCGAGGAGGATGACGAGGATGATGACACTACTGAAAGCGAGGCTCCGGCCACTCCCACATATGACCATGTATCAACATCTAGCACAGCCTCCGATGTCATTGTGTAAGGATTTTACTTTGATTCTTAGGATTAATCCATTATTAGGTAAATTAGATAAAAGCAACAAAACACCTTTATTATACTATGCATATGCAAACCAAAGGTGAACCTTAGACTAATGAAACATAAGGTCTATCTCAGGTTATAGTTTGGCACTTGCCAATTCAAGCTTGATTTGGCTTCTTTATTTATATTTGTAAATGAAAAATAGGAATTGGTAGCCTGAGGTAACTTGACTGCAGCTGAAAGACAAAATATACCATATGTAGCATGTACATGTATAGTAGGTAGGCCTTCATGTATAAACCTAGTCCTTTCCCTAGATACACACTTTTCTATTCAAATAATGAATAGCCAACCCAATCTAAAAGGAAAAGAAATAGGAAAAGGGAAAATATCCCAGAGTAGTCTGGAACATGTAAGGCTCTCTCACATTATCTCCAATTTTTTTGGGGAGTGTTGCATGCTGTGACAGAGTTTTTATTGATGTCATGTAACTAAGGTAACAGTGTCATCCTTGTCAATGTTCTTACAAACATACCATTCACCCTGTCAGCTAGTAGGTCAAATGTATGCACATAATATAGTGTCAACTGGTTTTGTACCAAAGATGGTAGCACTCCCACTTTAATGTTTAAAAAAGGTTTTTATTTGGTTTCCAAATTTGCCAAAAAGATTTAATGTAAAAAAACCCCGTCAAAACATGTACTAAAAGGTTTTTATTTGGTTATAAACTGGTTTAAAAAAACAACGTTTTTTTTGCCAAGTGGGCTGGTTCATAAATGATTGGACCACCTTTTTGAATGAAGTTGATGGCGTTCACCAGAGATATCTAAATACACATGAAGATAAGACGAAATGCACTTAGAAAGAAGCCCATTTTGATTGCCGTACTAATTTTGTCTTTTCTTTTTCAGAAATAGTGATGAAAGTAAGAAAAATCAGAAGTTACGACGGAAAAAGGCTGTAAAACCTCGACGATGTGTAACGGACGTGAGTTAACTTTACAGTTATAGATAACACAAAGTTGGAGATGGTCTCAATATGTAATGTTGGCTTTTATATCATACATTTAAGGACAAGCTGTAGAGGTCTAAATTAATATACATAACTTTTTAATATATATTTAAGAGTAAGTTGTAGGGGTTAGGATTCTCTCACCTTTTGGAATGGACTCTTTAACTTGCCTGGTTCCCATTCAAGGCCTGGCCATACCTTTAATCAAAACAAAACATTTTATCTAATTACAAATTCGATATGGTTGATCTACAATGCAGTTTCCAAGGACAAACTCCTGTTTGAATAACAAAAATAAGTAAAAAAGAAAGAAAAAACATGTTGTAGTAGCAGAGTATGCCTCACAAATGTAAAAAAAACCCAAAAAACTAGCAGGTTAATTTCCCTTCTTTGGCACACTTCTGCAATTGAAACACTTTTCAGTCTAGGTACCTATATGGGAAGCATTTCATTGAAATAATTGGATAGATCACAATGATGCCTATGTTAGGCAGCTGTTCTAATCTTTACGTTAGGAGTTCAGGCAACCTACTTTTCCAAAAGAAATATTGCATTCTTACTTTCATGGCATGGATATTTAGGAATCTGTAAATGTTCCTAAAGAATCAAAGACATTTCTTTTCCAAAAATGATATTGAATGTGATTGATATGTTTAGAAGTGTAGTTAAATACATTTTAACACTGTGTAACACATTTATAATTGTAGAACTCTGTGCTAAAAGTGTGCATTGAGTGTAGCCGTCTGCATGTACATCATTAGCCTTGTCTAAATTTAAATGAAAGAAGAATAAAATATGTCTTGTCTATATATTAGAATATAGTGTATGGTAGCACCAGGTATTGTTATCACCCAATGTAATTTCTTACAGTTTCAATCCCTGAAATATCCATGATTTCCATGGACTATTTCATGTTGCTACAGACAGAACAACACATGTGCCACAACTGAACTTGTAGCTCAGATTGAATGACACACATACACCATCTAATACCCATGGTTTCAAGGAATCCAAATCTAATTAAAGATTCAATGTTTACAGGGTTAACATTATTTATTAGCCAATCTGGAATTTCAAGCGTTAATCACATTTATGAAAACATCTCGCACATATTGAAACAACTTACATTGCACAAGCAACTCATTAATGATTAATATTGACAGCGCGTTATTCCTTGGGTATTTTTTGTAGCGTACTCGTATGAGGAAACAAAGAAGTCAGGTTAGCAAAGCGTTCTCCATTTTGAAAGTTAAGAGTTTGACTAGAGAATGCTCCGCATAGATAGTTCGTGTACCTCAAGTCTTTGAATGACTGCCTTGCATTTTCCAGCTTTTATCTGATTATGATAAGGAAGTGTTCACTTGAGTTATCATAATGGATTTCTTTTTAGAAAGCTCTGTATATTCTATTTAGCTAGTATTGCAAGAATCTGGTTTATATGAAAATAGACAAGGGTACATTGTGCAGACAAAGGGAAAAACATAATTCTTTTTCAAGCAAGCAGAAATATTCAAATACAGTGACCAATATCAAAATACAAGATATTGTACAAATATGACAAAGAGTATCCATACCTGATGCATATAATGATGACAGTTTCACATCTAAGAAATAATGTTCCATCAATATACAGAGATATTGTTTCTTTTAATTCCTGTCAAAATTATCATGACACCCATGACAAGCACACATTGTGAACTAACCTAAATTTGTTTACTAGGTTGACTTGAAATAAGGTTTGAATGGTTTGTCATATCTGAGCGTGTTGGTTGGTCATCTCACACTGTAATCCTCACACAGTTTTACAGTGTATTGCAGTGTATTCCTGGTCTACACCAGTAGTTCATGTTAGTACAATTCTATTGACTTGATTAGGGTTGTGGTGTATGTGCTACACCAAGTCTTATGCTTCATTTACCTCTAACTAAGGAATTAAACATTGGAAACATTTTCATTCTTTTATGGATATATTAGATTTCATTTTGGAACATGTAACTCAGATGTGACAGACCTTTCAGTGAGCTCATTAATCTTCACTGTATTGTTGAAGTTTGTATTTCTGTGTTGTATTTTCTACTAAATCTTCTCCTCCAGGAGACCTCAGAGTTAAGTGTGACACCTCCGGGCCTCCTCGACCCCATCCAAGCCTACCATGCCCGTAGCCACTCCCTCCCCGTCAAGGACTCACCTACAAGAACCGACATGGACGATCAAACCCGGCCTTTGACTCCTGACCCAGGGTCGAAGGCCTCAAAATCCAAACGAGCTGTTTCCTATCGAGATCGAGCTTTATCGAGCAGCTCAAACTCAGTGTTTTATGACACATCCCCATTGACCTCTCCATCCCCATCCAATCTCAGCCCAAACTGCCAATACACCTACTCCAATGGTGACTCCCAGCACCATGGGAACAACACTTTATTCCACCAGCAGAATGGTGACTCTATTGACTCCAAAACAGCTGCTCATCATGACCTCACTGAGCTGTACAAACCAGAGGAGCTGCTCTACAGCCCAATTAAGCGGTTACAGCCTGCAACCAGCTCAGCAGTGGGTTTGGGTAGTGGGGGCGGAAGTGGTGAGGCGGGGCCTCGGAGGCTGTTACGACAGCGAATGGACCGGAAGGTCAGCATGCCCTGTAAATCTGTCCATCAGCGACACTCGACCGACAAGGAACTTCCGGTTAAAAAGGTGCATGCTGCCATCTTGTTCTTGTCTTATTTTCTATTCTTTGATTTACATTTCTTCTCTAAAATTAGTTTCTTGGGATGTTGTCTCACCGAAGCATTTCTATCAGTACAACAAGAGAACTTGGTATATCTACAGTGTATAAGGTCTCTGGTAAAACCATGTTAAAACATTGGTTATCATTCAGTTGGCCTTTTTTAATAACCAGCATATATTCTTCCCCCAAAAAATCAGTTTGAGTTGCAGTTTCTTTGTTGAAGCATAGGAAACTTAGTTTCACATGCCAATATCAAATTTAGTGCTGTCCTAGCCTTTGACGTCACTACACTTTATCCCTCCAAACATGAAGTTTTATTATTTTCTAAATTGATCAGAAAGCCCATAACTGCGATCCTGTGGGATGACAACCTTTATTTTCAACCCTCAAATGACAGCATAATGCCTCAATGTACTTTGTCCTTTTGTCAGCATAATGGATAATTACAATATGCACCAATTTTGAAGATGAAATATTTCCATTGCTGGATGTTATGTGGCTGATACCTTCCCCATGGGTCTATAAAACAGTGTCAGTGAGTTATTCACTTGTATTAGTGCATCATGGTGGCAACTGAATAACGAACCTTGAGGCATCATGCTATCTTTAAAGGGTTAATTCTTTTTATAAATCCTTCCATGGGCTAATAAGATATAGGGTGGAGTTTCTAACTATACACAAATATTTACTCTTTTGTGTGTTTTTTGCCTGTTCATAGATGCCACAGATTTGACTCAACCAAAGTCAGAAAAGGCATAATTACAATATCTTCAGACCTCTCAAAATTCTGCATCAATGGTTGTGTCTACTAATGTAAATATCTGTGTGTTAAAACTAACATGCATGTTTTACTAACCATCGTGTATAGAACCTATCATTTACTCATACACTAGAAGCTATTTGCATTATAGTTTAAAATAACTTTCAAATGCATGTGCATTTTGTGTGTTCAGTGATTGTAATAGCCATTAGACTATTTTAAAATGTGCCTTAAGACTTAACTTGTATGCACCTAAACCAGCACCTCAGTATATGTATTGTAATGGGTATAGAATGTGGATTGTGGAATGATATTGCTGTCGTAATATTTAAACCATGGGCTGTCTACCCTGGCATTGGAAACATTGTCCTGTTCCCCCACCGGCTCCCATACGCCACCTGGGGAGGTTTCCTAGCGCTACTGGCTCCCTAGTGGTTGTTACTCAAACTAATGTTCCTGCTACTCTTTCAGTATTCCCTTGGAATGGAGTACTTTACCCTGAAGTTTGACTGTTTGGGAGAACAAGATATAGAGATTGTTGCAGCTATTAAAGGGACAAGTTTAAGGTATGTGTGTATAACTCATTAGTGCCCACCATTCATTACTAGAAGATTTTGTGAAAATATTATGTTTTGTAAAAACTGTATAAAGCAATGATAAAATGTACTGCTCTGATTATTCATTGCTCTAAGAAACACACCTCTTTTAAAAATTCAGATTAATAGGTAATTCTTTCCTCCAACAATCCTTGGAAGAAGCCACCATTTGACTAGTATAAATTGAATTACATTACATATCAGTGTGGGTTTCCATTGCAACCACACAGAGCTCCATCTTCAGTTATGAACCAATGCATGAGTTATTCTTCATTTTTCTACATTATAACATTTTCTAAGGCAAAGCTGCACACCTAACAAACCCCATTGTCATTTTCCTTTGTTGTATAATACAGGGATGCCATTAAAGGTGCTTGTGAACGGCGTGGACTTAGGAGAATGGATTCTGTAGCAATTTACATTGCCTCATCCAGTACACCATTACCTCTTACCGTGGACTGCTTCCCACTAGGAGGAAACAACCTACACGTCAGAGGTACGTCATTTACGTCATACTATGTCATTTACGTCATGAACAGCTAGTTCTCTACCAAAGCGATTTCGTCTCTTTTTTCCAGATCATATCATTGCTTGAAAGTTGTCACTACATAGTAGTACTACTACAAGTAAATGATAAATGACTCATCTGGGATGTTAACAAAGTTTAAACATTAAGATCCCCCCCCCAAAAAAAAAAAAAAAAAAATAATAGTGATGAATAAATAAATAAAGACAGAAGAGAGAAAACGCAACTCAAGATTAGTTGCCCATTTTTCTTATACATGTATTGCATGTATACCAATACACACTTGTAATTTTAGATATATCAAAAAGAATGAATAAGCTTCGGGTTAGCAATCACCTTCTGGCCATAAGACACTAGGGGACACTTCCTCCAGTACTTGTTGTGTGCAGGTAGTGTTGTATTACAGGTTCATCCAGGGTCTAGTTTGTATACACCTATCAGGTAACTGTCTCTGTGTGTACAGTGGACAGTGGGTATGGTGTAGGGGTTAACCCTTTAAGGACTGCTGATGTACCAATGCATCATACCCATTGCATCAATGCAGCCCTGGCGAGTTACTTTCCAGGGCTCCATTGAGGTATCATGGTGATCCTACCGGGTCCATTCACTCCTTGAGGGTCAGCATGTGTTCCAATTAAGTTCTGGCAAGAAGTCTTGCCGGCACTTCATTGGTGCAACACGACGACCAATGACATGATGCACTCCAGCAGCAGCGGCCCTTTAAGGGTTAACCCCTTGAGGGGCACACAGTTACACTATTCTCTTTTTGTTGTAATAAATCATGAACGGAACAATGACTCGCCTGCACTATGCCATTTAATAAAATGGACATGAAGCTGTGAGCCATCACGTCAATCTAAAAGGGTTGAGATACAATGGCAGCTTAAAAGGGTTAAAAACACACGCAAGACATCAGTAGGACGTATTGAAATAGTTAGTTTGTACAGGTAGGATAGGTCTGGTGAGTACAAACTTCCACTTCCGTGTGTCCTATGATATTAGTATAGACACAACACCATTATACGTGTATCTGGGTGATGGTTCCGATATGGAAGCGATCATTTTATAGAAATAGGGAGGTGTAGACTCGGGGAGGGGTGGCAAAAATTGATGAGGGGCTACTGTAGACCAAAAGGAGGGGGGGGGGCAGCTAACCAACCAACCAACCAACCAAACAGACCCCTCTATCATTTCCATTCGAATTCATATAAAATCTGAGGTTTTATATGCTCAAACCTATGCTATAGTAATAAAGGCAGGTGACAGGTGGTTCGTTTTATTACGTATACAGAAGTGTGAACTACTAGTCACACCCTTCACGCATTGATTCCTCCTCATGGGCACAATTCATACAAGCTACATCATTTCACATGAAAAAATGATCAGCTTTACATGGCAATTGCCATTAGGATGAGTTGTCATCATTGATTAAAAGCCGATCTAAAGGGGCTATTTTTTTTCTTTCCTTTATACCCTCAGGGAGTCATTTTACATTATGATGATAAAAAAAATCACATAATGCAATTGAGCACTATATCCTACCCTGAGAGGGTTAATGGCAATATGGCAAGCCGTTGGAAATATAATCTCCAGCTGCATACCCTCTTTGTTCTGTATGAAGATATTACAATTATTGTTATCTTTATGGTACTTGAGGAGTACTAGAGGAGTACTACTTCAGTATTGAACCACAGAGTCCAATATCCTCTGATGTTGAAGTGAGTGCACGAGGCGACGTCTAGTGTCTAGTTCAAACACTGTACAATGGTGGATATTACCAGTAGAAGTACATATGTACCTGACATGACTGTGTAGAGATGGAGATTTTTATTCTCGCCTACAATCATTCTGATACAGGGGAAACTCTTCAAAATTCATGAGCTGATCCATACAGATGTTTGCGATGTTATCCACTTCTCCATCCCAACCCTTCAGCCATAGCTACTGAGACTCAGAAATCCTAGCCTGATCACAATTATTACAATAATATTATTACATACAACTTGAGTGAATGGGGGAAAGGGGGGTTGATGGGAACAACCTTTTCTGTGTGTCACCTATTTTAGTATTGGTGTCTGTGTGTCTGTGTAATGCAGTTTATTACACGACCTCTGTGATTTTGGGTGCTTTTTCTGGATATTCCCATTCTGATACCTGTCAATATGGCAGGTCCTAGGAGTGCCGATATCCAGGATATCAGCACTCCTAACATGTAACAAATGACATGTTAGGACATGTAACATGTAACATATAACATATGTTAAAACCTACAAACTTGTAATGGCCAGGGTAGGGGTCGAACCTGCAGTCTACTGATCCCTAGTCCAATGCCCTATGCATTGCACCACAGGGACTGACGAGAAGTGGTTGGCTAGAACCAGGTCTTGATATGATACAAAGCCCGGGGAGGCGATGACTGCGGGCTGTCCGCTGCCATAACCGCGGGACACGTTCAAACCAAGCCAAGCCGAGACGGGCACCGAGGTGTGAGACGCGGTGGTCTAGTGGTTAGCGCATTGTGCTCAGCCCCTAGAGGTAGGTGGGTTGAGTCCCGCCTACCTCTAGGGGCTGATGGGAACAACCTTTCCTGTGTGTCACCTATTTTAGTATTGGTGTCAGTGTGTCTGTGTAATGCAGTTTATTACATGACCTCTGTGATTTTGGGTGCTTTTTCTGGATATTCCCATTCTGATACCTGTCAATATTGCAGGTCCTAGAAGTACTGATATACTGGATATCGGCACTCCCAGGAGTGCCGATATCGTAGGATATTGTAACGAGTGGCCTACGGCCATATGTTACGATATCCTACGATACACTGAATTCGGTGCCCGTTAGCCCATTCATTACTCTCTTAATACACAGACCAAACTCTGTCTACATAAATCCTATAAGAGGAACAGTTGTATCTTATTAAGGTAGTGGCTAGCCACTACCTTAATTACATCTATCTACCATCCTAAGTAGCCACAGAAAATAATCCATGTATAGGCTTAGTCTGTAACTCACCCATGTTAAATCAATACACAACATAATGTAGGAGAGTGAATTGGTGGGGATCAGCCTTGGTCAATTCTGCTTTGTTCTATAGTAAGCAGAGGCTTTGTACTAAACTCATCCCATGTTCCAATATGGTGTGTTTCAGCTTGGAGACTTGGTGTCTTGACATATGACTCAAGCTCCTAGTATAGATTATATCCAAAACTGCCATAGTATTTCAATATGCTATGTGAATGCTTGGAGATAGGCACAGAGCTCCTGTCACTCCCTTTGACAGCTTGGTCAAACCACCACACCTGTATGTACCCCCCACACACCTTCCCTAATGCCTATTATGGCCACAATCACTCCCTGGGCAGGCCTACACCTAATATGAATTAGCTGTATGTACTAGCACCCCACTATCAATATCCAAGGTCTAGCCATTTACAAAATCAGTGAAGAGCCTGGTGTAATTGTTTTCTCTCTCCCAGGGCAGATGATATGATGCATGAGTGCAACCCTACACATATAGCATATACATGTAGTACTACTAGTAGTGTAGCTTATCAATATTATAGAGGGGCACCACAAAATAACCCTCTGCATGCAACATTATGTGTCATCAGTTAAACAATAAACCTTTATGTACATAGGCAGCCTGATGTTTCATTAATTAAACTAAGCAAACCTTTACAGACAATATGGTGTTTTATTAGTTATACCATACAATAACCCTTCATAGGCAACATGGTGGTTTATTTACCATGCCTTACCACAACCCTTTACAGGCAACATTATATTCTATTGATTATACCATACAATAACCCTTTGTAAGCAACATGATTATAATTTGTAATTTATTGATTATAGAGATGCACATACAATAACCCTCTATAAACAACATGATGTTTTATTAAACACACCATACAAATACCCTTTATGGGCAACATGATTGTTTATTAGATTCACCTTACAATTACCCTCTACAGGCAACATGATGTTTTATTCCTTTTGTCATATCATAACCCCTTACAGGCAACATGGTCTTCTGTTGGTTATACCATACAATAACCCTTCATATGCAACATGATGGTTTATTAGATTCATCTTGTAATAACCATATAAGATTCCAGTGAGTGAGTAATAGATGTCTAATGCCATTTCAACAGCTAAGGTCATATTCATGGTGAGAACAACATTACACATTTTCACAGAGGAATGTGTCAGTGCCTGCACATATGTGCACCACACACATCCTGAGGGGATAGGAAAGATGAGAAGTAGACCCTTTTAAGTGGGCTAGGGAAGCCCGACCCCTACAGGAAACATGATGATTTATTGGTTATAACATACAATAACCCTTTAGAGGCAGCATGCTGTTTTATTAGTTTCATAATAAAATAACCCTCTACAGGCAACATGATGTTTTATCAATCACAGCACACAATAACCCTCTGCATGCAACACTATGTATTGTCAGTTAAACAAACCTTTATATACAAAGACAGCCTGATGTTTCATTAATCAAACTAAACAAACCTTTACAGACAACATGGTGTTTTATTAGTTATACCATACAATAACCCTTCATAGGCAACATTATATTCTATTGATTATACCATACAATTATCCTTTATAAACAACATGATGTTTTATTAAACACACCATAGAATAACCCCCTTTATGGGCAACATGATGGTTTATAAGATTCATCTTAGAATGACCCTGTACAGGCAACATGATGTTTTATTCGTTTTATCATATCATAACCCCTTACAGGCAACATGGTCTTCTATTGGTTATACCATACAATAACCCTTCATATGCAACATGATTGTTTATTAGATTCATCTTAAAATGACCCTGTACAGGCAACATGATGTTTCATTTGTTATGCAATATTATAAACCCTTACAGGCAACATGGTAGTCTATTGATTATACCATACAATAGCCCATTACAGGCAACATGATGGGTCATTGGTTATACCCTACAATGACCCTGTACAGGCAGCATGATGTTTTATTAGCTTTGCCATTCAATGATCTTTTACAGGCAATATGATGATTTATTGGACCTCAATAGACAGTATGATGTAGGAAAGTGAGCTGGGGGGGGGGCTGAGCTATGGGAAGCTCTGATTTGTTTTATAGAATACAAAAGCTTTGTATATCACCTCCCTCATTTTCCAATATGGTGTATAAATACTTGGAGTCAGTGATTACTAAATATACTTTGTCACTATAACATCACTTAGTATGATAATCTTGTATAGACTATAGTTCTTTGAACATAGAAGCCACTATAACATAGGGCTTTGCCCTAACCTTAAACATTTTTTAATAAAGACACTACTGTAGAGGTCAAACAACACGTTGGTGTAATAGATCAATCCTAACATTAGACCTCCTTTCTGCCATTAGGAAATTTCCATCCATTGTGTTTGCTATCATGCAGGAGAAAATAATCTGCAGTTCATTTATTTTTAAATTACAATTAAGGTCTTGTGATTTGTAGACAGAGGGACAGAGAGACAAAGGGACAGAGAGAGAGAGAGAGAGAGAGAGAGAGAGAGAGAGAGAGAGAGACAGACAGACAGCCAGACAGACAGACAGACAGCCAGACAGACAAACAGACAGCCAGGCAGACGGACATAGACAGACAGACAGGCATACCTACTAAAGCTACATTGTGGGGAAAATTTTGACTGTGCACTGTGGGGTTGGGAAAAAGTACAATCTCTCATCGCTGGGAGCACAATTCATGCATGTACATATGTACATTCTGAGGTTAAAATGTCTGAATATAGTGGGGTCATGTTGTTATTCATTCATGAATATATTTTATTAAATAACACACCAACACACACTGAGACAGATACGTGTTCACACTCACTATCGCCTCTTCTCCCCACTTGGTCAAGTCCCCAGTTAATTTTCGGGTCCCCAGTTGATAGGTGACCTTCCAATTCCCGAGTTCTGGCAAAAGCAGGAAACCCACTAGTCAGGGTCCGTTTTCAGGCAGGATATGTGACGGGTAGCCTGGGCATTTTTTTTGTTAAAATTGGGTTTAGACTCAAATTGTCCTAATTCAACCCTATAAAAATATTATTTAAAAAAAATGCTCAGCATCCCTTTATTAAGCCCTATTTTGTACATTTGGCTCCAGACTACCAAGAAAGCGGCTTCCATGCCCTTCGAAACGCACCTAAGATGAAGTCGATCGGACCAGCGGTTGCTGAGATATTTAATTTTGAAGATTTTAGCAGAAGTATCGTAAAAGAGTCCCTATTCAATATGTACGACTATGAGTTCTCTGTCGGGTGTGGAGACTGGATAATGGCTCAGTGGGCATTACCTCTTGTATCTACATGATGCAGGCATCATCTGCTCACCATGGGACTATTTGGGGAAAAGTGCCTCTGCTGCGTGATGGGGTCCGTAAAAGAATTGTTTTTGCTCTAGCTTGTGAACCGTTGCACTTAGAGACATGGGACCCGGTGCAGATCAAAGCTTATTGCAAGGGCTATCAGCCAAATGTGTTGAAGCTGAGGAGTTGAAATGAAGCATGTCAACCTATGCTCTCTTCGTCACACACAGGCAAACACACGCACATGAATTTAAAGTTCGGATTAAATTGGGATCAACTGTATCTTTTTATGTTGTGTCGAATGTCTGTAATCATGGGGTTACTGCTATATGTGGGAAGCAATGTCTGTCATTATGGGGTTATCGTGTCTGAATATGTGGGGTGCAATGCTTACTGCTCACTAAGGGGCAGTAGGTGCTGGTACTGTCTGAAATATGCACAGACAAATCGTGTCGTTCTGACAGACACAACACAGTGTGGGGTTGTAAAAGATTTCCATCCCAATGACCCCGGAATACCAGTTTACACCAATTTGAGTCAACCCCACAACGACAAAAAAGCTCACAATGTCGGATTCTACTTGTAGATGACCCCACTACGTAGCTCTAACAAGTCCAGACAGACAGACAGACAGACAGAGACAAACAGATAGACAGACAGACAAACAGTGACAGAGGCAGAGACAGATACACACAGAGATGGCTTTGGAGTATGCCTTGATTATAATGCATTGGGGGTACGCAAATTGTACCACCATAATATACAGCCTCTTGATAGAACATCTTGGAATACTAACTACTGAATCTTTATCCCATGGACTCATGGATAATGGAGCGATGAAATAGTTCTGTCCATTTACTCATACATTTTGGCCGAACTCGTGAGAATAAACCGTGTATGTAGGGAATGTATAGGACCGGGGAGGCAAGGGTTAATGGGTGGAGGGGGTTTAAACATCTCCTGTTGTGACATGGGTCATATGATGTTTTGTAATGTACGCATGACCTCTCCACCCCAACGTAACTAGATATAACCATTTAGAATTTCAATGATGAGTATTCTGCAGGGATAGACACTAACATTTTGGACTTTTGGCCGATTGAACCAGCAGTATAGTATATAGCAATGTATATTCAAATATTCTACTAGTCAAATGGACAATTTCAAATAACATCTAGAAAAAAAGTACTGGCCATTGGCCCCTGTTATATGATATTGGCATAATCTTATCTAAATACTAAACACAATCTTATAAACATGCTTAACGAAGTGATGCCAGATATTGCTCTGCTGGACAAAGCAATTGGAATAATTTCTATTCTAAATACAAAGTGACAATGGAACATTGCTGGTTAATGTGAGAGTATGGTTAACACAAACCCATGGAGGCTCCCATAGTGATATGACCCAGATGGAAATATTGATATACCAAAAAGAAGACATCAAGGTTTTTACTTATAGATATACAACATGTACTAGACATGTGAAGTAAATAGTATCCAGACTCCTCCTCAGTGAGTTTGTCTGAAAGAGCATGCACACATGTATACTATATTGTAATGGCATCAATACCCTTTAAAGGTGCCTAGGTTAGATACCTGGCTATACCCACCTGCTGTCATGATGCATCAGGGCAGTCCTGGTGGGGAACTTCCCAGTGATGCATTCATCGTGCAGACAGTACTGGGTTAAGGTTCTCGTGAAGTGTTGGAATGATGCTCCCATGCAGTTCTCACTAGTCTATACAAGCACTGGAGTGGTGCATCATTCAACATGAACTTGGAGATCAAGTTTATCACTGTCCCTACTTCTCTGCTGTCCCTCCTTGCATCTATACTCGTTTCTGCAGCTTCTGCTCTCCCTCCCAGACCGCTGTCTCATATACTCTCTCCCAAACACCTGCCCTCACCCTAATACCTGGGACTGAATGATCCCTTTGCCCTACATCCCTGGCCCCTACCTTCCCCTGTCCTATCTGGATGGAATGTACATCAAAAGCCATTTCAATGGGACGGAAATAACACATGGGGAATAAAATGTACTGTTAAGTGGACAGTAGGTGTTGCTGTATACTGTATCACACCTCTTAGACCCTGAGTGCCCAGTAGACAGGTCAGTGGGTACTATAAAGTAGTCAAGTGGATCCCATACTACTCATCCACATGGCCAATTCACTTTGGATCATTTCGTTATTGATCTGAAAGAAATAGTAGGAGAGGGGGAAAATTATTCTTTTGTCAGTACCGAACCAAATAACGATATATTAGGATGCATTAGAACAGATAAATTTCGTAAGAGCCATACATGCATTGACACTTAAGTTATCTTTTGGGTTAGAATTATACACACATTGAGAGTGACACCCTCTCGTGTCAGGTAAGGATCGTATTAAAGGTTCATGAGTGATGTGACAGACTACCTTCCGGTAAGGTTCTTACAAGATTTGATATGCTATCTATTCGGTAAGTTTTCATGCAAGATTTGACTGTCCAGATCCAGTAAGGTTCATACGAAATTCGACACACTACCTGTCCGGCACGATTCATACCATATTTGATATGCTACCTTTTGGTATGTTTTCATACAAGATTTGACATGCTACCTGTCAAGTACGGTTCCATACAAGGATTGACATGATACATATCCGGGGAAGATATATACGACTTTACCCTCTATACCTATCAGGTTACATACGTCCCCTTCCATATACACCTCTTCCCCTTTTACATTAATCTAGCTCAAAATGAGGAGCCATGCTCCTTTACTTAGGCTGCAGCACCCACCTTTGATAGAACATAATTCTAGATCTCCTAATGCTGAATGGACAAAGTATTGGTATTAAAATTTATAACTCTTACTGAGGTCACCCATGCCTTGTACAATTGTACAGATCAGGACAGGGATTGGGGTATATCCCGGGGAGGGCACTCCCCTGATAAGAGAACTACCAACTACCAAACTACTACCCCCTAAATCCTTAAGCCTTAACAACTCGCATATCCCTTGGGTAAATCCAAACCCCTTGATTTGTATTTTTTGATACAACTGCACCTTTGATTTTAGAAATAATTATTGTCCCATAGTACAATGCAATTAATTTCTGATTCAGATAATCAATTAGGTATGTCTTATATACCAATTTATCAATATACATCAATTTACACCTTGCTCAGAATATATTTCAGAGAGAATTACCGCTCCCCTATTTTTAGATGCCTTATACTTTTGAGCTCTCACTGCCTACCTCAAGAGGGTGCTCTTTTCCAGAGCTGAGTGCCCACCCCAGGGTGTATGGAGGTGGGGGGGGGGGCTTGTTTCACTTCAAGTACTATTACCGTGACCATTTATCTCACAGTCTGTTTGTAAAGTGTATTTCCATATCAAAGTCACAAATTAAGGCTTTCAGATTCATCCTCAGCCATGGCTGTTGATGGGATAAGTGGCCTGTGTTAGTCCCTATACCTCTGCCTTAGAGCCCCCCCCCTCCCTTCTCTTCCCATTTTTCCTCTCTCCTCTCTGTTTTTCCTTCCTAGCAACCACATAACACCTTGTACACTGCCACCATGGGTATCTAATCCTATAAGATATAGCTTCCGAATATCCCCAGTCACTCCAGGGCTCCCATCCATGGACCAATGGTCAACCACGGCCTGTTTCACCACTTACCTGTGAACCTCCCCCCATATACCCCCACCCCACCCCTACACACATCCAGCACCACAATAATACCCACCCCCAACTCTACCGCTCACCACATGCACACCGCCACTACAACAAGGGTGCTAGTTACTGGAGTATGTAAGGAATCCCTCTAGTCGATCCCCTGGAGAAGGGGACAATATCATACTTGTAAATGACAGACTGGGTGTACTACATGTTTGAATATTAGCATGACTTCAGAACATAACCATTTGCACTGTTTGTGTCACATTTATATCCTAACAGATTGGATTATATCATAGCTGTTGCTCTGACTGGAAGAGTGCTCTATGGGGGAACATACAGCATGAGGAGATTCTATATGTTCAACACTGACACCCTGGATACAGTACATATACATGCAATTGCACCAGTGATTTCATATCAGTAAGTTTATCAAGGTATACCTTTCAATGGAGGAGTGTGATATACCTCAGTACCCTGGATCAGCCTAATGGTAAATGCCATGGAGGAATAAAAACCATGGATGTTATTATGATCTGAGCCATCAATAATCATGGATCAATGTGCATGTGCCACATACATAATTCACACATACATACCCATTTATTATATGTGCAATATAGTTCTTTCCATTAGAGGAGACTATGGGTTTTCATATTATATTGACTATTGATATACCTATGGGGTGTGTTAACCTGCTTTGATAAACATAAGCAATAAATTGTGATGCTTTATGAACCCAATATGAATGAATATAAAAACAGGCAGAGGCCTGCTTATGGGCCCGCTCATCAGTGCTACATTCATACATCAAGCATGTCTAACAAGGCTGATACACTCTTGGAAGATTGAAAGTTGTACCAATAGAATGGCAATGATCATTAGTGATTGGATCAAGCTACCAAGTCACCAAGGTTCTATGCACTATATTGCTAGTGTTGGTTTACCTTTGTGTGCTACATAGATATATTTGATACACATTAAGGTCAAGCACCACCATAAAATAGTGAGAAGCACTAGTTTATTTTCCTTTCCTTTCACACAATAGGGTGAGGCTCTTCACAAATCACACACTTAAGCTCTTTCAGAGCTATGTGCATATCAGAAATTAACATAAAGCTGCCCTGAACCAACCCACATTCTACCATTTTCCGTGAGACTGATGCATAATTGATATAACCACATCAGTGTGATGCATTCTTATATACCCAGCACTGCTTGTTCAATTATTACTAGGCATCCACTATTGGGAGCTCTGGCTATGTTAGCAATTGATTGGCACCAGCTGGAAGGAAATTCATACCAAGTGGTGGCTATTACTTATTGACCATATTGTTAATGTATGTAGTGGAAGACACAGGAGTTCATTTATATTTTTTTTTGCTTAATTCCTGCAGAACATAGTTTCCCTGCACTATACATCTTGGCACGGATAATCCTTTCCACATGGCCGGCACAAAATCAGGTACATTGTATTATGAAAGGTCAAATCAAGTCCGAGTTAACTCAACATGCACAACAGTTTTCCTTTTGATAATGGAATAATGCAAAATGCCTTTCTAGAATTCTTAGTTGAGTACACTGCAAAAATGGTGTTTAGATTTAAACATGTTTAGGTTTAAAAATGTTTAAAAATCTAAATATATAGGTCAGCTAGGTGTCTCATTGACTAGACATTTAGGAAATGAACACTTTTATTCTTACTACATAAACATTTATGCTAAACATGTTTAGATGTTTACAGTTGAAACAGTTGAATAATAGTTTAAACAGATTTAAACATCAATATGTTTAGATACTTGGATGTTGAATCCACACCAGGTAGCAGCACTACCTTTGAATGGGCTATCTGCACACAGTTATAATCAATTGTTGTGACAAATGTCCCCAAATCCCATGTTTATCATGGTTTCATTTCATAGAATGTCATTCGAATATAAAGGGCACCATCATTAGCATAAAATAATGAATAAGCTCCATGACTGACACCTATTTAATGTTATTCTGGAATAGATAAGACAATATCCAAGCTGTTGTACTTTCTCAAGTCTCTCATTCCGATGCAGTGTGTAATACATGTACACGTATATAGCTGTGGCTGACATCTTTGGAGTCTTTGACAAGTAAATACCTGCTGATGTCCCCCCTTAAATCTTCATCAAATCATTTAAACATCTAAACACAAAAATTCATAAACACCTAAACACAAAAATTCATAGATATCTAAACACAGAGTTTTACCCTAAACACCTACATTTCTAAACACTTGAGCTAAGCACATTGTTTGGCTAAACATGTTTAGGAAATTAATGTGATTACAAAAACGTTGCAAGAATATGTTTAGAATTGTGTTTAGGATCTAAATTCCATTTTTGCAGTGTATGTAAAGCAACTATTACTATTAAGCTTATATGTCTCCCATGGGTGAAATAAGAATGGCTCATCTCCAAAGACTACACATCAGTGTCCATGTTTGGTTACCTGCCGTGATAATACACACCACAACACATGGGACTGCATATTCAATAAGTCAATATGGACTTACCAAGTGGCCTACCCCTCTCCTATACATATATCCTATTATTGGATTATCGCAATAATATTAGGATAAGGCCGAGTTCATATGCAGACTATTGACAGATGCATATTGTGTATACCTGGATAAATCTGCATCCCTAAATCCCTCTAGTTGTTATATCTAACAGGGTATTACTCTTTGTTGATGTTTTTTTTCATGATTTACCCTATCATGAATATAATTGAGTTATTTTCATCAAAAGCGAGACCTGGTGAGGCTATTTTGTAAAATACTGTTACCTTTGATGGTGACTTAGCTATGACCCATTGAAGTTTACAAGAGTGCACATTATATCTCTAGAATGTTGAAACCTCTTCATGACTTTAGGTTTTAATTCACTAAAAGCCACTGGATCACTTTCCATTCATAAAATATCTGTTCTCTGTGTGTACACAATACCTTTATGATTATTGATGACCTTACTATTGACTTTTCTCAGAAACAATGGTAATACTCATTAGACACATAACTCCTCCCCGGGGACTAGGAAAATTTAGGCTGTATGGGAAGGCTTTCACCCCCCCTCAATTATGTAAATAAGGTATCTAATAATAGCTCAGTAGTTAAGGAGGCATGACTGAAAGACAGAAGTATGCTTTACACCCTACCCTGATGTGAACCTTTCAGAGTATAGCCTGAGGAAAAGATGTATCTACTGTATAAACCAAGTTAAGTAAATCCCAATCTAATAATATAGCGATGAAACCTGTCAATCAATGGACGCCACCATTGTGTCCCCCTGGTGACATCATATGCCAGACATATCGCTTTTCTCAGTAGAAAATGCATGGAGGTTTTTTTTCGGAACAGGACAAAAAGCCAGTTATGATTTAGAACTTTCCCAAATCTACCACTGCTACCATCAAAGTTGCACTAAAATTGCCCTGTCACAAACATATGGGTACTGCTACTATTGTATCCAGCCTGCTGTCTTCAATTAAGTTTACCTAGCGGCTCTACTCTAGATTACAATGGCTGGTCGCCTCTGACCCCCAAGCAGACAGCTAAAGATAATACCTTCTGCTTCAAGCACTGATAGTTTATGTGTAAAACTCTGCTTAAAACCCTATTGTGCCCCACTTATTCCTAACCCAACTGCCCACATTGCCTGGATACAGGACATTCCTAACCTTGGGATGGTGCTGCTTGGCTTCATAGTATGAAAATGCATCTCAAGCCCGATACTCACCAACACCATGTCAAAATAGATGTTGCAGGTGATGAGGGTTACTGATTAATTCATACCCATTAGCACCATTGGGTGTCAGTTACATCCAGAAGATGTTTCACATTGTTTATACTTTCATCATAAACTAGTAGAAAAAGAGTCCTTATAACAACTTTCTTAAAAGATAACTAAGAGTAGTAAATCATTTGATAAATAAGGATTTTTTTTTGGCTGAGCATTGTACTAAGCAGAGGGTTATGAGTACAATTCAGCACTGGGGCCATGATGCTAACTTACATATATATGCAATGAGCAGCTGGTAGGAGTACTGTAATCTCCCGCTTATAAGGCGCAGCTCACGTATAAGGCGCACCCCCAACTCAGAGAATGCAAGTCCACATATAAGGCGCAGATTTTTGTTAATGTAGTACTCTTCTATAGTAAAAATACCCCCCCCTATAAGGCGCACCCCAAACTCAAGGCAATTTTCCTCCCACGTATAAGACCCAGCAGCCTTTTGTTTGGCGTATAAGACGCGCCTTATACGCGGGAGATTACGGTAGTGTAGTAATAGTAGCCAGGTATGAGGTGTGGGTGGTGTAAAGTAAACACACACAACACCTGGTATGTTGCATTGTAATGGGCGGCAGAATGCAGGGTAGGCAGGTACCCATACACAATCCATAGTATGCATTAATTAAGCTGTACTCTGCACCAAGTTTCAAACCACTGGCATAAGCACAGGTATGGGAAGTAAATCTTTATTATGGGATACCTGAACCAGCATCAGGCATTGACCAGCATTGGCAAAGGCAAGCTGATAGATTTAAATGCTAATACGATTTTAGGGGGGAAAAAAAAAACTGGACTAAAAAAGAAAGTCCAGAAAGTGAAAAAAAATATATCAAATTCAAAAATCTGCACTGATCCTAAATGCAGAATATGCCCAGCAATGAACAAGAGTGGAAGAATTAAAATCAATTCCAAATTAGAAAAAGAAACTAAACACAACATCACTTGTAAGTGTTCCAACGTGATATACTGCATAGAGTGCAAATGTTGTGGAAAGAGATATGTTGGTGAAACATATAGGAAAGTGGGAGTAAGAATAGAAGAACACATGAAGGATGTGGAATACAAAAGATTTGGAAAAAGTGAGGTAGCATACCACTTTAACCAGAATGGACACCAAGGTGTAGCAGACATGGAGGTTTACATACTGGACTGGGTGTATGAACATCCAGAATCCAAAATAGGCACCAAAATTAGGAAATCGATTGAATTTTCTTGGATACAAAGATTGAAATCAATTGTACCAATGGGGATGAATATATTGGAGAGTCGCTATGGCTAGCCAAAAACTGCGACTTTGTCTAACCCAGATATCCTATATTTTTTATTTTTTAAATTTATAGGTTAGGCACTAAACAGTGTCAAGTCTCTGTCCAGACAGGCATAACCACTCTTTTGACATCAAGTCTTAGAGTCGAGGTCAGACCACAGTGACAAGGGGTGAGTCCCCTCACACATCACTGGGGTATAAAAATATAAACAAAAAATCCCCGAGATTACACCTGATGAGGCCCCGTGAGGGCTGAAACACCCTGAAACACCTGGTAAAATTCTGATCACTCACCTCCATGGAGGGGGCCATCTTGGATCCTACTCAGATGCAGTCTGGGAGACCAGACTTTTTGTCTAAATTTTTCTGGTTGGACTTATTTAAGTCTTAATAACCTGAGGGGTTACCTTTCCAAAAAGGTTAAACTCTGTGCATCAAAGGACCATTTCTTGTTCTTTATCACTGACCTGGTAAACAACAACAACCAATCAGATTGCCTAAAAGGTGTCATGTGACCTGTCAGAACCACTAGAGGCGGTAAAAACGACTTTCCTGGGTCATTCAGAGTGTAGTGTTGGGATTACTCACCTCGTTCCTCCACAGCTGCTAATACGATTTTAGTTCTGATTGGGGTAACCCTGTGTCCCCCCCCCATCGTACTACTATACCTTTGGATAGGGTAAGTTGCCTCTAACTCGACTACTAGGAATGTTGGTACCTTTTAAGGTCGACTAGCCTAGACTAACCTCTATTCCCAAAGTACAGCTACTAGTTAATTGTACCTGATTAATCAAGTACAATAGGAATACCTTGCACATGGTTCAATAATCATTCACGGGTTATTAAAATAACCTACAATTATTCGGATGGGAGACAGAATGTACCAACATGCCAAAAGGTTGAGTCTGGGTGACTTACCCTAATTGGCCAGGTGAAGTGTGGGAATCCAGTGTAGATTACCAGTACGGTTAGCAGATTTATTGGGGTAGGGGTGCAGTCATATATAGTTCTCACTGTGTGATTTTGTCCACTTCTCCTTCACCACTGTTTTGGTCTTTTCATAAAGGATAACAATAGTTACCAGTTGCAGACTTCTAATTTTAAGCTATCAAACATCGTTATACCTCAAATTGGTGAGCGTGACTCACCGTTTCTCAGGTATATCTACTACAACTGTCAATCTCCCGCATATAGACATGTAAGAAGAATTGTGCACTACTGAATTTGTAAAACCTTTGGCTGACTCTAAAAGGCCAAAGATCTTGTTACACATATTATCTCATAATATAATCAATTTGCATTAGTAACCCCCTCCACCAGGTCGTTAAAGAGTTTAATCTAGTCTTTTATAGAGACGGATGCAAATATACGATGGATGTAAAGACTAGTATAATATTATATAGTGTTCAGCATTCTATACGGGATTTCCCACAAAAAGTTGCCCTAATGCCAATTTTTCTTTTACTCATTTTACCCTTTAAAATTTACCATGACTTAATCCCTCTGAAAAATAGATGCCCATGATTTCAGTATTCCCCCTTTGTGTCATCTCATAGATTTGATGACCTTCATGGGGTTGCATTGCTAGTGGATACAAGGGAGAGAAACTGGGGGCATCATCACATATTTTGTGTAGCTGTGTAAACTAACCGAGCTACTCTCCTATATAATTTTCCTATGCCCTACATTGGAGTCCATGCGCACAGTGCACCTATAATGTTGTATGTATACATGCATGGTGTCCATAGTTTGTCAGGTCACTGCTATTCATTCACCTACCAGTACCACTGCCACACCCTGCCTCTGTTACCCTGAGTGATTGGTTCTGCTGTTAGAAAATGACATTAAACCTATATGAGCCATATGGTGCATTGTGTCCATTTGGCAGTATGAAAAGATGAAATCCTAGAATGAATTAACTCGTCAGGGCTGCATTCATGCATCTAAACAACTACAGGGGTCAAATACACACCTTAAGGTATAAAAGGTACATACAAAACGAGTATTCATTTTGAGGGCAAAAATTGAGACTAGGCTTTAGGCATCATATTGTCCTTAAAGGGATTACTATATTCCCCAAACAAAGTATAGGGCTGTAGCGAAGTGATATTGGTAAGGGCAGCCAGGTGACAAGACGACAGCCTATTAAGGGTTAGCATGATCCTGTTGTAGGATACTAGATTGCAGCTGGCAATATGGCACTCTTAGTGGTACACCAGGTACAATGGTATAACAGGGACAAGGTAGCAGCTTAGAATTATTTATCAGGCTCCAAGGTATAGGGGATAAAAGGGCGGCCAACATTGTAAATCAGGTACAACAAGGGACAAAATGGTAGACTGCACAAGAAAAAGTGGCACTGTTATAACCTGTGAGCAAATGGATGAGTAACTCATACTGTTTCATGCTGTGTAGAGCATCTAATAAGAGCAGCTCCGGCCTATCATATCCTCAATTTCTCACATCATGAAGGGGAGTGATACTGAGGTGTAAGCTGTAGCATATTGGGGAGAAAATCTGAAGGGGCCAGATGAGGCAGTTCCTCAAAGCTACAGTACCTACTAGTAAATTCTCTACCTGTGGATTATAGCACAATATTTTGGAGCATAGAATAACATCCTGCAAGGATAGTCTACTAATGATAGGATGACTCTAAATTTTAGCAGTCTCCCTCTGAAATGTACAGAACTGGTTCTAATCGGTCAAACTTTAGCCATTCTGGCTCTAATCCCACTTGGGTTTGGATGGAACCATAATTCTTCACTCAATGCATATGATTTGCAATGAGATGGAACATTTTGGATGCACCATATACCAGCCTTCAACTGGTGATTCACCAAAAACCAGCATTCATCCACTTATAAGATTACAAGGGATCAAAAGATACATTTATTGCCAACAAGGTGACTTAGTTGTGAAGAGGAATTACTCCTGTGTATCTACCTGTGGATGCTGGGCCCTACAAATCATAATAATGGAGGGCACATGATATTAAGGGGGGGGGTGCCTTTAGACCAAAACAATTCCCCATTTGGAAGGAGGGGGCCAATAAAGAGCATTGAGGTAAGGCTTCTTTCTAGCATGTTGTAATTTTTTACAGTTAGGAGTCTGATGTCAATACAATGGTTAGCAGACAGATGAAGTGACAAGATTGAGACAGGATGCAATTCTATTTGGACTGTATCAGAGGAGAAAACATAGACATTCATCTACTGCTATAGACCCAGCCATACCGGAAAGAAAGTACTTTACAAGTGGACCATTCATATGATCAAAAAGATGGACACTGACACCATAGTACATACATATACTCCTGTCGATTCCTGTTTATCCATGGCTACTGTGTTGCTATAGTAACCACCTGGTTGCCATGGCAACTTGACGCCAGGTTGGAATGGCTCCCAGGCAGGTGGTAGGAACTCTATGTGTGACAATTACAAAAAGATAAGTGGGACTGGGCTGAGGTCAGTGGTAGTGGGAGCTACACCACAGGTGTATATTTAGCTAGCATCACACCCTGGAGTTTAGCACTCATCATTAAGCCACCACTGGCAGCAGTGTCCTGTCTGTGTTCACGCACACAGTGGCAAGGAATTAACATTGGATATGTATAGATTATACTCTAAAAATAACTGTTGAATCTACCAGGTCTCCTGATAAAACTGAAGAGTGAACCACCGTAATCATATTGCAGTGAAGCAGCGTAGTTTCTACAATGAATCCCCAGATGGCAGTACGGTGGTACAAGGTTTCTATTGAAGGATCTTTGGCAACTTTGGGACAAGGATGTCACTGTTATTTTGACGGATTATTTTTACAGTGTACGTCTTAGGATCAATGTATGAAAGGACTGCCCAAGATTCGAGGTCATAGTAGGGCAGTAATGGGACTAGGTGGTGAAACCAATAGTGTCTTGAGTGGAAGGATTATTATCGGATATGTTACAGAGACTGTATTCCAGGATCCAAGGTGCTAAACTCTGTGCATATCATGACTAGACCTCTATCACCATACATACATTACACTTGGAAATATATCCACCTAAAATTCAGTCCTGTATAGCAGAGTAAACTTATGTATGTATTGGGAACTCATGTTTTGGTATTCAATGCGTCAAAGAAAAAAAGGTTGTGCATAGTTTAACCCACTGCACTCGGACTTAGAGACAGAACATTAAAATCATCTGCTGTACTTGCATCGACTACTTTATGTACTACATATACTATGTATCTAAAAGCTCCTAGTCATTACATATTTTCGACTACAGCCAAGGGAAAGTTCCGATACTCAATTGCTACAATCGTCTGTGGAGTCTGGAAGTCCTATATTGAAAGCACACTAAAGTTCTCTCACAACAGGACACATGGAGCATAGCATTGCCTCCTAGATTTAACAATTTGATAACTGGCGTGCCTGCAGAATTTCAATATCTCAATGCTGTGCCTTATGGATCGATATTTTTCAACAGCCCGTGATCAATGAATTCACTCTAACATCTGTGACCAAAGTCTGATTTGATTTGAATCAACACAAGCTTTTCATAGTGTAATACTAAGCAGGTAACTTGTGTAACATGTATTAAGCACAACTGTGATTCTGATCCTATGTTATAGATGTGAATTGCCTAGTCTGTACCCGTCCTGGATATTACTCAAGTGGGCAGTACCCTTTATCAAAATCAAGCACCGTTATAGAGTGTGTATTACTGCGCTGGAGCCAACTGAACAATACTGTGATATAGTCTACAGCCTACAGTCCACACTGGAGTACTTGAAGGAACACTGGTGTAGCTCTATACCATTTTACCAACACTGTGATATCATTATTGAGCAGAGGATTAGGATTAAGGATATACCACGGAGGTATATTTGGTTTACATTGTGCCTTAGCCGTTGAGAATTTCAAGATTGTGTTGGTATTAACCACAAAGAGGAGACACAGGCGTCTGGCAAGGGAAATTAGGGTTCTAAGGGCAGTATATGATACGATGGAACACAACTTTATCAAGCCCAAAATCCTATTATCAACCCTATTTGGAATACTTATTAACTTTCTGTGTAGAAACTAGCATCTACTACAATATTACCACAATCTTCCACCATGTTCAGAGGGTCAGTGGATTTCAGGAGTATTCTGGATGAAAATACACACAATAACAATCATAAGATGGCCTCCAATGGCCATGGAGGTGGTGCCAGTTCCACGCCTCCCACCATATTTGATATGTTTGCCAAAGAGTTCTTATCTGCACAGGGTTAGTATGCTTCACGAAACCTTTTCCTTGTAAATAATATCTTGTGTATAATACTGTATATATCTTAAGCTGTATGCGTATATCTTTGGGAACTCACATATATCATTCAAAAACCTTTTGAATGCTCATGGTGGCAAAATCCCTTTACTACATGTACTATTCTGAACACCATTTCACATTTTTCTTTTATTCCAACATATTTCATGATGGCTTCCCTAAATTTTGAAATGAGTGTATGTTCATTTTTGTCACTGAATAAATTAAGAAATAATTTGTGTGGAACTTCAAACAATACAAAGAGAGGCTTGATGTGATTAGGGGTGTGATCGTAGAGTATGGAATCTAGTAAAAATGGAAATTTAAAATAAAACCTTTTATGTTTACGGGTATAAGTACACAGCCGTATGTAAAGGTATATTTTGCATACAGCCTGGTGACCTCACAGGGTTTGACAGGATAAATGAAAGGTCCCCCTGTGCATAAAAGGCCAATGCCCCCATCAGTCCAAAGAAAGTTGTTCTATTCATAACATCCTATAGCTTAAGGATATTGGCAATAAGACAAGGTATAGAAGAATAATCCTGGAAAAGGTTAAACTAATGTATTTGACATTAACCCTTTACATGCGTCATATATAGCTTTATAACTATATACATTTTTGTTTCCATGATGCACAAATGCAGCATCAGCGAGTTACTCGCCATTGTTTTATCAATATATCATGCTGATTCTCCAGGTCTGATGCACTCCTATAAGGTCACCATGATTCACCAATGGGCACTGCATTGTTGTATGATAATGACATATAAACACTAAACATAGAGGCATTATTCTGCCTCTAAATGATTAGATGTCTCTTGACCTGACAGCAAAGCTATGAGTGGCACTTACATAACTTCTATCTGTCTTTGTCAGGTCCCCAAGGAGGTATTTATAACTGAAATATGGTCCATACCAGGATATTATCAATGCAGACGTTATTTCCATGACATACGCTTAGGCCTACTCAAATAACTTGCATGAATGCATCTTCAGATTTCTTATAATAAAGGAGTCTTCCTGTTCAAGAGGGCAGAGTGCAGAATGGTTTCAAGGGATGTAACAAATCATACACTTCTTGAGAGACAGAAAAGCACAATTCTTATTGCCTTTCAGAGAAAGAAAGACTTTGGTTTAAAGGCGGTGCTGAGATAAATCCATTGATACTTGGTCTTTCGAACCATGCATGAATATTAATCTAACAAATGAGTACCACTTGTTAGCTGGGTTATAATGGGTACTCTTTATGTAACATGTTTCCGTTTAATAGCATGTGTTTCGTAATTTCAATCTATTGCAAACTGGAAAGCACAGTGTCGGTAGCTACGTCTAAAAACATGGATCCCATACAACGTAGGGCTCATTTGATGCAGTACAGAAACTCATAAAAGACGCATTGCATTTGGACACCCTGGGTGAATTCCAGTATGCATGGTCCAATTTATTTTGAGATCCACTAAGGGAGGTCCACGTACTGAGTGGTACGGAGAAATCCCTTAACATCTTTCCACTACCTCAAACTGTAAAAGGACAGCTTATCCCACCCCAAGCCTTTTTCAACACCCCCAGGGCTAGAATGCATATATAGAATCTGACATGTAGTATTTTGCAGGTCGCCATTGTGTCCCAGCTGGAACGTTGATTAACCAACCTTGAGAAAATGAACATGGAGTTTAGTCAGAAAAACCCCATGACCAGTTATAGATCTTTTATCAATCAGTGAAGCGAAAAATAATTATTAGTTCCTATTTTTGCCATTGTGTTCATTTCCATAGTGTAGCTACAGTCAAACTTGCATACTATGTATTACTCCTTAAGGACAAGATGATGCTTCAATGCTGAATGCTGAGTCATCTTTATGGTGCACTAATGCAGCATTGGCAGGCAGTATATTGCCACCTCTGCGTTGGTGCATCGTGGTGAGGAAGTTGGAGAATGCAGATGCTTTTGGGTTGGCATTTTGCATAAATACGGCCATGCTAAGCTACTCACCAGAATTGTATATATTAATTAGCGCATATCAATGTATATGCATATCCATGCCAGATGTGTAATGCATTAAGTCACTATGTGACCACCAAAGAGTTAAACCCTCCAGGGCCCCACACCTTCCCACTAATCCTACCCCAACCACTTGATCCCCATTGAAGATCCTTTGTAGCCTCACCAAAACTCAGTCACTTTGTTGATACTAGCCTTGCATCTTTGGCCTAACCCCCAATTATCAGCTCCCAGTGCACACAACCGTGTCTGCAGATGCTTTTAGGAGTCTCTAGGATTGTTTTATGACAAGTTCAATTACCTTTTAGACATTGTGGACTGAAAGGCTTGGCACCAGTGGAGTGGACGTTGCCTCTATTCAAATCTCATAAAGTGGGAGTAGCTTTATTTTGGTCTCCAGCTGCCCAGATTTTATATTACTGGAATAACCAACAGGTGTTTGTTTTGGGTTGCTACAACGTTATTGTTACTTGATTGACTTGACGTCAATCAAGTATTTACTTCATCCAAAACCTAGCATGTTTTTGCCTATACAGTGTCTCCATGAACATTGCAAAGCTGTTACCTTATAGGACAGAGGACTCTGTATGAACCTATAGTGTAGCTGAGGCATTTATGAGGGTGGTCAGTAGGTGTGTTAGCCATAGGGATAGGGTATAGTAGAGGGTCCTTAGATACACCTAGCAACTTAAAACATTAACCCTTAACAGGCTGGGCTTTGTTACAGTGGTAAGTTATGTATAGCTATACTAATGAATACAGGCCTTACATATCATATGCTGCATTCCTTAAGGGTTAGTGACTTGACACCTTGAAACAAACAAACAGATTAGTCTTCTAGCTTTCAATTAGGCCACACTACTAAACCTTGGAAGCTCTGTCTCATTGTCCCTACTCTATCCATGGCCACTAGTCCTGAAGAGCTTAGTGTAATTGTTTTTCAGTCACTCTACTCCTCCACCCACAGCCCAGTAACCATCTGGGCATTACCATGTTGCATGTTCTACTTTCTTACATGAAGATCACTATAATAGGACTATGGATATTAGTGCATCATGATGCATTACACAGCCTCTCGGGGGCATCATAATGCACTAAAACAGTGTTGGAGAGTAGACTCCTCAGCACTGCATTGATGCATCATGATACATTGCACGGGCCTCCCCAGCCCCAGGCCATCTTTAAAAGGGGTCTATGTCTTGCTTTTCTATCCTCTCTGAGTGTGGGTGGTGTCCATATGCGCGGGCACTGGCACATATTCGTTCCTCGAATCTCCTCTTTCCTGTCCCCTCTTTCTTACATATGTCTGGTGTCCATATGCACGGGCACAGGCACATGTATTCCTTTGTGACGTGATGTCTAATGTACTTTTTCCGCCATGAATATGACCTTAGCTGTCGGCTTGGCGTTAAACAACCATTACTCACTCACTGATACATTGCACAGCCCCTCACTTGCACAGCTCCTATACTGTAAAAAATGTGTGTTAAACTTACACTGTCTAGTTTCTCTCCCTCATCATAACCCCCCTACACTGTATAAAATGTGTGTTGAACTTACACTGTATAGCTTCTTTCTGCCACCACAACCCCCCTCCCTTCACTGTAGAAAATGTGTGTTGAACTTATACTATGTGGCTTCTCTCCACCAACACGATCCCCCTACACTGTAAAAAATGTGTGTTGAACTTACACTGTATAGCTTCTCTCCAGCACCACAACCCCTCCCCCTCAAGACACTGTAAAAATGTGTGTGGAACTTACACTGCCTGGCTTCTCTCCACCACCACAACCCCCCTCCCTACACTGTAAAAAATGTGTGTTGAACTTACACTGTCTAGCTTCTCTCCACCACCTGACCCCCCCCCCCCTCCCTACACTGTACTATACTCACAAGTTGTCAGCAATTGGTCAATATGTGTCAGTATTTACTCACTATTTGTCAGCAATGATATTAGTCAAAAATCTGTCAGTAATAATGCACTATTTGTCAGCGATTAGTCAACATATGTCAATATATATTAGCATAGTACATAGTATGTAGCACATTGAGCATAGATCTCACCAAAATTCTCAGCTGTTTCTTGTGAGACATTGAACGTGTAAGTCAATCAGTACTTAGGCCTATGGCCTAGCCTTAGACATTTTTACTTCTTCTATAGGCCTAGAGGTGTTTCTGTTTATGTCCTACTCCATTTTGTGACCTCTAAATGTGTTTTAAGGCCAAGCCACATTTTGATACAGGAATGAATATAAATATGTAGGAAGCATAATTTTAGAGTTATTGAAGTAGAAACATTATCTTGCAAATTGCAATACTGAAAAATATCGTTGTTGTCCATTAGAGACCAACTCTCATTTCCTTTCTTCATTTTTCAGTTAAGCCATTTACAATAGAGTAGATTTACAAATACAATGACACAAGAGAGATGGAAAGACACATTTTCCTAATTAGGTTAGTCTACTTCCTCTGGCCACCATCTTTCTCTAGATTTTAAGATCCTAGACCAACTAAAGAAATTGGACTTCTGTCGAATTCTTTGACAATTCCTCTTTTGACCCATACTCGACAACACTGCCCCATGACCTTTATCTTCTAAGCTATCTCTATATAGGTAGGTGGACATACCATGTGGGATTGTCATCCTGTAATCAGCTTGTGCTATCAGTGGATGGTACTCACCACAACACGTTTCTTGTCATATAAATTACCTCCGTGGACATGGATGAAGCAGATAGCAGGCTTAAAGCTAACCCTTTACGGGCCGCTCATGCATTCTGCATTATGTCAATTGGTCGGGCTGCATTCAAGCATCATACCGACACTCCAGGGTTTACACTTATACACCAGGAGGTCGGCATGGTGCTCCAATGAAGTGCTGGTGAGCAGCCCCACCAGCACTTCATTGGTGCATCATGAAGACCAATTGGCATGATGCACTCCTGCATTGGTGGCCCTTAAATGTTTAACAGCTCCATCAGAATGCCTGATATGAGATCACAGGGATCAGCATAGATTATCTGACACCTGTCTAACATGGCTTATTATACCCCCATGTAGGCGTCCATAGTACTATAAATACATTAATCCTGAGCAGCATGATGCCCTCAGGTTTCTGTCCCTCTGTCTTCATGAAACACCAATGAAAAATTATGATTATAGAACTTTATCGCCCTATGATCCTTGCAAGGGCTTTGTTCACAATAGTTTCGATTACACTGATCTAGCATTCCACCCAATTTTATGTCTTGAAAATAGTAAAATTGAAAGCTACACTACATTTTCCCTCTATGTGTTTTCCTCCAGAGTATTACCCAATTTGAATAGCATCTGTATAGCAGCTCCTTGAGCGGTTATAAAAATAAGTGACTTTGTTGATGAAATAAAATAAAAAATAGAAGATGAGCCAAGATGGGCTGCTTCTCTAGAAGGACTGTATAAAATATGACTTTTATAAATTAACTGATTCCAGGTGTATATTGCCAAAATTTAATGCTACCTACTGAAGCTGAATACTGTCAAATGGCAACAATTTCCCTAATTTGGCCCGCTTCGGCAGCAATACATACTTTAACCTTCTCTCGCAGTGCATATATAGCATTCATGTGCCATTTGAAATATAGCCAGTGGTAAAGATAGGACATCTTATTAAAAAGCACATATTGCCGTTGATATCACAGGCAATATATCCTATGTGACCTCTATGTCCATGTACTATCCTTGAACCTTAACCCACATTTATATTATGGTAGATTCATCTCTTACCACTCCGCCTCCCCATTACTCATTATTGGACCATGAGATGAAGGTGTGTTTCAGTGTACATTTCTTTTGCTCACAACTCAGGATTATGACTCAAACATCTCCCTGGCAACTAGCAAACAACTGAATTGACGAAAAGTCACTCAAAATAGTGAAAAACATTTTCTCAATATGGTTGCATATAAGTGTGTCTTCTGGGTTTGTCCTGTTGATAGGCAGGGTCGAGCACCCGCAGCATGTACCAATGGGAAACCTGAAATCTTAAATATTTGATGGCCCATCATTTAAGACCACCAAAGTTTGAAAAGTTCTTTGTTTCTGCTCTTTTAGCCAAAGATGGAGAATTTACAATACCAAAACCTCAACCCGGGAGTACCAATCCACCAGCTGTACGACCACGCCCAATCCAACAACGGCCGCAGGGGGTAAGTTACATCTTTATTAGAATGAACTGCTATCACCCAAAAATGAAATTTCTTTTTTTACAGAGTCCAATTAATTGAGGATATCAATACTTTTGATATCATAGGGCTCAATTGGATCTACTCCAAAACGATTATGTGATTCCCTAGCTTTGGCCCATCCTCAGTGAGGTCCAGGTTCAGTCAGGCTATTAGAGATGTGATTAGGAGCTGAGGTTACATTGATATAGCAGGGGTAACCACAGGCAGTTTCAAATACACTGTCAGTCATGGGGTATTGTTTTAAAGAGACTTCAAAGCATTTTTCTTGCTGCTGCAGTTTTTTGTTTGATCTTATGCCACCTTAGATCTACATTGACTTCCATAGACATACAGATACCCACGTCTCCTAATATCTCAAGGTGTGAAGTAACCTGTGCTATAGGCCCATGCCCTCTGCACCCCCTGGAGCTGTAGCTATGTAAACCGTCTCCGTAAACTCACATCATGAGTTGATAATACTCAGTCTTTTGCACCATGAACTGCTGCCACACTAAAGATGAGCCCGTTTAACATGCACGAGTAGCTCTAACCTAGAACTCCTTTGGCCATAAGCAGTTCTAATAGTTAACAGTTTTAGCTGTAAGCAGTTCCGACTGTTCAGTTTGGCCAGTTCTGAGGGCAATTCAGACCACCAGCAGTTCTGATCATGAGCAGTTCTGTTCCTGCCTGAGCAGTTCTGACAGTGAGCATTTCTATCCATGAGCAGTTCTGTCTATGAGAGCTCTGACCAGGAAAACCTCTGGCCACCATCACTTCCGTCCATGAGCAGCTCTGATTGATGTGGTTTATCAATACAGCAATTTATGTGTGCACCGGATAATAATTTAAAACTTGACGGAATATCTTACAGAAGAGATGGATCTTTCCAACCAGTAGAATTTGCCAAAGTCCTGGAGACGAACTATTACAAAGTACCTGAGAGCCTAACGGCATTTCCTAATGCACCTATAAAACACTAGCAGAAGTAGGAGGTCTACCTAGTTCGGTCAACACTCGGCAGGTGGCAGCATCGGAATACCAAAAACAAATACCAAAAATTGATTTGGTCCTATTATACAGGTAATTACTGATATTGAGCAACTCGGGTATGGTATCCCTAGAGGAGGGTGTACAGTTCTGAAGCAGCAATTGCACAAAAAGAGTATCTTAAAGTAAGTTATGATATCCAGTGCAAGGCCAAACTTTGGCGACCTCTAGTTAGCTTGATGCTCGCAAGGTGGCGAGAGTGATGTTGAGGTGTAACGATTAGGTGTCGGGAAACGTTTGATTAGGACTCTTTGGTGCGCCGGAAAATGGGGAAGGGACAAAGCAGTAGGTCTAGCAGGGATAAAGGTGGAGTGATGCAGAAAAGGCACATACAAAAAAAAAGAAAAGTAATTGATAGAGGGAAGACAACACCAGAGGCACAGGGAAGGGAGGGAGGGAGAGAGAGAGAGAGAGAGAGAGAGAGAGAGAGAGAGAGAGAGAGAGAGAGAGACAGACAGACAGACAGACAGACAGAGACAGAGATGGAGAGAGGGCGAGACACCGTGGGCAAGACGTAGAGAGCCAAAACACGAAGAGAATAACCAGGTCTACTAAGACAGAGAGAGAGAGAGAGAGAGAGAGAGAGAGAGAGAGAGAGAGAGAGAGAGAGAGAGAGAGATACAAACACCGACAGCGACACACAAAGCTTGTGCTGTGTTCAATGCAATACTTCAATTGCGAGCTGTGTCCAAGGATATAGTAATTTGCTGCACTTCGGTTGCATTCATGGGTGTACAACACATTTCAGGTATGATATCATATCTCAAGTACTTTCATAAAGTTGCATAGAAGTAGAAGTAATGCACTAATGGACGCAATTTTTGTTATGCACCTTTCCCCGTCGTCAGTAGATGATGGAACAAAAAAAAATGTTTATTTGGCTCTTGACAAAAGGGAAACAATTTTGAATAAACAGAATTGAAGGGGTGAGTCAATAATCCTATTATAATCTAAAGTATACTTGAAGCAAAGGGGTAACACTGAAATTTTAGCCCTACTCTTTATGTCATGGCTGATATGAATGTTACTATAGAATAGTACTAGAACGACCGTATTCAATGAGGGGGGGGGTTTAGTACAATATGCCCGTACATATGTATCCGCCATCTTGGATTTTGAACAGAGCTGAGCCTTTTTTCTTTATCTAAAAGCAAGTTACCCCAATAGGCCATGACATAAATGCAAATGTCAATGACCATGGAATATTTTTGCATTGTATTCACCGAGGTGAGGCTGTCCGTATTCAACGACGCCTATAAGGCGGAGTTGAGTGCGGACAGGCCTCACACGATTAAGGTGCATTCACAATATATCAACCCAGAGTGGCCGGAATTCCAGACCCTCCCACCCAAGGTGCATTATGGAGTTCTATAGCCCCATAGACCACATAAATCGGCGTGGCCTGGTATAGTTTTGTGAGCGGCATTTGCTCACCTCACTCCAGCATGCCCCAAGCATTTCACAATCCAACCCCGATCTGCCAGATAACGATTCCATGCAGCAGTGCAGATCTGTAACCACTAGTTGTAACTCCTCAGGGGCTGCATGATGCCTCCAGTTTAGTAACTCATGAATACTCCTTTTTCGCCATGATGCACCAATGTATTACAGGTGAGTCTACTGACCATGCAGCAATGCATTTATGTGTCAAGCCGATCTTTTGATACACTGTATGTGCATGAATGAAGTGAGTAGATTAGGTGTGATGCGATAAAGGACTAGCCTAGGTTGTCCTTAAAGGTTTACCATTCCTGTGCGCATGCTATAAAGGACTACCCGTGGTGGGCCTTAAAGGTTACCATTCCTGTGCGCAAAGTTGATTAATGGCAGCATCATATTCATGATGCACTTCACCAGCACAGCGTTGTCCTGAACTGTTACTGGAGCATCTATTCACATTTCAATACCTAAATACGATATTTCACTGCATACTATTTGCCCAACCTATCGTACTGAAACGTAAAACAGGCTTCTGAGGTAATGAGGGTGACAGAACAAACGTTGTTACAATATAAACCAGTGTATAAAAATAAAATAAAACAGAATACAATTTATAAACAATATAGTCAAAAGCCAAAAGCTCCAGTGTGTGCATAGTTCAAATCATATAATATGTGGGGTCACATATATGCACCTAAAGCATGTGGAGCGTCTACTCACAAATATGTGGTAGCTTTTTTTTCCCGCTCCAATATAGATACATCAAAATCTTGTTTGTCTTTTTTCTTACATTGAGAAAATTATCTGGCTAGACCGAACTCAGAGACCTATACTACCAGGGTGAGACTATCAATGGTCAGACCCTACATTGTTACTCCCAATTCAACAACTCACAAACCTAATTTACAGGTTGAGGCTATAGATGGGCAGTTACTACTTTTGTTATTGCCAATATAAAAGCTCACAGACGTATGTTAGCAGTGAGAGATTATCAATGGCCACCATCCACAGTGTTACTACCAATTTAACAACTATTAGCAGGGTGGGACTATCAATAGTCATCCCCTTCTTGGTAACTCCCATTGTAAGAAGTCAGAACTATACTAGCAGGGTGAGATTATCAATGGTCAGCCCCTACATTGTAACTCCCATTGTAAGAAGTCAGAACTATACTAGCAGGGTCAGATTCTCAATGGTCAGCCCTAGTTTGTAACTCCCATTGTAAGAAGTCAAATCTACATTAGCAGGGTGAGATTATCAATGGTCAGCCCCTACTTTGTTACTCCCGATGTAACAACTCACAGACCTATGTTAGCAGACTGAGGCTATAGGCACATACAGCAAGAAAGAGTGATTTCCAATCATAAAGTAGTATTCACCCACATTTTTGGTAAAATGCTTCTAACCGTGGTTGTACCTCCTGCATTTAATATAAGGCTCCTCCAGGATCAAACATTTAAAAAGGAATAATGCACTGGGTTTTATCATTTTGCTTGCATTTATAATCAATGAAACATTAGGAAAATGCAAACCTGGTCTTGCTGGAGTCCTCTATAGCTCTCTCACTGAGCAGCTCCACTCCACTGTTATGTAGGTGAGCAGCTCATCACAGCAGTTCTCATCAACTCTGCCAGGGGGCGGCAGCTTCCCCTATAGGCTCTGGTAGGGGGCGGCACCCTCACCTGGCGGCTACATCAGCGCCTCTGGCGGTGGCTGAATGCCAAGGTGAACCCTGACAGCCGCCGGAAGGTGTATGTGTGTATGCAAGGGGGGGGGGCTCTGGGAAGGGTATATGAGCCCTACTAGCTGTAAGACACATATACAGACTCACAGAGGGGTAGACGAGCTAGACTCCTTACCATTGGCTCACTTGTAGGGTCGTACATGGGATTTAAGCAAATTCTTTGCTTAATGCTTCTTAAAGCTCAATTGACATGCAATCAAGTCTCACCAAAGGCTATTCGATTAATAACATGAATTATGAATACGGTGATGAACACACAATTAGTGTTTTCCTTGTATTATTCAACTTAACTATAATCACAATACAGTTGTTCCATTTGCCCACCAAACCTTGCTGCAACATTCAGTTTTCTTTTCTAATTATAATTGGCAGTTCTCTAGTTTTAAAAAAAAATAGATAAATACATTAGGCTAATTGATGAGAACCTGACTGGATTAATTTAATGATAATTATTATCACTGTTTTACAATGTACAGAGGTTCCAGATTAATTAAAGCCACCATTATATATTCCTTGAATAATTACAATACAAAAGTAGGTGCGGTCAGCTATCTAAAGAGACTATGATAAAATGTCTTGAACAAGTCTTGTACAAAAGGTGTGAGCAGCTATACCTTCGCGAGCAACTCACTAGTGGCAGGACTCAGTCCTGTGAGCTCCCCAGCCTCTCCTTGAGCTGCTCCTCCCATCCCTGAGCTACTCCTTCCAACCCTGAGCTGCTCCCCTCCCTCTCAAAGTTTCTCACTCACAATCTACAACACAGAGGACTGGGCCGGCTGCTGAGCACTGCTGTGCTGAACAGCTCGTAGAGCAGCTCACTGGACCGCCGCCACCCGCTCACATCAGCTCACATGAGTACCTCCTGGTGGATTGAGGGATTATCTACCCTGTGGTTGATCCTCTAACCTGAGATCTAGTCGCTGTGACCAGGCTTAACACACCTAGTGGGATTAACCTTGATTAATACATGGCTTATCCATGAGGGAGTCGAGCAGAGGGAATGGGGTATAATATCGAGAGGAATAAGATAGTAGAATGATTTTGGAGTACGGGAACTATAATAGAAATTAACATTGGAATCATACGGATAATAGAGGTGAGACGAGAAGGAAGTGAGGGGAAGTGGAAAGTTAGAATCCAAGACTGACCTTGACTACTAGAGTAGTAGAGATTAATACCAGGGTTCCCAGGCACTGGAGAGGAAGGACTTATATATTTTTATTGGTAATTCATTGTTTTTCCCCGGGCAAAGAGGGAGAAAGGAGTGGATCCAGAATTTTGAAGAATCCACTAGCTAGGAATATCCACAGCAAAAAGGTGGACATACACCCCAAGGCAGTGAGGAAAATTGAAGGATAGTGTGAAAGGTGAAACCTCACCTGGAGAACCTGAGGAATACCCCCTGGAGGATTTTTACATGTACATATTGAGGTGAGGTGTAGGAGGAGGGGCAGACGTGAGCTGCTCACAGGGAACATGCTCCAAACCCTGAGCTACTCAAAACACGTTAACTGTAGTCTTACCTACCTACCTTGACCAAGAAACAATTGATACGACTCAGACTGCTACATTAGTTTATGATTATAAAATGTACACCTATTGGTTTTAACTCAATGCACACAACTGTACTGCTAAGTTATAGCATTAGGAATATAAGTGGAATTTAAGTACCCTTTGAAACAGATTTATGGTAGAATATGGTGTGGTACAATCTTGGAGTAGAACTCTAGTATAGACTCCTTCTCCGAAACTATTCATCCTGCACTACAAGGTCTACTGGTCTGCTGTGTAAATGCCAAGGAGGACCTGGTAGTACTACAGTTTCTACAACTGTTTCTCTTTACTATAGAGCCTGTGTAGGTGAGAGTGGGGGAATCTAACCTTGGTGTAAGGCACACATCTCTACCTGTAGGCTTACCCCATCCTGGAGCAGGATTACTCCATCCGCCAGGAGGCTGGGCAACAGGGATTAAGGTGGATCAGCCCACAGGCAGGGTGTGGAGTATGGCCCTCAATGACTGGTAGAGAGATTACCCTAGAGGAATCCCAGCCAGCACACACCAAGCTAAAACATTGTCTACATCATAACTCAGTTATCTCTGAGATCTTTTTCTGAATCCTTAATAGCTCTGGCTAGATTCAAACTTACCATTTTGTTAGTGCTACCAATTGAAAGGGCTGTGGGTCAAGGACAACCTCATGAGCGGGTTGGCGGCAGCTTTTAATAGGAGCTGTTGTAAGTCAAGGTCAATATCATTAGATAAGGGAATTCTGCCTTAGAAAGTGTCTTCTGAAGGTCAAGCTTGATGAGAAAGGTGGATGGGCAGCCTCCAAAGAAGTTTCTGAAGGTCAAGGCTGGTGCCATAGGTGGACTAAATTTTGCCTTGGAGACAGTCCTTTGAAGTTCAATCTTGATGTCATGAGTGGCTTTGGGGCATTGAAGCAAAGCCTCTGAAGATCAAGGTCGATGTCATGAGCGGGTTGGCAGCTGCCTTGGAGAGGAGCAGCCGTACGCGCAGCTTCCGGTTTACAGTCAAGGTGGAGCACGTTGTCCAGCGTAATGTCATGCTGGTCCACGTCCCTGGGAGTGCACTTGCAGATGATGCAAGCATTGAGCCTGCTGAAGGCTCTGGGTCTGGTCCAGGTTCTACTTCTGTAACCGAAGGAGAAAATGGAGAGGTAGGGAGCGCTGGTGCAGAGGGCTCGAGTACTGGTTCAACCGGACCCTCCACCCCAAGAACAAGACCAGTGAAGGTGACACCGATTGCGGAACACCGAACAACTGAAACCAAGGTGGTGGAGACAAAAGGCGACACCAATGCACCTTTCGCTGAGACAAAGACAAAGGAAACTACCACAATAAAGACTAAGGAGTTAGGCCACAAGCCAACAACAGAGACAAAGTCATTAGAGACAGTGGTTCAGGAGCCTAATGATGATGCTCCGAAACCTCCGACACCTCCTTCACAAACAAACCATCATTTGGAGGCGCTGGAAGGAGGCAGTCCACGACATGTTGTACCTCCTATACCCAGCATAGATGTCGCTGATGCGCAACTTCCGCCAGTGATTCCTCCATTAGGTGTGCCCCCACATGGGCACATCCATCCGCACCCCCATTCACACACCCACCCACCCCGCCGCACCAACCCTGACCCCCGCTACCTGGCGGCCGGAAGGGGGCAGGCGGTTTCCGGTGGTGGGACAACTCCACCGGAAGTGACACATGGCACTAAGGCAGGGTTGGATAAGGGGTTGTACAGTTCCAAGGGCCCTCGGCGATTAGGAAAAGAGGGGAAGTCATCATTGACGACTGGACTTCGACCACGTCGTCCTGCTAGATCCAGTTTAGACAGCAAGCTTTCAGAGGTAAGGTTCTATGATACTACATAAGGTGCCAATCAGAAGATAATTCCAAGGTGTCTTACCATTTACTTTTGTTTCGTTATTTTCAGCAAACATGGTGCCAATATGCCAATCAATTCAAGTGTAAACATCAAGTTTTGTTACAAAATGTCCAAAAATAACAGGACAGCAGTTCTTGATGGATAGACTGAAAATAAGACATTGTTCAACATAATGGCATTGCTGGACAAAATGGAACATTACACACAGTTTACCATTTTCGCCATGCATGGAATTCCTGACCTTTCAATATGGTGATGCATACACCATGTCAGACCATAAGCTATCCCTCCTCGTTGTGTCTGTTTGAACAGGAGTCCTGGCTTGAAGTAGAACCCTCTCTGGTGCTGTGATAAAGGGGTAGGGGAGGGCTTCTGCTTGTTTGCCTACCTAGATTTGCAGTGTCTAATGTTGATAACAGAGGTGGAGTGATAAGGGCCCTCTTAGATTGTATCTAAGAGGTGAACATGATAGTTTTGGGTGATAGCCGAAAACAAACTGGGTGATACCGAGAAAACAATACAGCACAATGGCTATTTCCCCCCAAAACATAAATATTTTAAAATGAAGTTATTTCCTTTCAAGTGTGTAAGCCTACATTAATAATGTCAATGACGATTATGAGCTTCCTATTTTCAGCTTCCAAAAGTACTGGAAATAACATCGGTCTAAAGCATCAGTTTCAGAGCCCTGAAAAAAAGTAAAAAAAAGACGTTTAAATGCTCATTTTAGATCACAGAAAACACAGAAATCACTAAAATGTCATTCATACCGATAGTCCATCAGAAAAAAAAACTGTGCTCCAACCCATAAATCACTATCGACCAGGTGGTTAATAAAGGGGAGAAGTGGGCGTGGCCAAAAATAACAGGTGGGCGTGGTTGGTGGTATTTGATCGACACAATACCTGGCAATGCCAGTCTGCCTTGTCAGTATAAAGACAACGCCATACCTGATTATTTGGTAACGTCAGTTTGTAACTTCCATGTTCCCATTGGTAAAATTTGGTTTCCCTTCTCTACTCTTTTAGAGGACATACTTTCAAGAGTTCAGCTATAGGGTAAATTAAACTCGTTAAATCTCTACAACCACTCTACAAATCTGCTCATGGCAAGAATATACCGACATGAATGATAAACTTCATTCGGTGGACCTTTCCTATAACGGTCAAGCTTGTACTACACAAGTCTGGATAATTATATTCTTCCGTATCAATCCACTAGCTGACTGGAACCATTAATTAATAGTTTTTTCCTTTGATGTGATATACAGTGTTGGACACATTGTAAACATTAAGATGATTTCCATAAAGTATTAAAGTAGATATCAATCAGGTGTACATAATTATATCTAGATCAGAACATGGGAGTTATAAAAAAAATGAAAGGTTTCCAGTTCAGCTACTCCCAAATACCACACCATCACCTGCCACATTCTGCCTCCAAGCCCTCACTCATACAATGCATTAGTACTACGCCAATTTATTTCACCTTTAGAGAATCACACCTCCACCCTGGCCCATCAAACTCCTGCACAGACCTAGAATCAATAAACACCAGGGATAGACCCCAGCTCTTATGGCACTGGAGGAATGGTATGGGGCTAAGTCAACAGGGCCATACAGGTTAAGAATTTAGGTGTTTAGCTGCTAAATGGACCATCCTAAATCCTTCTATGTAATGGGGCGCTATGGTCTGGGCTCTAAGTGGCCAGTAATGATCCCAATATAAGAAAAATAAATTGAGAAATAATCAAATAAATAGGAGTTTATTTGTAAAACAGTGACATAAAAGTCTATAAACAGACATACACCAGAGATTTCATTATCAGGGCTAGTCCTGCTCCTGAGTCTGTGCAAGTTGATAAATCTTAATAGAGAGAAATTCGATTTAGGCATTGGAGTTCACCAACTCTCCCATATCTCCAGAATCCATGTTGCACCCCCGTGGTGTGAGTGTGTGTCTAAGCATGCTACCCTGTAGTGTTATGTCTATTTAACAGCCAAGGAAAACAGGATTATGTCCTTGCCCATCAACATAAATGTTAAGAGGGCATGAGGATCCTATAGCCCAGTGTAGCTGTATAGCAGAGGTAGAAATGCATATGCAGACTCCCATAGAGATTCCAGGTAGTTTTAATATAGTATAGTACATAGGCGCCCCACTAGGTCTTATGATGTGAGCTGCTAGGTGCTGTACACTTGAGGAATCTCTTGGTGCTACATCTACCTATAGTCTGATAGAAATGATGCAGAGAAGGGGGTGCACTATTAATGTTTATGATACCGGTGTCTCCATCTGGAGTTAACTGAATCTCAACTGAACACAAGTGTGTCCATCGCTGGATTCAGGGTATTGACCTCTTGCACAAGGCACCGAAGAGTGATATATTTTAGCTGAGGGGGTTGTCTTATTGAAATACAATCTCTCGCTGAGGGGATTGTCTTCTTGAAAAATGATATTTTGAATTTTACGACCCTCACATTGTTCTGAGTTCTGGGTAGGTATTACAACAATGCAGTGCCTATATCTCTGTCTTATAGAAAATCGCATCATGACGTGTACTTGTTTTTATATTGCGACTTTAAACCAGCTCAGAAAGAAACAATGCAGCTGAGATTAAGCTTAGATCTAAGGTTAAGACATGATTCAGCAAAGATTAAAAACTCAATTCAGCTGAAATCTCAGCTGAAAGCAAGGATTAAGCTGAGAATAAGCTGAGGTCTCAGCTGAAATCAAGGTCTCAGCTGAGGTCTTAACAAGATTGAGACAATATTTCTGTATATGGGGGGCAAAGCCCCCGAACCCCCTTTGACTCTTTTTCTTCTAAGATGGTCTGCAGGTACGCATATCTGCTCCACCCCCAGCCACAGGGTGTGACATCCTCCTCCAGCCTGGTTCTGCCATCTAGAAGGAAAGGGGGGAAACAGAGGTGTCCATCGCTGGAACAGGATAATCCCATCTTCCATGCCTTGTACAGTAACCTTGTGGTATTCGATGGGAGTCTACGTATACTGTAGTATCGTTCAGACCCCAGTGTGGTTACAAACACATTACAAACAGGATTTTGCTGGTAATGGGTATTGACCACTACCTTTAACATGGTGACATGGCCATTTCTTGCCATGTGACATGGGCCTTAGTGACATGAGGTGAAGAAATTAGTGACTTGGCATGGGTCCTTTTTATGTGATTGACTAGACGTCAATCACATACTTATATATACATAGACCGTAGCACAAAATCACATTGAAACAAAGAGGAATTCTGACAGACATAGGAAAAAAGAGGGAAATTTGGCCCATACTCTGTCTCTGTACACATTGGTATTGGTGTATATGTTTTGGTATATAACAGCCATATAATATAGTTGAAGATAGGCCATAGGCCATGTAGTTGGTGCAGCTAGCATTTACACCTTAGAGATAGACAGTAGTCTCCATTCTGGGGTGGTCACAGGTCAGCAGCTAAGAACAATAGGGGATTAAGGTATTTCTTCAAGCCTGCACGCACCAGTGGTCATTAACCCCCTCAGTGCCACATAGCAGCAGTAAAATTATTAACCCTACGAGGGCATTGAACATAGAACATAGGATTCAATCACACATAGGCCTAAGGCCTAGACTTAACCATTTTTTAAATTCGACATGGGACATGAATGGTTCTTAGAGGTGACAGATGACATGAGGATTGAACATCCGTACATGCCAGGCATGGAAGGCTGGTGGTGGCTGGGTGCTAGATGTCTAGGTCAAAAGTTTTAGAGCAATTCTAATGAAGATCTTGTTCTTTCTGGGGTTTCGCCAACAAATGTGCAAATAAGACTTCAAAAGCTTACAACTTCATATAGGCACATTACCTTGTAAGATAATTGCCTTGTGGATGTCTTGGTTTTTAAATTTTGTCTTTCCCATAAAGATGGTACTGATTTTTTTTTTGTGGATGTCCTGACAAGAGATACTCCAAAGCTGAAGTCTTAAGATACCCAGGAAATAAGACACTCGATTGCCACCATTTTGAAAGGTATTGGTGTGTAAATCTCGTGCAAGGACAATTTTATTTCCATATGCTTCAAAACTCACAGTTAGCACAACTTTATTGCATAAAGATCCCCTGTCAATGTTATGCTGTATGGGCCTATAGACTATACAGCAGCGTGAGTGAGTGGAACACACCGGAAACTGCAATATAGAGCAACTGCCGGTACCCAGCGGCCTATCAGGCCACTGCACGCTGCATTCCAGCACCCAGCAAAAACCTACCTCCAGCCACCAGCGAAAATACCAGCAAAAAATTATAACAGAAAGTGACCTACAGGGGAACAGCTAGTAGGGGAGGAGAGGTAGGAATAGGATGTCTGTGTGTGTGTGTGTGGGGGGGGGGTAGTACGTCTATGGGTAAAATACACTTAGATATCATCATCTCCCTGGAAGTTCAGGAGGAAGCCTTGATGTCCTATGGCCATTTTCATTCTCACCCTTTGTCCACACAGTATTTAATTACATTGGGCTCAGTACTTAGTTATTTGTGACACCCAAATGGTCCTTCTACTTGATCCAGGGGGATTTCCCTACTAGAGAGAATGGAGAGGTACTACTTGGTTTGATATATACAGAGTCAGTGCAGATAAACACTGAAGGAGAATTGTTTTATGGATTGTCGATCTTCACGATTTTGGCCACAAAATTTTATAACATTTTTTCCAATTACAACATTTAACAACTCTAAGCCTTCTCTGTGTACATAGACAAGACAGAAAACCAAGTAGATGAAGTTCAAGACTCAGTGAATATTTATCAATTCCGTGAAGGTCACTTTCACAGAGGTGAGAGAATTAGGGAGGGAGTGGTCATTATTTATCAACAGGAGGGGGGTGGTGGGTTTTCGCACGGACGCTCGAAAATTTTTTACGCACCCCGTCGACGGCAATCAAAATTTTTTGCGCGGAGAGTTTTTGCGGCCCACTTTGATCTATAGTAGCGCTGGCTTTTTTGCTAAAAAGAGGATGAATTTTTTTAGCCCCCCATCAAGAGGGTTCAAAATTTTTTTAGCCCCCACTCGGGAGGGGTCTGAAAATTTTATGCCCCCCCCCTCAAACCCCCCCCCCCTGTTGATAAAAAATGACCACTCCATACGGCATACTCCAAACCTACTTTGCTGCCAAACCTTTTGGTCAAACTCATAAGACCTGACCATATAAAAACGCCTCAAGTTAGTTGTAAGACCACTTTTGATAGGCTTCCTGGATGTATAAATTTTATCTATTTCCACACCGTATGTTCCCTTCTCCAAAGAACTTTAAATAAATGGAACATAATGGACAGAGTGACCTATAGTTTCTTTTTATTCCCGAGGAGAATAATCACGGCAAGTCATTCTGTCTGCCACTGATGTCACTCATAAAAAAGGAATAACCATTGAAATAATAAAGTTCTTAAGTTTTTTCTTGTATAGCAGCTCCCTTGGTATCAGCATCAATGATGAGATTTACAGTGTGTTGATATTAGGCAACGTTTTTCTTACCGTCCCTAGTACAAATACTGCAGTAGTACCTTAGCGTCCCGTCAGGGGCAGGATAAGTTTGTGTTTTCAGGTGTAGTTAGGTAGACGACGAGTGCCCGGATGATAAGGGGTATAGAGGGCATTCACAGAGATTTCATATCTAAGGTGGAAGGGGGTGGGTGGAACTAGACTGGTTTTATACCCTTTGTCTTATTTCTCCTTTTATTGTCACCTGCAGGAGCAAGGGAAGAGTATGTCAATTAACAGTTCTATATTGCCTTGGAATTTATATATTTCATAATAAGTTGATTTAACTGATAAGGTAAATAATACTTTTTACAATCCATTTTTTAACTTATAATTCAAATACGATGAAGCATTGATTCGTATTCGAACTTTGGTTGCAAAGAGACATTTGTCTGGTCACACAAACTGTGTCTCTCCATCATTTTATTGCAGTGCAACATTTGGGAAATTGCAAGGCATAGTTCCTACCGAGACCAAATATCCTGGAAGGTCTAGTAGCTTTATATACTCATATCTATATAATCTGTCCCAGTGCCAGATTACCATCTCTACATAGAGTTCTGTTGATGTCAGCATTTTGCCCCATACACATCCTCCATACTACAGAAACCTGTTATTCTAAGGCTGAATTTGTTGTCTAGACACACTCCTTTAAAATTGCCCTATGGTGTGCCCGTGTGTGAGGAGGAGGTGGATGGGGTTAGAGATATCTATAATAGAAGCAAGGAACATTTTTTATCCTAGACCCACAGGAAAAGGATCGGAGGGAGGGGCGATGCATGATATCAAACACAGATGTTAGTCTCAGGAAAAGGGTTCTCAGTTGAAGCCATTTGATAAATTTGATAATCTACAACAGCTTTATCGTCTTGCACTTTACATATTGACTGCCTACCTCAGGTATGAGCCTATAGCAGCATGGGCTATCTATAAGAAATCAGCTGGGCCTGCTCCCTATGCCCCCATTATCGCCACCCTCACACATAGAGTTACCACCTACCCTTTGTTATTCTAGACTACTTCTTGTACTTGCAGACCCAAGTAGGCCCAGAGGAGTTCCCGTTACAATGTTATGGAAGATTAATAGAAAACAAATGTTGGTCATATTCCGTAGATTGTATTTAGGGAATTGTAGATTGTATTTAGAGAACTGAGAGAGAGAGAGAGGGGGAGAGAGAGAGAGAGAGAGAGAGAGAGAGAGAGAGAGAGAGAGGAGAGCGTGGAGGGTGTCATAGAGGGTATGATTGTAGAAATAACTATGTAATGCACATAAAAGGTAAAGAAATGAGAAAAACAGATAAAGAAATGTAACACAAAAATACTCAGGTCACAGGCTGGTCCTATGATCTAGACCAGTATGTAATTTGTTTTCTTTTTTAAACTAAGGTAAGGTAACATTCTATTGGGGTTGTCTGTATATCGGTTCTTAGCCTAAGGTATTCGAGATTGAGCCTTTGTACTTGTATCTTAACATTATTGAATGTGTATATCAAACTGTGACGAATTACTTACGTTAACATCACATGAATCTGGTATTTTGTGCTGTAATAGTTAAAGATGTAACTTGTTTATACCAGTTACTCAAAATAGATTCATCGTATAAATACATACATTTTCTTTTCATGTTGTTGATGCCTCAACCAGAAGGTGATGGGTATAAGGTCAACTGTGAGGAAAAGGTGTGGATATCTGAAAAACATTTATACCAATAGGTTATACCTACCAGTTAGATATGCCTACCATGTAAGACTACTTTCGATTCAGGTGTACAGGGAGATGTTTTGTGTTAACCCTTGAATAGCAGCATGTGAATGAATGCTATAATGCCTTCATTCCAAGTTTAATTTCTCGACACCATTAATACATCCATCCACTGCTAATAAAGTGCATACTCTGCATTGGTCGATAATGCTGACCTTGGGGATGTATCAACCCTGCAGAGTAACGCACCAATACAGCACCGGCGAGTTACTCACCAGCGCTGCATGCATGCAAAGGGCATGGTGCATTCATGTAATTTACATAATTAATATTCAAGAGTTCACCCGTTAGCCCCTCTCAGTGCACATGCCCCTTCCCATGCTTCATCCCAATGACATGTAGAGCCTGTATAACTATGCTCCATGATGGTTGACATGGTGACCAGTGGTTGCCATGGTAACACGACACCAACAGCTGGTGCCCAGTCGGCTACAGCTGTGGTCAGTCAGTCAGGCTGACTACTATAGGTATTCAGCGCCGCGTGGTCAACGCGCCCCATCGATCCCAACCTGAGACTGGGAGAACATATTGACCACTTCTATTGACAGTTACATCCCCCCCCCCCGTGCAAACCATCCAGCCCCTCCCCCTCACCTGGGCAGACACCTCCAGGTCATCCTACCCACCCACTGTAGGAGGCCCCACCCTTCTCCTCCTGTATGTATATGGGACAGGTGACATGATGTTAGAGATAGTCCTCCAGTGTGAGTTTGGACACCATTAAATTAAGAGTGGATGGTTGGAGCCTATTCATACAGTTTTACCTACATGTATTTGGATGTTATATGTTGTGGGTGTATTCTATACAATGGATTTAATACACAGGGAATATCAATATAATATGTAAATGTATTTACATGATGTATAGCACTAACACCTGTGATGCTATGCATATATGTTTGCACGCATACATACTCACCATTCCAACTGGAGTTAACAAGCATTTATAAACCAAATGCAGGAATCGCCATACCAGCTAGGAGAGGTTATGGCAAGTTTCTCGGGTATACTCAATGTGAACGACTTGATGTATTGCAGTTATAATACATGAAATCAAAGGCAAGGATCTTATGCTAGAAACATAACTATTTCTGGATTCAGCAGGAGTAGTTATAGTGGATATAGAGTGGAGTATTTAAGAAGATAGGAGAGAAATATTATCATTACTGCGCTGAAGGGTATCTAAGGTATCCTCAAAATAATGATAGTCAAATAGTGTGTGCAACGCGTCAATTGATATTATTTTGACGTGCCACCAAATTTTGTACTCACTAGGCTAGGACTCAAAAAAAGCTTTCCTAGTACCCAATGCTATTTGTGAATTACAAAATATTCAGAGAAATCCATGTTTAACATCGTCTTGCAGAAATGTTAACTAAGAAAGACACTCCCTCTGTTCAGACAGTGCCTGAGGATTTCATGCTGAAGCTTTCAAATTCCTTTGACCTGGTGGCACATGGTCATCTAGGTATGTGTTGTGTATAGGAGTGGCTTGCCAAAAGTAGCTACACTTAATTGTAGTCTATTTCTACATAGTCATTAAAATCCGATATTGGTATGAAATGATTTTTGATTGAATACATTTCACTTAAATATTGCAGCTATAAGAATGCTATGTAGAAGACAGAGGGGCATTTTTGGAATACATACGTGATGAATCTGATGCCATGCTGTCCAATGATCCACTATGATTATGAATTTCAAGGGCCAAATATTTGAAAATGGGCAGGACTCAGGACCGCCCCCAAATATATGATAGTTAGAATCTAAGGCAATAATTTCCCCAAAACGTCTATATACACCAATGTGAAAAGAGAGTTCTACATTCAATCCTAAAGGCAATTTTCCATCATCAAGATTTCTTATCAAGATATAACAGTGAATTACACAAGTTCATCAGGGATCAAACAGCGATCTAACAAAGATGAGATCAGGATCATACTGGACACCCCAGGGTTGTCTAGTTGATCTCCTTGTTCTCCCAACACTCACCAGGTGGGGGTTGACCTTTGAACCCCTGGAGGAGTTGGATCACTTTGTGTAACAATGTTTGGTCCCTTGGTGCTCCAGGAACGCTGCCAATAATAAATACCTTCTCCACTTCTCTGAACAGGGATGGTAGGGGTCTGGTGTTGGCTGAATTAAAGCTATAGTTGATTCCTGAAGAACTTGCCACTCTTGTAGATCCAATTTTGATACAAAGTCCTAAAATAGAGCTCGAGGAAACTTTTATATTACTTTAAACTTTATAAAATACAACATCAGGTTTTGGCACTAGCAATCTTCTTAAGTGGTTCCCATTGGAAGTAGTCACTAAATCGAGGCTCAGAGCATGTCAGTATCACCCCCATGAGCTACTTAACTGTACTTGGGTCATAGCATGATTTATCTTTAAGTTCATCTAGGCTTCACCAGTAGCCCAGAAACTGACTGTAGATAACGGTTTATTTGATGAGGAATCCAATCCAAAACCAGTAGGGGGTTAAGTGACCCATGACATACCAACCCACCTGATTCCTGATGCACTCTTACTGAAAGCAATGCCACATTGTCCTGTTAGTGCACTTTTTTGGGTTACCACTAATGCCTTATGGCTTCATACCCCCTTGTGCTCATGATGCACTCACAGGGCACAGCGAGTACCTCAGCAGTACCATGTTTGTGCAATGCAGAATGCTGACCCTTTAAAAATGTATTAAGTTGGTGGGTGAGCCTGGTTTATAAATGAAACACTGAACAGTGACTCATCAGGCTACATGCTTGCATTATGCAAACAAAGGCATGCACTGCAATTAGCCATCATGTAACTCTTAAAGGGTTAACAATATTGAAAAATTTCCAAAAAGGTTTGATCCTATTTTCCAGCCAGTCTGGTAGCTTCTAGCGAGCCAAACCATAATATTTCTCGAAAATTAATGTTTTCTTATTTGTTTTATAGAATGAGTGCCTTAATGTTCCAGCCTTGCAGCGTGGCCAACGGTTCCAATTGATAAGACACTCACTAATGTCAGACATTATGTACACTTGTTATCAGTGGTCGTAATTAATCACTGATTTGGCAGTCACTATTGGCTTTGTGTGTAGTGCTCTAGGAGTGGTAATGACCAAGAGTAAAGATTCCATTTCTGATCGAACATCTAAGGGCTTAACAAATTAGATGTAGGCCTATGATGGAAAAAATAGAAGACTTCTAGTTCTAGGAAAAAGGAAAATCATAAATTTCTAAGAACTGGATCAACTTCACTGCTAAATTTAGATAACAATAAGTGATGCTTTGGATTATTTCATGTTGAGGGACAAAACATTTGCCTCATCCTGTGCTTTAGAGAGGCAGAGAGAAATATGACCATAACCATTTATGCCTGACAAGTGCTTGTTGGGAAATAACAATCAGGCCACCATCTGTTTTAGCAGAGCATGCTGTTATAAAAGAGGAGCAACCTACACAAAAGCCACTCCCATCTACCCATGTATAAGCAGACAGTTAAACGAAACTCACCAAAAATGAAAATAAGATGACAAAAAGACCCCAGATGAAACCAGAGAAACAGAAAAGTTCAGAAAAGAAATAACTCCTGTTGCTGATACCAAGCAGTTAACACACAACATTCATAATATAGGTGAGTGGGATGTTGGGACAACAGAGGTTTACCACACAACATACAAGACTGCAGCACATAGAGCTAGTCAGCCATCAACTATAGAGGCTATGTTGTGCTCACTACTAACTGGCAGTGTTCACTGACTATTTCACAGACATTGTGCTACAATGTGATCGATGCTACATAGCGATCTATAATCAAATGCAAAAACTGTACACTAATAAGCAAAAACTAATTGGCAATTGTGAATCTCAATATAAAGAGTTTACCCAGTTTATGGTTAATAGTATTCTTCATTTCCACCCACTATTGCAGGGTTATAAGCAAACATTTGATCAGACATTTTCTGATGGAGTTTATTATTACAGTCCAGCAGACTCCCTCCTTATTGCCACAAAGGCTCTGTAGGTAAGCCAGGATGCGGGTTGTGAGGTGAAACTGGCTTAGGAGAGTGACATTAGAGAGCACCTTCAGAGAGCAGCTTTAGAGAGCAGACTGCTAGGTACCAGCCTCCACTGTTTATTATACTGATGGCTTTGGGTGTGTTAGGCAGCTTGCCAGAAACAAGCAGCTAGAGGGCCGCTGGTACTCCACGAGAACTGTAATAAAGAGCACTATCAGGTGGCTCAGGCATCCCCAGGGGCTTAAGTCACCTGCAATGGACTTTAAGTCACCTGCCATGAACCTAAGTCACATCTCACTTACTTCAGTAATTTTTCCACAAAGTCTAACATGGGGTTATACTCCTAGAATATGTATGATTATGTGATGCATTAGGTTGGATGGATGGCTAATGACGAATTCCGACAAGGGAAACACCTGGATTTCTGAGGTTTTGTGTTGATTTTTTAAAACTCCCAAGAGTGAAAACATGTAGTTTTATTAGGTGAGCTTTTTACAGTATGCTACTGGGCCACCATATATAAATCCAGGTCTGGAGAGGTCTGAGAAGCCTAAGAGTATATGTCAATGTAATAAACCAGTGCTCAAACTTGTTTTGGTAAAACTAATGTCTTGAATTATGGAAGACTTGCTGGGAATGTCATAGGACCACCATGACATGTTATCACTTGGATCAGTTTTGACAACATTGCATCGAAACAAATCTGTGGACCTGCTCTGAACATCTAGTGGACCTTTGGAAAAGAATTGCCAAGCGCAAATGACCAGTTATAGTGGCTTGGTCTAGTGTTGAAAGTTTGGCTTGATTGTGAACAAAGTAGAGACTGCGTACCACGAGTGGTCTGTCATTGAGAGAACTGCTGCCATGGTTACCATTACCAGTGGTGCCACCTACCATCATGGAGCCACATAAGCACAGCAGGGTAGGTGTTTTGTTGAAGGTTACAGTTAGCTTTGATTAGTTTTATATTGAAAACAGTATATATTATGCTGTATAATGATCTCCCTTAACAGGATATATTATTATGATTAATGATAGCATGCATGTGGAGATGGATATTGGATATCATGTCAGTTAAATAGCAAAAGAAGAAAACTTAAAAGGAATTGCACTGTGTGACAGTAAACGTTCGGTACGTTTTCCCCTGGGGTTTTCCATCTCTTTTCCAACTTTAGGGCAAGGTGAGATTTGAATTATCATACAATCTGGGGTGAATTTGCAACTGCACAGATCAATACGTGGAAACCTATCCAATGTTTGGTATATCAACAATATAAAATAGATACTAACAGAGAACAGGGCCTTCTTATAGGCTTACCAACCCTAGATTTAAGACCTAACTGCCTCGTTTTCAGATGTATGTAAAGCGGGACGCCACCTGGCGGCAAACACCGCTACTAGAGCCTCCCGTCATGCACCGGCGTTCCTCCCTGCGTCCGCCCAAGGTTACTTCCGCCGTTAAGAACGAGCCCCATCCCATGGCCGCTAATCAAGCTACTTCCGGTAGCACCACCAACAACAGTGGTGCCATCTATGCGGTGGTAAATCCACCCGCGGACGAGGCAAGTTTTTCAGTTATAACAAGACCGAAAATGATGTCACTGGGGGCATAGGGGGCGCTGGGTGGCAGGTATCACGCCTCGTTCTGACAACTGTCCATCAATGTTGTTGTTATTAGGCCTACTGTTGTCATTGTTGTTGTTATTGTTGTTGGTTGTATTGTCTGCTAAGGTGGAGGAATTTGGCAGGTCTCTGAGGTTTCAATGTAATAATAATAATTGTTCGCATTTTCAGTGACAAAAGGAGAATATATAAAAAAAAAACAAAAAAAAAAACCACAAATCATTCACTACCACTCAAAAACAGTGGCAGCTGAAGTATTTCTTTACCCAAGAGGACCTGATCTGTGTTCAAATGTACATCAAGACCCTATATCTGCAATAATTGGGGGGGTTAGTGAATCTAGGGTCATTAGAACACAGAGGTAGAACCGATGCTGAACCAAGGTCAGCAGTTAATTCGTATATATTAGCAGCTGGCAGTCTCCATATACTTCAGTATAATATTTCAGGTAGAGATTGATTATCTAGCGTATGCAAATAGCATTGAGGCAGGCTTAACAGCAGCTGGTTGAACATAATTCACCATCTATATTGGATTTTTTTTTTTGCTGAAAGTTCACTGAACTCAGTTGGCCTTGCTCTCCATTCAATTTTTGGATGAGTGGTGAGGAAATATAACAGGCTAGTATAGCGAGTTGAGTTTTCCCGCAAAAAACAAAAACAAACTTTCTTTGGTCAAGTCTGTCCAGCCCAAGTAATTCACCATCTAAGTCGCTATATCCTCACAAATTGATAGCATGTAGGGAACAGACTCCAACCACGTCCGTGCTCCAACGTATTGCCATGCATCAATTCCTTCCTAGCAGAAAATAAGTATAATGATGTCGAAATATGACTTAAAGCTCAAGGTATCATGTCGTGCTTCAAGAGTGACTTCGAAATGGATTTTGACACACAATGCTCTCAATACAGGAAAACTACAGGTGTCATACTTTGTGATAAGGGCAGATATTTCTTGTAGATATAGCCATGGCCATTACATGAAACCAGAAGGGGAGTGTATGAGGACAGGCAATGTAAGACACATGTGTATGTCGCGATCCCTGTAGTCAGAATGTGTGTTTGTGTGTTTGGCCACATCAGGCTGCTACCATCTGGGACCAATGTAAGTTATTGCAGCAACCAGCTCAAGCAACCACGTGACCGCCGCCATATTGACTATGACTGGCATTTTTGTCTCTATGTCTCTTGATTTTAAAACAAAACTTACGACAATGCAGATGTTTCCTATAGCTAGCTCTGTTCAAGATACAAAATACATACATAAAACGGACTATTTTTCTCAGAGCTGGGCAAAATCTAGGAGGTTGGACCAATATATTTGAAGCTAGGAGGGTGGACCAATATATTTAAAGAGCAAATGTGATAGATTGTTCCAGTTTTCTATAAAACCTTAAAAAATGTTGACCTTTGTGGGTCCACACAAGAAACAATAGGTTATGAATATATTAAGTCTCTGTGCATTATCCCTGTCAAACTGTCAATATTCATAAACAAGGGTTAAGTCTCTAGGCCTATAACTCTGGAAGTACCCTTTCTGGCATGTTTTACGCTGCAGTATGATAATCAAAAATTATATATTTTTTTGTTTGTTTTTTGGCAAGAGTGGGGCAAAGTTTGTTTAAACTGATAAGTACAGGTCGCATATCAGGTGTAGTGTATTGTTTTGGTTTTCTTTTCTCATTCTTAGTTGGTTGTGGCTACGAGGAACAGTGCTTTCTGCCAAGTTGTTCTGGTAGTTAAGTTTCACGAACTTCAAGGCGCGTCAATTATCTGTGAATGGTGGTATATGGTGGATAAGAACCAAGAACTCCCACTGACACGTAGTTTATTAGTAATCTCCACCTGTTAAACTGCCCAAAACATTGACGTTTCTGAACTCCCCCATAGCTACAAGGTTAATGGTGGGATGGATTGCTTGACGGATCATGACGTATGGCGCTACAAGCTGTTGCCTAGCAACAGAGACATCCAGGTGACCTAAACATGTGGTTGTTGGGGGTTCTCTCCCTTCCACCAAGGAGAGTTCAAAGTGTCCTTCATTGACTGCAAACACTGCATTTATAAACCCTTGCAATGCCAGGGAGATATCTACTGCCACTAGAATAGTAGACTAAAACAGCATTTCCACATGCGGCCTACAGGCGAGGATAATGCTGTATGCATGGGGAGAAATTCACAATTATTGGAAATCAGTCAACACCTCCTAAAACATTGACTTCGACCACAGAGCTATCAGAAAAAAAATGCCAAAGGATGATTTTTGAACAATTTCTTTTTTTACTTCGGTTCAAAGCATTATTGGTGCTATAAATAACATTCATATGAAAGCTAAGGGCGTTTTCTCTTCAGTGAGAGCAAGAACCAATATACCTGTGCAGAGGCTGTAATACCGTAGGACTAGTGTGCAAAGCTGAGAAGGTATGAGAAACGCCAATTGTACATGCCATCAAAATATAATTACCTTTATACATGTACAAAAAGGGGTTTCGACTAGGACATTAACATTGTTTCATTAAGGGATACTTCCATGAAGGTCTCTCAGTAGCTATGGTATAGGTTAAAGATTATAAGGGTCCTCAATGGTACCTCGAGCTTATTTTTCTATTCATGATGTTTTTTTCTCGCTACATGTAATTGGTGAGATCTGGCTGCCTATCACACGAGGCACATTGTATTGTAGATAAGATTTGATAGAATTGACCTTTAGATATTTGTGAATATCATAAATATCACCCGCTCACATACCTTATATAGGCACAACCTTACTTAATTCATACAGGTTTACAACAAAATAGAGCTATTTATGTGCAACAGATTTGTGTGCTTAACTCATGATCTCACATTTACCACTTAAAGGAGCTCTGAATCAGCTACGTCCGCCACAGTGCTACTGTCGAACCTGGGAGCGTAGTTTCTAGTGTTGTGGAGTAACACAAGATGTCAGCATTAGCAGTCCTACATCTCTCTCCCCATGAGACATGCAAACTTGGCTCATAATCCTGTGTCTGTGCTCTGCTTTACATGATAATGTATAGTACTAGTTGGCGAGGCTAAAATGAGCCCAGGAGTTCATTTCCTAAGGCACTGCGTTAGCATACAGCACTACGATGCAAATATCAATACTATTCCTATGGGAATTTTGGTACTACTGAGAGGGTGCAGTTGCAGAGAAAATAACCTCCAGGAGCCTTGATGCATGGTGTCATTCTCTTAGCATGATTCATGAATACAACCTTGGAATGTACCCACTGGTGCTGCTGTGATGCAATATCCTGGCCTCATTGTGTTGATACACTCCTGAATGCCTGGTGAGATGCATCAATGCAGCAATGCTGCGTAATTCCCATGTGCTGCATTCATGTATCACCTCGAATATATGAGCTTGTTACACTCCCAAAGGGCCAGCTTGATGTACCGATAGAATGTCATTGCCTTAATTACTGAACTGCATTTGGGTATTGATTAAAATGGACATCAGTGTACCATGAACAAATACTCAGAAGGCTGATGCCTTCAGGATCCTCTCAGGGGAGCATTCTGTCATAAAATGTACTTGGTGAAGAATCGTTAATGAAAAAGGAAACACGAGTGGATGATTAGAATAAAACGGGTATTGTGTTGGGCACTGGAAAATGATAAGGAGTGCTCCTCAAGCTACCAAGACCTTAGCCTTTGGACAGGGAAGTTTAATATTTCAGATGATAGACTTGTTTAAGTCACTGATAACAGACCTCTTTATATATGTCTGGCTGATAATAATGAATGGAATAATTAACTTTAGTTCAACTGCACCAGATATCTATACTCACAATATGGACTTGAGTCATCGGACAATGTAGACTGAAAATCAGAACTTGCTAAGAAATATATAAGGAATATAGAGAAATTCATCCTTTGATGGCTGATAAGAGAGATAACCTATTCTGCGCATACAACACAGGTACATGGTCATTACTAGGCACTCCCTTGGTAATCCCTATCAAGTCCCATCATCTACAGATAGGAACTGTTCCCTGGGCGATTATCCCATTACGAAGGAATCCCTACTGTGGTCCTAATCCCTGTTTAGTGTATGGGAAGTGGAGATACTGGTAGGTCAAGTCTAGGGTGCTACCTACTGTATCCTAGGCATTAAGCCATGTGTGGCAGATAGTAGTCAGGTGTGATTGGAATTTAGCATCGTTAGGCGAAGAATTGCTGTACAGAAGTTGATCAACTGGGATTGATTTTGAAAACCATCCATTATGAGCTACATTTCGTATCTTATACGCATAAACATCCTCCTCGTGACTGTATAGCTGTTAAATCTAAAGGCAGCATGTTTGGTGGATGAATGGAGTCCAGTCAGGACTTTGCCCAAGCTGCATTTGAATTTCACATTCTCCACAGGCGATAATTTGATGCACACATACAGTGCTGTGACTATGTTGCTGCATCACGATAATAAACTGTTGTGGTAGGTCTCCCCTAAAGGGTTAATTAGGGCTATAGGCGAGGAAACACATAAGAGATAAGGTATAGTTAGTGGGGGATTGAGGCTAGAAAACAGGCACTTGTTTGAGATAAAAAGCCACATGTAGGTTAGCATTGCCATTCTGGAGCAAACGTCCCACCGAATACAATACATCTATTTTTGACGATTTGGCAAATAATTACCTGGTTTAGAATGCCACAGTAGTTGAATGAGCAATGTACATGTATTAGTCTACATCCCATTCTAAAACTTCAATCACGTTGGAACCTTGCTGGATTTGGTTTCTTTAACAAAGTAGCCCTCATTGGCACCTCCTATCGTACCTCAAGTGGCTTATACACAAATCTAATGCCTCCTGTGCCTCATAGAACTTCCCGAAAGAGAGGATGCACCTTATAGGCGGGGTAAAAGTACTACGCTATCTCAAGAAATCTACAATAAGGCAGCTGATATCTGTCTCAGCAACTGGCCAGATTCAACACATCTATACTGCCTTTGTAAGCACCACTTTCAACTCTAATATATACTATATATCCTCGGGACATATGGGTCCTCTGTTGGATATACCAATAGCTGAGAGTCATACAATAAGTAGGCCTTATCAGTTCATCCAACATCTCAGAAATGCATTATAGTTACACAACTATATAACAACCTTCAATGTAAACCTGCATATCAGCTGTACCTGGAGTTGGAATGTTGTCAGTATGCTCTCAGGACCAGATAACACCAGGTCTGTTATCTGGATCCCATATTGTCTCTGGACAGTCTTAACAAGTGTTACAGACCACACATTATTGACAAATCTCAGCACTGTGAACCCATCATTACATGCAATTTGATACAGGATCGTGCATAGCCAATGGAGGAAAGCCGCCTTCGTCGAAATGAAATAGACTGGAGTTTCATCCACCGTAATGGCTTTGACTGAATTCTCAATCACTGTCACCAAGTCCACTGGGGACCAATTTTGCTTCACACACCGATATGCCTCTGGATTACATTGATAATCTCAATTCTTCAATTCGGTGGTTATATTGTTCGGCCTTTTACCGACCATTTTAGCCACGAGAAGGAGGGACTCATTGGTGGCGACCTCATTAGATCAATTGCCTCAAGACAATTGTACAGATTAATACTAATGTGCAGCACTGTGTACCGCACATTGGATCACCCTGTGGCTCAGGGCATATCAAAATTGATGTAGGTCTGCCTGATGGTCAACATTAGGGAAATGGAGTAGAGTCTGGAGGTGGGACAATAGAGGACTATCACAAACCCAATCGATACTATAAATACAAAAGGTTTCTGACTCACATTATCTTCATTTTGCCTTCCTGTTGATCTCTTCAGTAGACGAAAAAAATTGTTTTAATGGAGAAAAAAATGGAAAGGAAAAAGTCGAGCAGTTTGAATAGTCTGAAGGTGCTTCGTGGGAGAAAGATTTCTACCAGCCTGAAAATTAAAAGTCTGAGTGAGGTGGACCTGAGTAGACTGAATATCATTGAGAGCACTAGTCCTGATGAGTTCCCAAAAAGAAAGAGGACTAAGTCATGCCGACCAGAGGTGCCCCAACGTAGCCAGAGCGTCAAGGTGAGAATACCTTAGGAATTGTGAGACTATGGATATTAGAGCTACTGACGATGTATCTGTGTACCTGTGTATTCATTTATCTGTTTCAAGAGAGTCTGGATGGGGGAGGTGGTGTTGTTCTGTCAGTTATTTGCCATGAAAAGGTATGTCATCGAATTAGGATAGGTTCACGTAAAGCTGGACACATTCCTCAAATAGGCCACTTACCTAGTGAACAGAAAACATCTTTTCAACATTTAATCAACATGGCAATTGGTTTATTACAAAGTTAACCAACCAGATATTGATATTACTTAGCATAAATCTGACCCTTTTGCTCTGTCGGACAGTGGTTGACTGAAGTCGTTTGGCCGATTTTAGGGGAATTGTCCACAGCTATAGATTTACCTACACTGGCTGACAACTGCATATAGCAACAACAGACAATTATGTCTATACATAATTCAGTATATGCAATAGAACTATATGAACTCTTTGTTCTCTCTGTCATTATAGTAGGCCAATATGTAGGTGGTTTCATTTGCTATGGTGCAGGCAGTGCGTCGGTAAATACTATTGATATTAGCTTTTATTTTTCTACCACATGTATCATCCCCCGGATCATCCCTCAGTGAGGTAATGGTTGATAACATGTCGTGTGTAGCTATGATCTGACAGTAGTCCGGATTTCTCATGATAGAGAAGGAATAAGCCTTGGACAACTCTGTTTAGTTACATGAACATTATCTAGGAAACCCATGCCATCTGATTGAGGAAAGCGTTCTAGTTTTAGAATAGATAACCATAATTATTCCCCTTTGTCTTGCTTAGTCTGCTAAAATAGTTCATCATGTGCTATGCAACCTGTATTTTGTGGTTAAATAATGATCTTTTTCATTGATCATTTAACCATATGGGATATGGTTGTGAATGAATTCAGATGTCTGCCAGAGATATTTTAGCTTATATATTATGGTTATAGATGATTGGTCATAGTAACTTATAGTTCTTGGTTATTTATTATCTTTGTAAAGTCTCTCAAACCTTGCACATGTCCTACAGGCCACATGTCAATTGCTACCGTGCCCAATATGAATTATTACAGCCAACTAGTAATGATTTTCAATAATGTCTGCCATGTGTATAATCTTCACAAATGTTATGGAGCATTGAGATGAGGGGGGGAACAGTGGGCAGGTTCCAGATTAAAGTCCTACAGTCAGAGGCGTAGGCAAAGGGGGGCCTGGTCCCCCCAATCATAAAGGAGGTGGGGCCTGAACATGGGCCCAAAATTTGCCAAGAATTCATAATGAATTGAACAAGAAGCTATAGTACTTTGCATCTCAAATTAGATTGGTATAGTTATGGGATAGGGAAAATGGGGGCATGGGCCTCAAATCAGATCTAAAATTCATTGAAAATTGCTTTTCTATACAAATTTTATATAGGTATGTATAGGTGATATTCCGCCTGAGCCGACAATTCAATGTGATTGAGGTGGGCTCCCCCAATGAAGATTTGCTTCCTACGCCTTTGTCCTACAGTCATACACCCTGATATACGTAACTAATCAAATCAGAGATTTATCTCACAATAGATCTCTATACAGGTCTAACATTGTTTAACATGTTGTCACGTGCCCATACCTAGGTAGTTAAGTTGGATTAAGATACTGATTAATTTACATTACACTAAGGCCCACTGTTACCAGGTAGCATTGGGCGATAATACCTACAGTTGGCCCAACCAGTAGGCTGGGATTTAGGTGGGTGTAGCAGTCATGAGTACCCAAAATATAGGGGTTGCAGTGTATTGTGATGTGGAGGCCGCCATCTTGTTGTCCTTGAGGCAATAAAGGAACACATGTGATCATAAGTTTTCAGTGTCAAATGTAAATCTTGGTAAAGTTTCAGTCTCATACCGAACTTAATGCCGGGTGTAAATATTCTCCTATTGTTCTCTTTTTGATCCTATTGAAAACTTCCCTGAAAGTGTGGTGATTTTGTATTGGGGTATAACGAATACAACAATTACTGTGAGAGGAAGGGAAGGCCACAACCGTGGCAGACCAACCTACGGGGATATCATAATAATTATAACTACAGTAACATTAGATTTTGAACCACTTATACCCCTATATTGACCCAGTATATATGCCCCCCAACGCCTCAGAGCATATACCGAGGTAGCTGATTGTCCAATAGGCGCGGCCATTGCTGCAGCTTGTTTCCAGCTCTTATCACTGATATCAAACAGTCATCTGATAGGTACCACTGCCCCCCGAGAGGACCGCAGTGAATAGTTGCTGTTATTTCATCGGCTGATAATTAAACCAGCTAAGTCGGTATATGTAGATACTAGGAGGCCGTAGGAGAAAGATAACAGGTACTGACACCTGGTGAACAGGAGGTCAACTACCTGATAAGGTGTTATCATGCCCTTACCATGTATGTACCTCGTCCTTTAATGTTTGTTAAGTCTGCAATGCCTTTGAAGTGTACTCCCACTGCTGCAAACTGATCCAGAGGCTTAGGTGTCGATTCCACCTGATCTGATTGTCACTGACTATTGTTGCAAATGGGTTTCACCAGCTTGCAAACCCGATCGAAGCTATCAAAATTGGTTTTGGGAATTTTGTACATCCTGAAAAAATTGATAATGTATCTCCTTTATAAAAAAAGAAATAATGATAAATAGGTAAAACGTCAGGTGGCATGCATAAATGTACACTGACGAAAAAAAGAGCATCAGCCTGAGTTTCACCTAGTCTCTGGCACTGCCTGAGTATCATGACAGCCTCTGCTAGAAGCTCTCCCCTGACACGCCATACTCATGCTGAGCCTGCTTCAATGCCACACATTGGGAAAAAGGATCAGCATGAGTATGGCACAAGGCTCAGGCATGGTGCCATACTCAGTCTGAATCTAACTGAATACTCCAGCAAAGCAGGGGTCTAGCCCCTACACTGATGTCTGAGATTATATCATATCCTAGCACCAACCACACCACGTGCCTCATTAGCTCAGTTGATATGGCACTGAACTTTGCATCTGAATGTGGCAAGTTCAAGCCCCATTGAGATTTTTTGTAAAGATAACTTATTTCGGTAAGTCAATCTTATTGCTACAATGTGAGCATGAATATGCATTCATAATGAGTTTGAGTTTGAGTTTAACAAGTTTATTGGCAGAAATCATACATGTACGTTTTTCAGATCGGCCAAAACACGGCAACAGGAAAGAAATAGTGTAGCGCTCAATCAGGTTGTACAAAGTTACATCAGGCAGGCATCATTTTGGGTGTAGATCATTACGATATTACTAAAGACATAACTAAAGCCTCTTAGGGGCTGTATGTATCACCATGATTTGCACAAGTCGATTATCCGCAGGCAGCATGTATATTACATCTTTCAAAAATAATTGCGTAGTCTATCAAGTGACGGTTATACACCAAATACATTCAGATTTTGTTCATGAATTCTTTCTTACTGCCTATCTGCTGAGTATTTGCATCCAATTTGTCCCAAAGGACACATCCCCTGTACAGTGGTGACTTATCATACGTCAAACACCTAGATCTGGATACCTTTAACTGTTTTTTAACATTGCCGCGCAAGTTCCTGGCAGGGAGTTTGACACAGTTTGGATCACAAGAAACATCATACATCATAGATAATAAGTTCTTATCACGTCTAACCTTTAGCATTTTCATGTAAGTTCTAACATGGAGATCGTATATAGATATATCCCGAGTATTAAAGATTCGAAGACATAACCGTAGGCAATGATTCTGCATAAGTTGTAAGCGGCCAACACTGGATTTAGGACCACTTTCATGTAGAAAACTTGCATGTTCCAGCACAGGTAGAACCATTTGTTTGTATAAAGTCAGACACAGCTTATTATCGACAAATTTCCTTAACTGTCTTAATTGGTACATCTTGTGGCGGAAACTAGATATTATTTTTTCGTTGTTTCTCCGAAAATTAAGACCACGATCAATGATAACACCAAGGTAATTGAATTCATCAACCACTTCAAGGCGCTTACCATCCAGTTCAGCACTCATTATACTCAAATTGTGTCTGGCATTAAGTAAATCACTTGCACACCATAACAACTTTGTTTTTTCATTATTGATAGTAAGCTTGAACAATTTACACCATTTACTGATACTATCCAGATCAGACTGTAATTTCCTTAGTACATGATTGGGGTCGGTATCATTGACATAGATAGCGAGATCATCAGCGTACAAACAGAATTTGCAGGATTTTATAACCGATACTATACTATCAATATATATTATAAATAATAACGGACCTAACACGGACCCTTGCGGGACGCCACACGTTACAGCCTCTTCAGCAGATACACGCCCATTGGCAGTAGCATATTGCTTTCTGTCCTTAAGATAAGAATTAAACCAGGATACACACTGTACAGATAAATGCAAATTCCTAAGTCTTCCTAGGAGGAGGGAGTGGTCGACCGTATCAAAAGCCTTTCTCAGATCTAGGAAGACTACAGCCGAGCACTCCCCCCTGTTAAATCCTTCAAATAGATCTTGAGTCAAAATATAAATAGCACCATTAGTAGATCTACCTGGAACAAAGCCAAACTGTCTTTTAGATATAAAATCATTATCCAGTAAATACCTAATTAACTGGCGGTGGATTGACTTCTCAATTAGTTTCGAGACAATATTGAGTTGACTCACTGGGCGCCAGTTTGAGATATTCAACAAATCGCCTGACTTTGGCAACGGTATTACATTAGCTATTTTGAACATCTCCGGTATGACACTATTAGTGATTGAACCATTAATTATTTGAAGTAGTATATGTGGGATATGTAACAACACGTTTTTCACCACATTTGCTCTGATGTGTTGAATACTCGATGATTTTGCAGAGTTGATACCGTTAATAATATTAGTGCAGGTTAATAAATCAATAGGCAACAATTCAAACAACTGGTCACGTTCAGGGACATGGGAAAGTATAAGGTCAGTAATCCATCGATGGTCGGTGTTACTGACAACTGGTATCAAATTCGCAAGGTTAGGACCAATACAAGTATAATATTTATTTACAAAGTCAGGAATCTCAAGGTCAGGGATGCCAGTACCATGCTCATTTATTAATGACATTTTTATCTCAGTGCGAGGTCCCTTCCATAAACTACTTATTACATTCCAAAAACGCCTTGGGTCAGTTTTGTATTTATTAAGATTCCTGGTTATCTCTTTTTGTCTGTTCAAGACCAACTTATTTTTTATTTGTTTGTCCAGGTCTCTAATTTTGGCTCTGAATGGATTAGCATCCTGACCTCTGTAACCCCGGAGTTTCTTAAGAAATCTTTTTTTCTTAGCAGTCAAAAAAGACAGATTCTGATTAAAACCAGTAGGTGCATCCATATTAATGGCCATTTCCTTAACTGGGTGATGTCTATCCAGGTACACACGGATGCAATTTACAAATTCACTATAAAGTTCACCTGGGGAAAGCATAAGGTTTTCAGTGAGGGCAGCATTATTCACATAATTATTCAAAGCATTTTGATCAAAATTCTTATATGATCTACCAGTAATTGAACGAGTTTGACACCTCTCTATTCTTCTTTGTTTCTTTATAGCAAATACAGGGAAATGATCACCAAATTTGTAGTCAAGCAGACCATTTGTGGAAATATGCGGAGAGTTACAATAAATATGGTCCAAAGTAGATCTGCCCCTGGTATGATAATACGTTGATCTAGTACGTAAATATTTCAACTTGTTTTTCCTTAGAAAAGATGTTAGACTTTTATATTTATTACTTGTTCTAACTGCAGAATTAACATTAAAATCCCCAAGGATCCAAACCTCCATCCTGCGTATGTCTGGATGCTTTAACATTTCACTCAATTTTTTATAACATAACCTTACATTACCATTAGGGGGGCGGTATACAGACAATATCACACGGTGCTTCTGATTTGGAAATTTAGTTATTAATCCAATACATTCTATGTCTTTATTGCTTACTGTTAAAGCTGCATGGCCGAAAGTGTAATCTACATACTTATTATTAACATAACAACCTACTCCACCACTCTTCCTAAGGCAATTTAGGCGATCCTTCCTATACAGTCTCATATTATTCAAATCGACATTATGAGTTTGATCACGTCTGTCTAACCAGGTCTCCGTCACGCAGATGTAATCAAAACCAAGATCGGAGTGTCGTAAGTCCAAAACCTTATCATTTAGACTTTGTACATTCATAGTAATTAGTTTCAGTCCCTTCAAGCTATTGATTTTGTCACAAGAGTAGTGGCTAGTCATACTTAAGAAGCATTAGTGATATAGGTCGCTTTCAACCTGACCCTGTTACTCCTACCTTTCAGAACAAAAGTAAACATACCTAATCGAGCGCACAACAAACAGAACATGATTTACAGAGAAATGTGCAATAGGAGCGACTAATGGCACTCAATACAATGATGAGGGCCAAGAAGCCAAGAGCAACCCGTTACGAATAAGTAAAGTAGTGGCTCTATGTGCAAGATACAGTCCCCACAGTAACAAAAGCTGGAGGTATACTTAAACTAACAGACTAACAATTTACATTGCAGTCAGGAAAAGGTCAAACAGGACAACACAATCACTTAAAGATAACTATATCAATACATGTATCGGGAATGAATTAAACAAAATAATCACATATCAAAGTGTATATCAATCAGTTAATTCAAAGTTGCATCAGCTACTCAAATTACCGAAAATTAATTTCAGTGCAGGAACCAGTAGATATAAAACCCAAGGATATCTCTGCACAATTTAACTTGGCCTTAAGGGTACTTAACAAAACAATTGGGCAATCCAGATAGAAATACTCGGTCGGTAACTCTGTTGGGTAGGCTCCCCCCGTCATGCTAGTAAAATTCATATAATAATGATAAACACTGCCTTAACTATAAGATAATCGTACTATGTGAGATAACAAACTATAATCCTAGAAGAAACAATTCATATTAAATGATGTTTTAATAAGACAGTGCAAAATTAAAGTTTATAGGGTCCTGTATCTATAAGCAGGGTGATGATTTAACTCTCGATGAAATTCCAAAGAATTCTGTTGCTAGAAATTTAAATTCAATAACGATATAAAATAGTTTCTTAGATATCTAATGACATCACTTGAAGAACTGATGTATTGTAATTAAAGAAGTGTGCGGAACAATGGAAATGTCTTAGCTGTCTGGACTCTGTTTGGTTGGCTGAAACCATTTTAAAGTTGTTTTCACAGCTCCAGTACATTGATACAGGTAATAGTCACATAGGTCAAAAAACAGCATCTCGTACTTCCATGAAGAGACACCATAGTATGTCATGTATTCACAACACATGATGCATAAGATAGAGATCATGATGGTAGATCTCAACTGTCATACTGTATATGAATTCACAAGTGGTGGCAGTAGGTCATAAGACTTACTGTCGTTGATCTTTGTCAACTTCATAGATATGCTCGACGGAGGATTCAGCGTTTTCCGTATCATCCGCTAGAATATCAGAGTCCTCACTTTCGAGTAGCGCGTCAGCGGCAGCCTCGCTCTCCATCGCATCTTTAGCATGCTTTCCAGCGCTGCCTTTCATTCGTTCTTTGTTGGTGAGGCGTATGCGAAGATCAGTTAACAGTCTGCCCAGATTGTTTTTGCCTGTGTATAATCCGGTGTCATAGACTGGATCACCATAACGTCCAAAGCCTCCCCAATAATCCTCCATCGTGGCTTCGATTATATCGACATCACCCAGAGTTATCAGCTGTCTTTTTAACTCTTTATCTTGGACGAATTTTTTAGATACAGCAATTCTCATTGCAGTTAGACGTGTAGAGCTCTTCCACTCTTCGGATTCTCTCATGCCATGCGTGGCTCTTTTAGCCTCTAGGCCAGTGATTGTGTCTAATACTTGATCGGCTCGAGTTGGGTCATTATGCTCACAGCACTTTATCCACTGGTATAGTTGCTCCGAACTATGAAAATCTACCCCATCGTGATGAATATGGCAGGGGTAGAGATTACTTAGGAAGCATTTGGCGCCACAGAATGTCATTCCTGAATTCGTCAGACGTTGACATAACTCACCTCCTTCAGCTCGTTCTATGGCTATATTTAATCTCTCTTTGAAGATTGACTTCACTGAAGGTTGGCTCTTCTCATTTTCCTTCTGCTTTAGAGATGAATTTTCATCATCATGGGCGTGTCTATAACTATCGGGCTTAGGGCTTAGTCTCCACCAATTCTCGGATGATCCTCCAGATGGCGACTTGTCACGATTTCCTCTCTCCTGACTGCTAGTATTCTTCTTATCCACTAGGTGGCGGCTCTGTGTGATGCTCCCGTCTTGCTGATGGCGTTCCCTTGAATGGGTATAAGGCTTATGCCCAATGTTGTCACGGGAGCGGTCTCGGTGAACATAACTATTTGAATTGCGATCGCCTTTTTTCTCTCTAGTCGGTTGCTTTTGAGGTCTTCTTACTTCGTTACTGCCATTGCCATTATGGGATACATGTTTATCAAGTCGTCTGTCATGTGAATCATGTGGCCGGTATCTTTTAGTCAGATCCTTTACCATTCTATCATCACTTGTGTTATCCCATCTATTACGAGCCCCCACTCGAATGATGTCTCTCCCACGATGATTCACCTCATCACTTCTGTAGTCTTGCCTATCCAAATTCTCATAATGCAGATCATCGGGTTTATACCTGTCAGGGATCCTGTGTGGATTGTGCCCATCATAAAGCACTCCTTCAATCAATATGCGAGTGCCTTTCATGGTTACCTCACACTTCACCACCTCTCTACAATACCATCCTATCTTCCTCACAATTCCTTTGACCCTTCTGGTGGTGGGATCTTCATCAGCATTGATAAACACCTTCTTTTTATACTTGTCAATACTGTCAAGCTCAGACTTGTATTTTAGGCAAACATCACGCCTCCATGCAGTGGTGAAACATACTAGTATAGGTCTGCATTTCTGATTGGGAGATGATGTGTTCATGCGTGTTACGAACTTTAATTCACTAGGGTCAAGTTCAATACCAATGTCCATAAGTAAGTAGAGTGCATGATCATATGCATCACCTTCTATGTCCTCATCGAGTCCATCGATAATTATATTAAATCGACGAGGTGAGTGAAAACGGGAATCAGTATCAGGGTCAGCAACACCAGCATATGACAGTTTCCTAATTGTTTCTCTCAGCTCTGATTCAAGTATATTTACCTGTTGTTGACTCTGTGCAAATTGATTTCTCAGTTTGTCCACTTCACGCATTGTAGCCCTAATTCCCTCGTCTTGATTTCTTTCTAGGTCATCAAAACGCTGTTCATACCCCATCTTCTCAATGTCCATACGTTGACGTAGATTTTGAATTTCACCAGAAATATTCACGTCACTCCTTGAGATCATTTCTTTTATCTCTTTTAAGTGATTCTCCATTGCCGATTCACCTACTGTGCTAGATTTGTCATGTGATTGCGCTGATGTAGGTAGAGATCGCCTATCTGGATTGGGGTTATTTGACAATGAATTACTTGGGCAATAGCTTTTCTTAGGAAGCGGCTTCTGTGCATTATATGAGCTAACATAGCTACCTGATGTTGGTGAGGACTCATCACTTGACTGCCTCTCCCTTTTCCTTGAATCACTGACCTTATGTCTCATGTCAGGCTTAATAAATGGTGCAGGCCACTGGTCTTCCTCCAAGTCCTGATATCCATTACGGTGAGACATGTTGTGAGAGTGGTGAGGGTTGAATTGCCTGCCCCCACGTCTACTATCCCCCTTATAGTGCATGGTAGAATTTTTACCTTGGCCTAGCAGCAGTCACTAGGGACTCTACCTGTGTGGGTCTAACTTCAGTAGAACTAAGACAATGAATCTCCTCCAATAGGTACTAAAACACACTTTACATACCCAGTTTATGCAGTATCAATGATCACTGAGGGTTTAGCTCCTTCAGTGTGTAGAAGAGAGTACCATTCAGTCACAGTATATATTAGGCCAACACAGCACTGACACACTGACACACTACAGCACTGACACACTAGAGTGTTTACCCAGTTGCTATGTACAGGTATGGGTAGGTGCAGTATAAACACACCTGAGCTTGCTCACTGGACCATGAAGTGGTGACTTGCTTTCAATCACAAAATGTGGCTGAACAAAAGCAAAATCAGTTCAATTTTACATACCCATAGGTTCCAAGGGTGTTCATGGTATGGTAGTCCCAAGAGAGTATCATTCAGTCAGTTTAAACAGCTATAAATCCGAAATATGGGGGAGCTGCATTGCCGTGCGCTACTCGATCGACGCCATGACCTGTATAATGGGTTTGTGAGAAAATTGTTCCCTATTAAGCCCCCCTCTCACCCATTCTTGCACATACTCAATATCCTTTCTATTATCCTCTAGTCCCTGTAACCATGATTTCTAAGAATATAATCTTATCTATATAGGAATATAATAGGAATTAATCACTAAAACATGTAGAGTATGATCATATCTTTGCAGTAAATGCAAAAGTGACATATGGTCCCAGGCATATTTCTTATGTTTTGGGGCATGGAAAAAAGTAGAATACCAGCTTTCAACACACAAAGGGAGCAGATCATATAAGATTTCAAGTGGAGATCTTTTGGCACAGTCAAGATGGTGTAGTGGTAAGACGTTTACCTTCATATGATCCTGAGTGCAATTCCAGCCAAGGGATGCTCTTCAAAAGCTGCAAGTTTTCAACCAGAAATTTTTTGTTATGCAAAAAATTTATTTTCTTGTTATTTTCTGACTTGGCAGATGTTGAAGTTTCTGTCAATTTTAAAGCAAGCAATTTCAATTAGTTACAAAGTAAGGTCTTAGAAAAATACACTGCAATAGATGAGATGTTTCCTATTAAACTGAAAAAAATAAAAAATGTTTCTCAGCACCACCGAGACTTGAACCTGAGACCCCTCACATGCAAAGTGAGAATCCTACTGCTATGTCACCACTACAACCATTGAGCCAGATTGCAATAGGCATATAAGAAGGACTGTGCCATACTTACTGAGGACATTGTGGACATTTGTCCCTACTATGGGCATTTTTCCTTACTATGGTCACTCCAGTCTGTGTTTCCTATTAGTCTACTGGGCCTCATATGACCAATGACATCTCACTGTAGTAGGTCTATGGTTGAAATATCATATTGATAGTGCCACTTTCAACACCTGCCCCGCTAGCACAGATAGGAGCACAAAGGAGTCACAGTAAGGAGGTACCCAGTTCAAATCCCACCAAGGAGCAATAAGGACACTGAAACCAGGAATGCACAAACTATTCATCAATTAATTAGATTGCCTTAGGAAGTTGAATGTTCAACCATCTTAAATCCTTGTGTGTATGAAATAATGGGCTTTTGTCATATGGTGACCTTAATTTCTATATTTCTCTATAGTGTTTAACAAACCACTCATGTGTTGGGCTTAATACACCCTACAGCTGTGTAGTTTGATAAGGGCTACAAATGCAGGGCTACATAACCATTACAATTAAGACTGTCTGTAAGCCCCATGTAAGCCCTACAATGCAGTGCTGATTAGTAACTCATTAAGTGGGATTGTGCCCACTGGGTGGTGTTGTTGGACTCACTCTGAAGGTAGAATCCAGCAAAGTGTGATCCTTTGTATTGGGATACTCTGGCAGTGCATGACACCATTGGTAAGAAAGACTCCTGTTGGAGCCTGTTCAGGTAGGATCCAGCATTGCCTGACCCTCTTCATAGAGATACTCAGGCAATGTCCTATTCCCTTCTATTATGTTACTCCAGTTGACCCTGAGCCTGTCTCTAAAGAGACTCGTGCACTGTGAGAGTATGGCAGTAGAGAGGGTACAGCTAGGCCATAAACAATCTAGAGTAGAGTGTAAGGTATTGCTGGAGTATGCCTACACCCTTGGCGCACCCTGAGTATCAAAATATACTCATTTTGGTGACAATTGCCTGAGGCTAACATCAGGCACACTGTGTGTATCAGAATTTTCTCTGTGTAGGCATTTAGGGGTGACTTTATCTCAACCCAACGATTTATTGAGGTTGATACACTCCTTAAGAACAGAATGATGCCCCGATTTGAACAGCATTGGCCAGCAATGCACTGGCACTAAATAAATCCTTAAAGCACCACGCAGTACTTAATGAATTTGTCAGGATAATTCGATAAGGTTCTCAGTCCCAAAAGAACAGATCCATTTAATCAAATGGTCCTTGAGTACTCCACCCGTTACTTCTGAAGTACACGGTTAGTCTAACTTGGGACTGTGGGTAGTACATGTCATTGGCTTATGACAGACGGACAGTCGACAGCCTTTTCTACCAAACAGTGTTTTCCCTTGCTTGGCACGCGTCCCCACTTTCCACAAACATCCCTCTACCCCTACACACTCAACTATTCCCTTGGCGATGGCCCCTTTGTTGTCAATGTTGTTGTTTACCCCAGCGCCGATTGTGACGTCATTGTGACGTCAGAGGGTAGTGTTTATACCGTGGGGGTGTAATGAATGGTCAGGGAGATGGGGATTGGAGGAGGTGTAGTGGGGGTTTGGGGGAGGGTTCAGGCATGCGTATGGCATACCCTTGGGTGACGGACCATCTCTAGCTTTAGTATGAGCATTCACAGAGAAGGGATGATAGGGTCAAAGGTGGGTGGATCACCTCATCTGCTTGGCTATTTAATCTGGAAACTTGGGGTAGAGTATGTATGCACAATGTGTTCAAAGCCTCATTTGATGGGTGCGGGGGAAGGGGCACTTGAGGCGTTCGGGGAATGGCCGAGGGATCAATGCTGATTTGTAAGGCCACCCCCTATTGGTCCTCCCCATGTGGGTCAATGTTGATCCCTGAGTCAACTTACTACACTCCCAGGCATAGTTAAGGATTGGTACCTACCCAGGGATGGCTGGGGTAGAAGGGGGTGGAGGGAACCAGCTGAGGTAGTGTAGTTAGCGTTTGAGGTCACCCCATCCCACAATGCACTGCATATTGTTAGAAAACCGCTACCCGAACACCTCGACTGTGTGGACAGTGGTTACGTATTTCCACACATTCCTTTACCTTTTTGTATCACCAATATCTATTGCAATACAAACACACAATTCTACAAAAGAATGGAATCCTCGTTCTTGAAATTTTGTAAAAAGGCTTGGTATGCTACTGCTAAAGAACCATTTTTTCAGTGACACAATGTAAGCTCTACTGACAGAGCATTACATTAGAGTAGCTCTAAGCTATTGGCCATAGTAAACAAACACTCGTGCCAACTTAAATGGGGTTAAAGCATTCCCATAGGCCTAGAGACAGCATATATTGCTCTAGCCTAGCCAGGGCTAGCCTAGCCTAGCCTAGCCTACCCTGCCCCACTCAACCCTAGCCTAGCCTAGCCTAGCCTACCCGTGTCCCCCGTATCCCCTTCCCCACGTCCCATGACCTACTACCTCTCCTCCACCCCACCCCACCCTGATCTGCCTGCGGCCAGGCACTATCCACCAGGGGAATAAAAATCAATATGGATGGGTCAGGGCCTGCCGCTGGCGCTAGTAGTCATACATCTAGTCTTATTGGTTGTAGCCAAATAGAGATCTAAGAGTAGGGGATCCTAAATGTACACTCTGAGGTTTGAGCTGTCAAAATTTTGTGGATGTATCGTGCTATTAATACGATTTTAGTATCTAATGATATGCATAAGAAAGATATGGATCACCTATCACAAATAGTACAATAGATATATTCCGCTGGCCTGTAACCAGGACAAATTGATAATCTTTATAGATCGGATCAGGGAGAGGACGATGGACTAAATTCCAACTCATACATAAAGACCACTACAGAGGCAGATCAAGGAACCAAAAATAATAATGCATAATGAATGTCAGAGTAGCAGAACAGAATAATAGTTATACTTTTAGAAAAAAAAAACAAGAGGAAAGGAAGTCACAAAGGAAGTTCAGTAACCCCCAATAAATATTATTCAGTCCCTTAACTTCAGAAGGCCTAGGTTAACTAGTATCCCTATGGCAGAAAACACAGGTCACACATATCTGGGATAATAGTACAACTGGATATCCACAGATGTCGCTACTGGGCACTGTAAGGGTAAGGCATTTGAGTCTAGAGCCAAAAGCAGGAGCAGCAGCTATGGAGAGCAGCTGGTATGAGCTTTAGAAGGAGAGCAGCTGCGAGCGGCTATGAGCTGCTCACTGCAATAGACATTGGGTACACATAGGCACCACCACCACACCCTCCCACCACCACAGTTAGGCACTGATGGTGGTGTTTGAAAACTGACTGGGAGGATTGACTGGAGAGGTTATTAAGCTATTAATGTATTGATATTGTAGGACAAGGTGAGGTTTGCTGGAAATAATCGCCCGACTGCGCAGCGGGAGGGCGATTATTTCCAGCTAACCTCACCGAGTCCTACAATATCAATGCATTAATGCGTTTATCGCACTTATTCATCCATTATGGATTAATTTCTTACCTTATAACCCCAGAATTAATCCATGAGAAGACATTTTGTAAGTGCATGTGATCCGCTAGGTTTGCCAAGCCGTCGTGGCCATGTTGTCGTTCTGCCCGACATACCTCCACCTTTACACACATTTTTCGGGTATAATCCAAGCGTGTCAAGCCCTGTTATTCTAGCATCGCCAAATATACGATCTCTAGTTGGTGTTTGCCTACATTTTGTATCCATTTTCTTCGAAATAAATAAGAATCCATTGATTTTCCATACCGATCCAACGCACACGGCCCGGTACGCGGCCATTTCGTCTTGTTGATAAAGCTGGTAGGTGCCCGGATGTACCTGACCTACTTTCGGCTGAACCCACCTCCGGCAAGGAGGTCAGCCGGGTCAGTCGCGTATCGCTATGGAAAATCAATGGATTCTTATTTATTTCGAAGAAAATGGAGAAGTTAGGCATGGCATGTTCATATAGGATATCTAAGGATGTTTTCCTGTTAATAACTCCACCCGGCACCATTGGATTCTATGCTAACGAGGTCTGTAAACTTCAGGTATGTCGGAAAACTTTTTCAAATCCTTGATGTAGATTGCTTTGTATCACTGGTCGGCTTGGTATAGTGGACAGCGAGCTCGCCTCCTGCCCCAGCGGCCGGGGATCGATTCCCCGTTGAACCTTAACGGTTTTAACTGGAAAACTATGGCGAGGGTGGCTTCATATTCTTCTCCAATTTATTAACTTTCTCAGGTTCTAACCAAGATCGTCTTAGAAAAAAAAATGGACTCTGAGAATGCGGTTATACCCCGATAACCGAACGGGGTTATGACCAAAAAGGCACTGTAGGGGCCTGAATCGTGAGATAAAACTATATATTTAAGCGCCAGAAAGCATCTGTAAGCGCCAGCAGGAGTCAGTCAGTAAGTCAGTGATAGACCCCATACTAACCAGTACATGTACGTACTACAACTACTACTTCAGCCTATACTGGATGCCTGTAAGAGGCTTAAGCCACAAAAATACCAGCATCTCCAGCACTTGTAATACACAGGCATTGCATCACCGAATCCACACACTGGGCAGTGCCTGACCTCTGGCCCCACTGAAGTCCCCTGCAAACACCAGCCTATACCAACTGACGCCAGTTCCTAACCGACACTTCTATATACTACTACCAGGGGTGCCACTCACTTGGACAGTTCACCTCCAGGACCCGACAGTAGGCCGCTTATTATAACTGAGGCGTATAACACAGGAGGATCACCTTGGTCTATAGCTGCTAGTGCTACACGCACCACCCCTGCTTTCCTCCTTTCCTCCTGCTCCCAGCTCCTCGAGTACCCACCTACAGCTAGCTCCAATACAGACACTGCCGCCACAGCTCTAGACGCCGCCGTCTATTTTGGCGTCACTGACGCTACAGTGATGAGAGCCAGGAAGAATGATCAGGAGCAGGAGGAGTTATGAAGAGCCTTCTGGAGGATTAGTGGATGTTTGCTGGATGGGTTGATAGCATTGAGGGATGTATTACATGCCAACGGTGTTGCTTTCACACTGGGGTTTACTCCAGGGTTTACACTGAATATTGGACAGGAGCAGAGGACAACAACACTGGGGCAGTGACGGGAGCAGCTCCTAACTGCTCATTGTATAGGGACAAACAATCAAGGGGGTGCTCACTAAGAATAAAGTGAGTATAGGAGCAGTTAGGATGAACTAAGACCACCAAACCTACTGGATGGACACAGTACGAGCCACATAGGATGACTGTACACATAAAGGAGCAGTAGGTCAGGGGAATTTGGATCGATGTCACATTGACAGTGGGCAGTGTCAGCTTTCACAAACTCAAACATTGCTGCATCAGCTGTCAATCATCAGCGATCAAATCCTAGTGTCACAACTGTCAGGACACTGGTCAGTTAGAGCTGGGAAACTAGTCAGTCTATTAGCTGTAAATACCTCAATATGCTCATACAAAGACTTGGGGGTTTACTATCTGTGTTGAAATACTAGTGGCCAGTTGACTTTCAAGACCATACTCTATGTGTCGTGTACTAAAAATAGGCTAACTGTCCTACATTACCCTCTATACATCTGAACATACTCTCATCATCCCCACCTGACCTTCACCTTTGATCTTAAAACAGTAGATATGAGAGAAGCCAAAATGTGTAACATCGATATGACCACCCTCCCTCTTGGCACCAAAATAGACCATTAATAAACCGATGATATGGAACATCTGAAATTGAAGGCTAATTGGAAGCCTATATGAACTAGCCTTGTGCCACCCTAGCTCAATGATACAGCATCTAATGTTTGTGTGTGGTGGCCAAGAGGGCGTATACTGCAGTTTGTGGTTAGAGCAGGTAGACCTGTAATAGTCAGGATAAACAACAACTAGTCTCTCACCGACTATACAGCATATAACCTTTACAATGGCAGGTGCCAGTGGCCAGCTGCTGGTGCTGTTGCCATTTGTTGCGCCCACATTTGATGTGTGTTAACTCTGGGGCCTGGTGAAGAGGCCTTTAGCATTGGTAGCAGCACTAGTTGGGAGCCCCTGGAGGAGGTGTTGGTGGAGGGGGGGAGAGGTAGGCCAAGCCACCAGCTGCCTGATGCCTAACGCTGGCACTCTGATTCTAAGCCTTTAGTTTGAATGTCAGTAAGTAGGCTAGGCCAATAGCACTGATCACTGAAGGCTCTGTGCAGTTGGACATAGCGGAACTGGGGACTGGTGTGCATGGAAGGGGTGATAAGAACTGTGATTTTCCTGCCACCAACCTACCACCTTTTTATCTCACACTCATCGGCCCCTCCCTGGAACCAATGCCTGAGAGGATAACAACATGATAGCAGTAACAAAATCAAAAGTATAAAAAAAAAACCTTCATACTTAGGAGGAAGAGTTTTAAAAAGGCGGTGCCTGTGCAATTAGGTTGACATGAGTTCTGTTGCTTACCCGTTTGCTTACACACTAACTCAGTGACAGCTATTGACACCAGTACTATATCCGCTGTCAATATCCCTGGCCCTGACGCGGGGGTACCAACTCGGTACACTGGAAGACATCAAGGGATAACAAAGCTGGTATTGAAATCAAAATCAACCCAGAGATGCACACTTAGCCTATTCAACTAAAATCAATCCAAAGCCTTCTCAGCAATTATCAACTGTCCTATCTGTCAACTAGTAGTTCAAATGGATTTGCAGGATTAATGATAGTTAGCATTTATTCATATCTGAGGTACACCAAAAAGGCAGTTTGAAGTCAGTATGTATACCCACAACGTCTACCCTCACTGCCTCTAACACACACTCACTATAGGTCAGCAGCATCGATCGTGGTCCAACCTCATTGGTCAATAATCCTGACCTATCAAGTACCATTGCTATAGCCCCCTCCATGCTCTAGGTGCTGCAAATGCCTGCCTGGGAGTTTGGCAACAGGAAAGGTCCCTAACTAGCCTTGGCTAGTCACTAGACAGGAGGAACTCAGGGAGCAGCTCGGGATAAGGAGAAGCTCATTTCTTTGAAGGAATGGAAAAGAGGGATATTTTAAGATGCTGAAACAGCAAGAGCAGCTATATGATACTACTTTGCAGTAAGACCATAAACTATGGAGATATTGGTGAAATAAGCTGTATTGTATTATCACAAAAAGTAAGAGCGTCTTTGATCTAGATTTAGTCCTTGAACTACTTATCCTTGACCAAGACTGTGCATTTTGTGGCCATAGTCTCTTATAAAGGCAACAGATGCTCAAAGCACTTCCTCTTGAATGCATTCCTTAAGGTCATATTCTAGTCATTGAAACAGAAATTCAATTGTGCCTCTGTGTTTACTCACCCTACATTTTCCCAACATGTGCCAGAGAGAGCTATAGTACAGTGGTCAGTGCATTGGGCTTAATGACCAAGCCTGGTCAGTGCTGATATAAGAATAACCCCTATACTACCCCCTGGAGGAGAGAGAACCCCTATACCCTGGAGTATTGGTGGTGATGGAACTATAGGGAACCCTATGTGGAGGAGTCCTAGTAGTATATAAACATTGGAGATCAGCAACTAGGGCTTTTAAGAAGGAAGCTAATCTACAGTTGACGTTTTGAGGACAAATCTCATTTGGAGTTTTAATTGAATGAGGATGGATGTGTGATATATTCACAGTTTGCTGGTTAATATATTCACAGTTGGAAAATAACCATATGCTTTGAGAAATGTACCTAACTGCAAAACCTGTGTTCTCATCATAACAGGCCCATTAATGATGTGATGAAATAAGCACTCCATCAGCTAACTATGGTATGAGTGAATAACATAGACAAATCCTTCATTATCGCCCGTTGCAGCCAGCTATATGCTAATCCAATGAAATCCTGCTCTATACTGTGTCATGATAACAATACATAACAGGCAGTAAGGGTCTTCCTCAATAAGCCCCTATCTGCTTATGTTAGCCTCTATGAACCAAATGGAGACCTAGGTCCTTCAATTGATGGCATTTATGCAACAAGTCTATGGCCTACAAATCTTGATTCTTCAACCCTGCTGCCTTCCTATTGCAGACCATTGCTCTATTAAGGATCTTTCTCTGATTTTATATTTAGTTGTCTGTCTTTAGTGAACTATTAAATATCAAGCCTGTCCGTCGCTAAACGCCGCCCGATTTGTTGAGAGGATCTACAAACGTTGTCCGAGAATTTTGCAATTATAACCGTCCACCGGAGTACTTAAGCCTTGGAAAGGAAAAAGAAAAAGTTTTATGTCTGTCGATGTATGCCTGCAATTTGACAAGGATCAAATGTACCACTAAACCTGCTTGGATTTATTGATAATGTTGAAGCTATTTAAGGAAGAATAATTATATCATACATTTAAACAAGAGCCACTTATCTCCAGTGAGCTTAATTTCCGCCTGATGATTTCAGCAGCCGCCATGAGAAGTGTTCAACTTATGTCTTTCCAATCATCTTTTTAAACGATATAGGAGTACACTGATATTATTATATTCATCCAATCATCCCATCCATTATCAACAAGGTTGTGAATCTTATTGATTTTACAAACTAATTTCCAGGAAATACGAGAACCGTCTCGGAAGTTACTATACTATATTATACTTTTATCATAAAGGGTAATTAACATTTTCTGGAAAATGCTAAAACAACTTGGATTTGTTCAATGAGACAACTTATCCTTTCTCTTTTATATCCCAATGACAATTATCTGAAAGAGTCTCTGAGAATATGACAGTCATTTTGTGAATATATGCACTTTCACACATCACCTGTCTTACCAAATTATTGGAGAAATGGCTGATATTTAGTGATTTAGTGCCCCGTCTCGGACGGAGCTCCCCACACTATCACACTGGAGAATGTAGAGCGTGTGTGTAACATTGTCAAGTCGTTGGCCATGGAGGGGGTCCAGCATGAGACGACCCGCCGGAGTAATTTGGTGAGAAGTAACGCGGTGGTAATACATCAGGTAATATTAGATGGAACTTATCACTTATTGATACTATTTTATCTAAAAAAAAAAGATGTTTAAAAGGCCATACCTTATACATATTTGAATATAAAGGGCTGGTGCTCTGAAGGGGCAAAGTAAGCAGATAAGGGTCTAATTTTATAATCATTCAATCATTAGCATCTAAGAGATTTGTTCAAACCTATAGCCTCAATTAAGGCCCATTACCATTATTCAGTGTTATTTAAGGATAGGATTCCCCCAAAATCTGACGAAGAAATTACGTTTCTATTTGCATATACACTTAACCCTTTATGTCTTTTCCTTTAGTGTTTTAGGAATTATTTGCTGAAACATGAACGAGATGAACATAGAAATCTGTCTATTTGAGGGTGGGGTGCCTCGATGTACATCTAACCGTACAAAGCACCTATGACTGAGGCTAACATAAATAGCAGAAGGCTTAAGGGGTGCGGTGCCTATATCACTCATACTACAAATTATGAATTACAGACGTCATGGTATGCTCTCCTATGTCTCAAATGTAAATGCCACTTCGTCCTTCATCTCAATAATTGTTTCAGTATCAATTTTGTTTTCTGTAGCTCTTGAGTTGCAATACTTATTGATCTTAACCCTTTCCATGTATGAAGGGATCACGTTGTGTGTAGTATTGGTGTTAAACTATCCCTTCATATAACATTTTCACTCTGGTACTACCAATACATCTGATACATTTGATAATGAAGTCCTGGTGAATCTCGCCATATACTGTACAATACACCTGCAGGAAGTTGATTTTATAGGTTATAAAATTATATTGATCAGTGCGTCAGGTATAAAGTTTGATTGGTTGATTGATTGATATTCGTTCATTTTTACTAAGCATGTATAGGCAGTGATAAGTAAGTGCTTCATTCAAGAGAGTGGTCATTTTTTAACAACAGGGAGGGGTGGTGGATTTTCGCATGCACCCGCACAATCTTTTCGACCCGAGGGGTCCAACATCTTTCGAGCCCCCTTTTATTTTATAGTAATGCACAGGCTTTTCACGAAAAGGGGGTGAAATTCTTTTTACACCCCCCCCCCTCCCTGCATCGAGGGGTCTGAATTTGTTTTGCCCATAGGGCTTTAATTCAAGGTATATATTTCACGTATAAGCCATGGCTTGTGAATGAGGTGTATCAGTGTTTATGGTGACTTGTTGAAGACAGGCGTCTATTTGAATCCCTGTACCTAAGCCTGATGTTATGGTATTCCCATACTGGTGTGCAAACTTGTACCAGATCACTTCAGTTCAGAGCCTGTACTACCGTAATATCTCACTTCTAAGGCACACCTCGCATATCAGGTGCACCCTGAGTTCATGGAAGGCATTATAAGACGTATTTATAGTCGTGTTTTGGGCAGCTTAGCACTATTCTATGATGTATAAGCTTCACATATAAGGCGCATGCACAACCTTTTGCTAACTTTAAGATGCAGAAGTGCTCCATCCTCCAGTATAAGTCACACCTTATACGCGCGATATTACGCTAGTGTAGTGCGAGGGCCAATTTCAAAAGCCGCTTGAGTGACCTGATTTACACGTGGCCCCTTTGAAAGAGCCTCTAATTCGATCAACTATGGCTACATTTTGAAAGCAACAGCTAGTATCCATAAAATAAAAATAACCAAATCAGAAAATGCTGTCTGCTGGAAAACTGCCTACAGTAGGTATCTGCGACACTGCATTTTGGTTCTCAGACCATATTTGCTGAAGATGTTATTTAAAGGAAACACTGAAAAATGCAGTGTCATATCTTAGACTCCCCCGACCGATACGTGATCCACCATAGTGTAAAAAGGGAAGCGTTGCTGTCTAATGAACAGATGAAAGGCTTATATTGAGACGCAGGCTGGACGCGCACAGTGAATACCGACTGAGGGGGTGAGCTAATATGAGCTCTGGTTGTTATAGGGATGTTTGGTGGTGATAGAAGAGCTATACCGAGGTTCCAGGTTATCCAGTGGGTCCGCCATTGCTTGCACTGGTACGGAGAGATAAGCTCTGATAACAGCCAGCATTATGGGTACCAGTTTTTATGTAAAGCACCCTAAAATTCCCGCAAGAAAGGAAGGGAATTACCTCATTGGTCAATAATGCATCCCGCTGCATCCTAATAGTGGCAATAGTAGTGGTAGAGAGGAGACCTAAGATGTGGGTGATTATCACATGGGCTGCTAATCAGTGATTGGACTCTGTAAGATAAGGCTTTATCAATAGGGGGACAAGATGGTGGCCTACAGGGGGCGAGCAGTTACAGTGCTATACAGAAGCATGTCTCTGAAAATGTCTATTCCACAACACCAACTCACCTTCTCCAAAGCCAGTGGTTTCAATATCATTAAAGAAGTGTGAAAAAACAAGAGATAGAAATTAGACTTGACATTTCAAATCTGCATGCCAAGCAGAAGTTATAATTAAATATTCATGTCTTAGAACAATATATGAAACGGGTGATTGGGAAGTGATATTATACTCAGCAGATTAATATCAGTTACACTTAGTATTAGAACCTGAACTTAGAAGTAGAAGTATATGGAATTTGCCTGGGCAATAATAGGGGTGGTAGGACTTTGTCCTTTAGCTTTACCAGTCATATGAATGATGTACCTGTATTACTCTACTTGTAGCACTCAGGTACAAGGAAGACTGAATCAAGGTTCGCAATTTAGAAGTTCCTGTCTATGTGGGAATAAAATTATCAGAAGATATTGAAATAAAACAAGGAAAAGGGCTATGCAATCAAAAAAACAACCTGTGTCGTTTGAACACATAGGTACATTGAGTACTAAATGATTCGCCAAGTACATCTACAAGAAAAAGAGCCACCTGAAATACTCCAAATTTCAGCCTGCTGATAAAAACCTGACAATTCATAATCTTATGAAAGCGTTAAAGGTCTTAGGTTATCACAAATTCAGATCATAGCACTTCGTCAGATCTTCTCATAGAGCTGTTATCTTGCACCTTGATATCTTTATATATTACATTCTCACCAAACAAAAGGTACACTGATAATAAAACCTATAGTCAGTAGTGACTATACCCATGTATTCTGAGCCCCATAGCCAGATGACTATATACCTTAGTCACATATTAGTCAGAAAGATAGTCATTCTGACTAGATGTAGAGCTCACAGATTGATGATGTCACAGGTTTCTGTGCACAAAAAATGTCATCCAGAAAAAGCACATATACAACTGGTTGCCTGACCTAAGAGGAGACAATTATAATCAGGCCAAATCATCATCTTAACCTGTCCATCCATGGAAACTCAATATGTCCAGCCATTAATGGATAGGTAAGTCATCTATTTGTTGTGAAATTTGTGGCCATTGCATTATAACAATAGTTATTTTGAGTTCAAACTGTTCATCAATAGGAAGGCATATGGCTTGCAGGTATAGTCAGTACTGACTGTACATATTAGTCATATTTACTAACTAAATGTTGCTTAGCAACAAAATGATAGTCATCTGACTAAGGACTATTTCAATAGATTTAAGGCATGACTATGTGTTGACTATATGACTAACTTAAGTTAGTCACAGGTTACTATAGAGGGATAGCCAAAAATCGCACTATCATTTGACTATCTTAAGTTAGTCACTACTGACTAAGATATTAGGCTCTATTTTTATCAGTGTAGTTATACTTGTGGCTTATTGACAATAGCCTCTTATATAGACACATGTTTTAGTTATTATCTAAAGTGATAATGTATACATTGTGAAATGTCAATTCTAACACGTCCAGGTGCTTACATATAAAGCAGAGATACAAGCAATATTGATTTTATTATTTAGTCCCTTTTACATAATTGATTTTATGTCCTACACTCTATAAAATGCGGTTGCAGGTTTTTTTCTGAAAGGGTACTGGAGGCCAAGTGTAAAAAAGATTATGAACGAATATGTATGTAGGGTCCTTCGGTGGTGGATGCATGACCAGGGGGAAATTAATGCATTCCATCAGTCTGCATTAAAATTCTATAGTGACGATTCTACAATTAGCATGAGTAACGCATACAGTTAAATGTGATTTTATTGCATAAATTGAACCACCAGGTCTTTTCCCTATACATGACAAAGGCCTTGATAAATGCCTTTTCAGACAAATACATTATATCCAGGAGTTTCTACAATATTTGGATCTTTGTTAAATTACTTGTTACTTACTTCTGTCATTTTTCCTTCCAGAACCAACGGCCGCAGTATGAACGACAAATTGTAAGTTACACTTTTATTATACATGTATTCGAATACTCAAAATGGCCTATTTTTCAGATTCACTTTTGTTATCAACTTATTCCTCATTAGCCATCAGCATCAGAATTTTGCAATGTTGACATGATGCATGAATACAGCACTGGCGAGTAACTCACTGCAGATGGAAATTTGCCCATCATAGTTACAAATGTGCTCAAAGCCATGAAACATGACACTACCCTTTATGGATTAACAGCATACATCATTTGTATCTACTACATGCATTTGCAAGGTATATTTACAGCTTCATTATACAAAATAACAACAAAATGATATATACTCCTTACTATACATGTGTAGTTGTACTGATACTGTATGTAATAATTATAAAATGGATCCAACGAAATTGAAATGATTTTACACACACAATTTAGTCTTCAGTCAAAACCCCCTTGTGTACCAAATACAGTAGTTGGAATCATTATTATGATTTCTTCAAGAATGTGTATGTAGAGGTAGCCTGGTAAATGTATTGTTAGATAGGTATTTATTTACTCCCAATACCACCCCCTTTGACAGTCAATATCTAGTGATCACAATATAAATCATCAGATGAGTCTCATTAAAAAAAAATGAGAAGTTGATGGAAGGGTGTTGATGTTCAGGGAATCAATTTATTTGCAATGCATTCACACCCAAATCTATGTACATTGTACTTCACTAAGAGAATATTCTTACTCACTTGAGTGTGTATCCAGACTCAGGCAATGTCGCCAAAATGAGTAAGATTTGAGACTCAGCCTGATCCTGAGGCGATACTCTGGTAGATCCTGAGGCTGATCCTTGGATGATACACTGTAAAAACAGTGTTTAGGGATTAAACACCAGTGTTTAGAAGTTAAACACTTGGTTAAACACTTATTTGTCCCACTTTTCTCAACACTTCTTATGTGTTAAACGCATTCAATTTTAAACGTGTTTAACTAGGAAGTGTTTAACCAAGTGTTTAAATGCTAAACACTTAAACAGTTCAGTGTTTAGGTGTTTGAGAATAAGTGTTTAAAAGCTAAACACCTAAACACTTCAAGTGTTTAGATGTTTAAATATTGGTGTTGAGAAAATATGGTGTGTATCTTTAAACACCATTATTGCAGTGTACCCTGGCTCTGCCTGAGTATCATCCAAGGGTCAGGCTGAGTCTCAAATGATACTCATTTTGGCGACATTGCCTGAGTCTGGATCCAGACTCAAGTGAGTAAGAATATTTTCTCAGTGTTGCTGATTTCATTGCTAAGACACTCCCATGTGCCATCTGGTGTAGAAAGGTGACACCATCAATTCCATCTTTCACACTTGTATATTGATCTACAGTGTAACAAGCACACTAAATAGGCACGGGCCAGAACTGTGCAGACTTCCTCCTAGTCGAATTAGGGTATGATACCTTAGACTGATTATTTTCATAATGTGTATGCATACTTGTCTCAGTGTTTATGCTCATGATATTGCTGTCAGAGGAATCAACTCCAGTACTGTGGCAGGTATAGGCCTACATGTATAAAAGCAATGCAAATGCAAAGGAGATGGTAGACAAATCTTTCACTTTCTTTTCAATGCAGTTTAAGCCCATGAATTGTAAGGATGGCAATTGGATATAGAAGGGAATGTTATCCCTACCAAGTCAATCAGAGTACATGATTTATAATGTAACCTACGACATCATAAATTATGTTTACCATTCACCAATATCTAGGATGTCATCCTCATGCATCATATTAATCCTCCAGGAAGGTATCAGTCGTGTAGAGCTTCTATGATACTTGAAATAGTGTTATTTCCTCAATCACCCCAAGAGAAGCCTTATCGTCCCATTCACTACACTGGAATTCACATAAAATTTTATTGGCGTAGCCCCTGTGGATATATCAGTGTATTCAATATATTTTCTTTTTCGTTACTGTTGAACAGGCGCTATAAACTTAGTTTCTCTGTTCCTATTTATTTGTGTCTTGCTAGTATATCAGAGCACCATTATACTTGGCTGGTTATTATGGGGTGTATTTTTTTCAGGGGTGAATAAAAACTTTGCCACTACCATGCTATAAGGTCTATATCAGTATCTCACCCTCATTTCACACCACAGCTTCAGTAGCCAACCCCAGTAGTACTTTGCCAGCAGCATTGGCTTGAACTTTGTAGACTTGCTTAAAGTACATGTACTGTGTAGTAAGGGTATGACACTGGTTATCATATTCCCGAGCCATTTATCCCACCTCCTGAAGTTCTAGATTCTGAACAGGTGCTGGTCATATCACACCGGGTGCAGCCTGGAGGAGCACAAAATATAGATTTTGAATAAGTTCCTATGGTGAAAAAAGGCCGAGCTAGTTCCACTGCCGATGATTTCTTTTCTAATTTAGCAAATGTACAGAAACCCCAACAGCAGTGGAACCATACCTTAAAGACTGCCTGCAGGCAAAATTCAGATAAACACATTTTGTTCATCTAAGACATACCCCGGTATCTCTAAACACATTTATGTCTTAAATGATGAACAAAAGTGTGTTTATCTGGATTTTGGCTGCTAAGATTCCTTAATACATCTGACGCCGTTTTCCGACCTTTCCTTCAGTTTTAGCACTATAATCTCCATTAGACTGTTCGCACATCTACACAGTTCTAGCCCATGGCCTCTTCCCATTCCATGTGCCTTATCTCGATAGCACTGATCCCTACTAGCCACCAGGTACCTACCCTACCCCCAGACTTACCTGTGCTACTATACCAGCCCCTCACCTGCATACCCCATACGTGTATCTACTGGTAGTGGTATTTTCACCTGTGGCATTTGGGTTTGGCATTTTTTATATTTTACACTTTTTGAGAAAATAATTAATAAAAGGGGGGCATAATTCGAAAAGTAAATTGAGGGAGAAGTAAGTAAATTTAAATCCATCAATTTCCTGATCTTGCAAAAGCCCCCTCCATCTCCTCTTAGAAATTTGAGGAGGTAAGGGGGGGGGGGGGCTACAAGAGAAATTGAAATGGGTAATCCTTACACAAGAAACTTTGATGTTACTGCAAATCAAGGGTTGAGATTCTGTTATCAGAATCTTTAGGTCCATTATAATTGATCTGTATGCTTAATTTACTCCAATCACATAGATGCCCATACAGACTATATACATGCCCAGGTCCAAAAATCGTAGTAGGCCTACTTGCCCCCTATAAAGTCATGAAAAGCCATCCATCAGGTGGCATATGCCTAGCAATACACACCTGTGATATATGTACACCTACAACAGCTGAATTCAAACAGGGGCAAATTCATCATTCCAGTATTGAAAGCTATTTTCAGCTGCCTTCTACCTTCAGGTGGGGAGCAGGGCGTTGCCATGGATACATCACCAGTCACTGCGGGGTTGGGTGCTAGGGGGCGCCACAGAGATTACAATGCAGGAGCACTGGGGCTCTTCGCATGCACCACGCTAGGATTTCTGGGATAGTACTAAACTCAATCTATGGCTTCTCAGTAGGAGTAGGAGCGTGGAACTGGAAGGAGATTGTCTTCATAACATTGTTTATTATATCTTTTTTTCTATTTGTTTTTCTTATTCATAGGGAGGGGGGTATATAGTCTATTTACTGCTAACCCAGACATATAAATCTAATGCACTGCAGGTGTACGCCTTTACATTTTACGTGCCCTTAGATGCAGGAAAAATGTATTTGTATATGTTGGGGGTTCTCTTGGATAATCTTGGTAGTCACCTCTTTCCTCCTACCCCCTACCTTTCTAAGTTTCTCATTTGCACTCGGTGACCCTCTGCCCAACTATAGGGCCACCACCCTTAACCAAACCAAGATGGCGTGATACCTGTATGCTCTAAAATATTTGTTGTAGCTGGCAAGTGACTGTTCTATGTTACATTGGTGCAACAGGCAGGCCTAGCCGGCGACACAGGGGTGCATCGTGCCGACCCTCCGGGAGTGCATCAACGGCATAGGTTGGGCATAGATGTAGCCCTGGCAAGTTACTCGACAGGGCTACATTCATGCACCATGCCGACCAATGGCCATGATGCAATGATACTGCACTATCGGCCTTTTAAGGGCCCTGATAGGTATAGGGTATGGGCATGATGCAGCAATGTAACGCTGGCCAGTGACTAAATTGTCTTAGATGCATTTATTTATTATTATGACCAATAGCAATATGGAATTGAAATATCATATTTTAAGGGTTAACCACATCCATACGCAGTATAATATAACACATATTCATTGCCTACTGATATCACACCCAGCTTTCTTATGAAAAGATTCTCTATTCTTTCATCTGATACTTTTCAAGACATTCTATCAATATGCTCACTGGTTAAATGCAAAAAAAGTGTTTCAAAGGGTTTAGCATTAGGCACTTTTGGATCTTGTTTGCAACGGTGGAATAGCAGATACCTGATTAAATTTGATAGAATCGCTGACACGATTTGCGAAAATGGGGCTTAGTGCAGGTGGTTTAAGACCACTTCTCCCAGTATATGTTACAATTTTTATTCTGTTATCTGGCAGTGAGAATGGAAATAGAATAAAATGCAGATGGGTAAATCAACACTACACAAGCACCACCTACATTCCTTTCGTCCATCTCCCAATTTCTGATTTGCCCACCATAAGAAGTAGCGACAACACTGTTATTCAAATTAAGATATCACCATAAACGTGATGATAATCCTTTTGGATGTTATACCATCTATTAATCAAGTTCACTGAGTAAAGGTCCAAAGGGGAGAGTGTTCACAGGTGTTGAGTTCTCGCGCTCCACACCAGGTGGTGTAGTGTATCTGTGGAAATGGCAGCCAGGCACAACCTATGCTGTTGAGGGGAAGCAGAATGAACTTGCAATGGCCATCTGGCAGGGATATACGATGTATAGGCTACTACATGCTTCTTGCAGGTACATAATGCAGTTTGCCCTAGTTAAGCTTCAATGACTGAAATCAATTCATCCTGACATGGCTTGACCCAACTCCAATCTGACTCAACCCAAACTAGGCAAAGCCAACCCAGCCTTAAGGCAACTCAGAATGCACCCTAAATGGAGGCCCACGCCGCACTCTCATCCTCCCCTTCAGACAGGAGGTAATTTATCTTTATGTTGTCGTGATAAAATTTCCATTCTTTGAGCTCCCAGTGTATGATGCAGTGTTGAATGTAGCGCTATTAGTAGCGATGGCGAGTTTTGTTTAACTACTTAGGCTGTATATGTGTATCATGACGACTAAAAGGCAATAAAACACTATGCAGTCCTTATAGGGTCAAAGCCTTACTCATTGACCTGCTCCTAACTGCTCAGCATTACATAGAGCAGCTCAGTGGTCATCAGGTTGGTCCTGCCTGGTGTTTACATCAGGTAATGAAAGGCCAATAGAAGAACAACTTCTGCAGAGAATTACTTCCTCTAGAAAAAAAATCTATGAGAGTTAGAGTCTGGAGGATGAAATGGCTCCCTCTGCTTTCCATAGTTGGTGGATTGGGCTATTCAGATGTTTTACCTTTACCTTTCTAGGTGTCAGCTTGTCATAGCAGGTGCACTGATTTAGACAGTGGCTTAGGTGACATGGCACAAGCATTCAACCAATGGTTTTCTAAATTTAATTCCTGATGTATCCCATTTGTTGGGGAAGCGTATGAAGACTCTGAGTAAATTAGGCATAGCATTTATCAATTTTAGTCTCAGAATGTCTCATTTGGCTTGACATAGCAGGGGCCACCTGGCTGACTGACTGACTGGCTTCTCCTGGGTCCCCCCTCCTCGTCCCTCCCCCACCTGCTGATGTTCACAGGCCACTCACCTGCAGCAGCCACAGGTGGTTGCTGCTGCTACTGACCCACTCACTGTGTCAGCACCTCACTGAGCTGCTCTTTGAGCAACTCACAAGGCCACAGGTATGTGTGCAGAGAGCAGCTCATGGAGGACCTTCTAGTATAGTGCAAGGATATACATGTAGAGCAGAGTGGAGCCAGCAATTGGATATCTACTAAATGCAGCTAACAGTGACAAAACCTTACAGCACAGTTACTCTAGTGTGACTGACAGTGCCCAAATTTCTACAAGAGAGCTGCTGACAGTATCTAAATGGCTGCTGTAGTTAGGCTGACAGTGCCTAAATTTCTACAAGAGAGTTGCTGACATTGGCTACATAGCAGCTGTAGTTAGGCTGATAGTGCCTAAATTTCTACAAGAGAGTTGCCGACAGTGGCTACATAGCAGCTGTAGTTTGGCTGATAGTGCCTAAATTTCTACAAGAGAGTTGCTGACAGTGGCTACATAGCAGCTGTAGTTTGGCTGATAGTGCCTAAATTTCTACAAGAGAGTTGCTGACAGTGGCTACATAGCAGCTGTAGTTAGGCTGATAGTGCCTTAATTTCTACAAGAGAGTTGCTGACAGTGGCTACATAGCAGCTGTAGTTTGACTGATAGTGCCTAAATTTCTACAAGAGAGTTGCTGACATTGGCTACATAGCAGCTGTAGTTTGGCTGATAGTGCCTAAATTTCTACAAGAGAGTTGCTGACAGTGGCTACATAGCAGCTGTAGTTTGACTGATAGTGCCTAAATTTCTACAAGAGAGTTGCTGACATTGGCTACATAGCAGCTGTAGTTTGGCTGATAGTGCCTAAATTTCTACAAGAGAGTTGCTGACAGTGGCTACATAGCAGCTGTAGTTTGACTGATAGTGCCTAAATTTCTACAAGAGAGTTGCTGACAGTGGCTACATAGCAGCTGTAGTTTGGCTGATAGTGCCTAAATTTCTACAAGAGAGTTACTGTCAGTGGCTACATAGCAGCTGTAGTGTGGCTGACAGTGCCTAAATTTCTACAAGAGGGTTTTCAACAGCGTTTGAAGAGCTGACAGTGCTTGAATGTCCCCAGTAAAGTGGCCTTCACAATGAAGTAGGTACCAATCCCAGAATAACTGCTAAATTGGAAACTACAGGAGAAATATTCGAAATATATTCATACCCTCTAAAACAACCTATAGCACCAAATTGTTCAGGCCTAGGAGGTTACAATTCTAACATCTACAACAGAGTTGCTCACAGCGAGTGCGAAAGAAATGATAATGGATAGTGCATAATATATTTTCAGTTCTAGGATTTCCTGCTTCATCTATGGATTTCACATCATTATTGTTCACAGCATCAAAAGTACCAAATCTGATCACTCATCCAGGTTCCCTTGATTCTGAGTACATCGATGGACTAAAGATTGCATTCCACTGGGCCCTAGGCAACCCTATTATAGGAGTTACTCCTTTTTAAGGCCAGCATATCCACCATCTCATCTGAGGTAATGCCCATGGTATTGCTCACACCTACTCAACAGGAGTTCCTTGGTGTGCATTGGTAAAGGCACCTTTCTCATTACAAGGAGGAGGTTGGACTCATAGCTGGTCAAAAACCGGTTGTACTATTTCCATCATTATAATATATAGGCAATGGGAGAAGAGACATAGGATTAATATGTATAATGACCAGTGAGACTACTTCTAGTGCAGTCTTCCTGATATGACCTACATACTTATGGATTTGCACATTTTTGGGGTCTCCATGGATGTCATTCACACCTATCCCAATGGTGACTTAATATTGTATATGAGGGTCACCTACACCTACGCTGATAGTGACCTATCATAACTACACTATTCGAGGCACTGAAATGGAGGCACGCACTGTAAGATTGAAGTTGAAGAATCAATCCTAAGCCTAGTGGTCTGTTTTTTCATTATGCTTTCTTTTTCTTTTGTCAGAATGGTGAAGCACTGGTGTGTAACTTGCTGGTGCTGCATTATTCATAATTTGGTTGGTGGATATATATAATATTATTTGGATGTAAGCCAATATCCAGATAAATATTATCAGATAATTAATTGTCATTCTAAATGTAACACCCTAGCAATGAGGCAAACTTGTAAGACATTTACATCAGCTTTCATGGGAGCCTGATATTATTTTGGGAAACAACCCAAAAAAGTACTAAACCATCAATAAATCAGGTAGTGTTTTGTGGAGAGAGGCGAGGCACGGCCTGAAGGTCAGGGAATAGACTGTGACAATTAACGGTCGGCGTTTAATGGAGTGTCTGATTCCTTTTGTGCTTGTGCCTGACAAGTCCCCCTCTCATTAGTTCCAGTATTGACATGCCATTATCATGGCAATTTAATTGCTAGGTTATTCTCATTGGGAATTAAGTGAGGAGTCATACTCACCGAGTATTAAGTGAGACGTCACACTCACTAAGAATTAAGTGATAAGTCATACTTCCCGAGAATCAAGTGAGAATTAGGTGAGAAGTCATACTTAGTGAGAGTTAACTGAGAGGTCATACTTAGTGAGAGTTAACTGAAGGGTCATACTTAGTGAGAGTTAACTGAAGGGTCATACTTAGTGAGAATGACCTAGTGAGAAGTGTGATGTCATACTTACTGGGTATTAAGGTCATACTAATTGATGATTAAGCTAGTGGAAGGTCACTTCTAAGATAAAGTAAAAGTTCAGTCTATCTGAGAAGTGCACAGAAGTGCATGCCGAAAGGAAGGTCACGTAAGAATGCAGTGTAAGGTCATGCCCAGAAAGATTGAAGTAGAAGGTCATTCTAACAGGAGTCTGTTTTACAAAACATTCCCACTGACGATTACATAGTTGTAAGTCATGCAACACAATGGATTTGCTGCCAGGACATTCTCAATGTCAGTTATACTGTATGCTGTCAGGACATATTGAAAGGACCCTCATAAAGGGTATAATATATGTCCTATAGAGTATCAAGTTCTAAAGTGGATCCTGTCCAAAGTCATTTGGAGGGACTTTTTAGAATGCCGGGCTTTAAAGATGGTTCCACCTTCTTAGTGTCTAGGGTCTGATAGTGACCAACAATATTTTTCTAACGCCTTTAGTATAGGCTATATATGTAACAACTATTTATTTTTGGTTGTGTGTGGAGTTCTAGGGATAGGTAAGTCAAATGTAGAAAGCTGAATTTCAGGTAGAACATCATATGTAGGTCAAAATAGGTTTTTTACTTGACAGACTGTCCCAGACATAAGGTAGACCTAGCTGTCGGCAATATAGCTGTAAGGATGATACCTGTTATCTACAACTCACCTGAGCCATATGCTCAGTTATGTGCTATCTGCATCCACCTCCTCTCTAGCCAGGTGTGCCCCCTGCTGTTCTACACCCTACTCTTTGGTGCCATTTTACCCCGTCCCTCTGTTTAATGCCCTTGATATCAACCTGCCCCCTCTTCTTCTTTGGAGCCTTGCTAGCTTTCTTCTCGTGTCTTTTTGCCCTGTCCCCTTTCAATTTCTGAAGTTTCCGATTCCCCCTAGCGCTCACTACATTGGATAGTCTGATGCTATCGATATCTCTGTCACCTTCTCTGCTTATCTTTGTCCCTGTCTCTGCCTCTATCTCTATCTGTCTCTGTGTCTCGGTCTCCCTCTGTCTCTGCCTCGCTATGTGTCTTTGCCTCTATCTCACTTGCAGAATATGTGCCCTCCTTCCTCACACCCTATACCTCTTTTACCACCGCTATACCGCCTTGTTCCAATAGACAAGCCTCTGTACGCCCAATGTCTGAATATATACAAGACATAGTAAATACAAGGAGGCGTGTAAAACATGTTCATCTTGGAACAGCTCTCGAGCAGCTCAGAGGTCAGTGCAGCCCCTTGTTAATACATCACACTCTACCCTACATCCCCACCAAGTGTTAAGAGTAGGGACTGTCCTAAGGTAACTTGGGTACCTAAATGCCAACATGTGGCTGGTCTTACTTTTTCCAGAAAAGGACAAGATAATCTCAGGGAATTTGAGAGAAATTGAAGAGCGAATATCCTGGAAGGGGAGAGAGAGAGAGAGAAAGAGAGAGAGAGAGAGAGAGAGAGAGAGAGAGAGAGAGAGAGGGAGGGGGCGAGATCTTAGTATTTAACTTGCCCATTTGCTGTTATCTATAGCACTAATGACAAGGACAGGTCTATAGATAGCTGGCGACAGGTGTGGGTGGAACTGCATTTTTTAGAGAAGTGCTGATGCTCGGTCATGAGGGTCGCCGCTCAGTTTAACGAAGAAATATTGTTTTATTACACTAGATCTTCTTGCGATCATAGCGTATGGATCCATGACGTATGCATCCATGTATCATGCCTGCTTGTGTGATACCCACCCTGAGAGTCGGTATGATGCGCCAACATATTGAAATTCACAAATGAAAGCAATGGCACTGCATTGATGCATAATAACAGCAGTAGAGATGAGCCTTGGAAAAGCATCGTGTCCCCCTTTAAGAGTTTAGAGAATAAGCCTATAAGTAAAACGACCCTGCTGAGTCATCAATATGATATATGGAAAAGGGCTGCTACTATAAGGGCTACACACAATACATTGTATGCTGCACAGGTGCGAAGGTGTCTGTAATGACGTAACAATGTGACCCATTATGTCTTTATGTACGTCATTGCAACGCCATTGATGGAGCATTAGGAAAGGCTCATACTTGTTCTATCCAGTGTTGAACACCTGGGGTTTTATTAAGTCGGCCTTCCACCAAAATGAATTGATTTGAGCGTCAACATTATCCGATCTAAGATTAGAGCCATGGATGGAAAATTTATGAATAATAACAAAGTAGAAAGCTGATATTTAAATGGCTTTCACCGAGACACAAAACGAAGCCTCAGTGTTGTCCATAATTTTGTCAAATTAGTTTTGGTGGAAGTAATGCTTAATGCTGTAGTCTAGTAACAGGTAAAATAGCGTTATATTAAAAGGGCGTGATCAGATCCAGCTTTTAATTGAGGAACTCGTGAAAGGCATGAGCAACTCACGTCCAGGGTTTACAAAACCTATGAGGACGGCATGAGGTCTCAAATACATTTGTCCTCACAATGCACCGACACAGCGCTGTCAAGTAACCTTCAGACCAGCCCTGCATTTGTGCATCATACACTTCATTTGTGAATCATGCTGACTCATGAGAGGGTACCAACACCCTTTTACATCTAAAAGCAAACAATGAATATTAAAGCAATTAAAAAATAAAGGCACACAAAAAAATACAACAGTCAAAGAGTTAGCATGATGCACTGATTCAATGTTATCTGCCAGCACTGCATTGGTGTATCATATGGTAGTGAACAGATGATGCAGAAGACCTCAAAGGGTTAACTAATAAGGGTTTGAGCAGATCATGCTGTCTGGGGCCTATTACCTGGGGAGAAACTCAGGTGTGGCTCAAGACAAGGTGAGCACACAAGCCACACACCTGTATGACTGGCCGGTTACTTAGTCACTGGACGCTTACTGGATGGGACGCTTACCCGCTGACAGAAAATACCAATACTGGTGCTCATATATATAGTACCGGCCGGAACCTTATACCAATTAGAATAATACACACTGGCAGTTGACACTGGACACCATTTGTCACTTGGATACCAACTGGACACCTACCTATTTGGTGTCTTAACACTTTTCTATTGACGGAAATATATCAATTAGATTCATACATTTTGGTTAAGTTAATTAATCAAAGTTAATACATGCATTAATCAAAACCAAATCATCCAATACATTTACAGCATCATTATTTCCCAACCACATGTAAAAATCGATGTAAAATATTTAGGTGTACTAGCAGACATGATCAATTTCATGGGAGAGAGCATGGTTGACTCATACTATACAAACTAACTCAGGATTGAGGGGGTAGGAGGATACCCATACCAGCTGGACCAGCATGACTTGTATGACTTTTATCAGTTCCTTCGAGCTCACTACCACAGAGCTGGACCACACCCAGGGCTGCCAGAAGTGGTGAAGCATAACATTCTGCTGTGGTCAAGGCTCATTCTTGGAGGCATTGATACAGTGTCTGGTCAGACTCTAACAACCAGGTTCCAGCTAGGTATCTGGCTCAAACAACCAGACATAAGTTGGACATCAGGTTAGACTCAAAGAACCATGCACCATGTATCTAGTCAGAACCAAATAATCTTCTAGCTGGAACCAAATAGCCAAGCACCAGCTAAGCATCTGGTTAGACTGAAATCACCAGGCACTGGCAAAGTTTCTGGTTAGACTGACATCACCAGGACGGTGTTGCTCCTATAGTAAAAGGAAGAGCTAGCTAAAAATGCCCTTGTTTCCAGTCCTTTCTTTTCATGTAGCTATAACTTGTCCCTTTTGTTGCTCACAAGTGGTCATTCAAGTATGGTGCTGAAAAAGAGTAGGTACCTAGTTGGGAGAAGTCAGTCAGTATAATAAACTATAGAGCGTGTGACATGAGTAGGTACCTGGTAGTGCAGCTCTCTCTATTTTAAACAAGGCAGGTGACATTTAAGACTAATGTGGTGAGTGCAAGTACTTAGGTGAAGCAGTGCACGACTTGTTTAGAAAAGAGGGCACATACTCACAGCTCTTTTTACAATAGGAGCAACACCCTCCAGGTACTTTTTGTACACTACCACAAAGCTTGACCACACACTCCAGGGACTTCTGAGTCAGCAAAGAATTTTACCTTTCCCCATCTAAAGTTTACTGGTTGGACCAGATTCTGTGGTATTATTTCACAAGCTAAATGAGTCTGGTAATTAAAGCTGAGCATTAACTCCTGAATAGGATCAGATTTGGATACAAGTGACCACAGCCATCATGCTTTCAACACTCATGAACTTTATCTAGGAGACAATTGACCTGTCAAAAATGCCAACATAGGTGACCTTGACTTTTGAAGAGAAAATCAAACTTTGCAAACTCCCTAAGGGACTATCATAAACTGAATTGACATTGGTGAGAATCATTAGCTGGTGAATCATCATGAGACGTTCTGCCACTGGAACTGAGGTAGACCTTCAAGGTCAATCTCAAGGTCACAATGTGTCCTCCCGGCGAGAAAAGCGACGCAGCCTCTCCTGGAGTGCCTATAACTACAACCGGGCCATGGTTTCCCAGGTAAGGGTTTTAAATAAATTACCTCAAAGTTTTAAGAGGACTTTGAGAAAGAACCAATAGCGTTGATTAACTGTGAAAATTAGATACGAGTATAAATGCTTCATGAGACCCGCCCCCCTGCACATACTGTAGATATTGCTCCAACCTATATGTCTATATTGCACGAGGCACCATGAAGCAATTTTCCATGAGGTGGAGGCATTTAGAATACAGTTTCGAGGCTAACAAGTGAAGAAAAATTCAGTTTGAAACAATTATAGTGGATCTCTCTATCTGTTTCATGGTGATGGTGGTGGTGGTGGGGAGGAGGGGGGGGGTTGAAGTCATTTGAAAACGTCATAGTGGAAAATGAAGAACAAGATTCAGTTTCTTCACACCCTATCAATGGGAATGGCTCTGCCTATGTTTTACTATAGAAATTGTTATTCTCAACATAAAATGAAAAGTGTTTTTTTCCATCCACCCCAAGAAGTCACATCACCAAGACTTTTGGTTCAATGGTTTCAACTCTGTCTCATAATGAATTTGAAAGAAAAAAAAAACAGATGGATACAGGTTCTGGGCAATCTAGCAAATGCAAAATGAGGAGGCCTCCTTTCACTCTCACATACTCTCTCTCTCTCTCTCTAGAGCCTGGTGGTTTTCTTTTCACTCACGTACAACAACACGTAGAACCGGGGATACTTTTAGCACTGGAGAATGGGGCCTAGAGGCGGGAAAATGTCAGACGCAGCAGCCGACTTTTAACAAGCGTCTCCCCGGCGTTCATTAGCATTAGGTCTCACGCCGCAAAATATGCTGAGGTCAAAATAGACGCGGCTTATCATGCATATGCAGGTGTCTCCCTGGTATTCTGGAGTAATGAGGGAGGTTAGCTCAACGTTAAAATGGCAATTTTCTAAATAATTCCAAGCGAGTACATTCTGTAATGTCAACATCGTTTATAAATTGTCTTATAAAGGTATCAAGGGAATCTAATGCGGGTGAAATGATTTACTATTTCTTTTAGCTTTCAATTTGCTTCTGATAATGTTTTTTTTTTAATTTATTGAACTTTGTTCTTGTTGCTCTTACGCAATATAAGTCCTTGTATGTTTGAATTGGACCACTTTCGTCATTGGGCGTACTCTTAGATTTTTACCCCGGGGGGGGGGGCACTCTATATATTTTCTATAGTAACTATGTGCGTACAACACCCTACATTTGGGACCCTTTTAAAGGGGCAATCTTCGGTGAAAATGTACCCCTTTCAACGGGAATTAGTCTTACAAAAGTACCCCTTTCCCCGTGGTAAGTGTATGATCACATAAATCGTTAATTTTGGCACCCTTTCAATGGAATATTTTCAAAAAATGTACCCCTTTCCTGGCCATAATTGGAGACTTTTCTGCAAAAGGTACCCCTTTCCTGGCCAACTTTTGAGAAACTCCTGTAAAAAGGTACCCCTTTACCTGCCAAATTTTGACAAGTTTCATCATAGTAGGCCTAAGTCAAGAATTTCTAGAAGAAATAATGTCTGTATGACATTAACCCTAACTTTGGTTCTAGTTGGAATATTTTAAAAATTCTTTCACCATTGAAAACCCCTTGAAAAATGTACCCCTTTTAGCCCAAATTGACACCAAAAAGGCCCATTTTAACGGATCCGGGCGGATCCGCCCCAATGACTCAAAAAGTACCCCTTTCCCGCTACTTTATGTACGCACATAGTTTCCATATACCCTCAAGTGCCCCCCCCCCCGGGATTTTTACACCCAATGCAATTATCTGATATGACTCCCTCCCTGCAATAACGTTGACTCTCCCTAATTATATAGGAGTATCAAAATCATTATGTGTGACTCTCATACATTGTACATACTACAAGAGTCAGCTTGACTCCCCTGTCCTCCTGCCGTTACAGCATCGTTAGACTTAAGAGATGGTGTCATCGGGTGCATCTTAAGCCTCTACCTGTATGGTACCTTAATGCGCCCTTTCTTTGAAATGTACGAATTACCATGGAGACTGGCGTCATTGCGTAACCATAGTTACAGCCCAAAGTATAAGGCCTGTTCTAGCAAACCACGCCCAGTTTTGCTCGCCCAACGGTGGGGGCAGCAGGTGGGCCAATTGTAACCTGAAATTGATGCATTAATTAGAATACTACATATCTGTGTAAGAGATGCATGGACAGTCATGGTGCTGACCTTAGAGCGTGGCATATGCTCCTTTTCATTTATTTCTTATAATGCAGCAACATTCACGTTGGTAAGTAATATGCCAGTGCCACAATGCTACACAATACTATAGCTATCAATACCTAATTTAGGGGCGGATCCAGTGGGGGGGGGGGGAGGCTACGGGCCCCCTAGACCCCTTGAAATTGGGCCAGGCTATGACTCTTAAATAAGGAAACATGGTCCAAAAACCCGCTTGTGTCCCCCCCAAGACTAAATTTTCCGGGCTGGTAACCCTTTGGACCACCCCTTCTGGATACGCCCCTGCTAAATGATGTCATAATAGGCAACTATTATTCTATCCTTATGGCATTAACATCTGAAAAGAAAATGAATTGATAAATAATTAATGTTACTAGTAGCTCTGAATCTATAGGTGAGCTTATTAAGTAGATTGCAAAACCATAGACTGTGCAGAATATCATTAGACTCCCATTGTGGGTGTGCACTCATTCAATATCATGATGACAAAACGTATTTTTATACTGAACACAATAGAAAAAAACCCAGGGCTTCCAGGATTATCCTCCTCCCTAGCTAATTAGTTAATTAGCTTAAGTTCATTTACCAAGAAGGGACCGTGTCTATAATTAAAGTGTTTTGTGCGTAATTAGCTGGGTTAAATGTGCCTGGGTAGTGCGTTCTCATCTTTTATTTTGTGGTTTAATGTGACTGCTCTGTCCATCTCTCTCTCTTCTCTCTCTTCTCTCTCTCTCTCGTCTATTCTGTACCTGATTGCTTGTTTCTGCGCTTTATGTCTATGATATATCTAATGTGTTTGCACCTTGAATCTGACAGCCTGTTTGATTCTATGATTATTCTGTGTGCTTGCCGTTAGCTGTCATCTTTCTGTCTGATATGTCTGTCTATCGTGCTGCCCTTTGCTTCCTGTCTCTGTATAATTGTGCATTGCGCGTCACCCTCTCTGTCTCTTCCTCTCTGTCCCTATCTATGTGTCTCTAATTATCTATATCTCCTTTCCACTCTCTCTGGTGCTATTTCAAAATATCTCTCTCTCTCTCTCTCTCTCTCTCTCTCTCTCTCTCTCTCTCTCTCTCTGCCCCTGCAACTCTCTCACTGTGTCACTTTATGTCACTCCTAATGCATATTTAAATACATGTTTATTTGTGATAGTTCAGTTTCTACCGTTGCCACTGGGCGGCACCACCAACAGACGGCAATATTGACAAATGCAATCCCTGGCTCTGCTCCCGAAGCTTAGCAAAGATGAGCAAGTATAAGAGTACTCTTATAATCAGATTTGAGTTTTCGATGCGTAACATACTCAGAAACTACAACATCTTTCAAGGCAAGAGGAATATGTGCAGTTTATCTTGACTTAAGAAGAAAGTTCCATACACAATGTAATAGAGACTGCACATTGGTTTTGAAATGATATCATTTTCTCTGCACACAAAAAAAACGTACCTAAGAAAACTTAGTCAAAGTGACTTATTATTCTTACTTAGTACTTATGACTAACAAATGACCAAGGAGGTCTAAGTTTCCTTAGTCATATTGACTACCCAGATCAGTTTCACTATCCGAGCACTATCTTGAACAAGGTATCTGCTGGGAGTTTCAGGCAAGCTAACATATCTTAGTCACTTTCACTAAGAGATCTTAGTAATTTTGACCAAGGTCGGTTAGTGAATTTGACTAAGGGATAGACACATGTTGTTACCTTTACACACCAGATGGCAGTGTGGTTTTAAACAGGATTTTTCTGGTGGGTGGGTACAATAAATAGCTCCATGGATGTCAAAATTATGATGATTTTTCAGAAACAACACGTATTTGAGGCTTTCAAAATTCAATCTAACATTACAATTGGCAAAATGTACCAAATAGGTTGATGCCTTGTCAAATGAAATAGGTAGTCAGAGAGGAACACCTATTCTGTGGTATTCTAGATAAATACAATATCCACATTTGAATTTGTTTCTTTGTTGGAAACCCAGAGTACTTTGGCTCAGGGGTTCTAAATGAATATGGTGTGAGGCATTTCAAATGCTTCCTCAATGAGGAGACTCTGATCTGTCAGGTGTGAATCCTATATAGAGCTTAACTCAATCACCAGTTGAATTGAAGTAAAAATATCAAGAAGTGTACTTAGTCAAAACAACCAAGGAATCCTAGTCAAAATCAGGCAACCCAAGGCAATTTGGCCACTTTGTCTAATGGTTAGTCATTTTTGACTAAGAAAAAGAGGGACGTTTAAAGACGGCGTTTTGACTAACTATTGCTAGAAAGTTAGACGATTCGACTCGTATATGGAACTTATTTTTTCTGTGTGGGAGACAAGATGAATTTGGTCTTGCAAGCAGATCATGTACACTGCATGATCTATTTATCAAAGGGCATTATGAAATTCTATGATTTTTTTCAAGCACCTTAGATATAATAAATTGGCTACGTGTATTGGTATGCCTCCCCAACCCATCTTCTCAACTCTCCATCATCCAACCTCTAGGGTAGTGGTGAAAGGGGTGATAGCATTACTTACCTTTTAAGTCCAGCATATTTCATAATTTGTGCACTGTGCCTTTTAGTAAATTTTATACATGAATGCAGCAATCATGCTCCATGCGGACTTTGCATGGTTAATACACTCTCCTACATCTTCCTTTGTCTACATAGTGCCCCACCACCTGGACAATGCTTCCTCGAGGCAACAATAGGATAGAAGGCGGTGAATCCTTGAGACATCATGCCAACCCTAAAGGGTTAAGGCAGTGTATATAGGTGGATTCTTCTGTGATGACCTGCCCAAACTAGAAAGAGACCTATATAGTGCATTGCATATTAACTTAAGCAAGGAAGACTGCTTGTAGAGCATTTTGCGATAAGTGATTAATGTATTCATCGTCGTTGCATCTGTGATGTGCAAATGTGCATTACCAGGCCTCATTAGGCACTCACAGATACTCACCAGGTCTGATATCATTAGAGGTCCTTAAAGGGTTAAATGGTTAGATCCAGGGCACTGGAACAGCCCTAGATGCAGCGTCTATAGATAATTATGTCTAATGTCATCATTAAGTGAGAAAGTTGATATTACTTATGGTACAGATCCATGGACAGTATGGGGTCGGGTGAGCTTGTGGCATCAGAACTGCTCAGTGTGCAGAGGGCGACAGTTTGTCCACCTATATGGGCAATGGTGGGTTTTGACAAACGAACCTGTCCCTCACTTAGTTTTATTTCTTGAGTAAGTTGAGATAGAAGCATATTATCATAATTCAGACCCATTCTCTGCCATCATTATATTCATCATGGCACTGCACTGGCCCTCCTGTTATATATCTTCACTGTCTGCCATTTGACTGTCTGTCTCTGTCTTCCTCCTCTTCTGTCTGTCTATCTGTCTCTGTATGTTTCTCTGTCTCTGTCACGGGCTTCCCTAGCCCACTTAAAAGGGTCTATTTATCCTCTTTCCTATCCCCTCAGGATGTGCACATATGCGCGGGCACTGACACATTCTCCTCTGTGAAATTGTGTAATGTAGTTCTCGCCATGAATATGACCTTAGCTGTCGAAATGGCGTTAAACATCTATCACTCACTCTCACTCTGTCTCTGTCTGTCTCTCTGTCTCTGTCTGTCTGTCTGTCTCTTTCTTGTTTCTGTCTCTGTGTCTCTCTGTCTGTCTTTCTGCCTGTCATTCCTCCTCTGTCTGTTTCTGTCTGTCTGTATCTCTGTCCATAGAGCTGACTCTGTCTCTGTTTCTGTCTGTCCTCCTCTGTAGGACTGCCTGCCTGTCTCCGTCTCTCTGTCTCTGTTTGTCTCCCCCCCCCCCAATCTTTGTCATATACCCTTTGTGCTACCCACCTGTACCACATCTGTAATTACCACCTGAGGTGATTACTTCTGGTGACTAGCGGTTGTTGGGCGGTGCCCCATTCAGGTACATCAAGATAACCTACCGGTAGGTGTGATTACCTTATGCGTTATTGGCATGTTGTTTATCATTGTGAGTACCGTATTGCCATGTAGAAGCGCCAGGGCATTGAATAAGCACCAATCTTGAATAAGCCCCTTGGGCACAGGGGTATTTTAAATGCACTATAATTTGAGTCTCGAATGAGCACCGGTCTTGAATAATGGCCAGGGCCAGCCAGTTGAAATCAATGAGCGCCCTGGCGCTTATAATTATTATACAGGTCATTACGATAACATAGTATATTGATATTTAAACAATGATTAACTTACAGCAACTGTATGAAGCAAGATACTTACTTTCTGTACAGTAGGTACCCCGCAACAATTAGTGGTTTCTATAAGGTGAAACATTATGCAATAACTGGTGACAGAGACTACAAAGTCTATACATTCAATAAAATTAAATTCAATCTAAATCAAGAAGTTCACTCCATGCCATTGAGTCACTACAGCTGTCTTATTACTTCTCTATAGACTGCCTTCAGCCTACCAGAAGGCACTGCGGCAGTGACTTCCGGTGGCATGTTAGTCGACTTCCGGTTCAGTGCCTTTGCTGGTGAAAGGGAGAAGGGTCTAGTTTGTACCATTCCTGCTACCAAGGAGAGGAGTTGGGAAGGGATGCTCTTTTAAGAAAGTTTAGGCTAGAGGGATGACAGTCTTTTAAGGTACATCTTTTGAGGTTCCCATTCCCCATCTATAAATGGCCAACTATCAATGTTATATTGGTTTTGTAACGTGCCATTGATAATCAATGATATTTTGTGACATAAGTGGTATTTATATATGTGTGATCTAACTCAGGTTTTGTCGTTGAAAATAGGTGGGCTTTACTTAGGCTTTTTTCTCCCAAACATGAATCTACCTTTTATCCCACCCCCTCTCTAACTATGGAGGTACATATGCTCTAACCAACCCCAAAAGCTGACCACATCCTAGACTCCCTTTTCCATAGATCAGCCCATAAGTACACAGATTGGGTGGTAAGAAATTATCAATTTCCAAGGAGCACAAAAGGATACAGTTATCCCAACACCCCTACAGTGTAGTCTGCACCTACCACAGCTTAACCATTTAATAAGAATGATACCTCGGCTTAAGGCTTCACGTTCATGTATCATCATAATGCACTGAAAAATGGGGATATAATCCCAAGCACTGCATTTGTGCATCATCTTTATAACCTTTAGGCCTTGGTGCAAATTCCCAGCATTGGTGATGAACTCGCTCTTTGGTACTGCAACCATACATCCCTATGTCAAAATGGGGAACAAAGTGCATTTTAAGCAATACCTTGCTCCTAAGAGGCTAGGCCATGCCACCTGAAGCCCAAACACACCACCATCTATTGTATAGTCCTCCCTCAGTTCAAACACCTGCTGTATACAAATACGGCAAGGCGGATTCATCATCAAACTCTCCACAATCCCTCCTCTGTTTTCAAACAATTATCTAAAAGGACAAGTGAGGGGGAGGATGGTTCTATAAATAGTCACCATCTCCCGCCTGATACTTTTGTCAATGAACCATCCCATCTTTCCTCCATCTTGCTGTGACAGCAGTTCATTGTCTCCTTGGTCTAATTGTCCATAGATTAAAAGAAAAGTCCTTAGTGTGTGGAACAACTCTCTATGAAGGTAGAAAAATTGAAATATGTGGCTCTAATGAACGGAAGGTGGGGATGATTTGGATGTGTGTTTCTAAAGAAGATTTGAACTTTGATACATTATTGAATCTGCTATAGAGGCCAAACTAACACAACCATATCCCCATGAAGTTGTCAAAAGTCAATCATGATCTTTGCATTATTTGCACCTAAAATAATTTTGATAGAACGGCTTATGTATTTCAATATTCAATTGTTGGGCCCTTCTCCCGTGCATTTTCAGTTAAACCTGCAAAATTGATTTGTGTAAAATGGGTATAAATCTTTTTAACACTCCACTTATCCATAGCCTATGAATTTGATCGCACCATAACAAATATATACATACTGAGAGTATATAAAAAATGTGCGATTAATCAACGAATTTTCTTTATTAAGTTTTTCTGGACAGGCTATGAGGGAAGGCTGAAAGGTGAACCTTATTTCAGTGTATTTGTGTGCTGTAAAATGGTGGATATCTTTCCCTAGCCTGGTCATACTTAATCTCCTATTTTCTTCTCACCTTTTTCCCTTGCGCCATACTCTAGGCCTATATAAAACATTGATATACGCCCCCAACTGGTCTTATTAGACCTCAAAGTAGCTGAGAAATAATGTCTTTCCATGTACATTATTCTTAACCTCTTTACGATACAGGGGCACATAATTATATTTGTTGTCAAAATTTATACAAATATATTAATGGTGGGTGTGTGGGAGGCCTGAGGGCCCTGGAGCATATCTGACAAGGGTATACCCCTGGTATGCACACCCTATGGAGGACGCCGTCTTGTCCCCCTGATACTATAACTACCTCAAACAAATGCTTATGATGCTGCTGCATTTACTGTAACATCGATAGTCCACTAGGCCTCTGTCACAGAATTTTATATAGGAAATGTATGGCTCAATCGCGCGACAGAGGCCAAGTGGAATATGGGCTTAACACCCATAGTCCACTAGGCCTCTGTCGCAGAAATTTATATAGGAAATGTATGGCTCAATCACGCGACAGAGGCCAAGTGGACTATCGATGTAAAGCAATAAACACTGTGCTGACATTAAGAATTGTGATAGCTATACCAGTAAAGGAGTAAGGGGCCTATTTGGTTCCATATTCTGCCGCTGATATAACCAACATGGCGCTGCAGTAGACGTGTTAGATCCTTATAATATGAGTAGGCGTATGGTTGCTAACTAGAGGGGGAGGGGAGTACATGAAGCCCTGGCATAGTATATTTACTTCATTAACGGGACCATGTAAATATCATTATAGACAGTCAAAGGCTGTATCCAAACACTCCACTCAAAAGAGCACCTTTTCACATAATGATAAAATACCTTCACATCCACCCAGGTCTGTGCTACAGGCATAGTAGTTGATCGTAGTAAACCTACTCAGGTGATGCTCTCATTAACATAACATACAGTAAATCTTCGGTATGTGGAGCTCTGATATAAGGAGATCTTGCTTATAAGGAGCATATTCATTTAGCAACAATCATTTCCTATACATTTCTAAAGGAACAAACCCCTCTTAGAATGAGGGAACTTTTCTCTAAACACACTTAAAAGGAGGAAATTATAGCACAACTTTGTCCTTAGATGTCCAATCTACAGCCAATCCTTACACCTCCCAAGACTTCCCTTAGATTTTCCCCGTCTCTGCCATCACTAAGAGGACCAGGGAATCGGGCAGAGGAGTCCTCAACCTCCCAGGGCATCCTTTAGATGTTCCCACCACTACCATCACTAAGGGGACCAGAGAAACGGGCAGAGGCATCCTAACACCTCCCAGGACTTCATTTAGGTGTTTCTAACCCCTTTCATCAGTCTCAAATCACCTTATATACCTATATCCCATAAAGAAGACGAGACCTTGCTTATAAGGAGCAAATTCGCTATTTTCAAATCCCCCTTATAACGAAGTTTTACTGTAATACAATATCATTAACATAACATTATGCTATGTTCCAGAGGTAACTTTTAATATAGGAATAGAAGAAAATTTCTAAACATTGATGGGCTTAGGGGCAAGTTAGACTCAGCTCAATGAATTGGGAGTCATCACGTAAATTCACAAATCAACTGAATATCCAGAAATCAATTCATCACGTAAATTCAAAAATCAACTGAATTGATACCGGTGATAAAAAAAAAATGGTTGAGCTTTAGTGTGGTTATTATCTAAATGATTGTTCCCATGTGCTTGTTGTAGCCAGATCTTATTGTAGCTTTTTATTGTTTTATTCCGTTAATGATATAGATTTTCATACATTTTTGTTATCCTTTTTTGCCTATGAGCTATCTTACATTTCAACATAACATTTCCAAGTGACCCCCAGCTGTCGATGGGTAGATGGTTCCTGGAAAGCCCACATTTCTCACGAATAAGACATCCAGGACCCCACATAGAGGAATATCAATGTATAGCGGTGTGGTGAATGCAATTCTGTATGTAGCCATCTTGTCCCCCAGAGCCCTATCTTGTACCCCGGAGTTTAGTTCTTCGCTGCAGTGAGTCGCGGGAGTGAGATACGACTGATATATTGTACACGCTGTTCGAAGCAACAAATCTCAAACTTTCAATATGTATGACCTCGACCCGCTTCACCCCTATATAATCGAAAGAGGAATCTTTTTGTCCACGACTCCTCTCAGTGAATGAATAAGAGGAGTATCGTGTTCGGGTCTTCCAGACTGGAAAGATTTTATGAACACAAATCCCAATTTAACTGATTAAATGAGACTTACTTCGCACGTTTTATTTCTCTCGACAATGGAAGCAGAAGCAACATCAAGAAATTTGCAAATATCTAGCTTTTAAAGTATGTTAGTATAATTTGTAGAGGATCTCTCGAATGGATTTTTCGAATCTAGCATTGCATGTACGCATCACACCACAAGAGTTCGTGCTTGATCAACAAATCCACGTGACGCCAATAAGGTCACTTTTATACTTGTTCTTCTTACGATGCATAGACCATTCTTATTTTGTTCAGAACTGTTTGCTTAGGATCTAAAACTATACACATGGGGCAAAATATTATTGCCAAACGCATTTAATTCCCACCTTTCCCGCAGAAGCAAAAGATGGCTAGAAATTGTGTCAGTCCAATATTTGACTAACACAGTTTGGGGCTCTGACTAAAGAGGGAGCAAACAGCAACATAACGCCTTACTTTTTTGTGTACTTGGAAATAGAGGGACTACTGTGTGCTTTTCATATGGAAAAGAAGAAGTATCATAAGAACCTATCTATTTAGAGCATTTTACTAAAGCTGTGCACCATCGCTGACGCGTGTTGATGTTACTTCAAAGATATTCTTGACATAATATCTGCATAGCGATTTATAACATGGTCTTTCTTGTCGACGCAGGTTTTAGCTGATTGCACATTCATGATCTTAAGTCAACTTTATTTAGACAAGAGTCCTCTCTATCTGTATGTCTCTGTCTCTCTCGCTGTCTGTCTGTCTCTCTCTGTCTCTGCCTCTCTCCCTCTCTCTGTCTCTCTCTCCCCCCCCTCTCTCTCAGTCCCTCACTAAATCAATCTTGTATCTTTATCCGGGATCTTTATCCTAGCTCTTCCCAGCCTTGATTTTACAGCGAAACGAGAACGGCGGATATTGGTTCATGATATCAAATGTCGTCTGCTCGGGCAACTATTAGTAACGGACACTGCCACCAGGGGCGTGGTGCTCGTCGGGTGCACCGAGAACCCCCTCCTATCTCCAAGAGGAGCTACTTTTAGAACTGTCTGCCTGATATAAATGAGCAGTACCCAGGCTTCATGGAATGTCTGAGAACCAGATCGATAAAAAAGGGAGAAAGAGAAAGCAAATAGCGGAGGGTTGAGGTGAATGGCCAAGTTCAGTAGCTTAGGCCTCTATTTATAGACTATAGAGGTCTGCTCTATTGGTTCACTTTTTACGGCAAATGTAGAGTTCTCCTCCTTTTTTTCTTTTGTCTCACAGAGCTTCTTTCTTATTGTTCTATTATTTTGTCCTAATGTGGAATATGTGTGCAGCTCAATAGCTCCGATCAGATTTTTTTAAGTCTTCCTGTCAGTTGTAGTGTATTGGGACCGTCTGTATCATTTGATATCATCTGATGTATTGACATCGGATGACCTCTGGTGTCACCAATTGCCTACCCTGATACTAATTTCATATTAAGTACAGTATAGTTTTGTATGAAATCGAAATGTGCTTAAGGTGTACCTCGTGCATAAGGCACATCCCAACTTGCGAACATGGGACTTGATTTGATTAGGTATACGGGCAAGGATCTTTAAGCAAATGGTGAATTCTCCTACCCACCCCCTGGACAGAGCAAATACCGCCCCTGGGACATGAACGCGATATATACCAATGGACAGTTCTGTGAATTGTTGTGACTGCTGATGCAGGTGTGCTGACTTATGAGACTGGGGGAAGCCCCTGGCCGACCTGATCAGACCGATAAGGTGACAACCAGGGGCCTAGCCTCTTCAGGTAAACCCTAATCCTATATACATTAGAGCACAATTAAGTGTATGTATAATGGGATAGATATTTAGACCCCACCCAGCCTGACTCATCATAAAATGACGTCACAAATTATTTGGATCTCAGTCGATCCTTTCTTCAGGGGAAACTATGCAGGATCTAGTGACTATAGTGATCTGGTTCGAAGTAACACCAATGCAGCTATATATAGACACGTTTTTTTTTGATAAAATAATTATGTAGATCAGGTGGATTCAAAATCAGAATAACGATGATAATGTGATTGAAAGAGAGAGAGAGAGAGAGAGAGAGAGAGAGAGGGGGGGGGGTGTGTTAGTGTCAATAGATTAATGTAAAACTACGTACACAGTAAATCTGTTGAATCTGCTAGGGATCCTCGCATGAATCAAGAGCGAACCACTGTAATTGTTTTGCAGTGAAGCCCCAGGTGGCAGTATGGTGGTGCAACCTGCAAGGAATCTCTGTAAAAATAACGACCTCTGGCAACTTTGGGACAAGGATCCCACCGTTATTTCTACATTTTATATATTTTTACACTGTACTTATTTCAAACTAAAAACACTACATGTACAAACTTCTCCCCTAAGAGTGTTGCTCATATCACCCTTCCTCTATTGACAATCTAATGACACTGAAATTCACATGGCCGTGATGGTGACATTGAGATATGTCCATGAGGTGACCGGGGGGCGGATTTTAGTGTCAACCTCCTTCCTCCTCCACAAGCCTCAACTGCTGTGTCCTAGGACGATCCTGTATTAGTTTCCAGATAGCAAGCAAGACTGCTATGAGACCATAGAGTGTACCAACTGGATCATTTACAATACAAGTATACATAGGCCCCTAGTTGAGCAAGAGGCGAATGGGCAATGGGAAATAATAATTAATAACACCATAGAAAATGGATAGATTAGCGACAATTGTTCTTGATTTTTTCAGCAATATTGGTCTAAGATTGACCAAAGAATGAAATGTTGCTCGAGCTCCTGGGACAAATGAATTACTCGATTGGATCAGATATCTAGGATTGTAGAGCTAAAGCACTGATCCTGGTTCTATGGTAAAAGATCAACCAGTCTGTCAACATAGTGCACAAAGCATTAGAATTAATCAAACGCATCTTCCCTACACTTCCCAACAGCACTTGGCAATGCAGTTGAGGCCTGTGACCACCAGTATATTCATTTCAAATTCACCATCTTCATTCTAAGAAGTTCATTGGGTCAGGAGTGGGGTCATGACCTGCAGGTTAGGGTAAAGAAGGGGTGTTGTGTTGGTAGTCACACACTAAAACCTCAATCAATAATGACAATATGCCCTCTGATATAAATCTAGGGTCCTGGATTATAATGAAAAAGACCAGTAGCCAACAGTTGCTTGCTCTAAGTCCCCTCACAGTGGTTTCTTGGAAAACATGGGGAGTGTTGTTGGGTTCAATTACACCTTAAAAGGTTTAAAACCTCGATGGTGTTTGACATTGGTGGATTGAATTAAAGCCTTCCATAAATCCAGGGAAAATATTCTCATTGCAGTACAATCTGGAAATACCCAAAACATCAATAGATTTAACCAATAAATGGTAGCATACCACTTTTATCATGCTGAGATATTTGCCATCTATGGGTATTAAATTTACACAACTTCAGCCTCAGGACTCAACATTATCGTGATCATAGCTTTTATGTTATGGTGCCTGCTTCAATGGGCTTTCACACAGTCATTTATATCTATCTAGCTGCCAATTAGGATACCTGATAGTTTGGAACTACCTAAAGATAGACATTTGGGCGTTGTCAAAATATACATAATTGATGAATATCTTGTGTTTGGAAAGTAAAAGTGTGCAGTCCCTGTGCTATGGCCAGTGTAGCCAGTACAAATAGATCTATTATTTCTTCTATTCCTGTCTCCATATAATGTGAATAATTGATGCTTTCTAAATAGGCATGGCTCCAGTAATGCCAAATTGTATAGTATATTCCTGTCTTGTGCAATATTAATAATAGATGCCCATAAGTGCTTTTGGGAGATACTTGGCTCTAGGGATAATAAATTTATACAACGTAGTACTTTTGCCTTATATACAGTAAGTTCGTAGTTCAAATCTCAAATACTGTGTTTGTTGTGGTCAGCTAGAGGGATAACTAGCTGAAAAATACATGCTGGACAATTATGAGCAATAGCCTCAACCAATAAGGACATCATATATCGCCTTGAAGCGGTAGGCTCTATTGTCATGAAAATGCATTTAACTGCGGTTCCAAGGAGCAGCTCGCCAGGACTGAATTAGACTCATTGAATTTGTATGACTATCCATTCAGATCACCTCATCCACATCCTATATACTTTACATATCTATCCCTTTTATTCTCCCAGGCACCTAGGCCCATCTAAAAAACACAAAACACAAGAGTAGTAATCAAATAGTCAATTTGACTCCAGGTTCAGTATACCCTATCTGGTAATTCAATCCCCTGCATCTCCTTATTTATACTATTGCTGCTATCAAACAGGATGCTTACCTGTTTTGTTTTTGGTTATGACACTCTAGACCTAGACCAGTCCAGGATGTTTGGTAGGACTTAAACAATCCAATGAAATAAATTAAACTTAAGCTGTCTCTTTTTGTAAAAGGCGAAATTAATCAAGAATGATCTGTATCCTGCCATGAAAGAGATGTTATCCTGAAAGTCATAAAAACAGGAATAGGGATACATGTAATTATATTAGATATACTTACAAGCTGTAACGTTACACTAAGTGTTACCTTTCTATGGCTTGTTAGATTTGAAACCTATAGTATTTGATTTATATGTGTATATTTTGAAAACCCTGTGTGTTGTTCAGGTGTATGCCTACTCAAAGACCCAGTAAACAAAAATAAAGGTAAGCATATCTAACAAAATACATCAGAATAGTAATTTGGTGCATCCCCACTTAACACAGTAAGGTTACTCGAGTTACTCACTGAGGCAGCATTCATTTATACCAGAAAAGACCATAGTGCTGTCAAGCACTGTGGAGCCTTATATAAAGGGTTAACTTACGGCTCATCCCTCCCAGTTTGTCTACATACAGTAGATAGGAGCTGGAGAGAGGGGTTATGAATAGAGGCGGCCCAGAGACTGGTTCTCCAGGGCTGTCCCTGGTAACTAATCATGTGTAAGCTGTGTACAGGTGGATAGCACAGGTAGATAATGTGTTCTACTCCTGGTACTGTCTTACTTTGCCCGTGCCTCAAAACTGAATTCTTCTAAATGTACTTGAATTATAATCAGTTGTAATTAGTGTAATTTTTGACAGATTAGACCACTCAGAGGTTACCCCTAAATTCCTAGAAATTGAAGTTCATATGCAATGTTGATGTAAAAGGAAAGGTGTGTGATAATAGAGTAATTGTTCTGTGACCAGAGTAAACTCTAATTTACTCACCCTTGACTTACCAGTTTTGTAGTCAGACAGGTTAGTACAGAGAGTATTGAAAAGAGGGAATGAGAACACAGGTAAGTGGGGAAAGGCTGTTGGCTGAGGAGTAGCATAGAATATTGATACACACTTGTATGCAGCAAAATATTTGCCACCACATCAGGAAAAGAACCCAATTATCCTGTTCTCCAGACCATATGGATATTTCACTATTTACTCTTGTCCCACCATGGATTAGCTATTAGATGGGGGGATTTGGATGGATGGTAGTTGGTCCTGGTCTATTTCTGTCTATGGTTTACCTTTACTGACTATATATCCAGACAGGTTACACAATGAAATGTGGATTCCAATGTACATAGGTACTTGCTGACCTGGTTAAGACCTGCATGGCTAGGATGGTTGGGTCCAGTAAAAATAAGAAATTTTCAATTTATTAGTTATTTCTGATTCTTATTCCTGACCACTCAAAACCTCCATCCATCCAGAGATGCAGGCTGTAGTGCTCGAAAATATTTCATCAGAACCACCGATCCCCAAAATCAAAAAAGAAAAGAAGAAAGAGGAAAATTAAACACATGCACTACAACAGTTTGCTATACAATTATAAGTCCACCGTAATAGTATGGCGTTTCAAGTTTTAATGAGATGAACAGGGTAGAGGGTAAAATGGTAACACAACCATTCCAGCATAAAACACCTAATTATTTTGACATAGAGGAGCTAAGGTCTGTCCCAGATAGACACTTTTCCCATGATGAAGTTTGGATAGTGGGGACCTTGGTCATGGTTACCCATTTAGAATATATTTAGAGGGACCTGAACCTTATTTGACTCTTCACCTTGACCTTGGCCCTTGACCAAACTTGGCACTTGCCCCCTGCTTAGATCTTATGAAAGTACTTCTAGTTACCATCAATAAAACTCCCTCTGTGAGAAAGTACTTTACTCTTTTTATCCTGGTTTTAGATCAATGTCAGCTCTTAGAAAATGTGAGAGTAGGAACCCTGAGGAATGGTGATTTCTTTCATGTTACAAAAGCATTTACGACACACTAGGTTTGTAGTGAGCTTGATCTAAGTTGGGGCTATTATATGATTAAAGTAATCCAGGGCCTCCATTGACAACTGACCAGAACTATTGCCAGATCTAGGGGTCACTAACCTGACCATATGTATATATTATACCGTATTGGCTCCTATAAATAAGGACCTGACTGCTTTTCTTACAACCACTGGGATACCATAGTAACATATGTATTGTGAAGTGAACTTGTGTATACATACGACAAGGCGTACCATGACCTAGATTGAAACCTTTAAGTTCGGGCTTAATTTTGACAAGTTTGATTAATGTAATTGGAATATATCCTGCATAATACCCCAGTTCTTATTCAAGACACGGCCTAGTATGAAAAGCAGTTCAACCCGTTTGCCCACAGGACAGGGGAATCTCTCCCTTCTGGATATAGACCTTGGTTCTGTAGCTCAAATCGGTGTAATAAAGGGATCACTATAGAATTGGCGGCTTAGCTTCTCATCCTAGTCTGTTTGTACCCAACTTAAACCTGTAGATATTGTATCATGTGTTATACCACGATTTCTGGCTTACACAGTGCTTTTTGGGGTCTATTCCCATCCACATATCTGTCGATATTGCACACCCTATAGGCTGTAACATCAATTTTGGAAGGCGTGCGGTTATCCAGGTAAGGCGTGCGGTTATCCAGGTAAGGCGTGCCGTTATCCAGGATAACCGCACGCCTCTCATGTCCTCCCATGTCATATGTTACATGTTAAAACCCACGAAATTTTCCAGGCCAGGGTAGGGATCGAACCTGCAGTCTCACATCCCAAATCCAATTCCTTATGCACTGCGCCACAAGGACTAACGAGAAATCCTCGGTTCGAACCAAGTCTGGATATGATACAAAGCCGTGTGCGCTGTCGCTGTCCGCTGCCGGGCGACGAGGTGTATTTAGTAGTAAACATAAGAGCGAGACGCCTTTGGTGGAGGAGACGCGGTGGTCTAGCGGTTAGCACGTCGCGCTCAGCCGTCAGAGGTACATGGATCGCGCCCCGGTCCGGGCGCATCTTTTTTCGCCGTGTGCGCTGTCGCTGTCCGCTGCCAGGCGAGGAGGTGTATTATACACAAACATAGCTGCGAGAAGCTTTTTTTTCGCCGTGTGCACTGTAGCTGTCCGCTGCCGGGCAAGGAGGTGTATTATACACAAACATAACAGCGAGACGCATCTTTTTTCGCTGTGTGTGCTGTCTTTGTCCGCTGCTGGGTGAGGAGGTGTGTTATACACAAACATAACAGCGAGAAGCATTGAAATCTTTAGCCGTGTGCCGCTGCCTGTCCGAGCCGCGACGGCCGCTCTCGCTGTCCGCTGCCGGGGAAGGAGGTGTATGTACACACACTATGGCTGGCTTCGATCGAGTCCCGGGGAGGGGGAATAATTTTTGTTTTCAACTTGAATTTATTGGTATAATATTGATTATTTATTGGTTTCGTGGTATAAAATAAGTAGTCAATGGATAACTCATGACTTGTGTCATGAGTTATCCATTGGTTACTTGTTCACTAACCCTCCAATGACAGCATTATATCTCCAGTGTCTTGTTATCGTGTATATGTGATGCACCAACATTATGTCACTGGCGAGTAACTCGCCATAACTGCATCGGTGCATCATGTTTATATTCCTTCAAGAAAGAATCATTATATAAATATATTATGATGCATGCATCATGGCGACAATGGCCATAGTGCCTTACCACTAAAGGGATAGCTTTTATAGAGATCGAGGGTAGCAGTTTTGTAACCCAGCATTATTTAAGAAGCTCTACCTTGGTCTTATTTAAGTCTAGCAGCGGAAAACATGCCTGATCTTAAGATAGTATGGATTGGCAACGTGGGATATCATTAAGGGATCAGTATGTCTCATACATAAGTATTATCATCCTTTGGTTTACATAATTGCTTCTATGTTATAAGTTTCTAGACATGACTGTGACCATCAGGGGAGAACACCCCTCCACAGGGGAATTTTAATTCCCCATTTTGCCACCAGGGGGCATTGGAGGGGCGAAATTACTCTAAAATCATTATAAAAATACATCAAGCTAATTTTAAATGCAGAATTCAATGGTTTCATTTAAAATGTGCCGCTTTTGGTTGAAATGGCTGATATTTGGGTGGTAATATGACCATTTTTCATGAGAAATCAACCTATGTGCCTGTTACTGGTTGCCATGGCAACCATTCCAATAATCAAAATGTGCAGATTTTTATGCCACTTTTTGGGGGATACCCACCAACAACCCAAAACTGAAAACAGAAATAGAAAATTCCTTCGAGATCAAAATCTATGATAAAAATCACCATAATGTTATGTATTTTTTGTGAAAAAGCCTGATTTATTGTGTTTTTAGACATTATTATGGCTTATAATGTACTTAGAGCTTAATCGTTGATTTCAGATATGAATAACGACCTATGTTCAAGGAGGGGTTCTGACATAACTACTGGGAATATTTAAGCTAATGATGTCTCATTTAAAAGATCTTGAGATGAACTTTGATAATGAATTTCCCTGCAGAGGGGTGTTTTTGCTTGCCTGGTCACAATTATTATTGTGGGAAATATGTGCAGGTATTGTCCCTCATAACCAATGGTTGGGCCTATTGGAATATAATCGAACCAGGGGTTTAAATAGGACAAACTGGGTTTAAGTCAGGGTCAGGCACATTTGATTTCACTATTTATCTTGGCCCTGGTCCTTAACAAAAGGGGTGAATAACCTACCCTGAATTGTAATAAATCAAACCCAAGGTGTGGTTCACAAGTCTACATTCTTTTCATTGTGTGTACGTGTACCTTCACGTCAACACAGGTTAGGACCCCTATCAAAACGGCAGCTGGAATTAAAGATAGATGGAAAAGATAGATAGATAGATAGAGAGAGAGAGAGAGAGAGAGAGAGAGAGAGAGAGAGAGAGAGAGAGAGAGTGACAGAGAGAGACAGAGAGAGATAGAGCGAGACAGAGAGAGAGACAGAGAGAGAGAGACAGAGAGACAGAGTCAGAGACAGACAGACAGACAGAACTTTATGGAATATAAAGGGATATAGACAAATATTAAATGTGGGGCAGAGACAAGGATATACAGATATGGAGAGAGACAGAAAGGCACAATGAAAGGAGACAGAGAAAGATATTGAATACATTGAGACAACCACGATTTAAACCAGTTGCAGGCACATCTTACATCCCCAACCAGTTCATAATGTATTAATGATGCACTAGGGGTGTGTCATGATTTATCTCCGGGTCCCATGACAGGGACATCCCCTACTTCTGGCCCTGGATCCCTAGGGTAGTTAGATGCCCCACACTGTGCTTGAGGGGTGACTGGGTACAGGTAGGGACCTGTGTTGTAGTGATCTGTTGTAAGCCGACTAAGTGAGGTAAGAATCAGCCATGCAGAACGGACTGTATGAACCTAGTGAGTGGAAGGTAGATGGTGGTTAGATAGTAACCACCCACTGAGAAATGTATTTAAAATTGGCGGATGGTTGTTGTAGAGCTATGAGAGATTTTCTCCTTTGATAGAAATGTTGCATTTAGAATTGGGAGTTTGTCATAGAGAAATGTAGTAGTCTCTTTCGATTCATTGCCTACATCTCCCATTAATTTCATTCTACCCTCCCTGTCTTCTCCATCCCTCTCGTTTTACTTTTTCCTTCTTGGTTTTTATTATTATTATTATTATTATTATTATTATTATTATTATTATTATTATTATTATTATTATTATTATTATTATTATTATTATTATTATTATTATTATTATTATTATTTCTTTTTTTATATATAAATGCCCTTCCCTATGCCAACCACTTACTTAGTACAGGAATCCCCCCCCAACACCCATCTCCTCTACCCCACCTTGAGGTGCCATGTAAGAGGAGGAGTCATCCCAGGTAAACCTACTTACCAACACCCTGGGTGTAACCAAGGTAACCAGGTGTAACACAGGTAGGTGATAAAGGCACACCTGAGACTGATCACATACACTGTTATCACTCACCTGACCTGGTCCTGATAACTGGGGCACTATGGTCTACACCTAACCCTCCTCCAGCTGGAATAATACACACCATGCACATCAGTATTAAACTATAAAGGTGTGAGGAGTGTTACCTTAGATTACCTGTTGTACTACATAGTGTTGTTGTATAACTGAGGCTTATAATTCTAAATCATGGATTTAAAATGTAACTTGTCTGTGCTAGGCTCCTGGCTGTAGTGTAGAGAGTCAATACGACTCCCTTGATTTAAATTTTTTTTTTTTTTAAATCAATACGAAACATGAACATTGCCATTTTTTTTTTCTAAAATCAATTAAAAAATATTCAGACACACTTTCTGATTGGAATATATACAGATCACTTAATTTTTTCCTATTCAATTCAGTAGCATTTGACGCGATACAATATTTATTTCATTTACTCTTTCTGATTGGAATACACAGATTACTTATGGTATATTCATAAGTCAGTTATTTACCGCTTGACTCTGGTTCTATCCAAATGTCTGTAAAGGGGTTGGGGTTGGGGTGTGTGTGGGATGGGCCCTATAGGTGTGAATTTCGCGGTCACAGCTCACACCCATGTGAAAGGTAATGGTAAGGACATCACACTCAGTGAAACATAACACGCATGACGAGGTGTGAAATGATACTCTCATGCCCCGAAACCGTGACTAAAGGAAAACTTATTTATGACAGTATTGTCAATAGCCCAAGATAATGTAGGGATACTCATTGATCATTCAAATACTAGTAGATGATTATGATGTTGGAAATTAAAGAAATGTGAATCTCAAAATCAACTGAAAAATCAATGCTGAAAGAAAAGGACAGGACAAAACATAACTGGATGTGTAGGAGAATAATATAGGAGAAGGGCTAGTACTTCTACTAACCCCTGTTCAGTCAAAATCTTACTTCTATGAGTATGATATGCCCTGTTACATTTAAATTCTGACCTCTTACAATTTATATGTTGTCAATTCAGTGAAACAAGTAGGAGACTCACTATTAAGATTGAACAAAATGGATGAGTCCTACATTAATCAATGCATAGGCATATACAACGACATCTGCTTAAATAGCTTCTTGGAACGCCAATGACCAGGATGATTGATAATTTCCTCTTATTGACAAGATTTAGGTTAGGTGAAAACTGTGCTGATAGTATCAAACTAAACTAGGTGATCCTCAGGCTGTAAATCATATTCTAGTGTCACCTCATTGTCTGCCTTATCACGCTGTCAGATCTTGCCCTCCACACCCATCCCCATCTCTGACATTGTCTCTCCTGTAGCAAACACACTGGAGGCTCCATCACTAAAGAGCTACAGGGCAAGAAGGACACTTTGACTTCAGTCATCAAAGTTATTATATAGCTTCCATGTTAAGCAGTGCATATTGAATGAAAATCATATATATATATATATATATATATATATATATATATATATATATATATATATATATATATATATATATATATATATATATATGCTGTTTTCCGGTCGCCATTCGTACCTCCAAAATAAATTTTAAAAAGGTTTACAAATTACATCATAGCAAAAGTTTCAGTAATTTTTCGCCAAACTTTTCTTGTAGCACGAGCTTGGAAGGGCATTGAAAGTGTGTGAGAGGTGAAAATTTCATAGGTCATTTACCTTTGAGGAAATGTTTTTGTTTCGTGACTATAACCCTTTTGTTTTATTATAAATTCACGTTAGTGGGTTGTGCAGGTATTGTACATAACATATGAGGTTTCCATCTAAAAAAAAAAGAGTTGAACGACCAGTAGCTACTTCTAGAAGAAAAATAAAAAGTGACATGTTGCCAAAAAGTAACCAAAAACTTAGCTGTATATAAGAAATGAGTGAATAACCCTTACTTGGCTACTGTCTAGGGGCACAACTCTACATCCCTTAACGCTCCTTTGACATACCTGCATGTACCAGTTAACACTATAATCCTCAAACTCACCCTTATTAACCCTTTAACCCAGCACCCCTTTCACCCCAATAATACATTGTAAACTATAAGTAGCTCTATAAGGCGTCACACCAAGTGACCTTCCAGGGGCTTCCCCGGATGTCCCCAACCTCTCAGCAGAAAGTCAATGGTGGCCCTAAGCATGGCAAGCAGGGAATACCTAAATCAGCATTTTTTTTCTAGGTTTAGAAGTTAGTGGTATTACACATAGGAATCCCTAGGGTTGGGGATCATTGGGTACATCGTCTGAGAAGTGAGCAATTAAGGTGTGTTTTATGGACAAATTTTATAGCATCTTCGCCTTTCCCCATAAGTGTCACTGAGTGTGACGCCAATTTTGTTTCATGACCAATTTGCTATAAATGTCCATTGATGCAGTTTGTAATAAAACATGAAACTATTGGAGACAAATCCCAAATTGTCATACTGATAAATCATCAGCCAGCAATTTATAAACCCTTCTCACAATAGATAAAGGAATGCCTGATATAATGAAGTCTTTTTTTATGAAATTCATTTTAATACCCATTGGTGACTGAATAGAAGATTTATATGTTAATTTATAATCTATATCATAATTGATCAACAAACAATGATGAAGGGACAGTTCCAACCACTAAACAGGGAAGATACAGATATTATCTTCTGATTAGGGCAACTTTGTACCCCTTATCTGAATGACCTGTACATTCCTATGAGTATCTCTTATAATAAAGTTCCCAAAGATAAAGCCTCACCTGTCTTGGTGAAGTCATGAAAAACAAAGCCACTTTGATTTATGAGTACATGTACAGAGTGTTGGTAGAACATAAAATATGACATAGCTCAGAATTAATGAGAAAATGTATCACAATGCCCCTATGTTATCTGGAGTGTCTTAACCCTTTATATATAGCATGCCCCATTTGCAGTGAAGATCAGTAATACCCTGCCAAGAGGCGAAACCCATGTATAAGACGCAACCCGAGTTCAGAACCATCCCATAAGGCGCACCTGGAGCTTGGTTTTGAACAATGCAATATCTCTAACCTTTAAGGCGCACCTCCAACAACAGATTTGCTGCTGCTTCTCTAATATGTCACAATTTTAGAAGTTCTAAAAGGCTCACCAGAGGTCCATCCTTGGGTCGAATGCGCGCCTTATATGCGAGGTGTCACTGGTACTATGTGCATCATCGTTTGGGCCTGAATGACAGCATGAATGCAGCGTTTCTGTAGCATTCACGCCATTTGATGATGCGTTAAATCAGAGTCTCTTGTTAAATCTAACGCTCCCCTTCACAGATTCAATCTTCTGAATGGAGAATAGAATTCTTTTTAACATTGGCATCAGTCAGTGATACGCCTCCCATCTATATAGATACATGTAATTATATGAGAAAAATACCAGGTAGTTATGAATTACGTAAGTTGGAATTGATAATATATGTTGGCTTTCATCAGTGAAAATCATAGATTTCTTTGTTCATTATATTTATAGAGAACACTCATTTGAACCCCTATACACAAAGAAGGCCCATATATACAATCATGCTTTAAAAAGTCCCAGGGTCTGATCGCCTCATCAACTGAATATCCTGGCTATGGCTTTTAGAATGCACCATGATATGTACCCAAAGCCCTCCAAAGCAGACACGTGGCCTTTCATAAACCTAATCCCTACTGAAAGGAATAAGATCGAAATGTTACTCTTTTTTTTCTATGTCTTTCTTGCCCGGGGGTCGTTCTAAATATAATTTGATACCTTCAGTTTATGAACCCAACATAATTATATCAGGTGACTCTTCATAAATTTTTGTCTACGATTATTGTCATTGATGAAATCTAGAAAATATGAAATAATCCAATTTCATAATTGAATTATGGAACAATTAGATTTCTCATGGACTAAGCTTACGTAAATTTTACATCACATTTCCCTGGTGAGGTATTATGTAAATTTTACATAAGGTAGGTCCGTGAGAAATCCAAACAATTTTTTTGTATGATTATGAAAAATACATTTGAAATAAATACAAAATAGAAATGTAATGAGGACATCCCCTGTTCTATGTCACCATGCTCAAATAACATGGTCAGTTACACATGTGGTAGACATAGAACTATGATACCTGTTTAAAGGTTATGGTAGGTGACCCCTGACAGTGAGACATTCTTTCATGTGACAAAAGGTATTATTGATAATACTGTTATACTATAACACCTATACTAGACTCTGGGTTAGATAAATAAGCTATGGACATAGTCCATCGAAACCTGTCAATCTAAAAAAGTACACATGGTCACTACAAGAACAGTGTTACTTTTATTCTTTTTCTTGTGAGGGGTCGGACAGGTAAGAAATGCTACAGGAGGCTGGACACCCAGTGACGAATTGATTTAAATATAGACTGGCTGCAGTCCCTGAGTTCTCCTCCCAACCCCATTATACCCCCCCCCCCAATGCCTCTCCTCCTGTGGCTGCATTGATTGACTAGAAATAAATTCACTAGAAATGTTTTCAATTTTCATTTTCCCATTTTCTTTCAATTATCTCATAATAAAATCAATGGACTGCAGCCAGTCTAATTTAAATATGGCATTGGTAAGAAATGGTGAGACTTTCCACCCAATATTGTATGCAATTAAGGAACGGATTACTAACCAGTCAGTCTGGATTCATTCAGCCAATACTGTGAGGACTATAGATACGAGTTATTGACCAGTCAGTACAGTTCTGTATGGACTATAGATACAATTCAGCCAGTTCTGTATGAAGTATAGATACAAATTACTGACCCGTCAGTCTGGGTTTCCCCAGTCAATAAGTGCACGTGTGCTTCACCAAGTCAACAGGTCTGAGGTCAGAGATAAGACGCGATATGACGAGCATCACGCTCACCCTATAGTATCAATTCAGCGATGTGATAGGAAGGGTTTCCGGAAGGCTGCACCTTCTGGAAACTAAGGGGAGGGAAGTTGTTGGAGGGGGTTATGAAACTGATCGTGATGTTTACTGGTTGCCGCCATGTTATTTAAACAGACCAAAGAGCAGGAACAGTTTCATTTGTGGAAACTCAAACCAATATATTTTAAACAAAACAGGGTAAATTATGCCTTCAAATCTACTCTAACTCCTCTGACCTAACCCATTGTCACAACACTGTCAACAGCTTATAGTGTTTAGTGTTTATTGGATCCAATTTCTAAACTGATGTGGGGAGTGCAAATAGGGTTGACCTCATCGTAGATAATAGTCATATTATCGTAAGCATTATTTTGAATATATATATATATATATATATATATATATATATATATATATATATATATATATATATATATATATATATATATATTACCTTAAGTTGCAGTGAAAGTTAACTAGAAACTCCAAAGGTCAGTTGCATAAAAACATTATCAGGAAAACATTTTATTTTAGTTCAAAAAAAAATTAATACTCCAGCCCCTAGCAATTTTACTATATATGATACACCGTCACACTAAGCCTTGCAGTGCAGAGTGGACAATGTCCATTGACCACATGATGGTGTTTGTTGGACTTAGTACAGGGTGGACACAGACATGGTCACCTCTGTGAACCTGTGTGATATCATATCAGTAGGTGTGGTAAAGTCCAATCTGGTCATGTGAGAAGAAGGAGGTTTCTGAAAATGGTTATATTAGTTTGAAAAAAAACAACAAAAAACAGGAGAAATATTACTGGATGAAATTGGTCTTATTAATTAATTGCCACTTAGTAGTATCATTTATATCTTTTTGCATACAGGCGTTCCATGTAATCTCCCGCGGTGATACGTCATTGAAATCTCAATTGAAATCCATAATATTCTCTAGCTAATGCAATCACTGAGCATTGTCATAGTCATTCTAATAAATCGATAGTTCTAGGCTATATCGTGCACGATAAAAATTGATGACAACGCAGAGGTATCTGTCTTGTTGGAAGTTTCTATTTGGTTATCTTATCTTTTTAGTCCATATGGGATGGGTCCTATGCATCTTCACATATCTCAACAAGTATTCACATACTGTATCTTATTCAGAATCTAAGATCCTCCCTCCTCCCTCCCATTTCTACTACGGTATCTTGGGAACTGATATTTATATACATTACAAAGAATACTAAATATAGAATCATAACAGGACCTTAAAAGGTGATCATTAGGACAGTTATAATCTCTATGTAATCATCCCGGCAGCCCCCACATCGACTCTAATGAGTGTTATTATGCAGAAAATATCGTGAATGTACTGCCTTTTTAGAGAAGTTGTACCTAGTAATGTCCTACACTGAGTACACATTGCTCATCTCTCTGTGTCGAGGTTAAGTGTTTGCACTCCAATTGTTGTTCTTCCCAGAAGAAGCCAAGTGGGTGCCAAGACGGAATCTAGATTGAAAACCGATATATAACTGCCAAAACATATTTCTGGGATCCCTGTTTCTCTGCCCCCCCCCCAATCTACAGACCCCTTTTAAGTCTAGAACCTCTTTTCACTGCAGCCCTGTTGCTGCATCCATGCTCTCCTCTGACCCCGGCCTCTGCCCCCCCCCCCATTTTTTACAGCGTTATATCTGTTGGTATCATTTATCAATTGTCTTCTATGGTTTGGGTGGGGGTATAGTCAATGTGTTGGTTCCTCTGTGGATATCCTGGAGGCTGTGGACATTGCAGAGGGAGGTAGACATGTTAGGTATGTATACCCCCCACCCCATTCCTCCCCCACCACCCTACCCCACAGGGCGAGTGTAGGCAAAGGTGTCAAGATGTCTTCCCTCAGGTGTGAAAGCACACATCCTAGTGAGGAAAAAAAGTGCAAAAAAATCCCTAAGAGGTGAAGAGGGTGATGTATATGTATTTAGTAAGGTGTATTTACAGTATGGGGGGGGGGAGGTATTGCTCTGGGGAAAATTTTGGGTAATGGGTTCATTACCGGGTATTTCTTTTTTTCTTTAAGACTTAGAATAGTGTGTGTATTTAAGTATGAAGGATGTGCGTCTGGTTCACTCAGTGCAATACTAATTATTCTGAAACAAAGGGACTTAAACATATTCCCTTTCTTATAACAGTAAGAATCACAGTACCTTTACTAGGAGGTTAAATCTAAGATATGAGATGGTGAGATAGCAAGATCAGGAGTACATACTAAGGGATAGGCCTGATAACTATGGCAAGATATTAAGGCCAAAAAAAAGAGGTGTGTTTCCAGTTACATGAACTACATAGCTACACTGCAAAAATGGTGTTTAGATCCTAAACACAATTCTAAACATATTCTTGCAACGTTTTTGTAATCACATTAACCTCCTAAACATTTAGTAAGCTCTCTAGTGCTGTTTCTATTCTGATGAATGTCAATGAAATGAAACCATATTTAACATGGGGTTTGGGGATATTGTGCACATCAATTGATTGTGATGGTGTACAGAATGTCCATTCAGAGGTAGTGCTGCTCCCTGGTGTGTAATTGACATCCAACTATCTAAACATATTGATATTTAAATCTAAACACCTAATATTCAATATGTTTAAACACTAAACATCTAGACATGTTTAGCAAAAATGTTTAGGTGTTTAAAAGAAAAGCATTTAATTCCTAAATGTGTAGTCTATGAGACACCTAACTGACCTATATGTTTAGGTTTTAAATGTGTTTAGACCTAAACATGTTTAAAATCTAAACACCGTTTTTGCAGTGTAGGGTCGGTAGGTCGGATTTTTTTCCCTCCTGTCCAATATAGGCATGTTATATATCAAAAGAAACACAATTTCAAGGTGAACCTGAGAGGATATGTGGCCACAATAGTCTGACAATATATAAGGGAGTGGTTATTATTTATCAATAGGGTGGGTGGTGGGTTTGAGGGGGGAAGCGTACAAATTTTGGACCCCCAAGCATTATGACAAAAAGCATCGCCCCCCCACTAAGTAATGATTTTGCAAAATGCCCCACCCCCAAAAAAATCGGATACACGCGTGGAATGATGCGTCATGATGGGTATTTGAATTGCCCATAGTTAGTTTTGCCCCCCCCCCCAGTATGAAGGTTTATTGAGTTTTGGTTTCCCCACCAAGGGGCTCTTTTTCAAAATGACCCCCCCCCCATATCTAACAAGGCCCCCCCACCTAGCAATAAATGAGTCATCCCTAATCAGCGAATAGAGATCTTTCCAAAAAGTGGTCTGCCATTTATGTACCTCTAGATTGGTATTGTTCCTATGGACAAAAAAGAAATCAATTTGCCCTGTTTTGCTAGGGTCGGTCGGGTAACTGGAAACAAACCTTTTTTTTTTGGCCTAAGGTTAAAATCAAGGTTCCACTTCAAAACTTATTTCTATGAGAAGGCAAATAAGTCACACTGATTACTTGAAAGAATCAAGCAGAATTTAGAAACAGACAAGGCTAGGTATTCTCTTATGTCTATTAATCACCTACTTGCAATGTTGCTATAGGCCTAATTTCTAACTTTATTCTGGGCAAATTTCTTTTTCTGGAAATTCGTGAGAATCTCAGCAATTACCGTAATTATGTTGTAGCTTAGCCTAAAGTAGTTCCATATTTTGAATTATAACAAAATATGGAATGGGTCACCCCTTCAGCCTGTGTGGACAAGAAGGAGACATCAACACCTTATCATAAAAGTCCAGTGCAGTATAAACCACATCTATACAATTCGGAATAATAAACCCACACATCCTAATCTTAATGTGAATAGGTATTTGCGTGAATAATCTAGTTCTAGGGGGTTAACCCTCAATGGCAACATGGTGCATTAATCCTCAAAATATTAGCATGTTGAGCCGATTTATTACTGGCGATTAACTCGCTGATGCTGCCTTAGTGCATCATGTCGAGCCTCTGAGATAAGCCCATAATGTCAGGCATGATGCATGTATATTATCCACGGTGGCGAGTAACTCACAGGGGCTGCTTCCATGTGTCTGTCTTGAAAGCAAAGGGACAAAGTGCGATGCTGCCGTTAGAGGGTTAAAATCCTTATTAGCAATATGCGCACTATACCTCTACCATAAGAGGCATTTCTTATCACATTGTCCATATCCATAGAACTGGAGCAGATTAGATCTCTAATAAGGGTTAGGAAGCACAGTCCTATTTTCTACAATGGTAAAGCCACTCGTACTCTACGACCTTTAGTGTGGGCGATATTTGGGAAAATATCGACTTGGACCCAGCGTCCCCTTATCAACATCTAAACGCACTCAAGTACAAGCAACCGATGAAATGTCGTCTGCAATAACAACAAAATGTCGTCTGCAAATTCCCGCCAAATATCATGCTAAGGAGAATCTCCCTTCTATCAATAACAACCTCTTTAGTACAATAAAGATGCGTTATTGCTTGATGAGTGGCTTCTTGTGGAAATGATTTCAGTTGAATTTTAAAGAAAGAAAAAATATATCTAAAGGGTTTCTCATTCGACAACCCCAACCGGAACCTTTACGGCCTAGCTGTGGTTTCTCTATGGTGGTTAGATAACCCTAATCCGCTGAAATCTCATAAATTCTGGATTACCTAGGTTTAAGGGGTGCATTGGGGTTATGTGCCTTTTCAGTCAGGCCAGAATCCCCCCTCTTCTGTAGTATCAATACCCTCTACTCTAAAAGTTGGTTTAATCCGTCATAGGACGTGTTATTGGGACATCCCCTGCTGGCGGAGAGTGACCTTGTGACGTAGTTCCGGTCTGGATTAGGATCCTCATCATTTGGAAGGCAATTATCACATCATAATCAAGTACTGTTGTTTTACATTTAAACATCCACTCGTTACTCTGGCAACATCAACTACTTCAGTAGTAATTCTCACAAGGAAAATATTTATTGATACCTACCACTATCAATAATCAAAGACCAAGTCAGAATGACGATTCTAATTACAAAATACCTAACGCTGTATGAGAGCTGAACAAATTAAAGGATTTGCCCTTTGAATCTAAATTTTCTTCTCGTTCCTTTGGCCTCTCTCTCTCTCTCTCTCTCTGTCTCTGTCTCTTTCTTTCTCTCTCTCTCTCTCTCTCTCTCTCTCTCTCTCTCTCTCTCTGTCTCTTTCTCTCTCTATCTCTCTCTGTGCCTGTCTCACTCTCTCGATACATGACTTCCCCTCTAGTCTCTTCATTCTTTAAAGACAAATGTGCTTTCCCTCAATAGTCTTTACGTCATATGAGGGTCATGGGGGACAGTGTATACCTCTTTTTCCCTACCCCTCAGGCTGAGAGTATAATGACTTTGGCAAAGTAACCATCCTGTCTCTGGAATGCACTATGGTTTACATTGTGTCCCCCTTTTAGCTATTTGTCTGCCCTTTTTACCAACTGTATTATTCTAAATAAGGTGTACATGTACAAGAACTGAGGATATTAAACATAATGAGGAGGGTTGGAGAAGGGTTCAAAAATTGGTAAACTAATTTATTGACGTCCCTTGTGCTATCGATATCCCTATGCTATAGTATGTTCATCAGTACAATCCACGGCCTCATCTTTATGTAAATTTTACTGCCAACATTCTTTAGATAGAACTGCCAGGAATTCCTGGATGAGTGCACTTCCTAATCTATGGTTGGATATATTAGTGTGCAGCCTATTTGATTACTAAGTAAATAACTCTCATTCTTCCTGATCCATGTCACTGAGTTATTTGGACATACTGTCCTATGTTTATAAGGGTTTTTTTAGGATGAGACTCTGCTAACTTAGCATATTTAATAGCATTGTTTCTCCAGTAGCTGTGCGCCTCATGTTACCTACTCCTATCCGCCATCCTGACATAGTGACAGCATTCCTCCAGTAGCTAGAACCACTGTCACACCTTAAGCTGTACCAGGATATCATACTTACCTTAACATGTCTCAGGTATTAACCCTTTAACGACAGCATACTACTTTATCAGTGCATCTGATTGTGCATGGTTAATGCGCTCCTGGTGGATTGGAATGATGCAGTGCTGGTATGTTTTACCCACACTGTAAAAAAAATGTCGAAATTATCAATAACAGTGAAATCCTTGTCCCAAAGTTTCCAAAAATCCAGTGTAATGTTCTCCGAGATTCCTTATATGGCAGAGTGTACTGTACTCCTTCATTGAAGAAACTACACTGGTTCTCCTCAATTCAATTACTGTGTTTTCTCGTTCAGTTTTACGAGGATCCCTGGTAGATTCAACAGTTATTTCTAAGAGTGCTCACACAATGTATTATGGCATCATGCCCATATGAAACTGGAGATACATAGACTGGTCATGAAAGGACTAAATCTTTACATTGGAGGAATTTGTGTGGTGAGACCAGAAAACTCAGATATAATTATACAAAAACCTAGGAACTGGGCTTTGAATATCTGAGATAAATTCTCCGGATCTACAACGGCGAGTATGAGCACAGGGAAGTTAGGAACATGCCACGCTGCTCGGTTATCATGAAAGCACACATGATAGGGCCGAGTGGCATTGATATCAATCAATCCATTAGTATCAATTAGTATATTACTGTTGATATCAATGAAATTAATTGATATTGACTTTTAGGCACTGTTATGTACACATGTTATGGAATATGCTTGATATGATATGAATGAGGCAATACTAAATGCACACAATACATATTTGCCAAATAAAGAAAGTGAAAACGTCCCAAAACCAATATCAGTTATACTAATATCCCAGATAAGGACTTGTTTGATTCTGATATCTGAACCTGAAAATGGAAAAAAAAACAGTTCCGATCAATATAGAAGACGTGGTGTCCAGGTATATGTATATATGCAGACTTAGCAATAAGCCTTATCTCCATCTCTATGTATGTATACACACATAATATTATATTATAGAGATAGTAGAATGGTTGATAGGAAGTAAGAAACCATAGGCATGAAGGTTGAGTGGATATGTCATAAGAGTATTTTGTCATATGAGATCTGATAAAGGCAACAAGTATCATGTATACTCTATTGCCTGATATAACTGTTCGACTAAAGAGCACAGTCATGTTCAAATTGTCACTGAAACCACGTGATATAGGCTATGATTACTGCAAAACCCCCTGTATATGGCGCATCCTGCCACGGCTTATATACATAAGATTAACAGCATTGTAGTACAGCATTGGAGTAGTACAGCATTGGAGGTATAGTATTGGACATGGGATTCTTGTCAGTTTCCCTTATGTTTAGGAAATTCTTAGCATTAGGAAGATAATCTCACAGTTCTTTTTCTTAAAACGAGTGATTTTGTCTGTCACATTTCTTGGCGGTGCTTAATATGCCACGATCAATAGGCAGAGATCACGCCATCACCATGCAGTGACCGCCCCCTCTCCTGTCATAACATGCATGCCATGCAGATAGAAGACATTATAGATCTTGGGTCATGTGCATCAATAATGTATACTAATAGCCTGTTATAGACAGCATTAGTACCAGATCTCAGGTGGGCATACTGATCTTGGTCGTAGGCATCACGGAGGGGGGGGGGCAGGGGGCTCGGTGGCCCCTTACAGGTTAATGGGTGTGGACCACTAAATTTGACATGGTGACATGGCCATTTCTTAAAATCGACATGTGACATGGGCGTTAGTGACATGAAGCAAAAATTAGTGACATGACATAGGTGTTTTCTTAAATTTGACCATGGTAGGCTCTTAGATGTGACATGGGACATGGGGATTTAAGTGACATGTTTCATGACTATTTCTTTAAATCGACATGTGGCATGGGGGAGCCCCCCATCCACACCCCCAGGTTACCAGGTTATTAGGAGTGTGTGGGATGCATGTGATGAAAGAAAGATTGGATGGAGAGGTGTGTATGGAGGAGGAGGAAGGGAAACGTGGGTGGAGGCTTAGACTCAACTGATACAAATCATGTACGTGCTGGAGTGGAGGTGCTTAAAGGTCGATTAAATGATGAGTGCGTGCATAAGTTTAAAAGGAGGGGGCACACCCCCTACTTCTGAGCAAATTTTGGATCCAGAATATGCAAATGAAAACTCTCAAGTACTAAAAAAATGAAGGGGTGCGACCCCCCATCTAAATCCGCCATCGGGAGAATTGAGTGATAAGGAGAGGGACAGAGAGAGAGAGAGAGACAGAGAGAGAGAGACAGAGAGGGAGACACACACAGACAGACACACAGACAGAGACAGAGAGACAAAGAGAGACATAGAGAGAGAGAGAGAGAGAGAGAGAGAGAGAGAGAGAGAGAGAGAGACAGACAGACAGACAGAGGCAGAGAGAGACAGAGGCAGATAGAGACAGAAATACTCCACAGAGTTAAGCAACAGAGGTATAGAGGGACGGGTTCTGTGGACATAATGCTTCATATATCTATACAAGAGAAGCCAAAATGTGACAGGGGTTAGCTCTGATTGTAGTCAGGACTATAGTCCTCCATATGCTTGTCCGTTGGGAGTTGGGTGGGTGGGCGAAAGGGATGCTCCAATATGCTACTGCAGACAGGCTGGAGTGGGGAGGGAGGGAGGGATCCAAAGATCCGCAGGTGTACTGAGTGCTGGGGCTAAGTGATGCATGACTCCCCTCACTCATATATAGGCCCACCTGACAACACACCTCTCAGTTTACCTCCAGCAGGCATACAGACAACCACCTTACCTGTGCCCCTAGCGGACAGGTACACAACTAGAACTCCCCATCAGACTGGGGTCTTTGAACTGATACTATAGAGATCGAGCACAGACGACGGGGTCCTCCTTGGACCCTGAGGGATAGATATATAGCGGCACTGGATTTTATCTATATACACGACAACTGCAGGAGGGTATAATATTGAACGATATTCATCTATTGGTTAAGGATTGTGAGAGAAGAAACAGTCTAGGATTTAAACATTGACTAAATAGGAACTCATTGGCAATACAGGGACTAAAATAAGTATCCACTGACCAAGACAAGTTAATGCAGAGTGACATCAAACAGACACTATTCTACATGCATTTCTGAACGCGTGGTGTCCAAACCACAAGTACACGTAAAATATTAGTTGACGATATCTAGAAACTATAAACTAACCATCACCAAACACGATTCAATTCTTGGGACCAATTGGATATTAACACAGACCGTATAGAAACCACCTATACGATTTATCCATTATACAACTAGACCTTATACAACTTTATCACCCAACAAAGGTCTGGATATCTCCATATCTAGACCAAGACACTCTAATATAGAACCTTGACCAAAGTTCATACAGAAGGCTGAGTAGAAAAGCCTCTTCCCAGGGTGCATAAAACAGTTATATTAAACTGTTAACGGTGGCACAAGTCACCCCGCATTCCCATACCCGACCGTCAGCCTGTGTATCACACTTCCACTGCTAATACTAGGAGGGGTCAGCGACAGGATACCCAAACTATCAAAACTCCTCAAAGTGTCCCCAAGTCTACCAAACCTCAAATCACACCTTGAAGGTTCTGGGTGACCTCACGGCAAGAACCAATCCCCGAGTCAGTGACTAGCACCGCGCGTGGCAACAGTTCAGCGCCACACACCAACTGTCAAACAAACTAATAACAACCCACTGACGTCACCTGTACACCGCCCCACCTGCCTGGTTAGAGATATTAGTGGTAGCTACTGTAGGGAGTGGGTAGTAGATTGTAGAAACACCTTTTCTCCAGGTACTGGAGTAGTTCAGTTACCTGTAGCCACTGGAGCACTGCACACCTACACATTCAGGCTATTGGAGTGAGGTGTGTATTGGCATGCCTAGAATCAGCTTTTCACATACGTATAGCACCATATATACATGACTGTATATACTCGCCATTGACTACAACCCAATCGGATTGGATCCTATTATAAAGACTTGTATCGTTTAGAGTCTGTATATTGCAATACATATATACAGAGATATAACACTGACTGCATTTGTTAAAGGACAAATGAACTCAAATTTTCAAACTCTACAAATGGCCCTACCTACTTACTTAGGGCTTGGACACTAGTAGATCAAAAACTTGAACTTTAAAGCCAAGGAGCTTAATCAACTTCCAAAATGTTGGTGGAATTCTCAACCAGGCGGACATCTTTGGATATGGAGGAAGAACCCCCTTGTGACGTCATCGCACCTGAATGCGACGTCATCATGGCAGCGCCCAGTCTCGGGTGCGACGAGAAACTGTGTGACTTTATCGTGTCATGTGACAGGAACTCTTGGCCTCGCGACGGTGACGTGACGAGTATCCATGACAACGGGAGTGACTCTGAATCTTCTTTGCAGAGGGCGACACCCCCACCAGGGTGCAAGACGTGTGGTGACCATGACAACCACAAAAAGAGTACTGATATTAACAATGGCAATAACAAGGCTAAAAACAGACAACGGAAGTTGTCCCCAAAAATGTCCTACAGCCAACAGAGTGTCATCAGGAAACTCTCAAACGAGGCAAAATTTCTCTTTAAGGTGAGGAAAGAGGTTTTCAAAACAGAAAAATAATGTAGAAAAACAGTAGGCCTACCACAGTGATGAGCTATGGGGAAGGAGGGCGTCTATAAGGATGAAATTGTAAATTATGGTCACTTTTATTTCCATTTTAAAAAGAAAACTAATATTCTCTCAAAAGAGAACCAAAAATGGCCTGAGTCTACTTTGGGGGCCACCATTTTAGATAGTTTGTACTTTTATGAATAGGCCTACTGTATACCGGTGCACTCTTTTTCTATGATATATTGCAACGTGCTTGTGGCTAAAGCAGGTAGATGGGGATGAGATTTATTGCACCTTTTAGTTTTTACCTCAGCGCCCACACCTATTTCATTGTATAGAGGAAGGTGTCGACTTCTATAACCAGTCACAACGTGCTACTTAATCATTGAATAGAGACACTCACCTTGTGAAGCCACAATGTAAAGAAGGGATGAATGAATTTGTCAGAAGGGGATGAATCAGTGGGCATTTTCATGGTATACCAAAACTGTTAGGTGGGATAGATGGCTGAACCCTAACCATATCCTTAATCCCACCCCTCACCCTAATTAAACACTATTCCTTTACAAACTTGAGGGGGGGGGGGGTAATTTCCTGGTGGGAAATTTCCTAGGGGGGAATTTTCCAGGGGGGGGGGAGATTTCCGGGTGGGAGAATTCTGGGGGGAATTTTCCAGGGGGGGGGGTAATCTCCTGGCACCGATAAGTGAATCAACTGACTTATCGAAGATCGGTATATCGAGACTGTATTACAAAAGTTGTAGAAGAAAATGTAGAGAACAAATGGTGTGTTTGATTCCATTCAATTAGCAAATCTGTAGAGTCATGTCTTAAATTCTAAACGCTTCAGAATCAAACAACATCATTTATTCTATTTTTAACCCCTGTCTTCTAGTGGGTATCGGCACAGTAATTCCAGTAGCCTTTACATCGGTATCACAATGGGCTGGATGATAGGAGAAAAAAACAACCCTCTAGAGTCACTCCCTCTCTCTCTGGTCTGAGAATAGACAGACCACATTTAGCAACGTGCCTCATGTAAAAGGTCGGTGGGACTAAGCTTTGTGTGTGTGGGGGGGGGGGTGCAATGCTATCACTGGAGAAGGTCGTGAGGGTGTATGAAGGCAAACGATAATACAGAAGCTTGGGAGAAACTGTAAAGAATGGCAGAATTTTCATAATTCTTATGATATCTGAAACAAGTCATATTCAGCCCACCCCCATAAAACATTTTATGTACAAAGAGCACAAGTAATCAAATTTGCCTTAAACCCTGAATTCGCCAAACTATATGTTAATACAGTACTGGTATGAACCACGAAAGAAGCCCTTGCGAGTTACACGCCAAGCTTGCATTCCCAGACCATAAGAGCAAAAGAGTATGTGGGACAACCCTTAAAGGATCTATACTGTGTTGATATTATACAAAGTTGTAACATATGCTGGGAGATAAAAGTCAAACTCACAATCTTCAGATGTCAGCAATCTCCCACCTCATTCTGTAACACCTGGATGCACATGTACCCTCAGCAAATACCAGGAAGGGGCAAGACAAATGTATCACTTCAACATTTTCCCCTATATCTATACATATCTGTAACAAATAGTGATGACAATTCTCTATAATAGTCAGAAACAACCATGGATGAATCTAATTCTGTATGTTGTGGCTTTTTAATGCTATTTTGTATACAGCGCTGTACAAGTGCTTGTGTGGGACCTTGTGTATTGTCTGTCTACTAAAGCAATTCTGTAGATGATATGCACTATGTGAGTCACTTGAAGGAGGCAGGGAATAGTAACATACTAAATATATATGTGATTAAGTTTAATTGTATGAAAAAAATATAAGAAGGCTCACCAGGTAATGATTAGATGTTCTTTATAAAATTTAACACAAAATAGGCAAGTTCTTGGGGCTATATGGGCAAAGGGTAGCCCTTCAAATACACCATGGTGTCATGTAGTTTCTTGTGATGCCATATAATTTCATGTTCATTAATTATCCTAATACACAAAATTAATGCAGCCATGGCGAGTAACTCGCCAATACTGTATTTCAGTGCATTGCCCAACCACTGAGAGTTGTATCAAACCATGATGCATGTTTGCAAAAGCAGCAAGTCATTCACCAATACTGCATTTATGCATCAGGAAAAGTGCATTGAACAGCTGTTCTTAAAGGGTTAAATTCTTGGCTTGTGAGTAGAGTGTGTTTTTGTTATGTTGGCTGGGTGCCTAACAGCTGTCCGCCTACATATAGATATACTATAGCCAGGTGCTGATGAGTAGCACAGGGCTTCAGAATTCACCTGGAGAATACAGAAAAGGCTGTGTTTACTATACCACTTGTTTACCACCGAGAAACACCAAATGATCACTATTGTTATATGAGGCATAATAAAACTTTTCTTATCCAGATCATTTCTTAAGTCTCATAAGTTAACATCATCGCCAAATCACTCATGGTAATGACTAAACTTAAGAGTCCCTCTTAATTCATTATCACAAAATGCTCAAAATCTTCTCCTGGTTGTGTTTTTCAGAGTCAGAGGTCCAAGAAGGCTGCAGATGATACGAGCCTGGGTGACACGAGCCCCTATGGCACGCTTACCGACCAGAGTCAGAGGTCCCGGCCCAAGTCTCACAACAAAATCAGCACATTCTTTAGTCCATTCGCAAGGGTGAGTTTATCTTATCTCTATTTTCTTATTACTAACTGTGATTATTGAATTGTAGTGTCGTCCCATTGAAATAACACTTGAAGCAAGTTCCACCTGGACATAAGACCGTTAACTACAATGTTAGGGTAGGATTTATTCGCCAGCATCAAGTTTACCTCATTGTGAAAGCATGATGCATGAATGCAGCAATGGTGACTAACTCACCTGTCCCACATTCACGCATCATGTCGACAAAAGTCCAGCGTTTAATAAAGCACTCAGTTGTCGATAAAGGACTAAGGATAATTATTTTGCACTGAGATAAGCTTGCTTATAAACATAGATTATCTGATCCCTCCCACCTATGCCACTCTGAGGTTCAGCAGAGTAAATGCAAACATGAGCAGATTGCGTCCAGCCCATAATTGTCCTTACCTGTCACCCAGGAGCAGCTCTTGGCTACAAAAAGATAGCTACAAATTGCTTGCTGAGCAGGAGAATTAGAAAATATAGACCTTGTCATGTTGGCAATCTGAGATGGGACATGGCGTGAGAAATTAATCGATGTAGCACCTACATCGTGAGGTTTAGATAAAGATGGGATAAACAGTGGGTTGTTTTGTAACCAAGGGCAAGGATGCGATGTGGTGGTCGCGATCAGAGGTCTAGATAATGAAAGCATATATAGACAGAGAAAGGAAAGACAGGGAGAGAAAGAAATAAATGATGAGAAAAAAACATAAATCAAGAGAGAGAATCGTAAAAGACATAGAAAGAACCTGAGAGAACTATAGATCCAAGACAGGGGAGAGAACATAGAGAGATGGGAAGAGGATACAAAGTAAAATGCAGATAGGCACTGAGACAGAAAGGGAAACAGAGAACCAGTAAGATAGGCAGGAATAGATAGACAGAGAGATATTTTGTGATGAGCAGGTAAAAGTAGAAAGGAACAGCTGGAGGTAGGAGACGTCCAGTAACACCATTCTCCCAGCTTCTGGCCAACACGATGGTGATGGAGCACCTAAATCAGTTTATACAATGATAAGCCCCTTGAGGCGACTCTTTTTAGATGACCCCCCTGTGGTTTTCTCTGGATCATCTCAACCGGCATTGGCCTTTCCAAGAATAGCTCAGAGAGGGTAAAAATAGCACAGACGGCCTGGAGATTGATCGGTGCTGCTGAGTGGTAGGGCAGGTGCGTGAGTTGATCAAGGGGCGGGTGGAAGAGGGGCTAGAGGGAGGTGTTGTTTGGAAACATTGGGCTCTCCTGCCTACACATTCATGGGTGGGGCTCTAATCTCATGGTGCTTTTCATACTCGCTGTGTTATAACCAAGGTGAGGCAGGATCTAAACAACTATTAGGTATAGCAGTATAAGCTCACCTGAATCATATGTATTTGTGTCCTTTTGTATACCTCTGGCATATTGACCTTTTGTGTCTTCTTCATCCCCCCTCTTTTTCTTTCCCCTCCATCTTTTTCTCATGCTCCCCTAGCTCACTCACTGCCCAGACTTCCTCCTTCACTGCCTATCTGCCTGCTACCATTCCAACCTCCCTCCCTGCAATCCTCCCTCCCTGTCCCCTGCTTCTCTTTGCCTCCCTGCCTCCTCTCCACTCCCCCCTCCCTCTATGCCCCCTTTTCACACACACACACACACACACACACACACACACACACACATATATATATATATATATATATATATATATATATATATATATATATATATATATATATATCCAATCTGAAGTTATACCCGCCTACCCACCTATCTACCTTCCCACCCACCCAGACACTAGCCGCTCCAGGGTGTGACCTATGTATGGGGCACCATCCATCTTCTCTGTATGAGCCCCTAATCTCCTCCCCTGGAGGAAGCACTCCTCCTCCTCTCCAACAACACCCCCGCCCTCCCTCATTAATATGCTCCCCTCTTCATATTCCTTTATACAGTAACAAGGGAACTTGTCTGTCCTTATACATTGTATAGAGTGGAACAAAACAATCTCAAACTATCAAGTGCTCCTTACAAACGAAATGTTACTGATTTTCAATAGGGATAGATAGGCAGATTCATTAGGGGTTTGAGTTATGGTCATCGTTGCATTGTGCTCCTCTATGTGAGGCACTTATGTATTGTGCTTCCGAGTATGATTTACATATGTGTTGTGCTCATTTGTATGAGTTACTCCTCTGTTGTGCTCCTATGTATGAGTTATTCATGTGTTATGCTCCTATGTATGAGTTACTCATGTGTTGTGCTCCTGTTTACAGCAGCTGGGAGAGAAGCAGGAGCAGCTCAATGATTTGCTCAACAGCTACTCCCTCAACATGCCGGCCATGCCCGAGCTGCTCACCATCGGGCAGGGTGCCTACGAACCAGAGATCTTCGAAATCGAGAACCACTGGACGGATATTGTCAACAATTCTGAAGTGAGTTGAAATTGAATCCGATTCCTTCCGGAATCATTTATACTAAACTATTCAATTTTCTATCATTTGCCACAACCCCATTAACAAACATATAAGTTGTTACAAAAAGATGAAGAAAACGAATGGTTATGGTATGGATAATACTAGTACCCCTGCTAGTTCCCATTGTAACTAGCAGTCAGTAATCAACTAACAATCACCTGATAAATCTCTTAGGGCTAATCCTATTTGTTTATCATTTCGCTAAATCATCAAAGCTATAAATTCAGATATCATCCAAAGTAAATTCTCTACTGTGCACTGGATAGAAGCTATACGTATTTGCCTCTTTTTACAGTCCATGACAAAGAAGGAGAAAGAGCAGCAGATGCGACTCTGGGAGCTACTCAGGACAGAGGTCGAATACATCAAACGACTTAAGGTCATCACTGACGTAAGTATTAAACGAATATTCCCTTTAAATAACCTTCTACTCATGGCACATGATACTAATTCATATGATAATTCACATGTTTTTCATTCCTTTCAAGGGCTATCTAGTAAAACAAGATCGTAAATGTGTGTTAGTAGTATAAATGAGCGGTGCGTAATAATCACAGCCAGGGGGTCAACAAAACATAGAGTGATGTAGTGTAGCTCAGATGAAAATTAGCATTTAAACTTTTCTTCTTTCATTTTTAACATTTTTGATACAACCAATTCAATTCCCACCAGCATTTAGATTTATTCGCAAACAGGACAACTTCATTTAGCAACACCAAAAAGAGACGACTCCTCGAAAAAAAAAAACAACAAAAAGGGGGAAAAACACCAAAATAGCACACCTTTAAGCTCAAAATCATTTCCTTGTCTATTACAGCTCTTCATGTGCTGTTTACTGAACCTTCAAAATGAGATGTTGCTGAATGAGATAGAGACTGAGCGTGTCGTGTCCAACATTATGGAGGTCCACAAGGTCAACTGTGCTTTCTGGGAGCAACACATGTCTCAGGTCATCACACACTCCAGAGAGACCAGAACTCCCCTAGACCCCTCACTCATGCTGGAAGGCTTTCAAAGGGTACGTTTTCTTAAATTGTAATGTTCTATTCAAACAACGTTATTTAACTCTTTTTAAAAATAGTATTGGATAATAGCCTTCTCCTGCATGTTATTGTGATTTTCATTTTTTCTTTAGAGAAGAAAAATACAGACTGATGAGAAAAAAGAAAACACACACACATCTAAAATCAAGAGTTATAGTACCTTGAACTTTTTGATGAATTATAATGTGTGTGTGTTTTTTTTATAATACCTTCCCTCAGTGTTGGCTTTCATTGTTCTCTCCTGCTCAGGGTTAGTGTAAAAATAGTAGTGTCTATCAATATCCGACAATCTACCGCCAGCCAATCAATCATTCAACAGCCAATCAATAAGCCAGGGCACTATTAGATCAATGAAGTATTGAACCTGCTAAAGTCGAGCCTTAACCTCACCCACCCCTTTCAACATAACTCTTCCTTTAAGGGCGACGTGATGTATTAAATTAATGTTAATTTATCAACATGGTGCACTGGACCAATGCAGTACCGCTGAGTAACTCGCCATGACTGAATTGGTGCATCATACAAAATATTGATGCAGAACGTACCAACTGGTATCTCACCTCGTACTTTGCATTGAGTTCTTCTCAGGCCTTAATATTCAAACTCCGGCTTCCCTAGCCCACTTAAAACGGTCTATATCTCCTCTTTCCTATCCCCTCAGGATGTGTGTGGTGCACATAATTATGCGCGGGCACTGACACATTCTTCTGTGAAATAGTAATGTAGTTCTCGCCATGAATATGACCTTAGTTGTCGAAATGGCGTTAAACATCTTTTATTCAGTCACTAATATTCAAACTGCCTTTGGTCTCAAAAAGCACCTTTCCTTGCTTGACCACCATAAATCTCGCCATTTTTCATTATTCATAGGACTTTCTAACAAATATTGATGTTTACTATTACAGTTTGAGGAGCTGTTCACCCCCTATACCAAGTACTGTCTGGAACAGGAAGGATGTCAAGAGTACATCAAAAACAAATACCGTGATAATGAACTCTTCAAAACCTTTGTCATTGTAAGTATACTTTTGCATTTTGAAAAAAAAAGAAAGTAAGAAAAAAAGAAAGAAATAGCAAGAGCTGAGAGTATTACCTTGAGCACCTCTATTGCAACCCATGTGTGGTAATAAATGTATTCCATCCACTCCTACTGCCTGACGTGGACTTAACTATGAATAAAATACTAAAACTACTTTTAAGGAAAGAAAAACTAACAATTTAGAATACAGAGGAGGAACCCAAATATCCAATCCTCAAACGATCTCTAATGCATACATAAAAAGGGTACAGACATTTGATAACTTGTGTTGTTTTTTTCTTTTAGTGGGCAGAGGCACAGAACCAATGTAATCGGCTAAAATTAGCTGACCTGGTAGTCACTCCTATGCAGCGTCTCACCAGATACAAACTCCTCTTGTCCGCTATTTTGAAAGAGACTCAGGAAGACTCTCACCGAGAGTCACTTAGAGAAATGGTAAGATAACAGAACTTAAACAATGTAAAAGTACAAATATATCAAAATTCTGGGTAAAGAACATTCAGAATGTATAATCAAATATACCGGATACACGGTCTGTGGGGCATCCATTTTGTATAGCTACTCATAATGCAGTTGTACTATACAAAACAAAGAAAACCAATTCTAATCTAAGCTCCTACAATGAAGAGAAGTCACTGAGAGTGATAATCTTATGGGTTCTATCATTTTAATGAAAATAATTCACAAGATTAGAACATATCTTAGATATCTTTTTTTTTATAGTAACTACAGTAACATCTCTCTTTCCTTTTAAGATTGAGCATGTGGAGAAATTCGTAAACCAAGTGAACTCTGTGATGCACCAACGACAGGAACAAGCACGCCTTTCCACCATCATAGATCGGATAGAGTCTTATGATGTAATAGATACCCCTAATGATGAGAGCGCAAGGGTAAATTTATAATATTCTCACAACCTCAATAATGCTTTATTGCCAATTACTATGCCTTCTTTGTATGCATATATGTTTGACGCACTGGTAGATATTTTCCTTTGGAGAGAAGTAGCAATTATGCTGACATTACAGTAAAACTTATCATCTGTGCAACGTATAATCTCTTTACCCTATAAAAAAGAGTATGCAATCTTTGCCAATCATTTATTAAGTTATTTCTCATATTTACAGTTGGTGAGTGAGTTTTGCCGATTGGACCTGACGTGCCCAGTCCCTGGGTGTGGGCCCAAACAGAGGCGCCACCTACTGAGAGAGGGCACTCTCAAAATGAAGGAGACAGCCAATAAGGTAAAGTTTGAAATGGGCTTTTAGACTGAGAAAATGGTTTTCTCTTTTACCTAGCTGTTACTAGATCGGTAAATCGCATACTTTCCCTAGATTTGCTTCCAGGATCAACAGTAATTGATGGCACGTAGAAATGTGATTAAAAGCTGAAACATAGAATATTAACATGGACCTGGTCCGTGATACTAATGACATATTGTTTTGTTTGTGTTTTGTACAGATGGACGTCTTCTGTTTTCTGTTCACTGACATGCTCCTTGTCACAAAAGCCAACCGCAGGTCACCAGATAAGGACAAGGTCAAGGTTATCAAACCACCAATGCGCCTTGACAAAATAGTGGTTCACTCTCTTCGTGATGGAGGTGAGTAAAATGAGCAACAATTCCAGGCAAGCCCAAGTCCTAAACAGATAAAAGAAAGATTAATGCTTACCTCCCATTGGAGTTAAGAATAATAATTCCATAGAGACTAATTGGCCTCCACCTAAAAAAGGGAATATCCAAGACAGCAAACTCTGACTCCTTTTGTGACCAGTCTGCCTGAGCCATAGCTTAAAAATCCTTAGCAAGAGAGCATTAATGGACCAGTTTTGCCCACAGCATTATTGAAATTAGAGCAAAAAATTGGTCTGTAGGTAAGATTTCTTATGTTGATCTTTGAATTATAATTAATCAATTCCTCATTTTCCTTTACAGTAAGCTTCCTCTTAGTCTACCTCAATGAGTATCACATGGCTTCAGCTGTCTACACCTTCCTTGGTGATGCCAAACCTTGGGTAGATGCTATCCGAAAAGCTCAGGTAAGACACTTATTAGAATGACAAGAACATCAATCTCCAACTCATTTACTACCTAGTAGATGATGATAATGGTTAGGTTACTATAGTGAAACAGGGTAGTGATGATATCTGGTGTTGAATATATAAAAGTGATTTAGGAATTAGCAAAAGCCATTAATCATTTTAAGATTCCCTTGATGCGAACCTGTATTACTGTCCTGAATTAAAAGTGATACAGCTTTGCTCTTGAAAGGAGCTATGAAGAAAACTGCTACAATTTTCTTCTTTTATTGAACAGGATGACTACAAGGCTATGCGGCAAACATCATTGCAACGGCCGGAGTCTCGGTTAATGTATTATGACCCATCGGAGGATAATGAGGAGGAATATACAGCAGTCTTCAACAACATGGCACGGTCTGAGTATAGTCCAGAGTCCACCTTCTCCAGGCTCGATAGCACAGGTTCTGTTGATGGCTTCCTACCAACCCTCTCAGCACCCTACCCAGGAAGTGACGGTCAGCCAGATTATGGCGATGATGACGATCGCCTGAAAAGATTGCGGTCAACAAACATGCATCATGGTGGTAGTGCTGATGGTGGTGCTTTGTCCAGGCCCAGGTCGCCTCGACTCCAGAGTATACCGGTCCGAAGGACAACTAGTGGGGACAGTAGCATCCAGGAGGAGTGTCCAGAGGGGGGCACCTACCTGACCATTAGCTCAGACAGGAGAGGGTTGAACCATCATCAGTCCTCTCCAGCCACCCCAGATTCTTCCAGAGGTGATGATAGCTGTCCACCATATGTGCCCCTAGCGCGCCGCCCGCAATCAGCCTGCGTTCGCACAGACTCTGGGTCAAGTGGTGAGGCTGGTGGTTATGGACCACAGAAGGGTTTCTTTGCTGGACCTCGCTCACATGAATTGCTTGGCACAAGTGAGGAGAGCTACAAGGCTCGACTCAACCAGCGCCGGCGGATTGGTGAGAAGAGGTACCACACTGCCGATGCCATCCGTGAGATTGGCAAGGACAGGGACAGTGCAATACATAAGCGACTCTCATGGAACTTCCCCGTAAACATTAACCTTGAGGAGAACAAACCGAGTATCCTCAAGCAAAAGACCTTTAGCTCTGACTCTTTGCGAAGTGTACCCAGCTCAAGTGGTGTCAGTTCAACTGGCTCACTCCACATGAGCCCAGATACTGAGCTTGCAGAGGGCTATGAATCAGAGTCCACAACAGGCTCAACCATTAGCTCAAAGAGACTTTCACAAATTGAGCTGCGGCAAGGGACATCACCCAACCATCATGAACATGGACGCGATGATGGCGTTCATCGTCTAGTGGCTGGAACAATGGATAGTCCTTCAACCACAACCATCACCACCTCCAAGGGTGCTTCTGTGGAGGAGGACACAGCAGCCCTGGGTCAGACTAATCAGATGTCCAAATCCATGCCTGACATCTCCAACCTTAGCAGCCCAGGAGATGAGGAAACTCACCACAGCTCCAACCACGGGTCACCACGGCAGGGACAACGGCGCAAGATGACGCACGCACAACTACAACGCATCAAGAAGATGATGCTGCTCAACTCAACACTGGAGGCATCGTAAGTACTTGCATTGTGTTTAGATCTATTTTTCTGAAAGAAATATCTATCCATGAAAGTGAATGCATATTTTTCTCTATGCAATGTTAAAGACAAGTTCAATATATTACCTCTAGAAAATAGAAAATAACATTATTGATCATATCAGTGAATGGTAATGCTTAGGCGAGGAGGGCACTTATCTGAGAAGACATTTCATGGCAAGAGATTCAAGACTGTTTCAGGACTCCTTCCATCCTAGTACCTATATTATACAGATGCTTATTCGAAATAGAAGGCCTTAATAAGATGGTTTGGTAAATACGACCCGATTTGATCACATAAATAAATCTATATTCCAAAAATGAATATCTAAATGAATTGTGCCTTACTTCAATTGTTACAGAGAGGTATGAGGTCCGGAGATCTCTACGCTGACTCCAATGCTTCGTGCACAGACATTTCGGCGAGGGATGATGCTCGGGTGATACCCTAACCTCACCTGGCGTGCCTACCCTCATTAAAATGGACTAGTGAGAGGAACCCCCATCCACTAGACAGCCACTGAGTGCAAAAGTACTTCTCATTGTGACTGACAAAACTATGCAGAAAGGACTTAGTAATCCCTTGACATATGCAAGACCTCTGCCCGTCTCATCAAGGAGGCAGTGGACTGTGGTTGAGAAGGACAAATGCCTTTGACCGTTGTAGTTTCTGAATTAACTAAAAGGGAAGTTGCTGCAGGTGCCGACAGATGGCACCATACAACTTCTGACACAAGCTGCTGTTGATCTCAATAGTGGTTTTGTTGACACTGACATCATACTAAGACAGTTAGGGTCAGGAGGGAAGGGCTTTCCAGTTCCCTTGTTCAAAGAGGCAACCAATGGGGAATGCCTTACAAACTGTCTCAGTCCATGCCTTCTTTGTGGTGATTGGTGGAAAACCCACTCAGACTGCCGCCTGTTGGGTCTAAAAAAAGTCTAAAACTAGAAGCCAAACTCATCTGATTGTTTCCAGGAGAGAAAACCAACCAATAAGCCACCTTTTAATTAGATGAAATGCAGAGTGCATTCATATAGAATCACAAGTGTATCATGCAGTTGGTGACATATGCAACTTCATACAATGTTGTTATACCATGAACTGAAGACAAACATTGGCATTTTGAGTAAATTATTCCTAGGTAAAGGTTAACAATTGACATACTGTATTGTATTGTTTCATTGTCCCTTCAGTGAAAGAAAAAATGTCAAAGAAACATTGCCTCTAGAGGTAATTATCCATGACAGGGAAATTAAAGAGAAATAATGTTATATTGAGGTCCTATTGGTCAATGACGATGATGATGTCACGCATAGATCTATGATGTCATTCTGATCAACGATTCTTATTGCAATGTATATCCTATCCATCTTTTGTCATCTGGCTCTGACAAGTATGAGCCTGACTCATACTCCTAGGTTTATTGCATAGATTTTATTACCATTGAGGATATTGGGTGTGTTTGAGGTGTGCTTTCTGCAACCTAGTACAGCAATCTGCAGATATGGTGCAAAGTTTCTTTTGAGCCATCAGGACAGTAAGCCGCATGATCTTGTTCTAGTTCGAGCGACTTAACTTTGAAAAGTACTATTTTGCAGAGGTGTATCCGAACGCAGCCAATGTTCAAGATGTAGATGTATACTCGGATGCAGCCAGTGTTTGGTTTGTAACTTAAGACAGGACAAGTGCCTATGACAGTCCAGCCATACCTTACTTGGTATTTGTTGGTAGATGATTCAGGAAAACCTGATTCTGCAAATGTTCCCTCCTCTTTTCTATGGCAACCATTATCATTTTATACTGCAAACCTATGGCTCACATGAATTATAATGACAGTGGTAGATATAACATAAACAATTTGTTTATCGCCATATATCTAAAATAAACAACAACTCATACCCAGATTCCTCAGTTAAATACCTCTCTTTAGTAGAACTCTCTCTTGAAATCCAAATTGAAACATATGTACACCGATTAGCGAATTCCTATATAGGGACGGAGGAAAAGGGAAATGCCATTGTAGCTCTGGCTAGTCAAGACTTTTATTATTATGATGATGATGATAAATCTCTGAGAACATTGATTGTTATCACATCTGAGCTGATTTTTAAATTATTAATTAACATTCCCAATTGCTAAAATCGTTATTAGTAATGTACAAAGATGCTCACATGGCAATAATCCACATGCGGACAGCCCAGCAACTGGGTTTCACAAGGTTCCAGGTCTTTAGTCAATGCACACTCTTAATATATAATGCTTGTAAACAATCTGCTAGTTCTGTTATTTAATTCTATATCTAAAGGTTGCTGGCCAATAATATAGAGGAGATGCAGGAAATGCTAACTATAGTTAACTTATAAATTGATATAGATTGACAATGTATAAGATACTGCCTAATAACATATTGAGAATTCATGAGCAACTAGACATGGATATTCAAAGCCTACACCAGGACCCAATAATGTGAAGGTTAGTTATGATATACAGAGTATTATATACTATAATTATGGAGCACTGCCACATGATGTGTGTTACTGGTAATTGTGTTTTGGTAATGCCTTCTATATTTTTGGAAATCTTTCTTAATTCAGGTATAATCATTGTTACCATAAAATGAAAAATGCTACTACTGCTACACCTGAGTTAGGAAATAGTGCTTATCCTGAAACTATTTCCTTTTTCTTTCACCTATTTTTGATCAAAATTTGATACTACCCATTAATTAAGGGTTCCATCATGGTTGAAAAGGATATAGCTTTCACTAAGGCAAATCATGTTAAAATACAGCATGAATTTCCATTAAAATATATCTGTGTTCATGCATGATTCTTAACAGTCAGGTTGAATATAGCATAAAAGAATGAGGGTGTTGAACACTACAAATGCAAACAAATTGCCTTGTCTGTGAACAAAAGTGTCCTTTTGGTGAGCCAAAAATGTCCTCTGGTGAAATCATTGTCCATATATGTGTAAGTCATTATGTTATAAAAAAAACCTTGTCAGAACTGTTATTTGCAATGCAATTCTAGTTTATGAATCTGTGCCTCAGAAAGGCTCAACTATTAAGGGATAATGTGATCCTGATGCCTTCATGTCCATTTTTCATCATGATGCATAAATGCAGTAGCTGCATTGGTGCATCATGGTTGATGCTAAAAGCCATGTGATGCATACATGCAGCTCTGGCATAAAGTTAAGGAATCAGAAATAGAGGCATGTCAAATGATTAATGAGTTCTTTTTAGAAGGAGTCAATGTCTTATAACAAATACAATCGCATAAAGTCTGTCAATTGTTTAACACAATCATTGCTATCAAACACTTTCTTTTTCTTTTAAGCTGCCAAACTGCTCATTTGTGTGTCTACTTTTTTTGTATTCTTTTGATATCTTAACATAAAGGGGATCACAAACAATAGGGGACCAGTGATTTCAGTCCAGTTTCCGTTATTTCCTCTGTGTATTGTATTTCAAAAATGTACAAATTTATGCAACTGCATTCTTCAATTGTCCATGCATTTCTCTATCCCAAAACCTACTTGTATACAGCAAAAAGCAATGATAATACTAGCGTGGCCTTTCAGCCTCTCTTTTTTTTATGACGGAAAAAAAGACGAATCAATCACAAACTAACTGCACATGGCACTGTAATCAGGGCAGTATTTATGTATTTTAGTGGCTGTTGTTAAAGTTGATTGGTACAGTGAGGATTACTACTTGTTCCAAGTTTCTAATGTAAATTTAAAAGATATAATAATATGTGACTTGTGAATGACAGGTTTAAAGTCATGTTCCTGGGCACTCGTGTCGCCGCACACACCAAGGCAAAGTGCTTGTAACTGTCCCTTGGCTAAGGGCAATATGTATTATGTACATTGTAAATTAAGTTTCCTATCCTGTAAAGTAAGAAAATAAAAAAGATACCCAGTTGTTTGTAACAGTTATCAGTTGTTGTCTCATATCATTGCTCATATTATCATGGCCTGTTATAGTTTCCTCATAGTGACACCTGTAAGTCCCCCCACTCCCTTATCATTCCAGCCTGAAAGTGTTACATGTTAAAATAACCAGGGACGCGGAGAAACCTTTATCTCCTTGAAATAACGTATGTTATTAGAAATATAATTATTTGAAAATAATCATAATTTCCAAAAGGAACGTGGGCCCATTGAAATGTATAAGCACAAATAATAATGTTCTTGCTGAACTTTAGTTTACAACAATTGCAGAAGTTTCCATTGAAATTGAGACCAATAGCAGTACCTAGCAGATGGTGTATAGATCATCGTCATAATAGGGGGTGTGGATGGGGGGTCCCCCATGTCAGATGTCGATTTTAAAAAATGGCCATGTCCCCATGTCAATTTTAAGAAATGGTCATGTCACCATGTCAATTTTAAGAAATGGTCATGTCACCATGTCAATTTTAAGAAATTGGTCATGTCCCATGTCACTAAGCCTAAAATAGCCCATGTCGCCATGTCAATTTTAGTGGTCCACACCCATATAATACCAAATTGTATACTGGAGCTGTCTGTACTATACACTATAGACCTATGGGTGCTCTATACCTCCACAATAGTCTAGGTGTACAAGGGGTGCATCCACTGCCGACGGATGGACCATCCGTCGGTTTCATCCGTCCCATTTATCACTGATTTCTATGGAGAAATAGACGGATGAAGGGAGACGGATGGTCCATCTGTCGCAGTGGACGCAGCCCTGTACGGAACGAAAACGGGTGTTCATGCAGTCTATCTATACTACCTAAAGTGTGCAAAACGCCACCGTAGTTTGCCTGTCTCACTGGAGAGGACGCCATGGTAATGAATTGCCCTCTACAGGCAAATGTTGGAACCAATGTTATCTGGCAAAAGCACACTCTCACAGGATTTCGCAAGGAAATGCTCATTTTCAGCAATAGAACCCTAATTTTGCGGAACTTTCTATTTTGTTATCACTTCTATGGGACAAAAGGTAACGCTTGTGGTTTTCCAGTGTGTGAGATATGTACTCCTGATTTTTAATAAGCACTCAAAGTAGGGTGACATTTTGACATGAAAAAAGGAAGTCCAGATTTGAGATGATACCACAGATGGTCTCTTAACTGATAAGCCATACAAGCTGTTGCAAATAATTAAGACAATCAAGGAACATTATACAAGCCTTAGATAATGGTCCTAGGCACAGTTTGACCGATGTCAGGGAAGGTACTGGATCCCTCACAAAATAACCCTTTTGGAACAAGAAATTCTGGATTCATTTGAATTTGCTGGGATGATTTGGCCGAAGTTCCTATGTAAACCGTTGCCCTGTGTAAGAGCAAACTAATGGTGAAAATATTTTTTGAAAATTCTCAGCAGTTCCTCAGATATTCACAAAAAGGTGACTTTGGCTCTGGTGAGAGATTTGACCCTGCTACACTGGTTCCTCAGACAGAGTCACTGAAGCAGTTTGGCCTCGCAGAGCATGGATATCACAGAGCACCAATTTGCAAGTTTTCTCGCCTCAATTTCTTAGTTCCATTATCTGTCACTAGGATTGGACATTTTACATGCACACCACTTACAGAAAGACACTTAATGTCGTGTTGGTGTTTAGCAATATAGCAAATGACCAAATATTTTGCCTAACGTCGTCTACATGACAACTTGTTTTGCTCTTTTACGAGTCTCAGGGTTCAGGACGCCAGAATACAGAAGTCAAACTGGGTCCTTGGCGAGTAATGAACTAGTGGCGACACCCTGTGGATTTCAGGGGAACTGATGTCATCTCTCCCACTTGCTTCAGTTTTACCAAAGTGAGTAATTTCAGCCCAAAACCAATTAATGGTTTTACAAGGAGCACTATTACGCCACTTCCACTGTTTTCTTGGAAGATAAAATATTGCAAAGTTGATGAAATTAATAGCGGAGTATCAGCCAAAAGGTTAGTGATGAACCCTCGCCATAGCGCCCAAGTGTCATGATCTTTCTGACCTGTATATAAACCTATAGTAAAGGATACCAAAATCAAATACGTAGATAGGCCCTCAATATCCAGTACCGATAGAGGCGTCTTCTTTTAAATGTGACTCAACCAGGGGGAACACTCCTCCATTTTGGGTAGAAATGTCCCATATTTGGAAGGTAAAAAGAACATTTTTCATGAAAAATCGGACTATATGCCTGTTCTTGGTTGCCATCGCTACCATTCCAATAATCTAATTTTGCAGACTTTTATGCCAATTTTGTGAATTATTGTGTTTTTAGACATTATTAATTATGGTTTATAATGTATTTATAGCTTGATCATCGACATCCAATATGAATGATACCCTGTGTTCAAGGAGGGGCTCTGACATAACTACTAGGAATGCCCAAGCTAATGATGTCTCATTTTAAAGATCTTGAGATAAACTTTGATAATGAATTCCCTGCAGAGGGGTGCTTTTACTTGCCTGATCACAACTTTAGTACTACCGGTACTACTAGTGCTAAAATAGAAATCTTCGTGACATGGCCTAGTAACTATCATTGACCTTTATGTCCCCACCTACAATCATTGACACCCTATTTTATCATATCAAAAGTGACATATACCACTGTATTGGTCTATGCATAATTATTATCATGAAGGGGATCTGATCTATCTTACTTCACTGTGATCTCAAGACTTGTGTCGTTCTGCACCTAGTGCAGAGACCTTGCGACGCTCGTTGCCTTTAAAAAGCAAATAGTTACCTAAATACTACAATGCATGAATCCATTTTGCTTCATATACAAGGCAAGTCCGTTGAAGAGATGCCCATTCAGTCCCTGTACAAGTCGTAGACACAATAGGCATAGTATACCCTATTGGTGGAATCTGGAACTAAAATTCTGAGGCCAGAACACTTGCAAATTGGTTCCCTGTGGTATGTATGCTCTGCGAGGCCAAACTGCCTCAGTGACACTGCACCTACACTGGTCCCCACTCAACACTAATTGGTCAAATCTTCCATCTCAGTCAAACTCACCTTTTGGTTGATATTTCAGAACCTATAGGGAATTTTCACGAGATGTTTTCAGCATTATATTGCTCGTTCAAAGGAAAATTTCTGACACATGAAATTCAGACAAATTATCTCAACAAATCCAGATGAATCTATAATTTGTGGTTCCAAAACGGTCATTTTGTAAGGTTTACTGTATGTCCGCTTGCACTGCTCAAATTGCACACGGAGTCATGGCTTGGCATTTATTTGATAGATATCAACTGCCTTAACCACATACAAGAGCTTGTATAGCTTATGAGATAAGGAATTCGCTGTGATATCATCTCAAACCTGAACTTCCACATTTCGCATCAAAATGTCAGCCTTCTTTGAAGGCTTATTATAAATCAGGAGGACAAGTCTCATTCACCAGCATTTCACAAATAATGCAATTTGATCTGAAGAATTAAGTACAAAACAAACAATTCCTCAAAAACAGAGTCATATCCATTGAATTATACAGTTGTTTGCTAAATGCTGTGATGAGGCGTTTGTGACAGATAACAATGTTTCTAAACTAGGCCAATAGGGGGCGGCACCTCTACTTTGACGCCATCTGAAGTGCCAGAGGCAACCAATAATTCTTAGTTTTCTTGGATACAGTGGTGATTCCCACTAAAAGAAAAACGTTATTTAACGTAAAAAAACGTTTTTAACGTTTTAAAACGTTTTGCCATAATGAGGAGCCATAGGGAAACGTTCTGAAACGTTTTACAACGTTTTTTGTTGATTGGCTAATAAGACTGAATATCTCAAGTCCCTAGACAACCACTAATAGAAGCTAAGTGGTGATCGGCCAGGGCATAATAGTGGGATTAAACATCTACATTATGATGAGTATCTGTAAAAAGTACATATAAAATGTGACAGATCATGGGGAAGCATAACATTACGGGGATTTAGTGTTATTTATGGCCACCAGGTGGCCTCAGCAGTGTTGCATATGGTATAACATCATAGATTGTCAGCGAACTTTCACCCACTTCTCCTTGTCAGATTTTGATATTCCATATACCAAAATGATCCCTAAGACCTCTTCACTTCAATTGAAACAGATATGATTTAGTGAATTCATTGGATATTATCTTGGTCAACTGAGAACTCTAATCAGATAGGCATACCTGAACTAGGAATATTGCAATTTCTGTCAACTTACATGGAAAATATTAGTTTTGGGCATGATGAGTTGCTTATTTTGCTAAAAAAAAAAAAAGAAGCATATATGCCCATTATTCAGGGTCTATGATTGTCCACATAATTATGTAAGAAGACGTACAGAAAATGTTCTGATAGATTACAGCAGAATTATCCTCTTGAATTATTTGGTTTGCCACCTAGTGGCTGTGAATAGCACAAAATCCCCGTAATGTTACCTTTTCCCGTGTTGTGTCACAAATGTGTCAGCACATATAGGGTTTTCGGTGTTGATATAACTATATGTGTTGCAGGCACCAGTGGCTAACGTTGCTTTAGTGTCTTTTGCTACATCCAGTTCTATATTTTCAGGGACCTACCTGATGTCACGGTGCTCAGGGACGTTCCTTGCTGATATTCACATTATTATTGTCCAGCTCACATGATCATCTCATCTGTGTTGACCACGACATTCTTATGTACACGGGCTTCATGGACTGTTCCCTTGCGTTGATTTGTGATACCAATGTGTTTCAGGTCCGTGGTGATAGGTATACATCATCGAGTTTTAGTACAAGGCGTTTAATAAATACCATTGGCACAGGGGGAATGAAAATCTAGTAAGCGCTAATATTGAATAGAAACAAACCTTAAATAAGTGCCAGTTAGATTTGCATAAGGATCAGAGTGCATGTGATAGCCTCCCTCCAGATATAGAAGCCCTTCATTAGAAAGATGGAATGCATCCCCTGCGGTATTCCTGGTTTATTTTTTGTGTCAATTTATGCTCAAAACATACCCATTAATTCAGAATTGCTAGAGTTTAAGCACTAAAATCAATTTTGATGGAAAGACCTCCTGGATAGGCCTACTGTTTATGCCAATCTTTCCCACATGTTAGCTTTACTATATAATGCAGATGAAAGTGCACATGGTTTGCTTGTGTTGGGAAAATTGGGGCAATTATAATTATCATGTAGAACATAATTATTCTCTTTGTAAACCGTTCTCATCCTGTGTGAAAGAATTTATTCACTGTTAGATACTTCATACATGGGACTCTTTTCATATCAATCTACAACACCAACACATGCATACAATCATAGGACATGGGAAATGCAATCAAATAATAATGCTATTGATAATGCGGTATAATCAGCCGAGTAAGTAAAACAATGTAAAAACACTATATAAACCAGTCAAAATGTCAGTACTTATATGTTGGAAGTTGGGGTGGGAGAGTTAAGGGCGTAGCGGAGGGAGAACAATGTGGGGGTGGTAGGACAAATCCATTTACTATTGTTATTGGACAAAAATAAAGGTACACCTAAGGCTTTTCATTATGGGGTTTTGAAGATCTATATCAACACGTGCGTCTTCTTGTATATAAATTAGGGAATACGAGGGACTGTAATCTCGTGTCAGTTTGAATTTATTTGGTCAATTATTGAACATGAAAAAGGTGTCTTAGCAATTTTCTCTCAGCAGTAGGAAAAATATATCTATATATAGAATTACATGTCTATTTTGTGTATGCATACTGTCAGAAAAGTAATTCAGCTGCAACAGAAACAATTATTAATAGTGTATACCCCTTGCAACGGAGGTAGATTCCATGTTATATTGACGAGCTCATGTTGCTCAGAATGAGTTTGCTTGAACTAGAGATGGATACAGGCTGCGGATGGTCCAATCATTGGGTGCAGAGATGCCTCTTTAAAAACACAGATGGCAAGAATTAAACACGAACACCGGCATTTTTCTCTAAAACAAATACCACATTATCAAATCCCTTACTCTGCATTGTGTTACAACGTAATGTTTCTTTTTATCAAAATATTCAGACCTGTTATTAACAACACGACCCTAAGCAATGTTTCTTTGTGAATCCTGCTAATATCATGTCACTAGAATAATCCCAGGCATGTATCATTGATGCAGAGGTGGTACTATTTATATTTATTTACATGTAATTAAGCAAATATCTATTTAAGAAGGTATGAGTGTTCAATTCTTTGCTTTAACATACATGTCGGTATTGTTATTGCTATTTAGATTTTTTATCATCTTTAATATCTTTATTTCATATGCACAGTTATACCATTTTGAGTGTATTAGTGTCTAATATGCCTCTGTATAATTCCGAAATGGTTTTTTGGCTACTGAGATTATCAATCCGTTATCCACCAATACATTGACTGTACATGTGTTTTGGTATGCTATCTAAACGATAATTTCAATATCTCTTCCGCTATATACTTTGTAAATCACTATTTTCAAAGTTCCATTGACCTACTATATTTTTCTAGCATATTATGCTAATACTATAGATGTATAACGTACATTACATTATAACATTATATCATTAGTTAAGTGCATATACTGAATTTATTTCTTCATATTTGATATGTTTTATAACAACATTTACATGAAACTGGCGCTTCATTGTTGCAATAAACACGTCCGAAAAAGATTGCATCCCTTTGACACCTTTTCTGCAGATACACATGTACAAGGGTGCCAGTGTCCATCTACAAGTTCAAGGAGAGCGAATAATGAGTGAGTGAGTGCATGAGTACATAGTTTCAACATCTGGGGCTATTGCAAGAAAGCCACATTACACACAGGTTTTATTGATTCTGTATGCAGCTGTGCCTATGTACATATCCACGAGATATACAAAGAGCAGAGAAAAGAGAAGATAGGCCCTTCTAGGATGGGCAAGGACAAAAAGATAATACAGGAACTAAGGAGTCCGTATGACAGGATAAGCCTTTTGTTTGCAAGTGTAACGTCTTGGACATCTCAGTGCATGTGGATACCTGTCACTTAAACAATGTTTTAACTTCCAGAGACTGTACATTTTTTGAATGGGTAGCCGATCTAGATGTAGACCTAGAAATGGGCTAACATTTAAGTCCTTACATGTCTTTGGTTCATGTGAACGCAGCTTGTTTAAAATCTGAGGGTACCCATAAGAGATGAAAGTGCCGGGTATATTACAGACACAGTGTCCAGTAAGAAGGATACTGAGACCAATATCTAAGTCATCAAATGGAAATACCATTGCCAAATTTGAGAGTTCTTTGAGTATTTCATTTGTTGTTTCTAAGGACAGGAATAGTCCTCCCCCAGCACAATACGCTGGATATTTTGGAAATGGATAATCCTCCACAGATACACTCCATTTATGCTTTGGGTCTCGAATAGGATGGTCTGTTCCATAGTTACAGGTGCCAAAATGAACATCAAACAACTGTGTTGATCCAAACTTCTCAAAGGTCTTCAGCCAACCGGGTATGTTCAGAAAGACATCATCTGTGATTTTCACTAGAAACTTTGTATTCGTACACTTCTGTGTGGCCCAGTTGAAGGTGTTAAAGTTCAGGGTCTGCATGTCACGATAGGTTGCTTTGACATCAAAAATAATAACATCCCCATGAGCTTCATGTTCTTTGAGTAGCAGGTCATCTTCTGTCTTGTTCCCACTTCCCTCCAAACCAAATGCAAACAGCAGTCTTATGCGATCACCATAATCTGGGTCATTGCTGTAGATTTTGCGGAGGATTTCACGATGCATTCGGTTCTGATGACGACTCACAGCTATTATCAATAGCTCTACTGAGGATCCATTATGTTCTGTGCAGAACCCATCCTTGGGATCTTTCAGCACTGGGACCTGCCACTTGTAACAGTTATTGCACCAGAAATTCCTGTTTTGTTTGCGCTTGGGGACACTAACTGTAGTTCTTACTGGATTCTCAGTCTTCACACTTAAAATTGGCTGTTTTATTACTTCATCTTTTTTCCTCAGAGTCTGTGTTAAAGTGTCAGTTACTACATCAGTTTTTTCAATATTTGTCCCATACCACATTGTCGTTAGAGCTAGCAAAAATAGTAGTGCGACTACCCTGCTCGCAAGTTTTGCCATTGTTGGTATTATTCTTGTGTTATCAAAGAACCAGTTCTGAATGTGCCTTTTGAATGAATCTGAAATTATACAAATGCCAATTAAAAAGTAAGTAAAGTTCACCTAAAATTAAAGCATGAATAAAATTGCATTACTGAAAAATTCAAACAAATTTACCATATAGGTTTATCAAAACTGAAAATATGATTTTAAAGTTGATCAACACATGCATTTGTTCATTATAACACTCTTAATCCTTTGATCTTCAAAGATGCAACTACTCCAAATGCAATTACTTATTCACTACATAAAATGCATATAGCAAATATGTAAAGCAATGTGTGAAGAATATTATCACATTAATATATGATATGCTATGCTATGCTATATGTCAAGCAAATAATAGGAAATGGCACAATTCTAGAATCGCCCCACACTGATTATGAGCAATTTTTAGAATTAACCCCTCTTAGGTTACATAGTTTAGGTATATTTGAATGGAACATACATTCTGACATTGGTCAGAGCCCTATCAGAAAATCTATGGATAACTGAGTTTTAGAGAGTGATACTAGGTAAAGCATTCTTGAACCAGGGCTCGCGTTCAGTATACCATAGGTGCTGTTTTCACACCTTTATTTACACCTATTCCGAGTTAGCAGGTTGTCACATGGGCACGGCCATTGCTGGAGCTTATTACCATGCACTGAAAACCTATGAATGAAAAAAGTCCTCTGTGCAGAGGACGTTAGGTCCTCAATTTGAGGACTTTAGGTCCTCAAATTGATGGGTCCTGGGGGAGTACCCGGTCCTCAAATTGATGACCTAAAATCCTCATATTGATGACCCAAAGTACTCAAATTGGTCACTTTTCATGGGAAGCAATGCAATCAATATGATGGGACTGGGTAGTCAATTTGATTAATGTAACTTTGTTTTTGATTTCCATTTATTTTTATATAAAGTAGACTTATTTTAGAATTACCCCCCTCCCAATTGCCAGGCTTTTATTAGGGGTGTTGTCCGTTTACCAGGCCCAGTAAATACATATGAATATCAGCTGACAGCCAATCCATGCACTTCTAAATTTGCCTTTAGACACACAAAAGGTGTTCAAGCATGCATACAGCCCACACCTTCCTCTAAATTACTTGAGTGAAATAGCCTGATACATGCCCTACCAACATACATATAAATAGCTATTGCAACAATTGTGATGTGGAGAAGTGTATCACTTATCAGTGACACATATCAGTGAAATTACCTATAAGATTACATACATTTAAAAATCAAATTGCACCACAGGATAGTGGAGCCATCTGGTGGCAACATATGGTGTCTTCAAAATGATGACCCCATCCTCAAATTGATGGCTTAGGGTCATCATTTCTTAAAGAGGACCTAAGGTCCTCTGCACAGAGGACTTTCTTGAAGGCTTAAGTTTTCAGTACAGCGAGTTCTACTGATAACATCTGCCAGATGGGTACCAGTTGGCCCCCGAAAGACCGCAGTGAATAGATTGGGGTTCTCTCATTGGCTAATAATTAAACCTGCTAAGTCCGTATAGATAGGTGTAAGATACATGGTTCGTACCATTTAAGAGGGTAGGTTGATATCAAAACTAGACATGATCCCCAAATTTCTGCCTTAAGATTTACGTGTTGCATGAGAATTGTTTACCCTGCCTTGGCATTCCAAAACTGCACAAGAACTCACATTGCGCATAACATATATACTTCAGGACATGTATTGATTTGTAGCTTAATTAACACTATCCAAGAACACATCAGCATGCACATATAGAACTGGGGATATTGTGTGATTTTTCACGTTGAAAAGGGTGTCTTGTAAAAGTACACTGATAGTTTGATAGTTACATTCAGAACATAGACCTCTCTTCTATGTCAAATATCATATTCAAAGAACTTGAGTATTGACATTTACTGGTAAAACCATTAAAATATCTTACATGATATAGAGCTTATTTTAGAGAGGCAAACAAACTCCAATTCAGGCCTTAATGATGGGGATATGCTGGGGTAATTAAAAGAAGAAATCCTCTGTCATAACCAGTATGAAATTACAAACTAATCACACTGACTACATTTAGTCATCACTAATGCTCGTAAACTAATCAGTAGTGATGACTTTAGGTAATCACTACTCATTATAATGACTGATAAAGGGGTACTCTCCCCATTCGGCGTCAATTTGAGCACTCTAAAGTCACAAGTACTGATTGCTTTCTATGGGTATAGGTTTTCAGTGTATCTTCATGATGGGGACTAACAGTAATTTTGTTTTACACACTCCAAGTATACCTCACAAGGGAAAACGTCAACTGTGAGTGCCATCAATAAAAGATTGATTGTGGGGAGGGAAGGGGGTAACTATAATACGTTTGTTTGTCAGACAGGTTCCCAGTGATCACCATACCTACCCCTGCTCTCTATGGACTATCAAAATACAAATCTGCGAATTGATCCAGCATAATATATATATATATATATATATATATATATATATATATATATATATATATACGCTTACAATATATCATAGCAGGAGGGTCGGGAGAAGACATTATATTTTTCTACATGATTTGGTCGGGATGAGTGGTGGCGGAGTCTTTGTTTGGATCTTTATCTGCCGTTCTTAGAAACCCCCCTCCCCACACACACAGACACACAGACACAGACACACACACACATACAGGTGTAACCAGCAAATTGGGGACACTGTTGCACACTCCTCCAAAGCGGGGACATTCCTACATTCACCCAGCTTTCACTTAATTCGGGTTCAATTTAGAGCACAAGTCCATTTTAGCTCCCATTAAACAGTAAACAGTTATAGTGCAAAATACCAAACTGGCCTCTGATGCTCCCAAGTAGACCAGTATGATGTGCCTAAACTGAGGACATGGCCAGTGTTTCATAAGCGAAATGAGGACATTTGTACAATTTGAATAGCTATCTTATATATCTACTTTTCTGATCCTAAACACAAGAGTATTCAGTCTATTTATGAAGAATAGACTGTTTTTGAAATAACCAAGACATTATTACCTACCCATGTGCTCAAACAAATTGGTGACTCAAACAATGTGTATGCAAACTGAGGACATAATCACACAGTATGTGTATGCGAATAGAGGACTTGATCTTAGATATACTCCACACAGTGTGTTTGCAAACTGATGACTTAGCCACAACAGAGTGTGTATGAAAACTGAGGACATACAGTACATGTATGCAAACTGAGGAAATGGCCACACAGTGTGTTGTTAAACTCTATGTGTTGGAGTTACTATTAAAGATGAGTTCTGAGAATTTTTTGTAAAGGAAAGGGTAGACAGGATATAGTAAGGTGACTAATGATAGTGAGAAGATAACAGTTATAGATGATAGAAACAGGTGTCTAACAGTGTATGCAAATAGAGGACATTAGTACACCATGTGGGCAAATACAGGACCTGGTTAAAGATAAGGTCCATAAAGTGTGTGTATACCAACTAATACAGTGCGCGTCTGCAAAAAGAAAACTAGTGTATACATACTCTGAGCAAACCGATGACATATCCAAAATTAGATTTTCATTGTAAAGGGAGTCCTTGTGATAAGGTTCCCCTTGGGAGTGAGTGGATATGGGAGGAACTGCAGAAGAGAAAACATTTAGATGGCTCTGATGTACTGTACAAAATTTTCTTCTGAACCTAAAACCAACATTAAGGTAATATACAGTCAAAAACACAGAAAAATAATCATGCAACTTTTGAGAAGATATGCATGAACAACTGCTGTATGTTTTCTCTGCTCTACTCTCTGACAGCTCTAATGTAGGAAGGACAAAGACATATTTATGTCAGTCCTCCCCCTGGCTTATGGGGTCTTTAGTCAGTCCTCACCATGTACTGAGGGGTCCCTCTCCACTTCAAAGCTTCAGCACTGCAGGGATTAGTTTACAACTTCAACATTTCTGTGAACCAATTAACCTAAGGTTCTGGTCACATTAATTAAGGTATTGGCTCTATATGACAGGAATAAAAACATAAATACATCACTTTTCATGTTACTCATAGACCCAAAGTCTGCTCTCAATCAACATTCTCATTTTTTTTTAGTTTTCATTAACTGACATATTATTGGATGGTAATACTCAAGTGTACATTAATTCAGATGAGAAAAGGGCCAGAAATTGAATTCACTATTGTTGTATGAATGTGGACCACAAGACTTGATTTGTTATTAGACATTGGTGCATGCAGGTAAATATCTATAATGTTCCCTTGATACAGACACATTTTTGGTTCATATACCTTCTGCTGCTGGGATGTGGGATCCTTGTTCAGTCACCACCCTGGAGTGTGGGGTCCTGTCATTTTAGTGCGCATGTTGGTGATATCACTGATATCATGGAATTGGTACATCAATATAGATCAATATAAATTTGTGTAAAAAGGGGTAGGCAGGTGCATGGATAAGGATATGTATTTTTTAAATATGACTAGTATCTAATTTTTTTGGGAGATCATACAGGTACTATGTCAAAAATGATTTTCATCAAGCACTTAAGTCTTTTGACTTGCACAACTTCTATTATAGCAGGGACCCTAATACATGCTGGGATATCATGTGTGCAATTATGCACACAGAACTAGATAAGACCTGTCCCATAAGGATCATGAGAATAAGACAATACAGACACCTTCCTGGTTCATACACCTTCTGATCCTGGGATGTGGGATCCTTGTTCAGTCACCACCCTGCAGTGTGGGGTCCTGCCATTTTGGTTACACTATATATAAAAATGGGTTGCTGGATGGCTGGTTAGAAATGTTCAATTTGTGACAGCTTCAGAGTGGGGTACCCTTCTCCCGGTACCCTATCACCACCTCCCGGCCACCTACCACCTCCCTGTGCCTAAGTCTATTCAAATACTACATCTACCATTATACAACACTTTATGAATTATATGGTCAGCCTAAATAGGCTAGGATTTTATACTATAGAAAGTGGAATTTTGCACTGATTTTTCACACACAGCACAATTCTCTTAAGGTCAATTGGGGACATTTTGTTGACACACTTAAACAGTCATAACCCTTCTTTGAAAAGCCTCAGCATGTTTATCATTCTGAATTTAGTATGTGTGGCCACTAAAGTGATAGGGCTAATTGTGTCTTTTTCTTCCCTTTTCTGAGTAAAGGCTAGATAATCATTACATAAATGTTGAGATACTGATAGTGAAAACTGAATAGCCAGGTCAATATAGAGGTGCAGTAAACATAGTCACATCATGCACTTAACTACAACCTAGTACAGAATGTAACAGATGATAACTCGCTCTGATTAACACAGAGTATAATATTTCTGTAGATGAAGCTATATAGTTTCCCCTTCTGTTATACACACTGCACGAGATATGGGCTTTACAAAATGTAAAGGTCGCATTTCTGTGTAAAGATTGTGCTCAGGATTTACATACTATTTACCTGGCCTTTACATTGAACGATATTTACATACATTTAATTTGTTTGTAAATCTCAAGTAAAAGTGATGTAAATATGTGCAATTGTCACCAAAGTTTGCATTGCATTTTCCATTGGTTTACACCCTTAGTAATGATGATGTGATGGTAGTGTAAATATGTGTAATTGTCACCAAAATATGTATTACATTACTATGGAATTACACTCTTTGTAAAGCTGATTTAAAGGTGATGTAAATACATGCACTGACATTTGAGTTCCTTTACCTTGCTAATGCTGGTGTAAAGGTAATGAGAAAATGTGTAATTCTCGCCAGAGTTTGCAATGAATTTACTGTTTGCTCACACTCTTCAAAATTCTGCTGTAAAAGTGATATAAATATGTGTAATTTTCAATAGAATTTGCATTGCTTTCACCAATGGGGTACACCCTACCAAATGCTAGTGTAAAAATATTGTAAGTATGTGTAATTCTCAACAGAATGCACAATGTATTTACAGTGTATTTAATCTGTTCATGATCTTCATGCAAAAATACAGTGTCATTACCAAATTTTGAGCAATTGATTTATTCCTATTACATCAAGCTCTTGCAGATGGAGGGGGTGGTTTGCTGCTGCTTAAGTTTCATTAATTTCCCAAGTGTTTCCCCTATCTTCTCCCAGTCACTCCCTCATTTCTCTTGGCTGCCCATCACTTTCTCCTGGTCTCTGCTCACCTCCCCCAGCCTCCCTCACCTTCTCCTGGCACCCTATCACCACCTCCCGGCCTCCTATCACCTCCCTGTGCCTAAGTCTATTCAAATACTACATCTACCATTATACAACACTTAATGAATTATATGGTCAGCCTAAATAGGCTAGGATTTTATACTATAGAAAGTGGAATTTTGCGCTGATTTTTCACACACAGCACAAGTCTCTTAAGGTCAAATTGGGGACATTTTGTTGACACACTAGAAATCATGTTTATAACCATTTTTCAAGGTCATCGCTGATGCCCAAGCCCATAGCCTCCCTTTTTTTACTGCTGAAATATTGTTTAGCAGTGATATGTCAAATGATAAAACAAAGTTGACTGTATAAATTCTGCTGCATGGGAGGAGAAGGTGTGGCCATGTCCTCAGTTTGCCTCCACACACTGTGTGGAGGATATCTAAGACAAAGTCTTCTATTTTAACACACATTGTATGGCTTTGTCCTCAGTTTGCCTACACATACTGCATGGAGTATATTTTAGACTAAGTCCCCAGTTTGCCTGTACACATGCTGTGTCTCAGACCAAGTCCTCTTTTTGCATAGACACACTGTGGGGCCATGTCCCCAATTTGTCTACACACAGTGTGTGGACCTTAGCTAATACCACATCCTCTATTGGCATACACTATGTGGCCATGTCCTCAGTTTGCATACACACACTGTGTGGAGTGCAGTCTATAAGAAATGTTTTTCCCCTTGCAGGCGATAAGGTCCTGCAGATCTCATTATTCCCCACTTCAAAGCTTCAGCACTGCAGGGATTAGTATACAATTTGCCTGTTTCTGTGACCCAATTAACCTTAGGTTCTGGTCACATTAATTTAGGTATTGGCTCTATATGACAGGAATAAAAACATAAATACATCACTTTTCATGTTACTCATAGACCCAAAGTCTGCTCTCAATCAACATTCTCATTTTTTTTTTAGTTTTCATTAACTGACATATTATTGGATGGTAATACTCAAGTGTACATTAATTCAGATGAGAAAAGGGCCAGAAATTGAATTCACTATTGTTGTATGAATGTGGACCACAAGACTTGATTTGTTATTAGACATTGGTGCATGCAGGTAAATATCTATAATGTTCCCTTGATACAGACACATTTTTGGTTCATATACCTTCTGCTGCTGGGATGTGGGATCCTTGTTCAGTCACCACCCTGGAGTGTGGGGTCCTGTCATTTTAGTGCGCATGTTGGTGATATCACTGATATCATGGAATTGGTACATCAATATAGATCAATATAAATTTGTGTAAAAAGGGGTAGGCAGGTGCATGGATAAGGATATGTGTTTTTTAAACATGACTAGTATCTAATTTGTTGGGAGATCATACAGGTACTATGTCAAAAATGATTTTCATCAAGCACCTAAGTCTTTTGACTTGCACAACTTCTATTATAGCAGGGACCCTAATACATGCTGGGATATCATGTGTGCAATTATGCACACAGAACTAGATACGACCTGTCCCATAAGGATCATGAGAATTAGACAATACAGACACCTTCCTGGTTCATACACCTTCTGATCCTGGGATGTGGGATCCTTGTTCAGTCACCACCCTGCGGTGTGGGGTCCTGCCATTTTGGTTACACTATATATAAAATGGGTTGCTGGATGGCTGGTTAGAAATGTTCAATTTGTGACTGCTTCAGAGTGGGGTACCCTTCTCCCGGTACCCTATCACCAACTCCCGGCCTCCTACCACCTCCCTGTGCCTAAGTCTATTCAAATACTACATCTACCATCATACAACACTTTATGAATTATATGGTCAGCCTAAATAGGCTAGGATTTTATACTATAGAAAGTGGAATTTTGCACTGATTTTTCACACACAGCACAATTCTCTTAAGGTCAATTGGGGACATTTTGTTGACACACTTAAACAGTCATAACCCTTCTTTGAAAAGCCTCAGCATGTTTATCATTCTGAATTTAGTATGTGTGGCCACTAAAGTGATAGGGCTAATTGTGTCTTTTTCTTCCCTTTTCTGAGTAAAGGCCAGATAATCATTACATAAATGTTGAGATACTGATAGTGAAAACTGAATAGCCAGGTCAATATAGAGGTGCAGTAAACATAGTCACATCATGTACTTAACTACAACCTAGTACAGAATGTAACAGATAATAACTCGCTCTGATTAACACAGAGTATAATATTTCTGTAGATGAAGCTATATAGTTTCCCCTTCTGTTATACACACTGCACGAGATATGGGCTTTACAAAATGTAAAGGTCGCATTTCTGTGTAAAGATTGTGCTCAGGATTTACATACTATTAACCTGGCCTTTACATTGAACGATATTTACATACATTTAATTTGTTTGTAAATCTCAAGTAAAAGTGATGTAAATATGTGCAATTGTCACCAAAGTTTGCATTGCATTTTCCATTGGTTTACACCCTTAGTAATGATGATGTGATGGTAGTGTAAATATGTGTAATTGTCACCAAAATATGTATTACATTACTATGGAATTACACTCTTTGTAAAGCTGATTTAAAGGTGATGTAAATACATGCACTGACATTTGCGTTCCTTTACCTTGCTAATGCTGGTGTAAAGGTAATGAGAAAATGTGTAATTCTCGCCAGAGTTTGCAATGAATTTACTGTTTGCTCACACTCTTCAAAATTCTGCTGTAAAAGTGATATAAATATGTGTAATTTTCAATAGAATTTGCATTGCTTTCACCAATGGGATACACCCTACCAAATACTAGTGTAAAAATATTGTAAGTATGTGTAATTCTCAACAGAATGCACAATGTATTTACAGTGTATTTAATCTGTTCATGATCTTCATGCAAAAATACAGTGTCATTACCAAATTTGGGCAATTGATTTATTCCTATTACATCAAGCTCTTGCAGATGGAGGGTGGGGGGGGGGTTTGCTGCTGCTTAAGTTTCATTATTTTCCCAAGTGTTTCCCCTATCTTCTCCCAGTCACTCCCTCATTTCTCTTGGCTGCCCATCACTTTCTCCTGGTCTCTGCTCACCTCCCCCAGCCTCCCTCACCTTCTCCTGGCACCCTATCACCACCTCCCGGCCTCCTATCACCTCCCTGTGCCTAAGTCTATTCAAATACTACATCTACCATTATACAACACTTAATGAATTATATGGTCAGCCTAAATAGGCTAGGATTTTATACTATAGAAAGTGGAATTTTGCGCTGATTTTTCACACACAGCACAAGTCTCTTAAGGTCAAATTGGGGACATTTTGTTGACACACTAGAAATCATGTTTATAACCATTTTTCAAGGTCATCGCTGATGCCCAAGCCCATAGCCTCCCTTTTTTTACTGCTGAAATATTGTTCAGCAGTGATATGTCAAATGATAAAACAAAGTTGACTGTATAAATTCTGCTGCATGGGAGGAGGAGGTGTGGCCATGTCCTCAGTTTGCCTCCACACACTGTGTGGAGGATATCTAAGACAAAGTCTTCTATTTTAAAACACATTGTATGGCTTTGTCCTCAGTTTGCCTACACATACTGCATGGAGTATATTTTAGACTAAGTCCCCAGTTTGCCTGTACACATGCTGTGTCTCAGACCAAGTCCTCTTTTTGCATAGACACACTGTGGGGCCATGTCCCCAATTTGTCTACACACAGTGTGTGGACCTTAGCTAATACCACATCCTCTATTGGCATACACTATGTGGCCATGTCCTCAGTTTGCATACACACACTGTGTGGAGTGCAGTCTATAAGAAATGTTTTTCCCCTTGCAGTCTATAAGAAATGTTTTTTCCACTTAAAAGCTTCAGCACTGCAGGGATTAGTATACAATTTGCCTGTTTCTGTGACCCAATTAACCTAAGGTTCTGGTCACATTAATTAAGGTATTGGCTCTATATGACAGGAATAAAAACATAAATACATCACTTTTCATGTTACTCATAGACCCAAAGTCTGCTCTCAATCAACATTCTCATTTTTTTTTAGTTTTCATTAACTGACATATTATTGGATGGTAATACTCAAGTGTACATTAATTCAGATGAGAAAAGGGCCAGAAATTGAATTCACTATTGTTGTATGAGTGTGGACCACAAGAATTGAATTGTTATTAGACATTGGTGCATGCAGGTAAATATCTATAATGTTCCCTTGATACAGACACATTTTTGGTTCATATACCTTCTGCTGCTGGGATGTGTGATCCTTGTTCAGTCACCACCCTGGAGTGTGGGGTCCTGTCATTTTAGTGCGCATGTTGGTGATATCACTGATATCATGGAATTGGTACATCAATATAGATCAATATAAATTTGTGTAAAAAGGGGTAGGCAGGTGCATGGATAAGGATATGTGTTTTTTAAACATGACTAGTATCTAATTTGTTGGGAGATCATACAGGTACTATGTCAAAAATGATTTTCATCAAGCACTTAAGTCTTTTGACTTGCACAACTTTTATTATAGCAGGGACCCTAATACATGCTGGGATATCATGTGTGCAATTTTTAAAGTTGTTTATTGGGATAATTACATTTACAAGTAAGTGCAATTTTAACCTGGCGCCCACGCATTGTGGTAGTTATGCCAAGCCCCCTTCACCTTTCATTTTTATACAACAATCTGAGTAAACATTTCAATCAGTAATGGCCTCGTGTTTGTTATTAGCATCAACAGTATATTATTAATACCGTAACAAAAGGTCACAAAAATGAATCAGCGATCAGAATAATGATGAGATGAGATGAGGATGAGGTCTAACTTTAAAGTTACACAAAAGTTTATCACATGAAACAGTTCGGGTAGTCTCTCTTAATGGAGTTCTTGAAATCAGATAGGGTCTCTATGACTGTGTATTTTACTTTTAGTTGATTCCACCTCGTGCAGGCTCTATACAAGGAGCTTCGAATTACGATAGGTTTAAGGCAGTGTGGTATTAACAATCTTTTTCCCTGATGGAAGCGGGTGGGTATGTTTCTCTTATCGACTAGGTTTTCACACTTTGACAGGTAGAAGGCATAGAATAAAAGATGTTGATCTCTCCTTTCTGTAAGCTCCATACATTTGCTAGCATTTTTGATTTGTTCTGTTGTCATGGTTGGATTTTCTTCTAATTTAACTTTGAAAACAACTCTTAATGCCCAATTTTGTAATAATTGTAATTCCCTTGTTTCCCCTCGGTAATCTCTGTCCCATACAAAATCACAATAATCAAAAGTTGGTAGTACCATAGTCTTAAAGATATCTAGAGCTGTAGAATTATCAACAAATTTTCTCACTCTAGCAAGTTGGAAGATTTTATGCCTTATATTCTGTGTACATTTTGTTCTATGGTTTGTAAACTTAAGTTCAGGGTCAAGATCAATGCCCAGATATGAAAAATTATACACTCTCTCTAAAACAGAATTGTTTAACATAAAAACACTATTTTCATTTTGGGCACCGTTAAATAACATCCATTTAGTTTTCTTTTCATTAACAGTGAGGGAATTATGTAGACACCAGTTATACACAGCTTTTATGGCATTTTCCATTTCTTGTGGTGTGTTTACAGTTATCACAGCATCGTCGGCGTACAGAGTGGTTTCGAATGCTCCAACAGTTGGGAGAGAGTTAATATAGACCGAAAATAGCACAGGACCTAATACTGATCCCTGTGGGACTCCATAATCTAATTTTTTAGAGGTGGACAGTACATCATTGGCTATAGTATTTTGTGTTCTATTATTAAGGTAATTTTCAAAAAATTTGCAAGTTGAAAAATCAAGTCCTAGTTTGGACATTTTTCCTAATAATTTAGTATGTGAGACAGTATCAAAAGCCTTTTTGTAGTCTAGGTAGAGACAATATGAAGGTTTGTTCAATATAATGTTATTTATTATGGTGGATAGGTGTTCAGTTATAGCAGTCTGAGTGGAATGTCCAGTTCTATAACCATGTTGCTTTGGGCATAATAGCTTACAGTCATTCATATAGGTTTGGAGTCTTTTACATATGATTTTTTCTAGGATTTTTCCTGGTATTTGTAGTAGGCTTATGGGTCTAAGGTCATTTACATCAAGAGAGTTTGCTTTTTTGTATAGAGGGATAACTGTTCCAGCTTTCCATACAGTTGGGAAGACTGAAGAACGTAGGCATTGGTTATATAGCACTAGTATAACATCAGCAATGGCAAAGAAAGCATCCTTAATTATAAATGATTTACAGTGTTTTATAGCGGATGGTTTCTTAATATTAATATCTTTTATCAACTTAATCAGATCGTTGTAAGAGATATCATACATGAGGTTAGTATTCAGAGTAGGTTGTCCATAAGGTATGTTGGTCATTGGATCCCCCTCTCCAGGTGGGAGTTTTTTCGCTAGGTCTTCACCAATATTTACAAAGAAACTATTTATGTATTCTGCACATTCACCAGGGGGAACAATTAAATTAGTAGTCCTATTCCTCAATTTAATAAGGGTACTACTGGTTTTATGTGGTAGAAGTTTATGTATAGCTTCCCAGAATTTAGCTGGGTCAGTCTTTCTAAATCTTAATAATAGTTCAATTTCATTTTTTTGACTAAGAAAGAGCTCTCGTTTGACAATAAGTTTGTAATGCTTAGCTGCAGCCCAGTCACCATTAGATTTCGTGGATCTGGCTTTTCTATAAAGTTTGTCTCGTACCCTCATTAATTCCAGTATTGGTTGTGTTAGCCATGGCGGTGTATAGTCTGGTATTTTCATCTTTTTTACTGGGCATAAGCTGTCAAGTTTAGATATGATCACATTTATAATTCTATTCCACATCTCATTGGTATCGTCCAATGTTACAATGTCATTCCAGTTATATTGTGTTAGCATATTTTTGAAGGCTAGGAAATCATATCGTCTATAAGACCGTGCATATATGGTTTTCATTTTTAGTTTAACCTTTTCACATTTTAAAGTCAAATATATAGGAGTGTGGTCAGATATGTGTACGTCTACCAAGCCAGAGAAGGCAATGTTATGTACATTTGTATAAAAATGATCTAAAATAGTCCCAGATACAGGCCTTGTGATTTCATTGATGACTTGAAATAATTTATTACCGGTACAAAATTCATTCACAGTGGCATCTTCGACATCTTTTTTACATAGTAGATTAATATTGAAGTCACCCATTACAATAAGTTTTCTGTTATTTGTTACATCTTTCAAAAGGGAGGTTAATTTATTATATATAGCACCCTTAACTTTACTGTCTGGTGGTCGATAACATACAAAGATCTTATATTTTATTACATTTATTTGAACATCCACACACAATATTTCAAAATCATTATCTATGAATGAACAAGTGAGATCAGGGGTGGCTATGTAGTGGTCTTTTAAATATAACATAAGGCCACCAGCATTTTTTTCTCTGCTTGGATACCTATCTAGTCTTATATATTGATAGCCAGGAATGTGTAAGTCAGCGTCTAGTACTGAAGGCTTTAACCATGATTCTACAATACCAGTTATGTCAGAGTGAGAAATTAACCTGAAGGTGTCTGTCCTTTTAC